>CM065682.1:74322281-74334781 GCA_017654935.2 Phymorhynchus buccinoides | reverse complement strand
AACTAGTAGTAATAATAAACTTATAATTTAGCCATTTTCTTCTATTTGATTGTCATTCCAATAATAAAATCTTATTGTAGTTATGCCAATCACTTTATTAGTTTGTTAATTAAGACATTGAATGGCTGATATATCCTAAAATCTGGCAATCTAACCGGCCAAGTTATGTCACCTCTTATCTTTATAAAACCTATTTTATCAAAGCCATCCTTTCATAATGTTGTTACTAAACAACTCTTTCAATGTCCTACAAACCAATTAGCTACTTTTATTTGACGTCAAAAACAGAACATTGACGAAAGCTACACCGACGCTGAGTCAACGTCACAGTCCGTCTGACCACCGGTGTGGACTCAGTCCTAAAACCGGGTTTTCGGCTGGCTTGTTTTTGTTACTGGACATTGAATGCTAATTATATTTTAACTGTGTCATCTAACATAGTGACATAGTATATGTATAGAAAGGTATTACTTTAGTGTATTAATCCATTAGGAAAGATCGGTGTAATGTGGTATGAGTTTAGATAAATTAATTATTTAGTAGCTTGAACCTGTTTCAGTGGGCTCTAAAATACATGGTTTTTCATAATTATTATATTATATAGTTAGATTTCCTTATTATATTAGTAGTCAGAATAGAGCTTAGTTCATCCTCTTTCTTCTCATATACAACATGCCAGGGTTTAGTGATTAGTGGCATAGATATCTGTGTTGGACTAAACCAAACAAAGACAGATCTGGTCACTCTCGCCACCCACAGAGCCATTCTGGCCGAGTCCAGTGACTGCTGTCCTTGCGGTCCGGCTCTCGAGCATATATATATAAAAAGTGCCCAAAATCTGGGTTCACACTTTTTCAATCAGCAAATTAATAATTTAACACTAGGTTTATAGATTATCGTCTGCTCGATCTCGGCCATGCCTTCTCATTCATGCTGTTGATGTGAATCTACAGTGACTACTGATGTATTTGCTGCACTGTCTTCTTATGTCTTCTTTAGTCTTTAGTCTTTCTAGTCTTCCTTAGTCTTTCCTAATAAATAAACAAAGTCAAACAACTGTCTGGTTTCCTCTATATGTTCCTGGTCTGTGCGGAGTGTGCCTATCTTCACCCTCCAATCCTTATCCCTCATCAACTTCCCTATCCTTATCCCTATTCACTTATCCCTTTACCCCCTTACCACCCCATTACAAAAAAAAGAACAAAGGGGACGAAGAAAGAAAGAAAGAAAGAAAGACCATAGAAAGAATAAAACAAAGAAACAAAAAAGAAAGAATTCAAAAAACACCAAGAAAGAAAGAAAGAAGAATGAAAGAAAGAATGAAAGAAAGAAAGAAAGAAAGAAGCGGACGGATAAAACACCAGAGAAGAAAATAATGAATGGGGGGGGGGGTATCAGGCGAACAGACAGACAGACAAAAGACATAGTCTTCATAAAACACCAGATTTTGAAAAAATAGTCTTTGGTGGGTTTTACAATATTCACCAAAAAATATAACCAAAATCAAATTTCAAACACAAAAACAAAGATTTATATAAATAAAATAAAACATTAAAGATTTATTACATTTGTGTGTTTTTGCGGGGTTTTGTAAAAAATCTTAGTTTGATAAAACACCACCACAAAAAACCTTTTTTTTTTTACTGATATATAAACTCAGAAAACTTTGCTTGGGCCCGTTTTTAACTTCTGGTTACCAAATAGCAAACACAAACGTGATATAAACGGTTGGGTTGGTTGGTGTCGTTTTTGTTAGAACCATAATGGGTCTGGATAATATTCCGGATGAACTCCAAACAAATTTTCAAACCATAGTCTTGTCTAAAACACCAACAACCACAAAGCTGTTTATAGAAACACGCACAGATGAAACACGAACAAAAACCAGCCACACCACCACCAACAAAACCATAGTCTTTATAAAACACCACCAACAAAACCATAGTCTTCATAAAACACCACCACCAACAAAACCATAGTCTTCATAAAACACCACCAACAAAACCATAGTCTTCATAAAACACCACCACCAACAAAACCATAGTCTTCATAAAACACCACCACCAACAAAACCATAGTCTTCATAAAACACCACCAACAAAACCATAGTCTTCATAAAACACCACCACCAACAAAACCATAGTCTTTATAAAACACCACCAACAAAACACATAGTCTTTATAAAACACCACCAACCAAAACCATAGTCTTTATAAAAAACACCACCAACAAAACCATAGTCTTCATAAAACACCACCAACAACAAAACCATAGTCTTCATAAAACACCACCAACAAAACCATAGTCTTTATAAAACACCACCAACAAAAAACCATAGTCTTCATAAAACACCACCACAACAAAACCATAGTCTTCATAAAACACCACCAACAAAACCATAGTCTTCATAAAACACCACCAACAAAACCATAGTCTTCATAAAACACCACCACCAACAAAACCATAGTCTTCATAAAACACCACCACCAACAAAACCATAGTCTTTATAAAACACCACCACCAACAAAACCATAGTCTTTATAAAACACCACCAACAAAACCATAGTCTTTATAAAACACCACCAACAAAACCATAGTCTTCATAAAACACCACCAACAAAACCATAGTCTTCATAAAACACCACCAACAAAAACCATAGTCTTCATAAAACACCACCAACAAAACCATAGTCTTCCAAACACCACCAACAAAACCATAGTCTTCATAAAACACCACCAACAAAACCATAGTCTTCATAAAACACCACCAACAAAACCATAGTCTTTATAAAACACCACCAACAAAACCATAGTCTTTATAAAACACCACCAACAAAACCATAGTCTTTATAAAACACCACCAACAAAACCATAGTCTTTATAAAACACCACCACCAACAAAACCATAGTCTTCATAAAACACCACCAACAAAACCATAGTCTTTATAAAACACCACCAACACAAAACCATAGTCTTCATAAAACACCACCAACAAAAACCATAGTCTTTATAAAACACCACCAACAAAAACCATAGTCTTTATAAAACACCACCAACAAAAAACCATAGTCTTTATAAAACACCACCAACAAAACCATAGTCTTCATAAAACACCACCAACAAAACCATAGTCTTCATAAAACACCACCAACAAAACCATAGTCTTCATAAAACACCACCAACAAAACCATAGTCTTCATAAAACACCACCAACAAAACCATAGTCTTTATAAAACACCAACAACAAAACCATAGTCTTTATAAAACACCACCAACAAAACCATAGTCTTTATAAAACACCACCACCAACAAAACCATAGTCTTCATAAAACACCACCAACAAAACCATAATAAAACACATAGTCTTCATAAAACACCACCAACAAAACCATAGTCTTCATAAAACACCACCAACAAAACCATAGTCTTCATAAAACACCACCAACAAAACCATAGTCTTCATAAAACACCACCACCAACAAAACCATAGTCTTTATAAAACACCACCAACAAAACCATAGTCTTCATAAAACACCACCAAACAAAACCATAGTCTTCATAAAACACCACCAACAAAACATAGTCTTCATAAAACACCACCAACAAAACCATAGTCTTTATAAAACACCACCAAACAAAACCAACAAAACCATAGTCTTTATAAAACACCACCAACAAAACCATAGTCTTTATAAAACACCACCACCAACAAAACCATAGTCTTTATAAAACACCACAAAACAACAAAACCATAGTCTTCATAAAACACCACCAACAAAACCATAGTCTTCATAAAACACCACCAACAAAACCATAGTCTTTATAAAACACCACCAACAAAACCATAGTCTTTATAAAACACCACCAACAAAACCATAGTCTTCATAAAACACCACCAGCAACAAAAACCATAGTCTTTATAAAACACCACCAACAACAAAACCATAGTCTTTATAAAACACCACCAACAAAACCATAGTCTTCATAAAACACCACCACCAACAAAACCATAGTCTTCATAAAACACCACCAACAAAACCATAGTCTTCATAAAACACCACAACAAAACCATAGTCTTCATAAAACACCACCAACAAAACCAACAAAACCATAGTCTTCATAAAACACCACCAACAAAAAACCATAGTCTTCATAAAACACCACCAACAAAACCATAGTCTTCATAAAACACCACCAACAAAACCATAGTCTTCATAAAACACCACCAACAAAACCATAGTCTTTATAAAACACCACCACCAACAAAACCATAGTCTTCATAAAACACCACCAACAAAACATAGTCTTCATAAAACACCACCAACAAAACCATAGTCTTCATAAAACACCAACCAACAAAACCATAGTCTTCATAAAACACCACCAACAAAACCATAGTCTTTATAAAACACCACCAACAAAACCATAGTCTTCATAAAACACCACCAACAAAACCATAGTCTTCATAAAACACCACCAACAACAAAACCATAGTCTTCATAAAACACCACCAACAAAACCATAGTCTTCATAAAACACCACCAACAAAACCATAGTCTTTATAAAACACCACCACCACAAAACCATAGTCTTTATAAAACACCACCAACAACAAAACCATAGTCTTTATAAAACACCACCAACAACAAAACCATAGTCTTCATAAAACACCACCAACAACAAAACCATAGTCTTTATAAAACACCACCAACAAAACCATAGTCTTTATAAAACACCACCAACAAAACCATAGTCTTTATAAAACACCACCACCAACAAAACCATAGTCTTTATAAAACACCACCAACAAAACCATAGTCTTCATAAAACACCACCAACAAAACCATAGTCTTCATAAAACACCACCAACAAAACCATAGTCTTCATAAAACACCACCAACAAAAACCATAGTCTTCATAAAACACCACCAAACAAAACCATAGTCTTCATAAAACACCACCACCAACAAAACCATAGTCTTCATAAAACACCACCAACAAAACCATAGTCTTCATAAAACACCACCAACAAAACCATAGTCTTCATAAAACACCACCAACAAAACCATAGTCTTCATAAAACACCACCACCAACAAAACCATAGTCTTCATAAAACACCACCAAAAACAAAACCATAGTCTTCATAAAACACCACCACCAACAAAACCATAGTCTTCATAAAACACCACCAACAAAACCATAGTCTTCATAAAACACCACCAACAAAACCATAGTCTTTATAAAACACCACCAACAAAACCATAGTCTTCATAAAACACCACCAACAAAACCATAGTCTTCATAAAACACCACCAACAAAACCATAGTCTTTATAAAACACCACCAACAAAACCATAGTCTTCATAAAACACCACCAACAACAAAACCATAGTCTTCATAAAACACCACCAACAAAACCATAGTCTTCATAAAACACCACCAACAACAAAACCATAGTCTTCATAAAACACCACCAACAAAAAACCATAGTCTTCATAAAACACCACCAACAAAACCATAGTCTTCATAAAACACCACCAACAACAAAACCATAGTCTTCATAAAACACCACCAACAACACCATAGTCTTCATAAAACACCACCAACAAAACCATAGTCTTTATAAAACACCACCAACAAAACCATAGTCTTCATAAAACACCACCAACAAAACCATAGTCTTCATAAAACACCACCAACAAAACCATAGTCTTCATAAAACACCACCAACAAAACCATAGTCTTCATAAAACACCACCAACAAAACCATAGTCTTCATAAAACACCACCAACAAAACCATAGTCTTCATAAAACACCACCAACAAAACCATAGTCTTTATAAAACACCACCAACAACAAAACCATAGTCTTCATAAAACACCACCAACAAAACCATAGTCTTTATAAAACACCACCACCAACAAAACCATAGTCTTCATAAAACACCACCAACAAAACCATAGTCTTCATAAAACACCACCAACAAAAACATAGTCTTCATAAAACACCACCAACAAAACCATAGTCTTCATAAAACACCACCAACAAAACCATAGTCTTTATAAAACACCACCAACAAAACCATAGTCTTCATAAAACACCACCAACAAAACCATAGTCTTCATAAAACACCACCAACAAAACCATAGTCTTCATAAAACACCACCAACAAAACCATAGTCTTCATAAAACACCACCAACAAAACCATAGTCTTCATAAAACACCACCAACAAAACCATAGTCTTCATAAAACACCACACCAACAAAACCATAGTCTTTATAAAACACCACCAACAAAACCATAGTCTTCATAAAACCATAGTCTTCATAAAACACCACCAACAAAACCATAGTCTTCATAAAACACCACCAACAACAATAAAACACCACCACCAACTAAACCATAGTCTTCATAAAACACCACCAAACAAAACATAAAACACCAACAAAACCATAGTCTTCATAAAACACCACCAACAAAACCATAGTCTTCATAAAACACCACCAACAAAACCATAGTCTTCATAAAACACCACCAACAAAACCATAGTCTTCATAAAACACCACCAACAAAACCATAGTCTTCATAAAACACCACCAACAAAACCATAGTCTTTATAAAACACCACCAACAAAACCATAGTCTTCATAAAACACCACCAACAAAACCATAGTCTTTATAAAACACCACCACCAACAAAACCATAGTCTTCATAAAACACCACCAACAAAACCATAGTCTTCATAAAACACCACCACCAACAAAACCATAGTCTTCATAAAACACCACCAACAAAACCATAGTCTTCATAAAACACCACCAACCAACAAAACCATAGTCTTCATAAAACACCACCAACAAAACCATAGTCTTCATAAAACACCACCAACAAAACCATAGTCTTTATAAAACACCACCAACAAAACCATAGTCTTTATAAAACACCACCAACAAAACCATAGTCTTCATAAAACACCACCAACAAAACCATAGTCTTCATAAAACACCACCAACAAAACCATAGTCTTCATAAAACACCACACCAACAAAACCATAGTCTTCATAAAACCACCACCAACAAAACCATAGTCTTCATAAAACACCACCAACAAAACCATAGTCTTCATAAAACACCACCACCAACAAAACCATAGTCTTCATAAAACACCACCAACAAAAAACCATAGTCTTCATAAAACACCACCAAACAAAACCATAGTCTTCATAAAACACCACCAACAAAACCATAGTCTTCATAAAACACCACCAACAAAACCATAGTCTTCATAAAACACCACCACCAACAAAACCATAGTCTTTATAAAACACCACCAACAAAACCATAGTCTTCATAAAACACCACCAACAAAACCATAGTCTTCATAAAACACCACCAACAAAACCATAGTCTTCATAAAACACCACACCAACAAAACCATAGTCTTCATAAAACACCACCAACAAAACCATAGTCTTCATAAAACACCACCACCAACAAAACCATAGTCTTCATAAAACACCACCAAACAAAACCATAGTCTTCATAAAACACCACCAAACAAAACCATAGTCTTCATAAAACACCACCAACAAAACCATAGTCTTCATAAAACACCACCAACAAAACCATAGTCTTCATAAAACACCACCAACAAAACCATAGTCTTCATAAAACACCACCAACAAAACCATAGTCTTCATAAAACACCAACACCAACAAAACCATAAATAAAACACCACTTCATAAAACACCACCAACAAAACCATAGTCTTCATAAAACACCACCAACAAAACCATAGTCTTCATAAAACACCACCAACAAAACCATAGTCTTCATAAAACACCACCAACAAAACAATAGTCTTCATAAAACACCACCATAAAACATAGTCTTCATAAAACACCACCAACAACAAAACCATAGTCTTCATAAAACACCACCAACAAAACCATAGTCTTCATAAAACACCACCACCAACAAAACCATAGTCTTCATAAAACACCACCAACAAAACCATAGTCTTCATAAAACACCACCAACAAAACCATAGTCTTCATAAAACACCACCAACAAAAACCATAGTCTTCATAAAACACCACCAACAACAAAACCATAGTCTTCATAAAACACCACCAACAAAACCATAGTCTTCATAAAACACCACCAACAAAACCATAGTCTTCATAAAACACCACCAACAAAACCATAGTCTTCATAAAACACCACCAACAAAACCATAGTCTTCATAAAACACCACCAACAACAAAACCATAGTCTTCATAAAACACCACCAACAAAACCATAGTCTTTATAAAACACCACCACCAACAAAACCATAGTCTTTATAAAACACCACCAACAAAACCATAGTCTTCATAAAACACCACCAACAACAAAACCATAGTCTTCATAAAACACCACCAACAAAACCATAGTCTTCATAAAACACCACCAACAAAACCATAGTCTTCATAAAACACCACCAACAAAACCATAGTCTTTATAAAACACCACCAACAAAAACAACAAAACCATAGTCTTCATAAAACACCACCAACAAAACCATAGTCTTCATAAAACACCACCAACAAAACCATAGTCTTCATAAAACACCAACAACAAAACCATAGTCTTCATAAAACACCAACAACAAAACCATAGTCTTTATAAAACACCACCAACAAAACCATAGTCTTCATAAAACACCACCAACAACAAAACCATAGTCTTCATAAAACACCACAACAACAAAACCATAGTCTTCATAAAACACCAACACCAACAAAACCATAGTCTTCATAAAACACCACCAACAAAACCATAGTCTTTATAAAACACCACCACCAACAAAACCATAGTCTTCATAAAACACCACCAACAAAACCATAGTCTTCATAAAACACCACCAACAAAACCATAGTCTTCATAAAACACCACCAACAAAACAACATAAACCACCACCAACAAAACCATAGTCTTCATAAAACACCACCAACAAAACCATAGTCTTTATAAAACACCACCAACAAAACCATAGTCTTTATAAAACACCACCAACAAAACCATAGTCATAGTCTTCATAAAACACCACCAACAAAAAACATAGTCTTCATAAAACACCACCAACAAAACCATAGTCTTCATAAAACACCACCAACAAAACCATAGTCTTCATAAAACACCAACCACCATAGTCTTCATAAAACACCACCATAGTCTTCATAAAACACCACCAACAAAACCATAGTCTTCATAAAACACCACCACCAACAAAACCATAGTCTTCATAAAACACCACCAACAAAACCATAGTCTTTATAAAACACCACCAACAAAACCCATAGTCTTCATAAAACACCACCACCAACAAAACCATAGTCTTCATAAAACACCACCAACAAAACCATAGTCTTTATAAAACACCACCACCAACAAAACCATAGTCTTTATAAAACACCACCAACAAAACCATAGTCTTTATAAAACACCACCACCAACAAAACCATAGTCTTCATAAAACACCACCAACAAAACCATAGTCTTTATAAAACACCACCACCAACAAAACCATAGTCTTCATAAAACACCACCACCAACAAAACCATAGTCTTTATAAAACACCACCAACAACAAAACCATAGTCTTCATAAAACACCACCAACAAAAAACATAGTCTTCATAAAACACCACCACCAACAAAACCATAGTCTTTATAAAACACCACCACAACAAAACCATAGTCTTCATAAAACACCACCAACAAAACCATAGTCTTTATAAAACACCACCACCAACAAAACCATAGTCTTCATAAAACACCACCAACAAAACCATAGTCTTTATAAAACACCACCACCAACAAAACCATAGTCTTCATAAAACACCACCAACAAAACCATAGTCTTTATAAAACACCAACAACAAAACCATAGTCTTCATAAAACACCACAACAAAACCATAGTCTTCATAAAACACCACCAACAAAACCATAGTCTTTATAAAACACCACCAACAAAAAACCATAGTCTTTATAAAACACCACCAACAAAACCATAGTCTTTATAAAACACCACCAACAAAACCATAGTCTTTATAAAACACCACCAACAAAACCATAGTCTTTATAAAACACCACCACCAACAAAACCATAGTCTTCATAAAACACCACCACCAACTAAACCATAGTCTTTATAAAACACCACCACCAACAAAACCATAGTCTTCATAAAACACCACCAACAAAACCATAGTCTTCATAAAACACCACCACCAACAAAACCATAGTCTTTATAAAACACCACCAACAAAACCATAGTCTTTATAAAACACCACCACCAACAAAACCATAGTCTTTATAAAACACCACCAACAAAACCATAGTCTTCATAAAAACCACCACCAACAAAACCATAGTCTTCATAAAACACCACCAACAAAACCATAGTCTTTATAAAACACCAACAACAAAAACATAGTCTTCATAAAACACCACCAACAAAACCATAGTCTTCATAAAACACCACCAACAAAACCATAGTCTTCATAAAACACCACCAACAAAAAACCATAGTCTTCATAAAACACCACCAACAAAACCATAGTCTTTATAAAACACCACCAACAAAACCATAGTCTTTATAAAACACCACCAACAAAACCATAGTCTTCATAAAACACCACCACCAACAAAACCATAGTCTTCATAAAACACCACCAACAAAACCATAGTCTTCATAAAACACCAACAACAAAACCATAGTCTTCATAAAACACCACCACCAACAAAACCATAGTCTTTATAAAACACCAACAACAAAACCATAGTCTTCATAAAACACCAACAACAAAACCATAGTCTTCATAAAACACCAACAACAAAACCATAGTCTTTATAAAACACCACCAACAAAACCATAGTCTTTATAAAACACCACCACCAACAAAACCATAGTCTTTATAAAACACCACCAACAAAACCATAGTCTTCATAAAACACCACCAACAAAACCATAGTCTTCATAAAACACCAACCAACAAAAACCATAGTCTTTATAAAACACCACCAACAAAACCATAGTCTTCATAAAACACCACCAACAAAACCATAGTCTTCATAAAACACCACCACCAACAAAACCATAGTCTTCATAAAACACCACCAACAAAAACCATAGTCTTCATAAAACACCACCAACAAAACCATAGTCTTTATAAAACACCACCACCACAAAACCATAGTCTTCATCAAATCGGTAAAATGTCATGGAGACCAATCATTCTCCATCCATTTTTGTTTGTGGCACAAACCTATAACTCGCTTTGTTGGTCGGTCGGTCTGTCTGTCTGTCGGTCCAAAATTGTCGCACATTTCGCAAAATTGTCGCACATATTTTAAAGGAGAACAAAATACTTGGACATAAAGTAACATTTCAGTTGTCATATCTACATATCTACAGTCCTTTACGTATGGAAAGAATTATATACTGAACAGAGCACATGAATCGTCATTTTAAAGCGTACAAAATAATAAATATACGTAATACAGACACTGCAACAGACACGACGAGTATGCGGTGCTTCTTTTGATGAGTATAAGTAGGATACATAGTTTTAAATGTTTTCCAAAATATATAAACAGTTACGAAATGGTGCAGAGATAACATTATGGTTTACAGATTAAAATGATTGAAAAGCCAGGGGAAGCGACTCAGTGTATGCAATGATTGCAGTGGTAAAAATAGACCCCACTTCAAATCGAGGCTGCTCTTTAAAATGATGTTTCGTTTTCAATGGTCAACCTATGGGGATATTTTTCACGCCAGAGGGCAGTCAATGCACTAGGGGCTTATCACGCGATTTTCTTACTTGGGCGTAGTGAGAGAGAGAGTGATGGTAGGACCACTCACTGTCTCTCTCTCTTTCTTTATCCCCAACTAATAATATAGAGAGGATTAGCCCCACACGAGCGTCATGTCCTCTGGCGTGAAAAAAATCGCACTAAGTCTCTCATTGTCGCACGCCACAAACGATTGCGAATCCGCGCTTGTTTTTGGCATGAAGATTCCATACGGTAGAAGCCGCAACAACCTTCTTGTATATCCAAAGAGTGGGTTAGTTTGTGAAAAGAAATCAATCACTTCCAACTTCTTTATCAATGCCGAGAGCTTTTTATCTCCCCTTGGAGATTTTTCTGTCTATGTCCGGACACTGGGTAAATCGATGTCAGTCGCAGCACTTTCTATTACCAGTTAACTCAAAGAGTCTTTCTTTTTTTTTCTCTTTTCGACAGACTGTCAAAATGTCTCCATATGTGTGTTATTAAGAACGAGTTAAATTCACCAATAGTAAATCCAAAAAATTCATATGTTATTAAGAACAAGATACATTCACCAGTAATAAATCTTTTTTTTTTTTTTATGTTAAGAACAAAATAAATTCGCCAATAATAAATAAAATGTTTCCATAATAATGTTATTAAGAATAAGATAAAA
>CM065682.1:74307281-74309781 GCA_017654935.2 Phymorhynchus buccinoides | reverse complement strand
TTGTAAGCGATTCGGCTAAGAAACGGTTGAGTTAGTGTATCCATTCCCGAGTTAGTGTCTATAGTTAGCGCGTTTATGATAATCGAGGTCACTTCCGGTGGAATACGCTTTTCGATCCAAACCGCGGAAATGGACACGTGCTCCTCGTATCGGGTGCACGTCGGCCATCGCCCCCGTTAGGGCTCATCAGCAAAATTTGAAGCGTTATGAAAAAGCCCGATCGGCTCTCGAAAAACGGCGGGAGTTGTGATATCCGGACAGCGGAGTCGGAGTTATCGTTCGGGTTATATAGGCCCCCGTTTTGTTTCGTTTCAGACAGACAGACAGACACGACGGACCACGTTTCAGATTCAGCACACACACACACACACCACACACTCAGGACATCTTGGCCGTTTTCTTTTTTACTATTATGTGATGATTACCAGTTTGATGGTTATTCAAAACGTTGGGGGTTGAGGCGGGGGGGAGCGGAGAGGAGTTGAGGGGCGGGCAGGGTAGGGGGAGTAGGGAGAGAGCGCGGAACACTATGTCAACGCGTTAGAAATACGTGAAATAAATGGACGGAAAACAAAGCATGATTTTGTTTAATTGCACTAGAGTCGGTGGTAACGCTAACAGCATCAACAGACCATGACGTCTGACGTTCTCTAGTGGGCCATGTTGAAATATGTATAGAGAAGATCAATTTACTGACTGACTATATGTCTCTCTGTTTCTGTTGACTCTTTGTCTCTGTCTGTCTGTTGTCTCTGTCTGTCTGTCTGTCTGTCAGTCCGTCTCTCTCTCTCTCTCTCTGTCTCTCTCTCTCTCTGTCTCTCTCTCTCTCTCTCTCTCTCTCTCTCTCTCTCTCTCTCTCTCTCTCTCTCTCTCTCTCCCTCTCTCTGTCCTCTGCCTTTCTCTCCTTTTGCTCTCTCTCTCTCTCTCTAACTCTCTCTCTCTCTCTCTCTCTCTCTCTCGCTCTCTCTCTCTTACTCCTCTGTCTCTCTCTCTCTCTTTCTCCTTTCTCTCTCTCTCTTCTCTCTCTCTCTCTCTCTCCGCTCTCTCTCTCTCTCTCTCTCTCTCTTCTCTCTCTCTCTCTCTCTCTCTGCTCTCTCTCTCTCTCTCCTCTGGATCTTACAATGGAAACCTCGAATATAACAAAACCATTTTCATGTTTAAAATAAAAATGTCCCTGATCGCCGCTCTCCTGCTTTAAAACAAAAACTTTGATTTAAACCCATTCGTCCGCAATGTTCTTAAAATCAAAGTACCTCTTCCAAGAGTTGATCTCATCAAGACTAGTCTGTTGTATTCGGGCGGTTGTTTGTGGAATACGATTTTAGCTTCTTTTAATGTTCATTCAAGTCTCAATGTTTTCAAGAAAAACTACCATAAGACACCTTATTATCAAACATATAAAACAACATCACATATTAATCTCTTATGTAGCTTCTGTTTTAAACGTTTATTCATGACATGGTTAATTTGTACATAAATCTTGTTTCTAAACATGAGGTTTTTGTTGTTGCTTGGTTTGTGTTCACTTTAAAGGGGGGGGGTGGAGGAGGAAGAAAGTAATTCCATGTGTTTTGATGATGTCATACTCATTACATTTGTTTAGATTGATTTTTATTTTATTTTTTTTCTTCCTCCACAATGTATTTCCTGATTCTTGTGAATTCAATTTATATTAGTTCATATGATTACTGTGCTGTGTGCGAGGTTGGTGGTGGGTGGGTGGAGGGTGGATGGGTGTATGAATGTGTAGTTGTTGTAGTTGTTGGGTGTTTTGTTGTTGTTGTTGTTTGTTTTTTTTCCTTTACTGCCTTTGTTCATTAATTGAAGTTTAATCATGCTTTTCTTCTTTTGTTTCGAGGGCAAGATGTAAACAAGCCCATTGTGTGCTTATTCTTTTCCCTCAATAAACAAATGTTTCAAATGTTTCAAATGTTTTCTCTCTGTCTCTCTCTCCCCTCTCGCTCTCTTTCTCTCTCCCTCTCTTCTCTCTCTCTTCTCTCATCCTCTCCGACTCCCTTTATCTCCCTATTTCACACTACCCCCCCCCCTATTTTATTGTTTCTCTCCCCTTTTCTCTCTGTCTGTGTGTCTCTGTCCCTTTATCTCCCTATTTCTCTCTACTCTCCCTCTCGCTCCCCCCTCTCCTCCTCTCCCCAAGATCCAGAGATTTCATACTCTCCCCCACAATTAATTTCTCTGTCGAACTTTATCTCTCCTCTCTCTCTCTCTCTTCTGTCCTATCTCTCTCTACCTTCTCTCTTCTCTCTCTTCTCCACTCTCTCGACCCTTCTTCTGATTTCCCTCTCTCTCTCTCCTCGCTCTCTCTCTCTCTCTCTCTCTCTCGTTTAAAGGTAATCAAGATCCAACCCCATGAGATTTCATAATGGACGGAAATGTAGTTACAAAAACAAAACGCGCATTCAATCTTGATTCTTTCAGCTCTTTCTTTCTCTCTTCCTTCCTTCCTTACCCATCTTCCTTCCTTCCTTCCTTCCTTCTT
>CM065682.1:74277281-74287281 GCA_017654935.2 Phymorhynchus buccinoides | reverse complement strand
ACAGTTTGTCTAAATAATGGTATTTTGAACTGAAAATCTTCATTCTTCAATATATTTTAATAAGTCTGTAAGTTATCGCGGGATATCGCGAGACAGCTATAATTTACGTAGTGTTCAGTCAACAGACGCAGCGGACTTTGTCTTGCTCGCTGATAGGTCTTCCTGTCGTTACACCGAGTAACGATCATTACACAGATCGTAACGGTTGTTTCAAGACGTAATGCTCTCTATTTAAATTTAAACTTTGTCAGAAGATGGATGATGGGATAGTTTGTGAGAAAGATGTGGGGAAAGTCTGTGAGAAAGATGTGGGGAAAGTCTGTGAGAAAGATGTGGGGGGGGGGGGAATATGTGAGAAAGATGTGGGGAAAGTCTGTGAGAAAGATGGGGGAAGTCTGTGAGAAAGATGGGGGAAAGTCTGTGAGAAAGATGGTGGGAAAGTCTGTGAGAAAGATGGGGACAGTCTGTGAGAAAAATTGGGAAAGTGTGAGAAAGGCGGGGAAAGTCTGTGAGGAAGATGGGGGAAAGTCTGTGAGAAAGATGGTGGGAAAGTCTGTGAGAAAGATGGTGGGAAAGTCTGTGAGGAAGATGGGGGGAAAGTCTGTGAGAAAGATGGTGGGAAAGTCTGTGAGAAAGATGGTGGGAAAGACTGTGAGAAAGGTGGGGAAAGTCTGTGAGAAAGATGGTGGGGAAAGTCTGTGAGAAAGATGGGGGAAAGTCTGTGAGGAAGATGGGGGAAAGTCTGTGAGAAAGATGGGGGGAAAGTCTGTGAGAAAGGTGGGGGAAAGTCTGTGAGAAAGATGGTGGGAAATTCTGTGAGAAAGGTGGGGAAAGTCTGTGAGGAAGATGGGGGGAGAAAGATGGGGGAAAGTCTGTGAGAAAGATGGTGGGAAAGTCTGTGAGAAAGATGGGGAAAAGTCTGTGAGAAAGATGGTGGGAAAGTCTGTGAGAAAGATGGTGGGAAAGTCTGTGAGAAAGATGGGGGAAAAGTCTGTGAAAAAGATGGTGGGAAAGTCTGTGAGACAGATGGTGGGAAAGTCTGTGAGGAAGATGGGGGAAAGTCTGTGAGAAAGATGGTGGGAAAGTCTGTGAGACAGATGGTGGGAAAGTCTGTGAGAAAGATGTGGGGAAAGTCTGTGAGAAAGATGGGGGGAAAGTCTGTGAGAAAGATGGTGGGAAAGTCTGTGAGAAAGGTGGGGGAAAGTCTGTGAGGAAGATGGGGGTGGGGGAAGTCTGTGAGAAAGATGGTGGGAAAGTCTGTGAGAAAGATGGTGGGAAAGTCTGTGAGAAAGATGGAAAAAGTGAGAATATGGAAAAAGTGTCTGAGTGTCTGTTGGCATACAGTGGCATAGAAGTAACGCGTTCGCCTCGTGCACAGTAAACCCGAGTTTGAAGCTGGGTACAGGGGATTTTTCCTCTTACTCTGCACTAGGCCTTATGGTCTGAACGTGGAGTATTTCGGATGAGACAATAAACCGAGGTCCTGTGTGGTCTGCCCATGCACTTTAAACCCAGTGGCAACGAAAATTTGTCATTTCGTCAACATTTACACACACTCACACACACACACACACACACACACACACACACACACACACACACACACATCCTCCTCCTCATAAGCACACAAACATTGCCTCTTCGGTAGAGGTTTACAAACAAACAAAAAGAAAGAAACAAAGATAAACCGTCGCCACAGGGCTAACGGTACATAATCTCAAGAAGTCTCTTTCTCTGCCCCCCACCCCATCAATCTATGCCCTCCCCTTTCCTCCTCTTTTCTCTACCCTTTGTCTGAGTAAACGTTTTTATGTTAATGCTGAGACAGCCACATTCTGGGCTTCATAAAGATATCAAGATTACTAAGTACTTTTTTTTTTTTTTTAAAGCTACAGCCAACTATTCCGAAATGTCTCAATTTCGCTCACTTGCTGAGGGTACGACAGAGCCAATCAGAATGACGTCATGAATATAATGACGTCATAAATATAATGACGTCATATTCATAAACTTGTATGTTATCATCCAGAGGCAGTTACAACTGTGTGTCAAATTTTGTTCGTGTGGCCTTCATAGGTAGGCCGATAACGTTTTGATCTCTTGTACATCTCTGTCACTAGCCTAGAAGAAGGGCGCTTGACATTCGATGATTCGTGCATGCATGATTGTCAAAGGCAAACTAACCCCAAGGCTGCGGCATAAAGCTATAGCGCCTACTATGATTTTCCTGTCAAACTAGAAAGAAAGGGCGAGGCTGGGATTTGAACCCGGGTGACTCACGCTGCAGTCACGCATTGCATTTGGCAGGCGAACCTCAATATCTCATTTTGATAAATCCATTTAAACAGCACAGCGTTGTGTTACTCAATGAGGAGGCGATTGATGGAAGGGCACAGATGGTCACCAAAGGCCAACCAGTCCCAAGGCTGCAGCACAGAGCTGTGCAGCTCCTCACACACACACAAAAAAAGTCAGTAGAGTTCAAAATATCATTAGGAAAATTCCCTTTCTTCCATTTCTTCATTCATATAACCAATCACTTGATCAGAGGCAAAACAGTCGTTTTCGGGACATGGATAGCTGAAAAAGGCCAACTAGCCCAAAGGCTGCAGCACAGAACAACACAATACATTCTGAGCAATTTAACAAGTCCACTAAGCTCAAGATCGCGTTTTGCCAATTCCATCGATATCAAATAGCTTTCTGTCACTAGATTAGAAGCAATGTTATTGCAGTTTGAATATTTGCTGGGATTTCCACAACTTGTGTTATGCAGAAGTATAGTTGAAAATCGATATTTTCCGTATCTTTGGCATCCGATTTTACGAAAACGTAAATAATGTTAATGACTGAAAAAAGCTCATGCGTTGTGTAGGCTGGTAAGAAACTGTACCATTCATTTAAAGTGTTTTTGTGAGGTATAAATATGTTTTATTGCTCGGCAAAGATGGCACCCCACCCAATTGTCAAGGGTACGTAAAATGACCCCTAAAATTTAAATATTAAAAAAATCGTAACTCGAAAACTAACAATAGCACAAAAACGTTTTTCGTATCTTTGTAATCAGGATAAAACGTTCTATCACACTATGCTAAAAGTTAGTTGCGATGTCAGCTTTCAAAAATCCGTTTGGAATAGCTACTGTTAATATAAATAAATATCAGTGAGTTTGAAGGGGAGTTTTGACAATGCTAACTTCCACTTAACTAGTAGTGTCCTTTTGTTTGATTTTTCATGGGAGGGAAAGTGTATCCGTTTTCCAAATTTGTTTTTAGTTTGTTTGTTTGCATTAATTGTATATCTTGTTTCGTAAGAAGGCCAATTTGTTTCTGTAAAAACAAAGACACACTTGAAGAATTTTAGTTAGGGTGTTTGGGGTTGGGTTTTTTCTCCTCTGCACGTCATAACAGTTTGGGAGTTGTTTCTTCGCTTCCTTACTGTCCTTACCACCTTTTTTTTTTAAATTCCAATTAACATTTTTACTTCTTTTTGTTCCCGCTCCTCTTGGATTGCTGGTTTCGGATTCTGCGACCTGACAGACAAACCAGGGTGTGGCTGCGAGTTGGGATTCGGAATGAGCGGGGTGGGAGCAACGCCACTGTACGGCCCAGAAGATGGGACACCTATTTAATCCAAATTTTACTCTCTTTTTTTTTCCCGCTCCCCTTGGACTGCTGGTTTCGGAGTCTGACCTGACAGACAAACCAGGGTGTGGCTGCGAGTTGGGATTCGGAATGAACGGGGTGGGATTGCGCCACTGTACGTCCCAGAAGATGGGACACCTATTTAATCCAATTACAAATTTTACTCTTTTTTTTTTTCTCGCTCCCCTTGGACTGCTGGTTTCGGATTCTGCGACACCTAGCAAACCAGGGTGTGGCTGCGAGTTGGGATTCGGAATGAGCGGCGTGGGATTGTGCCACTGTACGGCCCAGAAGATGGGACAGCCAAAAAAAGTTTTAACTCTTTTTTCATATTTCCCTTTCAGCTTTATTATTAAATAGTAATCTCTTCTGTCTGTCTGGCTTGTGTAAAGTCAACCTTCTCTCTTCTTGTCATACATTACTTTTTAGTCCCCGAGCCGAAGGTTCGGGGAGCTATTGTTTTTGTCTGGTCCGTCCGTCCGGTGTCCGTCCGGCGTGCCTCCGTCCGTCCGGCTATTCATCCGTTTTTCTCAAAAAATATTCAGTCTATCATCATCGAATATGTCCCACTTCTTTCCGGCCGTCCATCCGTCCGTGCGTGCGTCCTGTTTTAGGTATCAATGGTCTCCCCGCTGTGTCCTAGACCCTTTGTCTCACAGGCCCGAGATGTCCCACGTCAAAACTATTCAGTCTATCATCATCAAATTTGGTATACTAGTTTGCCAAGATGCAAGCTATCCACTGATGTATTTAGTCTAAACATGGGATAAGCCCGCTGTGCCCTAGGCCCTTTGTCTCACAGGCCCTATATGTCCCACGTCAAAACTATTCAGTCTATCATCATCAAATTTGGTATACTAGTTTGCCAAGATGCAAGCTATCCACTGATGTATTTAGTCTAAACATGGGATAAGCCCGCTGTGCCCTAGACCCTTTGTGTCACAGGCCCGAGATGTCCCACGTCAAAACTATTCAGTCTATCATCATCAAATTTGGTATACTAGTTTGCCAAGATGCAAGCTATCCACTGATGTATTTAGTCTAAACATGGGATAAGCCCGCTGTGCCCTAGGCCCTTTGTCTCACAGGCCCGAGATGTCCCACGTCAAAACTATTCAGTCTATCATCATCAAATTTGGTATACTAGTTTGCCAAGATGCAAGCTATCCACTGATGTATTTAGTCTAAACATGGGATAAGCCCGCTGTGCCCTAGGCCCTTTGTGTCACAGGCCCGATATGTCCCACGTCAAAACTATTCAGTCTATCATCATCAAATTTGGTATACTAGTTTGCCAAGATGCAAGCTATCCACTGATGTATTTAGTCTAAACATGGGATAAGCCCGCTGTGCCCTAGGCCCTTTGTGTCACAGGCCCGATATGTCCCACGTCAAAACTATTCAGTCTATCATCATCAAATTTGGTATACTAGTTTGCCAAGATGCAAGCTATCCACTGATGTATTTAGTCTAAACATGGGATAAGCCCGCTGTGTCCTAGGCCCTTTGTGTCACAGGCCCGAGATGTCTCACGTCAAAACTATTCAGTCTATCATCATCAAATTTGGTATACTAGTTTGCCAAGATGCAAGCTATCCACTGATGTATTTAGTCTAAACATGGGATAAGCCCGCTGTGCCCTAGACCCTTTGTGTCACAGGCCCGGGATGTCCCACGTCAAAACTATTCAGTCTATCAACATCAAATTTGGTATACTAGTTTGCCAAGATGCAAGCTATCCACTGATGTATTTAGTCTAAACATGGGATAAGCCCGCTGTGCCCTAGTCCCTTTGTGTCCCAGGCCCGATATGTCCCACTTCTTTCCGGCCGTCCATCCGTCCGTGCGTGCGTCCTGTTTTCAGTTCTCAATGGTCTCCCCGCTGTGTGTACAGCCGACACATTCCGATTTCGGAGTAGCTCGGCGATGCTGCGAGGGGACTTTGCAGCCGCTCGGCGTTGCACTTGTTATCTGTTTGGGTTTTTTGCTTGTTTTCCCATGCTTTTAACTCTTTCTGCATACCCTCCTACACTTTTGTAGCTTTCCCCTATTAGCTTTATTGATCTCCTCTGTCCTTGTCATGTCAAAACCAACCTTCTTTCTTCTTGCCGTTCAATTCTATTCGTTTGTTTATTTGGTTGGATTCGTTTTTATTAAACCTGTTTTGCATGCTTTATCATGATACATAAATACATAAATAAATATTGCTCAATTCAAATTCAAATTCACAATCACTTTATTATCTCTCGAGGAGAAATTTCGTCCAGGTGCCTTCCGTACAACAGAAATTTCTGACTGAATAAAATGTATGAGTACCGTATTTTATGGACTATAAGGCGATGCTTTTTTGTTCCCAGACTGAGACCCCTGCGCCTTATAATGTGACTGATAATATAGTAAGAAACTATAATAACAAAATCTGAATTTTGAGTCAAATTTGGGGGGTGCGCCTTATAATCAGGTGCGCCTTACAGTCCGTATAATTATCTTCTTTTCCTTTGTTTGTTTGTGTGTTTTTCATATTATCCATACTCTCCTATTTTCTTCCTCCCAGTTTCCACCTTTACCCCCCCCCCCCCCTCTCCCTCCTTCCCTTTCTGTTTCCCTGCCCAAAGGAAGGAAAGCAGGAAGGCGGCAGAGTGGTTAAGACATAAATTTGCCTGTACATTTTAATGCGTGAGTGACCCGGGTTCGAATCCCGGCCTCGCCCTATTCTTTCTGGTTCGACAGGAAAATCGAACTGAACGTCGAGTCCTACGGTTGGGAAGGGAGGGGGGGGGAGGGAGAGAGAGAGAGAGAGAGAGAGAGAGAGAGAGAGAGAGAGAGAGAGAGAGAGAGAGAGAGAGAGAGAGAGAGAGAGAGAGAGAGAGAGAGAGAGAGAGAGAGAGAGAGAGAGAGAGAGAGAGAGAGAGAGAGAGAGAGCTTGCCGTCAGGTGACAAAAATGACTTCAAAGAAAACAGCCATAATGCTGTGTTAGTGCTAAGGGCCATAACTTTACCTAAAACAGTTCCCTTCTTTCGTGTCTGTCCACTCTTTGAATTTCTAGACCTGGGCGATTTTTAAAACGTCGTTATAAAAAAAAACAAGCGCGGATTCGCAATCGTTTCTGGCAGCGGTCTATTTTTACCACTCCAATCATTACATACACTGAGTCGCCTCCCCTGGCTTTTCAATAATTTTAATCTGTAAACCAGAATGTTATCTCTGCACCATTTCGTAACTTTTTATATCTTTTGGAAAACATTTAAAACTATTTATCCTACTTATGCTCATCGAAAGAAGCACCGCATACTCGTCGTGTCTGTTGCAGTGTCTGTATTACGCATGTTTATTATTTTGTACGCTTTAAAATGAAGATTCATGTGCTCTGTTCAGTATACAATTCTTTCCATACCTAAGGACTGTAGATATGACAACTGAAATGTTACTTTATGCCCAAGTATTTTTTTTTCTCTTTTACAATATTTGCGACAATGTTGTCAATATGTGCGACAATTTTGGACCGACAGACCGACCGACAGACAGACAGACCGACAAAGTGAGTTATAGGTTTGTGGCTTGAGCCACAAACAAAAAAACCTGTTCAGTTCTGTCCACTTCATCAGTCGTCTTTTACGGAAATGTCGCCAGACTTCCGCTAGTTGAAAATGTACTTCCGCTCCTTTTTGTAAAGCTTGTATTAGGGAATCTCTCTATCTGTCTCTCTGTCTTTGTCTCTTTCTCTGTCTCTCTCTCTATATATATATATATGTCTCTCTGTCTCTCTCTCTGCCTCTCTCTCTCCCTCTCTCCCTCTGTCTATCAATCTATCCCCTTCCCTATAGATTTTACTTCTTTTTTCTCTCTCTCTCTCTCTCCCCTCTCTCTCTCTCTCTCTCATCCTCTCTCCCTCTGTCTATCAATCTATCCCCTTCCCGATATATTTTACTCTCTCTCTCTCTCTCTCTTACTCTCTCTCTCTCTCTCTCTCTCTCTCTCTCTCTCTCTCTCTCTCTCTCTCTCTCTCTCTCTCTCTCTCTTTCTTTCCCCTTTTCTCTTTTGGTTTTGCGTGGAAGCGAATAAGAGATTAGGACCCCCCCAGCAAGGGACCCCCAAAATTGTAGGAAACTTAACCCCTTGACTGCCAGAGAAAATTAAAGAAAAAAGTCATTGGGCAAACCATGCCACGAAAAGTCATCATCAGAAAAGCAGTCGGATCAATGCTCACAGCAAAAAGTGAAAAACCAAACACTACACGGCAACTTTCCCCCTAACTATTTCATCTCTTTTTTTCTCTGTTCTTATTCTGGGCGTGTAATCATGACTGCGTCTCAGACAGTCAACACGGGTAGTAGTATGTAAATTAGGCTAAACAGCCAATCGTTTTTTTGGGAGATTCGTCTAATTTGCATACTACTACTCGTGTTGATTGTCGTCTAAGGCCGTGTACACACATAAGCGGAGATTCCGTGCGGAAACCCGTGCGCAATCCATAAATAAGTGAAGCAAAGAAGGGAAAAGAGTTGCGCACGTGTCCGAATTTCCCCTATTGGCTAATGCAAAGAACACCTTTTGCAAGAGTGAATGCCCTTGGTAGGTGGGGGAAGATGGTTGAGTACTGACCAAACAAGGGAATAACTCTCACCAATAACCCTATTAGAGGCCACTAAATGGCTGCCTTTCGCAAGAGTGAATGCCCTTGTCAGCACTGACCAACAAGGGCTTCACTCTCACTGTCAAGGGCGTTAATAACCCTAGTTGCAGAGGCCAATAGGCCGGGTTCACATTAGACGCGTAAGTTCCGTACGGAAAACCCTAAATAAGTGGAAGAAAGAAGGATAAAAGTTTACACATAATAATAGGGGAAATTCGGACACGTGCGCAAATCTTTTCCCTTCTTTGTTTCACTTATTTATGGATTGCGCACGGGTTTCCGCATGGAATATCCGCTTATGTGTGTACACGGCAATATGCGTAAACTTGCATCCTTCTTTCTTCTTAGAGTTTTCCGTACGGAACTTACGCGTCTAATGTGAACCAGGCCTAAGACGCACTCATGAGCACACGCCCAAGGCATGGGGGGAAAGGGGGGTGGCAAAGATTAATGGCAAATCTCCTTGAGACGAATCCTTCAGGGCATAGGAGCGGGTGGGGTTGGGGTGGGGGGTTGAAAGGGGAGCTAACTAAATTGTGATCCAACTTTCTGTTGTCCCGGACTGAGATTTTGTTACGTGACAAAAACGAAATGGACAAGACAAGCCATTCGTTCAAGCACGCTTTTTTTTTGTAATGTAAAAGTTTATTACTGCGTACAAAAAGTTACAATATTATACCACGCGTTCTGATTTTGTCTTATGGGTTTGTCTGTCTGGCAAATGTCATTCATTGTGAATGAATTTTCAATAATTATACAAAGAATAATTCATATAAAAGTATACAAAGTGGCAACGGTTACGGTTTAAAAACATACGTAAGTGGCGATGAGGTTTAGCCGAGGCGTGGTTACTGCTACACATATCTGTATTGTTAAAAAAAATCGGGAGTTTACTGGTGTTGCACTGCCTCCGGGCATTGCCTCCAGTATTATTCCCACCATCTTTGTATTTAAAAATGCCCCACATGGTCGAAAGACCGCAAAGGGCGTAAAATCCTATTTCGTCGAACGGTTACGGGCTTTCTTGCAACATTCGGACCATGTTCGAATTGGGGGTTTTTAATAAATTGGGTACCTAATACCTAATGTTCGGGGATAGTAACGCTTTACTAATCAAATTTTTCGTTTAAAAAAATGCATTTTCTTATTCCGTAGATTTAACGCATTTATGTTTCGTTAAAATAAGGAATAGGATTAGGGATATAGGGTTAGGAACGTGTTAGAATCAATGTTAGAAGTTTTTCGAGACACTCGCTGCACATTTTTTGCGTCCCGTGATTGAGCCCCGTAACCGTAGCCTGGAGAATATGGGTTACGGACCCGTATCCCTAGCCTCGGCCTTGTTGTTCAAGGGAACAGATAGAGATTCGTTATAATTTTAGTTAAATTAAATTTGCCGTTCGAATACATGAACTTGCATGTTTTTAATGTGTCACTCGTGTGTTCGCTAGCGATGTTGATAAAAGTATCATAAAGAAGATAGTGATCATTTTAAAAGAGAGTTTTCGTACAAGAAATCAAGATTTGCGCTATTATTCATTATTTTGTAAGGACACACATTTTGTACTCGCTCCATTATTCTTGAGGGAAACAACTTCCAACTTGCTCGATAGAGTTGTCTCTCTTGGCTAAGGTTTATCCTGCATTAGTGATGTTATTGCATACGGACATTAGGACCTGTTCTTCGTCTTTAGAAGTAGGCCTACTCGAAATCGGACTATG
>CM065682.1:74269781-74272281 GCA_017654935.2 Phymorhynchus buccinoides | reverse complement strand
GAATTGCGCGAACAGCTACGACCGGTTCCCTCTTGAGAAACTAGGCCCTGGGGGCCGTTTCACAAGGGCTAACGTTTCGTAGCGTGAGCGCAAATCGGCAAAAAACGGTCTAAGAAACACCCTTCGTTTGCCGATAGTTCGCGTAACGTTTTGTTCTCTCTCGTGCCCTAGCACGCCGCAAACTGTTAGTTGCATCATGGGACATGTGCTGCTTTTTTTTTTTTTTTTACTTCCGGCTAAAATTAGTTCTCGCGAGAACGCGTAACATTTTGTTTACAAATGGAAGACAAAGTCTTGAAAGTGGATACAGAGAAATATTCTTCACTCTACAGCGAAAATATATGGGATGATTTTAGCAAATTAAACAAATACAAGTATTTTTGAGTGCTCTGTCCTAATTTTTTTATCATGTTAGATTGGCATAATGTAGTGCAAACTTAATTTTCTGCACACAAATAGACTGACAATGACTCATCGAAAGATTTGTGCAACCTGTCAGTGAGGTATGATTTATCTCCCTTTTGATAGCAACTCTTTTCTCTCTCTGACAGTGAAGAGTAAGCTATTAGAGTTATCTTTACTTAGCTAACGTTATTCGCGGTTCGTGGTGTTTCTTAGACCCCTTTTGGCGTAACAGTTATGCTCACGGCGAACGTCGCCTAGAGAAACTAGACCCTGGACTATATTACTATTCTGCTCGCTTCGCCTTGAGGGGAATTGTCATTAATCTTGCTAGCACAAAAATGTTTGGAGTTTTCCCCTGATTTGGAGCTGAGTAACAAGGTTGTTGGGCATTTTGTTGAGCTGTTGGGCGGAAATTTGATTCTGTGGGTTTTGTCTTTCCGTTTCTGTCTGTCTCTCTGTGTCTCTCTGTCTCTCTCTCTCTGTCTCTGTCTCTGTCTCTCTCTCTCTCTCTCTCTCTCTCTCTCTCTCTCTCTCTCTCTCTCTCTCTCTGGTTTAGACATTTTGTATTGTCCAATAACAAAAGATCACACAATACAAAATAACTGAAGCAGCAACAAGCAGAGCTTGTCTGTCTGTCTGTCTGTCTGTCTGTCTGTCTGTCTGTCTGTCTGTCTGTCTGTCTGTCTGTCTGTCTGTCTGTCTGTCTGTCTGTCTGTCTGTCTGTCTGTCTGTCTGTCTGTCTGTCTGTCTGTCTGTCTGTCTGTCTGTCTGTCTGTCTGTCTGTCTCTCTCTCTCTCTCTCTCTCTCTCTCTCTCTCTCTCTCTCTCTCTCTCTCTCTCTCTCTCTCTCTCTCTCTCTCTCTCTCTCTCTCTCTCTCTGGTTTAGACATTTTGCATTGTCCAATAAGAAAATATCACACAATAAAAAATAACTGAAGCAGCAACAAGCTGTCTCTCTCTCTCTCTGTCTCTGTCTCTCTCTCTCTCTCTCCTCTCTCTCTCTCTCTCTCATGCTCTCTCTCTCTCTCTCTCTCTCTCTCTCTCTCTCTCTCTCTCTCTCTCTCTCTCTCTCTCTCTCTTATTTGCTTGAGGGCAGTGGTGTAAAAAAAAAGCTACCCAGCTTCTCTGTTTTACACTCAATAAAAAAATATTCGTATTCGTATTCCTCTCTCTCTGTCTGTCTGTCTCTCTCTCTCTCTCTCTCTCTCTCTCTCTCTCTCTCTCTCTCTCTCTCTCTCTCTCTCTCTCTCTCTCTCTCTCTCTCTCTCTCTCTCTCTCTCTCTCTCTCTCTCTCTCTCTCTCTCTCTAAAATTACAGAATCACTATATACTACATAAATAAACAAACATGCATCACAAATAATGAAAAACTTGAGACAAGAGCAAATGT
Source organism: Phymorhynchus buccinoides (assembly GCA_017654935.2). Lineage (NCBI taxonomy): Eukaryota > Metazoa > Mollusca > Gastropoda > Neogastropoda > Raphitomidae > Phymorhynchus > Phymorhynchus buccinoides. The sequence goes on along the minus strand of CM065682.1, from coordinate 74,270,488 downwards.
TTGAAGAATGCAATCCGTAGAAATTGGGAACACTCCTTGAATTACTAAAGTGTAAACGGTGTTGAAACATATGCTCACAGGACACTTGCTCACAGACACTTGCTCACAGGACACTTGCTCACAAGACACTTGCTCACAGGACACTTGCTCACAAGACACTTGCTCAACAAGACACTTGCTCACAGTGACACTTGCTCACAGGACACTTGCTCACAGGACATTTGCTCACAGGACACTTGCTCACAGGACACTTGCTCACAGGACACTTGCTCACAGGACATTTGCTCACAGGACACTTGCTCACAGGACACTTGCTCACAGGACACTTGCTCACAGGACACTTGCTCACAGGACACTTGCTCACAGGACACTTGCTCACAGGACACTTGCTCACATGACACTTGCTCACAGGACACTTGCTCAAGACATTTGCTCACAGGACACTTGCTCACAGGACACTTGCTCACAGGACACTTGCTCAAGACATTTGCTCACAGGACACTTGCTCACAGGACACTTGCTCACAGGACACTTGCTCACAGGACACTTGCTCACAGGACACTTGCTCAAGACATTTGCTCACAAAAGAAAGCAACAACAGAAGTGAATGTGTATGTATGTGTTCGTGTATAAAGTCTATGCATGTGTATGACTGTCTGTCGTTTCCGACAATGACTGCCAGATTAGGAGATAGCAAAGGGGGCAAC
>CM065682.1:74257281-74262281 GCA_017654935.2 Phymorhynchus buccinoides | reverse complement strand
AACCTGGGCAAGGCGTCTCCAACTATTTAAACACATTCTAGCCCAGCCCCGTCCGTCCGGGAATAGCATCTCTTCCCCCTGTGCTATCTAGGCACAGTCATGGCAGACAAAGACGGACTGGCTTACAACTAAGAGCGTAAACTATTGGCCACTGCAACTAGGGTTATTAACGCCTTTGACGGCAAGAGTTAAGCCCTTGTTGGTCAGTATCCAAAACGGCATTCACTCTTGCAAAAAGCGGCCATTAAGTGACCTCAAATAGGGTTATTGGCGAGAGTTATATCCCTTGCTTGGTCAGTACTCAACCATCTTCCCCCACCCACCAAGGGCATTCACTCTTGCAAAAAGCAGCCATTAAGTGGCCTCAAATAGGGTTATTGATTGGCGAGAGATTCCCTTGTTTGGTCAGTACTCAACCATCTTCCCCCCACCCACCAAGGGCAGTCACTCTTGCAAAAAGCAGCCATTAAGTGACCTCAAATAGGGTTATTGATTGGCGAGAGTTATTCCCTTGTTTGGTCAGTACTGAACCATTTCCCCCCATCCACCAAGGGCAGTCACTCTGTCAAAAGGTGTTCTTTGCAGTGGCCAATAGGGTTGTAGTATCGACTTTCCTGCAGGGTTGGTGGCACTTGCAGTTCAATTTGACGCTTCGCTGAGCTGCAACTTGGATAAGGCTGTTCGAACGATGGATGGGAAAATAGAGGGAAAGAGACTTACCTTACCTCTTCGATGAGTAGAACAAAACAAGAAGGATGGGAGTGTAGTGTAGTGGGGGTGGGGGTGGGGGGGAGGTGGGGGGGGGGGGGGTGACAGACAGAACTTCCAAATATAAGAAGAAGGTAAAAGGTCAAGCAGGTAGACTTAACAAAACGTGGTACGTAATTGGAGTTTGTGCTCTCTCTCTCTCTCTCTCTCTGTCTCTCTCTCTCTCTCTCTCTCTCTCTCTCTCTCTCTCTCTCTCTCTCTCTCTCTCTCTCTCTCTCTCTCTCTCTCTCTCTCATCTCATCTCTCTCTCTCTCTCTCCCCCTTCCCTCTCTCTCACTCTCTCTCTCCCCTTCCCTCTCTCTCACTCTCTCTCTCTCCCCTTCCCTCTCTCTCTCTCTCTCTCTCTTCCCCTCTCCCTCTCTCTCACTCTCTCTCTCTCTCTCTCTCTCTCTCTCTCTCTCTCTCTCTCTCCCTCTCTCCTCTCTCTCTCTCTCTCTGCACCTTCCCCCTCTCTCTCTCTCTCCCCCTCTCTCTCTTTCTCTCTCTCCTCTTGTGAGTGAAAATCATGTTATTTCGTTACTTTATTTCTTTGTATTCAAATGTTGGTGGTATGACTTTCTTGCTGATTTTAATTAATGTTTTCCATCTTTCATTGTTGCTTTTGTAACGTGCAACGAGCATACTACTATATGGAGTTTTAGCGCTATATGAATTATTATTATTTTGATTATTATTATTATTATTATTATTATTATTGCTACTATTATTATTATAGGATTGGGTTTCATCTTGTTATGCATAAGTGTTTACTCCAAAATGCGTGCATGTTAAAGATGAGTATGTAGAATAGGATTTGGTTTTATTCTGTCATGTGTATGTGCTTACATTTAAGCTTGATGTATTTTTAAGATTAGTATGTAAAATGGGCTTAGGCGTAATTGATTTTATTATGTGTATCGGCTTTAAATTTTAAATGTGTACATGTTACGAGTATGTAAAATAAGGATTAGTTTTAATTTTGTGATGAGTTAAGTTTTACTTATGTGCGTGTTAAAGATGAGGACTAGAAAGTAGGTTCAGGCTTGATTTCGTTATGAGCAGTATTTACTTTTTAATATGTGTATTCGCTTGCAAATAATATGACTAGGTTTGCTTTTGTTATGAGTGTGTGTCTACTTTTTAATATGTTCATGCTAAAAATGAATAATGTAATGTAGGAATAGGTTTCATGTTGCCATGGGTACATGTATTTACATTTTAAATTGTGCATGCTAAGATGAGTAGGTAAAGTAATACTATGTTTGACTTATTATATGCATGGGTTTCTTCAAATAAGTACATTTTAATGATGAAGTATGATTGAGGTTTTTTTTTTCTTTATGTTTGTGCACTTCTCTATTTTTGAATGTTTAAAGGTGAGTGTGAAAAGTAGGATTGGGTTTTATTTTCCCGTGCGCATGCGCTTACTTCACACATTTTGAATGTTAATAATTAGTATAGTTAATAATAATAGGTTTGATTTTGTTATTGATGTGTTACAATATAGGGATGTTTTTTGCATGCTTTATATTACTTTGTATGTGTTTATTTTCGTTTTTCATTTTCTACTTTTATATATGTATTTTGTCCAGAGGGCTGGATGTAAAAAAGCATGTTATTGCTTACTCTATTGCCCTCTATAAATAAAATTCAATCAATCAATCTCTCTCTCGGGACCACATGACACGACGCGATTCAAGCAGGGCGCACAGTACGTAAAACTGCTGCCGTAAAATAAAATATGAATGACATCGGCACCAACTTCACGCAGCCAAAGGCTGTATAGGGGAAGACAAGCATCCGGTCTCTTTTCCCTATATGAGTAGTGAGGACAGAAACACTGGTTATGTCCCTTTTAAACGTGACACATTTACACGTCGATAGGCCAGTTGAAATCTCCGTTCAAATTCCAGTCTGAGTTTTTGGATAGCCGCCGCTGTGAATGGTGTATAACTACCCCACTAACGATAACTCTATCAGCCCGGTTCGCTGTTACTCTTAAGTAGTCCATCTTACCCTTTTAGAATCTTTGACGCAGCTTCTGGCCTCCCAATAACTATAATAATAATAATAATAATAACTCTTATATAGCGCCGTTCTCCTGGTGCAGCAGGACTAACAGCGCTTTACAAAAACATACATACAATAATCATGAAGAAAAACCAACATAATTATACAAAAAAGGAAACGCAACCATACAAAATCCATGAAAAAAACAATGGTCAACCTATGGCGATATTTTTCACGCCAGAGGGCAGTCAATGCACTAGGGGCTTATCACGCGATTTTCTTACTTGGGCGTAGTGAGAGAGAGAGTGATGGTAGGACCACTCACTGTCTCTCTCTTTCTTTATCCCCAACTAATAATATAGAGAGGATTAGCCCCACACGAGCGTCATGCCCTCTGGCGTGAGAAAAATCGCACTAAGTCTCTCATTAGCCCACTATCGCACTGCACGCACACATAGTCCAACTCAGCAAAAACTCACAGAGGGTGAACTGAAGGGGATAAAACACAGGAGATCAACAGATGTATTTTTTGAAGAGAACAGTTTTCAGGCCAGTTTTGAAAGAAGACAAAGATGGAGAGCTGCGGAGAGAGGAAGGGAGGTTGTTCCAGATGTGTGGTGCTTGGAAACGGAAAGCTCTGTTTCCAACTGTTTTGTACTTGGTGACAGGTGTGCAAAGAAGTTTGAGGCTACTTGATCTGAGGTTGCGTTCTGGTCTGTAGGCAGAGAGAAGAGAGGAGAGGTAGTCTGGAAGAGAGCCTTCGAAGTAGCGATAGGCAAGAGTGGCCACTTTGTACTCTACTCTACTGCACACAAAGCCTTATCCGCCCTACTCGAGCGAGGACAACATCGTGTCCAGTTGGAAAGTGTCGGGAGAAGGAGCACCCACGGTGTTTAGTCTTCGTTTCAAACCTGCCGACTCAACGTACTGCATCAAGCAATATGGCGGGTCCTGGTGTTTTTTTCAAAGACCCACCAGATCACGTGTCAAAATCACGGGTTGGATGGAAATCTGTTTAACGTCCTCCGGTCTGGAACAGACACATACGGGACATTAGTAGCTTACAGATGGTGGGAACGATCCTGGAGGCAATGCCCAGGGGCAGTGCAACGCCAGGAAAGTCCCGAGTTTTTAACAATACAAGATGTATAATCTATATCACGGGTTTCACGGGTTTTCCCTCTTACAGCTGTGAATCATGACTCACAACCGTCAAAAATCGCATCGCATTCAGAACCGAATCGCATGCGTGTAGCACAGGCCCTTTATGTTATACAAGTCAATCCGTACACAGACGTTTTGAGGGATAGACAGCGGAACAGATCCTTTCGAAAACGTTTGCTCTCAATCAATCCGCCCAACTCACCTGACTTTCTGGACGTGTGAACCTGAAGACCTGGTGATCTTCTTCTTCTTCTTCTTCTTCTTGTTCTTCTTCTTCGTTTGATCTTCCACCTTCATCGTACTGAAGATTCTGAAGATTCTGATGATAAACAATGTCCTCGTCCCACCGATTTGATTGTACGCTAATCTCATCACCATTCGACCGATTCTGCTTGACAATCAGTGTGTCTACTCGGTACGTAAAGCTAGAAGAAGAAGGGTCTTTCTTGCTCCTATGTTTTATATTAGGTTCATGTAATGCCGCCCTCCATGTTCCGTCGCGATTTATCGTCAGAACTGGCATCTGCGACGTACGTATCCAGACACTGAATAGATGAACGACGCATTGAAGAGAAAAGACAAGCTTGCCAAACGTTTGAAGAGGAAAACATGTTGAGAGACACAACGACTACTAGTCTTGCTGACTGGACAACATAGCACGTGCAGCACGCAACAATGGAGACACCCACTATGCAATCTTGTTCTTCTCAATACTTGGGTGAACGGCAGCGAGACGACGCGGCTGACTGACTGGCCACGTGAGTTGTGAGTTGCGTGACTGAACCTTGACCTTGACCTGTCTTTCGAGTGACACTTGTAAAAGGTATTAGAGACCCACCAGATCACGCGTCAAAATCACGGGTTTCACGTGCTTTCCCTCTTATAGCTGGAAAGAAATCTTGTTTTCAAGTGACCAGGGACGGTATTCATGTCGAGATAGCATGAGACTTAGCATGATGCTAACTTAGAAGCTCTTCCAAAAGTCCTATTAAATCCTATAGGACATTGGAAGAGCTTCTAAGTTAGCATCATGCTAAGTCTCATGCTATCTCGACATGAATACCGTCCCAGGTCTGTCT
>CM065682.1:74057281-74244781 GCA_017654935.2 Phymorhynchus buccinoides | reverse complement strand
TGACTAAAATTTTCTTTATTTCATGAGATAATCGGGGTGGGCCTCTTACCCGCCCATGCGCTTTTTACCCCGTCTTCCCCTACGTCTCATCTTTCGATCCAACCCACCCTGTCATTACAGCTCTCAACCTCAACCTGACTCTTTAAAACGAGAATGAATCGATGTCACGGTGACTGATCAAGACATGCTCTTGATGGGACACGGGTTCGGCAACAACCAATCATTGACTATATAGAAATAAGGCGGAGGCTAGGGTTACGGGTCCATAACCCGCATTCTCCAGGCTACGGTTACGGGGCTCAATCACGGGACGCAAACATTGCGCAGCGAGTGTCTCGAAAAACTACTAACATTGACTCTTAACAACATGTTCCTAACCTTATCCCTATTCCTTATTTGAACGAAACCTTGATGCGTTAAATATATAATAGAAACAAGGGCATTTCCGAGCGGCAGCAACGCATTGTGACAATGCAAACCCGGCCAGTGTTATGTCCTCCCCCCCCCCCCCCCCCCCCCCCCCCCCCCCCCCCCCCAATAAACACACCACTTTCCACCCTTACAGAACGCATAAAATACATAGCCCAAAATTTTAAGCGATTCTGTTCAGTAGTTCACGAGATACAGATAAACTTTTTGGCAAACTTCCTTGCACCATGTCCTCCCCCCCCCCAATAAACACACCACTTTCCACCCTTACATAACGCATAAAATACATAGCCCAAAATTTGAAGCGATTCTGTTCAGTAGTTCACGAGATACAGCTAAGCTTTTATACAAACTTCCTTGCACCACGGTACACCACCACACAAAATTTGAAGCGATTATGTTCACTAGTTCACGAGATACAGCTGAACTTTTATACAAACTTCCTTGCACCATGGTACACCACCACACCAAATTTGAAGCGATTCTCTTCACTAGATCACGAAATAAAGCTGGGGGGGAAATTACATAGCCCAAAGAAGGAAATTTCGGTTTTCAAGGTCAAACTTCAAGGTCAAGGTCAGCACGGTGTTGATTAACGAAAGGAAGCTTCCTTTTCAAGCAGTCTACCCCTCTGCCAATTTTAATCAAAATCCAAACAGTAGTTTTTAAGATAATCGATACACAGACAGACACACAGACAGACAGACAGACACACAAACCAATCGCAATACCTCGGCCTCTGGCCGGGTAATAATAATAAGAAAATGCATTATGTTGACGAAAAAAAATCGACTAGCGAGTATACAGTTACTATCCCTGAACATGGTCAGAGTGTTGCAACAACCCCGTACCCGTAGCCACCGTGATAGACTAAAGTTACGTAACAAGCACAAGCCCAATGCCCTAAACAATAAGGCGTAAGCTTACTGCTGCCTGCGTGCATGCCGTTTTAAAACATGTTCAACAGACTTCTTCATTTTCATCGATCATTCCAGATAGCCTCCTGCAGTCACAGGAGCGCCTAAGATGCGTCATGCTGCCGCTATGCGCCTAACTAAGGAAATAAGCTTGTTCATCTTCGGCACGAGGAGAAAACCTGTGAGAGAATTTCTAGAACAAAGGCAGGAGAATGGAGCCAGTAAGGCAGAAAGACGGTAGATGAGGGAAAGCAGATGAAAAGGATAAGAGTCAAAGAGAGTAGTGGCAGATTAGAGGAAGCTACAGGCACAGAACTTCCAGAAAGTGGGGGAACTATTTTTAGGAAAGACCCCCCCGGTATCCCCACCCCACGGGGAGGAGCCTTCTAGACTAATAATTTGCCCCTTTCCGGTTGCAGGTTCCTGCTTTCTTCTGTAACCGTAAACACGACATAATATATTTTCGTGGAAGACTATGGCTCTCTAACTAGGGGGGGGGGGGGGGGGTTGCAGCCAGTGGGATTGGTTGGCCTTTGGGGACCTTCCCCAAATGCCAACTCTCGTCATTCTCAAATCCCTTTTGAGGACCGAGAGAGAGAGTGGGGATGCACCTTGAGCAAGGCTTCTCCACTGTAAACCAAATTCTAGCCCAGCCTGTCGGAATAGCATCTGACCCCTTCTGCTATCTCTGGCAGTCATTGTCGGAAACGACAGACAGGCAACAACAACAACAACAACAACACTGAAACACGATAAGCATCACAAACACAACACAACACAACACAACACAACAACTGGGCTTACCTGAAAGTTAAAGTTGCAACACAGCCAACAAACACCTCGTGTGAGGGGGAAAAAAATCCCACTACTTTTCAAAGAAATATAATTCAATTTGTCCAGAGCACACACACACACACACAAACTGTAAAATCTAATTTTTTTCTAAATAATAATAATAAAAACCAACCAAAACAGATCCCTCCAAAACTTTCTCTCCAATTGTCCTACTTGAGGATCACCACCCTACACACACAATGAACTGTAGGTCCTCCACAAATCCTGTTGCTTGGTCAACGAGACTGGGGTAGGGGGAAACGTTTCTACGGAATTACGCAGAACAGAACCGCTAGAAGAGAAGTGGTGGATGATGAGTGTGAGAGCGAGAGAAGAGGAATCAGTGAGCGATTGTCTAGCTCTTCTGTAGGTCTGACTGTCTCTCTCTCTCTCTCTCTCTCTCTTGGAACTTGGTTGGGTCGGTGGCAAGTTCAGCTTAGCCTAACCCAGCCTGCTGACTGACTGTCTTGTCGCTAAGTTCACAAGGCGTTCAATGCTGCACTTGGTCATCTCCAAATATGGAAAGTGACGCCATTCGCGTGACAATGTCAGTTTTCAGGGAAACTTTAGAATGTGTATCTTTTATAACCATTCAATCTGAAATTAAAGTGACTCTAGCCCTAACCCTAACCCTATCCGTAACCCTAACCTTCTTCTTCTTCTTTTTCTTTTTCTCCTGCGTTCCCAGGCCATATGGCCATAATGGGTACATATGTGTCCGGTTTTCAGTTTTCACTGGTCTCCCCGCTGCGTACAGCCGACACATTCCGATTTCGGAGGAGCTCAAAGGAGAAAAATTATTTGGAAGATTTTTTTTTTGAAGGCAGGAGAATGGGGCCAATAAGTCAGAAAGATAGTAGATGACAGAAAGCAAAGGGAAAAGGTAGAATCAAAGAGAGTGGCAGATTAGAGGAAGTTACAAGCACAGAACTTCCAGAAGGTGGGGGAACTATTTTACGAAAGACCCCCCCCCCCCTCCACCCGGTATCCCCTAACCAAAACCTTAAACCGTTAAATACACACGAAAACAAAACTACTAAAAATTGAGCGATCCATGTTTGGAGATGACCAAGTGCAGTCTTGAACGCCTAGTGCTAAGTTCTCTCTTCCTTTTCCCTGCAAATCTCTCTCTCTCTCTCTCTCTCTCTCTCTCTCTCTCTCTCTCTCTCTCTCTCTCTCTCTCTCCTCTCTCTCTCTCTCTCTCTCTACGGTGTCACGAGAAATAAGTCCTCCCGTGAAATAAGTCGCGGTCACCGTATAATATAATGCATGCCGCGCCACAACCGTAACGATAACTATTTTTTAAATTTAAATATCGAGATTTAAGTGCGCAATCTACACGGAGAGAACCAATAAATTGAGCAAGGGAGGAGGGGCGGGGGGGTGTAAATCTACATCTTTGTCGAGAAATCGATGTACAGACTCATGGCATTTGCTTTCGTTCTTTTTCAAAATGGCGGACGAGCTCAACAAAACAAACACCCACACAGACAAAAAATAATGAAGAATAATAAATTTCAGAAAAAAATATCACTGACTTCTCAATCATTACGATCAAAAATTGAAGAAGAAAAAACAAACACACCATTAAACTTTCCTCTTATGTAGATATATACTTTGCTTTGATAAAACTGTTTTGGTATCCAATGTATGTTTTTTGAACCTAAGAAACAAACTCAATTACTTTAACTTTAACTTTACGATTTGTTTTGTGTTCTGATAAAAAAAAATAATGTGCTGATTTACTTTTTCTCCCAATGGGGGAGATAGACAATGCCTATGCAAAGACAGCTGTTTCGTCTCGTGAAAGACTCTTCAGTCTGCATGTCGGCCTGCAAAGTTCTCAATCATTAGTGACGAATCCTCAACAGTTCTTCCTGCGTGTCACAATCAGACAAGACTCTGAATGTATTCAGAGGTGAGTCCTTCCCAAACAAAACAAAAAAACAAAAAAACAGCACAAACAAGTCGAAAGAGGAAACGGGACGTATTTCACGCGTGAGATATTTCACGTGGCACCGACCCTCTCTTACACACACAAACACACACTCTCGTCTCTAAGGACGGATCGATGTTGCCACATTGATAATTTATTCCTCGCGCGTGCCAGCGTTTGGCATCGGAATGTTCAGAGGCTGTTCAGAGGCTGGTGTATGTGTGTGTAATGCGAGTGTGTGCGTTGTCTGTGGTGCAGCTGAATGTCACCACACTCATCCTCGGCAATCTTGCTGCTGCTGCTGCTGCTGCTGCTGCTGCTGCAGAGCCAGATACACTGCATACGATTCGATTCACTGCGACCCGATTTTCATCTGCAGGGGATTTTTTCCTCTCACTTTGCACTATAGGCTTTAAGCGGTCTGAACGTGGGAGTCTTTCGGATGAGACGATAAACCGAGGTCCCGTGTGCTCGCTCATGCACTTTAGCACACGTTTAACCCAGTGGCAACGAAAAAGTTGTCATTTGGTCAAAACTTACCCCCCCTCCCTTACCTTCCTCGTCAGTCACACAAAAATCGCATGCAAAAAAAAAAAAGGTGGCGCGCCTCTCGCTGCGACGCGCTCTCCAGGAGGGAGCAACCCGAATTTCACAGAGACGCCTCTGTGACTATAACGTATCTAACCTAACCTAACATTGGTGAGGCGTGATAAACCTACGTGTGCAATTCTACTGTCTAAATAAACCTGGTGAAATCCTACTAAGTTATGTTTCACTATAATTATATGCAACCCTCGCCCCGTACACGAATCTGATATTTTTTTTAATCTGTATTTTTGTATCAGACATTTTACCCCCCCCCCCCCCCCCCCCGTGGGGATACCGGGGGGGGGGTCTTTTGTACAAATAGTTCCCCCACCTTCTGGAAGTTCTGTGCTTGTAACTTCCTCTAATTCTGTCATTCTCTTTGACTCTGCCTTTCCCCTTTGCTTTCTGTCATCTGCTGTCCTTCTTTATATCACTGGTTTACTCTCCTGCCTTTTTTCTATAAATTCTGACGAAGATTTCTTCAGCCGAAGTCGGACATGCTGGGCCTAACTATTTCTTAGTTAGGCGCATAACGGCAGCATGACGCATCTGCGCTCATATGACAGGAAACTGTCTGAGCGAACGAAAAACGAAGAAGTATCAGACATTTTTGTTTCATTCGTTGTACTGGTGGGTCAACTTGAGTTACTAGTGAGCGAAAAACAGGAAGCGTTATTTTTAGACAGAAGTATATAATGTCAATCTCAAGATTCGAGATTCAAGATTAGTTTAACCATTTAACCTCTACTGGGGCGTGGAGGATACCAAAAAAATGATACATCGGATCACATTATCAAACAAGAAAAGAAACAAGAAATCACATTTTTATATGAGAAATAACATTCAACATGCTCAATTCAAAGTAACAGATGTGGTGGGTTTTTTTTTACATTTCTCATGAAATGTATTTAAACGATTTTTGCTTGCTTTATGAATTCACTTATAATTGCTACTTGTGGCGGTGCCATAGCCGATGAGGTTTAACCGAGGCGTGGTCACCGCTACAGCTATCTGTATTAATTTTTTAAAAATCGGGACTTTACTGGTTTCGTACTGCCTCCGGGCATTGCCTCCAGTATTGTTCCAACCATATTTGTATTTACAAATGTCCCATATGTGTCTGATTCAGACCAAGAGGACGTAAAACTCCATTTTCTTTCTCTCTTTATGCTCAATTTAAGTTGCGTTTTCTTGTTAGCACGAAACAGATGGCAAAGATTAAACATTGATTTAAACAAGGTCGATATCTTTTAGTGATCAACAAATTCCGACGTAGACTAAATTCGGGGCATTGCGAAACAAACTGAAACTCACCCCCAACAGTATGTATTCATGCTACATTCTTTACATATCCTATTCTCTCTGATCTCACCCCCTCTTCTTCTCCACTAACAGACATCCGGTCACAATCCGATCGTATTTAGGGTCAAATCGTATGCAGTATGGCTGGCCCATTGGTAATTCCTTGTTTTTCCCCTCTCACTAAGCTAACACCTCAGAAGCCTTTCTCTAGCACGAATGTTCAGTTTGCTTTCCAAACATTGTGACGTAAAAGTGGTGTCGTTGAGCATGGCTTTGAAGAGTAAAACAAAAAACAAAGGTGACACGCTGGGATGTTTACCAGTCGCGAAGCGAAGCTGGTATTGTTTTCACTTGGTCCGTCCGTCCGTCCGTGTTCAAATTTGCTCAAAATGCATATTTCGGTGTAAAATGGCCGCACATAGGGGAAGACGGGGTAAAAAGCGCATGGGCGGGTAAGAAGCCCACCCCAATTATCTCATGGAATGAAGCAAATTGCAGTCTCATTTTGCCCATGAGACGAGCGTTAATGTCTAGCATTCGTCTCATGGGCAAATTTGACTGACATTTTCTTTATTTCATGAGATAATTGGGGTGGGCTTCTTACCCGCCCATGCGCTTTTTACCCCGTCTTCCCCTAGAGTTATCAGTGTGTTTCAACAAATAAACAAAAAGGTTTGTTTGTCTGTCTGTTTGTCGGTTTGTTTGGGACAGCGATAACTCCAGAACGCTTGGATATATCAACATGAACATTTACAGGTGGATACTAGGGGTCAAAAGCTTGGACAAGTTCGAATTTGGGCAAAATCGGGTTAGCGGTGAAGGGTTTGGGTGGAGATTAGCGTTAGGGTTAGGGTTTAGGGTGAGAGTGCAGGCGTAGGTCGCGATTACGTCAGTCTTTAGTGTTTAGTAGATGAAATAATCTGTCTTTAGTGTTTAGTAGATAAAATAATGTGTAATTTACACACAAAAAGCGGAAGATTCTTTGCCTTAATGAAGACTTTACAGAGTCTTTCAAAAGCAGCCCGGCGGTCTATTTTTAGCATTCCAATCATTACATACAAAGAGTACCTTCCCCTGGCTTTTCAATACTTGTAATCTGTGAACCAGAATTTTATTGCCGCACCCATTCATAAATTCTTATACCTTTTGGAAAACATTTTATACTATTTATCATATTTATTATTATCAAAAATGTTACCGCATACTCGTCATGTCTGTTGTAGTGTCTGCATTACGTATGTTTATAAGTAACCGATTATTTTAGGACCAAAAGTTTTTTCGGTCTGTAATTTTGTTTGCGGCACAAAAAATATTAATATTCTAAAAAGTCACACTTTGGTGGTTGGCTATAACAACATAATTATTACATAGTACCGATCTTACATCGCTTTCAGCCTCAATGTCTCACCACATTTCTTTACCAGTCGCGAAGCGAAGCTCGTATTGTTTTCAGTTGGTCCGTCCGTCCGTCCGTCCGTGTTCAAATTTGCTCAAAATGCATATTTCGGTGTAAAATGGCCTCACATAGAGTTATCAGTGTGTTTCAACAACAAAAACAAATGTTTGTTTGTCTGTCTGTTTGTTTGTCTGGGACAGCGATAACTAGACAACGCTTGGATATATCAACATGAACATTTACAGGTGGATACTAGGGGTCAAAAGCTTGGACAGGTTGGAATTTGGGCAAAATCGGGTTAGCGGTTAATGGTTTAGGTTAAGATTAGGGTTAGGGGTGCAAGCGTGTGTCGCGACTGGGTCAGTTTACGCAAGTACTCTAGTTTATTTTTATTTTTAGTTGTTGCTTATTTTGCCTTATCTATAGCCTGTGATATTAAATGTTCTTGCCTCTTCTTGTTTTGATTTCTGAAGGAAAAAATCATCTTCTTTTCCTTCTTCTTCTTCCTCACTCCTACTCCTACATACATAGTGTATGTGTAGACGTGTGTGAGTGTGTCTGCGTATGTACATAGGTGCGTACGCGCGCATGTGTGTGTGTGTGTGTGCGTGCGTGTGTATGTGTGTATCTTGAGAGAGAGAGAGAGAGAGAGAGAGGTCAACTGGAACACTGGAATGTTTAATTATTAGGCCATAGGCCCATATCACCGGAGTGTTAACAAAGCTTGTTATCATGCACAAAAAGAGGGGGGAAAGTTTAAGTTTTAGACATAAGTGAATATAATTTACCAGAGAGAGAGAGAGAGAGAGAGAGAGAGAGAGAAGTCAGAAGTCGGAAGTTTAATGAATATGGGCCTACAGCCCCTTTCATGGGGGGGACACATAATACAATAACCATGAGCAATGTAACGACAAACACAATTATCCATGCTAACATTACCTGAAATTTGAAAGGAGCATAAATACATTCGCAACAATATGCATAGACTGTCACAAACAGAAACACTAACTGAATCATCATAACTGTATTGAAAAGAAACAGAGATGTAATCATTATGTAATATTACTATTTGCATAATTGTCAATGAAATGTTCCCTTATCTTAAAGGCTGCCAGTAAATATTTGACTAGATTTACTATTTCTGTCTTTGAAACGTTTGATAACACCTGAACCAATCTACTGTCATAGTTTTCAACAACATTTGCATTCACCTTTACAAGAATTTGATTTCGGATTTGGTCATACAACGGGCAATGGAAGAGAAAGTGAATCTCATCTTCTGTTGAATGTTGACAACATGAACATGCAGTATTTTCTGACGTTGGCGAAAAACGGTGTTTATGTGAGTTTAATTGGGAGACACCCATTCTGAATTGTGCCAATATATTTCTATAAACGTCAACATACAAAACTTCAACATATTTCTCTCTTTCAAATATATGTTTTACTTTTCCATAAACAGATAACCGTAGACTTGTATCAAGGTGATTACGCCAGTTAAAGCAAAAATTACTAAATAATCTAACTCTCAACTCTTTAATAAACTCAGCCTCATTACCACAACCAACATTCCACACCTCTTCAAAGCCATTATCACAAAGAATATTCTTAATGTGAGTGACCCATGTTTTATGCCCATTATTGTGCAAAGAAAGCAACATATTATATGATTTCTTGGGATATCTATCATCAGTTTGTTTCAACAATCTGAACCAAAATTTAACACACCGAACGACAGCTGTTAAACTTAGAGGAAAACGACCTAGCTCTCCATAGACTATATCATTTGCAGTTTTGTTCCTAACGTGTCAAAATCGTTTGCATGCATATAAATGTACTTGTTCTATCTGTTGGTAAGCTTTGTAACCCCATATTTCAGCCCCGTATAACAGCAAAGGAACAACCTGAGAAAACATTTGGAGAGTTGCATCCAATTCTTTTCAGTGTACCAAGGATGTCATTTGTACTTCCCCCCCCCCCCCCCCCCCCCCCCTTACTTTTATTTCCTCCATAGCCCGAGAGAGAGAGAGAGAGAGAGAGAGAGAGAGAGAGAGAGAGAGAGAGAGAGAGAGAGAGAGAGAGAGAGAGAGAGAGAGAGAGAGAGAGAGAGAGAGAGAGAGAGAGAGAGAGAGAGAGAGAGTTCCTTTTTCTGCATTAATTGTTATTATTTTTTTAACTTCTTTTATTATTTGTTTTCCTTGTTACGTTTTATTTTCATTTTTTAAACGGGCCGATTTGTGAAAAGGCCTTCAATGTGCCTAAATCTTTACCCATTACAAAAGTTCAATCAATCAATCTTCTTCCTCTTCCTCCTCCTCTTCTTCTTCTGCTTCTTCTTTACTACACTAGCGACCAAAAGTTAAGGCCCAGAAAGACAATCATCTCCGAAAACTCACGAACTCAATAAAACGCACCCAGCTCATAACAAAACTGAATTCATTCTTTTAACATTAAGTTCATTCCAAAAAATCATTAATCAGAACGAGTTCAGTCAACAAAATGCCCCTTTCAACAACTTCTCCCTCCTCTTAAAAAGTCACACTCAGAATCAATGCACTTTGGAACAGTCAGTACACATTACTGATGCCTTTCTCTCATGGTGCCAATTCACCACACAAAATTTGAAGCGATTCGGTTAAGCGGTACGGGAGATATCCTTGGGACAGACAGAAAAAAACGGGAAAAAAACCCAACCTAAGTGCATTGGTTCTGAATGTGTGACTTTTCAAGAGGAGGGGGAAGTTGTTGAAAGTGGCATGTTGTTGACTGAACTCGTTCTGATTAATGATTTTTTGGAATGAACTTAATGTTAAAAGAATAAATTCAGTTTTGTTATGAGCTGGGTGCGTTTTATTGAGTTCGTGAGTTTTCGGAGATGATTGTCTTTCTCAAGTTTCTGGGCCTTAACTTTTGGTCGCTAGTGTACAATCATCATTAGGAGCGGCAGCAACAATTAACAGCAGTTTCTGTTTTATTTGCTTCATGTTGTTCATGCTTTTCTTCTTCTTCTTCTTCTTCTTCTTCCTCCATTACGAACGAAATTTAGTATTTAACGTCCTCTTGGCCAGAAGGGTACATATGGGACGTTGTTAACTATAGATATGGGGTAAAAAAAAATAAACTAAAAAAAGGAAAAAAAGAACATTAGTAGTAAATCTGTTTAACGTCCTCCGGTCTGGAACAGACACATGTGGGACATTAGTAGATGTAAAGATGGTGGGAACGATCCTGGAGGCAATGCCCGAAGGCAGTGCAACACCAGTAAAGTCCCGATTTCTGTAACAATACGCATAGTTTTGCTAAGAGGTTCTCTATGAAAAAAGAACATTATTAAATGAATGACCCAGCTCTCTAGCTCTCTCTCTCTCTCTCTCTCTCTCATCACAGCAGAGTCGTTCTTTCGCAATATTTAGATTCCCTAC
Organism: Phymorhynchus buccinoides; assembly: GCA_017654935.2. Taxonomy (NCBI): domain Eukaryota; kingdom Metazoa; phylum Mollusca; class Gastropoda; order Neogastropoda; family Raphitomidae; genus Phymorhynchus; species Phymorhynchus buccinoides. The sequence continues at coordinate 74,233,957 of CM065682.1, read as the reverse complement.
AGAATTCTTCACTGTTCGACTGTTTCTTTTTCACAAGTCCACTTCCAATACCCACCTACCTCCTCCTCCGTTTCCTTTCACTCATCTTCCTTCATTGTCATCATTAGGACATCGTTTCTCCATCCCTCCATGCCTCTTGTGTCGTTTGTTTGGGATATTTTTCTGGGGGTTTTGCTTGTGCTTTAATTGTCCCGCGGGTCTAATTTGACATGTTAACGAAAACAAGCACAGCAATTCTTAACCGCCTTCTTTTTGGTGTCCGTTTCTCAGTGGTGCTGTTGCTGTTGTTAGTCCCCGAGCCGAAAGTTCGGGGAGCTATTGTTTTTGTCTGGTCCGTCCGTCCGGTGTCCCTCCGGCGTCCCTCCGGCGTGCCTACGTCCGTCCGGCTATTCGTCCGTTTTTCTCAAAAACTATTCAGTCTATCATCATCAAATTTGGTATACTAGTTTGCCAAGATGCGAGCTATCCACTGATGGATTTAGTTTTACATTAAGGTCAAGGTCGCGCCGAAACACATAATCGCTAATATCTCGCGAAGTTTGGCATCTATTTTAATGCAGGTTTTTTTTCACATTTCTTGATGAATGCTCTATAACACAGTTGTCATGAATTTGTCTGTGGATAAGCCCGCTGTGCCCTAGGCCCTTTGTGTCACAGGCCCGATATGTCCCACTTCTTTCCGGCCGTCCATCCGTCCGTGCGTGCGTCCTGTTTTCAGTTATCAATGGTCCCCCCGCTGTGTGTACAGCCGACACATTCCGATTTCGGAGTAGCTCGGCGATGCTGCGAGGGGACTTTGCAGCCGCTCGGAGTTGCACTTGTTGTTTCTTTGTTTGTTTATGTTGGTTTCTGTGGGTGTTGTTGTTTGTTTGTTTTGTTTCGGTTTTTTACTTTGGTTTGGTTTTTTAACGCGTGAGGTTCTTCATCTTCTTCTTCTGGCACATAGCATCCTCCATCAACAATTAATTTTGATGATTATGACGCCTAGTACGTAGGTAGGGGGGTTCTCAATTCAACAGATGACTGGTGCGGGATACTGCTCAGAGGTGTTATAAACTTTCAGAGCTGTAACGACCGTTCAGAGCTGCAACGACCGTTAACAAGTCAAGTCAAGTTTATTTTTTAAAAACCTGGGGCCACAAGAAAATGTATCAATGCCATTCACATTTGCGGCATCAAACATTACAAATATTAGCTCAAAAGACTTCTTAACAGTACACATCAACATACATGGGCTCAAAAGATATTTTTAACAGTGCTCATCACCATATAGACAGGCACATAATACCATCATGCACAGATACACCACCATACACATACACACATATATGCATGTACACACTCAGTTGCTGGAATTTCACATATGAATCATTTTTTTAAAAAACGCTAATTAACTTATCTCCATTAACAAATATTGACATATGAAGCTAGATAAGAAACAATTAGGACATAAACTCAGACATGGAGATGCCCTTCGTGTACCAAGAGGTGTGAATAACAGTGGAAAAAAATTAACAGAGTGGGGTTCATGATATCAACTAAGGTTCAGAACTTAAAACAGCTTTTATGAAACAGCTGTAACGAACATTCAAAGCTGTTACAAACGTTCAGCCTTGTTAGAGCTGTAACGACCATTCATAACAAGTCTGAACGTCTGTAAATGTAATAGCTTTGCTTGTTCGCAACGGCTTTCGGTCGTTACAGCTCTGAACGTTCGTAACACATCTGAACCATCATTACAGTTTTGAACGGTCGTAACAGCTCTGAACGGTCGTTAGTTTTGAACGGTCGTTACTTTGTAACGGTCGTAGCAGCTCTGAACGGTCGCAACAGCTCTGAACGGTCGTCCGGCCTCCAGTTTTGAACGGTCATTACAGCTCTGAAGTCTCTGTGACTGCCTTTTCCCTTTGTTTACTGTCATCTACTTAGCTTATCTTTCTAGCCTTACTGGTCCTTTCTCCTGCCTTTGTTCTTCAAATACGAAGTGGGATTTTTCTTTTCCCCTAGCCGAAGTCGGACATGCTGGGCCTAACTATTTCTTAGTTAGGCGCATAACGGCAGCATGACACATCAGCGCTCATTTGACAGGAAACCGTCTGAGCGATCATCGAAGAAGAAGAAGAAGAAGAAGAAGCCCACCCACTTCACATGCAACTTTTTCGCTATTTTCTCCCCAGCGATCCATTTGCTGTTCCTGTTGTTTAACCTTCACCGGATCCCCTGTTCAACTACACAGTCACGATGGGGCGGGTTTTCCACTACCCATACTCATTAAAAAGGAAAGGGACATGCATTTTAACAGTGTTTATCCCTATTCCAGATGACGCGGGTTCTCCAGTACCCATACTCGTCAAAGAGTCACCATGTGTTTATCCTTATCCAGATGCCGCGGGTGTCCCACTAACAGTGTTTATCCCTATTCCAGATGATGCGGGTTCTCCAGTACCCATACTCGTCAAAGAGTCACCATGTGTTTATCCTTATCCAGATGCCGCGGGTGTCCCACTACCCATACTCAATGCACTGCAGTGGCATATTTCTGCTCTTTAAAGTATGGGTTGTAGGATACCCGCGCAATCAGTGACAAGCATGCTCAAATGACGCATTATATTACGTCATTTGTATTTTATACACATTAATGAAATTTAAGACACATAAAGCCATTAACGTTTTTAATAAACTCATGAAATTTCAATGATTGCTTAAATACTTTTTGAGATATAACAGTTTTTACGTGTCTCTGGGTACTAGAATACCCAGGAAGCATGGTGAAGGTTAACCTGTACATCTTTCAGACATGAGATCAGAGGAAAGTGACATTTCCTGAAAACGTCCCGGGGACTGGCTGGTGTAGATCCCTGGTTGTCCTAAAAAAAAAAAAAATCCTGATCCTGATCCAAGAAATTAACGTTAATGAAATGGCTGACATTGGAAGTGGGCTTCGTCGGAATGGGTGGAAGCAGAACATTTCAGCTATACTGAACCATTTCTCAGCTATACTGAAAAAAGAAAGCAAGAATATTTTTTAACGTTCCAGTCGGACAGAATTACTATGCATACTGAATTCAGTATCTATACTGAAGGCCTCAAACCCCTGTGAACATGTTACATTGGCTGGTGGATTTGAGCGGCAACTGCGGGCATGAGTGCTTTGTTCATGCTTCCATCAGCACCCCACCCCACACCCTCCCCGTTTCTCAGCGGATTTATACTTATCTCAAGAACAACCCTGCTGGCTTTAACATTTTCTGAAATCAAGACATTTCCTGAAAAGTATCATGTCTGATTTATTCTTCTCAAATGGAAGACAAAGTTAAAGACCAAATTCCGTAATGGAAAGCGCCATGTATTCTTTGACGTTCTAGGTTGCATCTCATTCAACCGACAAGGGGGTAACTTGTTGTTTTTCTTTTGGCGCGCATGCATAGCTTTAACGGCAGAAACGGTGACAATCTAAACCTTGTTTTTAGGTAGCCCCTTTTATAAATGTTGTTTGTTGTCTTTATTACTTTGATACAAATTGTTTCTTTAGCTCTGTGTGTGTGTGTGTGTGTGTGAGGGGGGAAAGGCATGGTTGAGGGTGGAGTTTTTGAAAATATGTTGTGGGGAAGGGGAGGGGTGTGTGTGTGTGTGTATGTGCGTGCGTGTGCGAGGGTGGTGTGTGTGTGTGTGTGTGTGTGTGTCTTATATTGTATTTTAATTTTTATGATGTATTTACTGTATATTGTCTTATTGTCTCTATTTGTATGTGTTTTATGCGCATGCCAGACACATAATTTCTTTATGTTTTAAAGACAATAAATATTTCGATTGATTGATTGATTGAAAAAGCTCTAAAAACAAACACATGGCAGGGTGCTTGGCAGTGAATGTCTTTGCATTTGGCAGGAGGGTAACTATTTTCTTTGAGTGTGCATGTATTGCTTTAACGGCAGAAACGGTGACAAAAGCCCTAAAAAAAAAACCAGACAAACACATGGCAGGGTGCTTGGCAGTGAATGTCTTTTTATTTGGAGGGAGTGATGAAGAGTGATGGCGTCATATAATTATTCACCCATGGTGCTAGCAGACAGTAAAGTAAAGAAAGGTAATGGTCGACTTATGGCGATTATTTGCCCACCAGGGGACAGTCAATCCACTGGGGGCTTATCACGCAATTTTCTTAGTTGGGCGTAGTGAGAGAGAGAGAGGGTGGGACTCCTCCCTCTCTCTCTCTCTCTTTGTTTATCCCCAACTAAGAATATAGAGGATTAGCCCCACTTGAGCATTATGCCCCCTGGTCGTAAAAAAACCCAAGCTAAGTCGCTCATTCTCTCTGTAATTAACTCCCTTTACCAAAGTTATTTTCGGCACCAAGTCGCCTAGCAAAATATAAGCAACAGCCACTATTTCTATCAGTGCTAGAAGAGTTGAATTAAAACCCTTGCTGTTCCCTAGTCACGTGACATCAGACGTTTTCGTCGTCAGAATGTTCTTTTCTGGTTGTTTTTCTCTTCGTTCTTGGGGTTTTTTTTTAACTTATCCATAGTCCCTCTGGCCTAATTTCTGTGCATTGGCGGTTAGAACATAGTAATGCTTGAAACCTTTAGCTCTTGCTATTTGCTTGTTTGTTTGTTGTTGTTTTCTGCCTTTCTGTTTCTTTGCGTGAAGGATTTGAAGCCTGCTGCTACACACATACGATTCGGATTTGCTGAAGGCAATCCGAGGTGCTGTGTGCCCATGCACTTAGCACACGCTAAACCCAGTGGCCAAAAAAAAGTTGTCATGTGGTCAGATTTACCCCCCCCCCCCCCCCCCTACCTCATCAGCTCCCTTTTTAGACCTCGAAAACTGTTATTATTTTTGGATGATTTTTCCATTGTATTTAAAACGTGAGTAGGTTTACATTGCAAAAGAAACGAACACAGGCCCCAGGTGTGCGTTTCCCTCTCTCTCTGCAAGCGCACGTGCATGTGTGCGTGACACTGTTGTCATAGCCTCTACAGCCTAAACTGGTTAACTTATCTCAATGAAATTTGGCAGATTTGTTTCAAATGTCTCGAAAATGATGCCCCGATGTTATTTTTGAAACTCATTCAACACGATTAAAATTAACAGATCTGATATCAACGGAAAAACGTAACAGTAAATGTTGTTCTCTCTTACAAAGCGAAATGTGTATGTGATACGTGTGTTTGAGTGTTTGTGTGTGCGTGTGTGTGTGCGTAACTGTGACAGATAAAGCTGGGGCCGAACATTTTAGGAACATAGAGGTAGGTAAGTAAAAGTGTTCTTACATCCCTGAATGATCATTCCTCTGGCGCGAAATTTCACAGTGTAATTGGATAATTATGCGCCATACAGAGAGTGAGTCTCAACACACAAAAACATGCAGCTTAAAGACAGAGTCCAGTTTCACATACAAACTTCAAACAAAACGTTAATCATACATTTATTGTACAGAAAGCATCTTCGTTCCTCCTCTCCGAGTCTCTCAAAACACCACATAGAGGAACAAATACCAGTACAGTGGAACCTTCCTTATAACACCTTCATAAAGCATCCAAAATGAGGTCTTATAAGGGAGGGGTCTTATAATAAGGGAGGTAATTTTAATGCTAAAAAAAAAGATGATTTTGACCCAAAAAACAGATGCTTGTGGCAAAAGAAAAGACCATCTAACCCTAACCCTATCCCTAACCACGGAAAGAACCAAGAAATAGAGCAGGAGGGTGTAAATCTACATATTTGCCGAAAAATCGATGTACAAAGCCATGCACTTATACTATTTTTTTGCTGGAACCATTCCTTTTTGGGGTTGATAAATTTTAAGTCATTTTAATACTTACAGAGAAGGGCAATGTCTAAGAAAGTTAGGTCGTATATGGGAGGGAGTCTTATAATGGGAGGTCTTATAAGGGAGGGAGTCTTATAATGGGAGGTCTTATAAGGGAGGTTCCACTGTACCTATATAATAATGACGAAAGAAGAAAAACTAAGAAAAGAAAACAATATTTACACTCAACTTTCAGCTAACGAATTACAAATGAATTGGAGATAAATCAAATGACTGCTGTACAGACAAACAAACGCATGCTTACTTCGAAATTGGTGAAGCAAAACATTCAATTAGACATTAACAGATAGCTCCCCCTTTTTTTTTAAATTCTTCGCGATACTAAATCAATGCATCTAGTACAAGAGTTGTATGTGTCTTCACAAACAATAAAGAACACACACACATATGCATGCATACACACACACACACACACACACACATATGCATGCATACACACACACTGCACAATAGACACAGCTTACGCCCTAACTAAGCAAGGCAAGAATATCCTATTTCATGGATGCGACTGGAGAAAATACAAAAACAGGCAAGGCGGAGGTCGTGGGGCCTGGGCGGCCCCTGGCAGGGTAGAGGGGCAGAGCCCCTGTTGAGGGGTCAGGGGGGCATTGCCGCCCTGAAGCTGAAGAAAAAGCAAAATCATACTCAATTTGAAGCTTATTCCAGGCTTGTAAAGTGAGAATTCAACACTTTTTTTTCCCCTTGAACTTTGAATAAAAAACATTTTTGTGGTCAAAATTTTGAAAAGCAGGCGCCGCCTGGTTTTCAAATACAGACAACCCCTATTTTACGACCCTCTGTTAAGCGACCACCTCTCATCTGAGACCGGATTTGTTGGCACGGATGCATTTTACTATGTAAACGACCTCTCTTAAACGACTTCCTCTAAAACGCGACTTACGACCGCCATTTTGTTGGTTTTTACGACCGTTGTTGTCGTCTGCATAGACTTCGAGCAAAGGGAAACAACCACGGTCAAGGGCCTGAAAGCGGAGTGGCTTCCCTTGTAGAAAAGATGGTGGAAAGCGTAGGAAAAGCACGAAAACCACTGACTGAAAAAGAAAACCACTGACTTTGGACGAGAGTGGAGGTGATTAACAGAAGTCGGCGAAGTGAAACTGTAATACATCGATTGCACAATCCTATGGAGTTGGAAAGACCAAAATCCAGTTTTAATATGTCATTGTATGTGTGCATGAAGAAGAGAGTATGAACTGTGCTGAACTTTTTCTTTCTACGGCTGCCAGTGAAAACCTCCGTCATACGACCCCTCCAATTTACGACCGATTTTTCCGGACATTTTGGAAGTCTTAAAATAGAGGTTTGTCTGTATTGAAAAACAGGCTCCGCCTCGTATCCGAGACAAAGTTGCATCCATGTTATTTTCTTGCCCATATTATCAATTACCATTCACTGCACTTACATAAACAATTATCCAACGACAAAGAACGAAACTCTGGTGCATCGATCAGCGGCCCATCAGACACAACTTCAGGACATGCCGCCCACTACGGGTCCTGGACGCTTTTCATGACGCTCTTGAACTTCTGGAACCCGTTGGCCACCTCGATGTTTCTCCTGTCCACCTGCAACAACAATACAGTATTTATACGGCGCTTTGGTTTAAACAATTTTATTAGGTCCACAGTATTTGAACAAACATAGATAGTAAACATATCAGCTTATATTGTGCCCTATATGGCACTTTATCTTGATAGAAATCTTCTTCTTCTTCTGCGTTCTCAGGTCATATGGCCATAAAAGGCATAATGGTTAAGGTACGTATGTGTCCGGTTTTCAGTTTTCACTGGTCTCCCCGCTGCGTACAGCCAACACATTCCGATTTTTTTCTTAAAAAGGCAGAAGAATGGGCCAACAAGTCAGAAAGATAGTAGATGACAGAAAGCAAAGGGAAAAGCAGAGTCAAAGAGAGTAGCAGATTAGAGGAAGTTACAAGCACAGAACTTCCAGAAGGCCGTGGAACTATTTTTACGAAAGATCCCCGGTATCCCCACGGGGAGGATAGAAAATCAAATCTGGAGTCTTTTAGCCAGAACAAACAACAAACAAAATCAAAGTGTGCACACACATTAGCATTCGAAACGCATTCACACAAACACACCAAACAAAATGGACAGAGAAACCATACAAAAACATACTTAACATAAGAAGTAAACAACAGAAACAGACCTAAAAACAAGAGAGAGGGAGAGAGGAGGGAAAGAAAGAGTGAGCTTCATTGCAAGATCTTCTTCTTCGATCGCTCAGACAGATTCCTTTCAAGTATGAGAGAAGATGCGTCATGCTGCCATTATGCGCCTAACTAAGAAGTAGTTAGGCCCAGCAAGTCCGACTTCGGCTGGAGGAAATCTTCTTGAAAGCGTTTCTTGAAAAAAGACAGGACAGGGTTCCCAGGGCTTTCAGCCATCCCCAGGTAAGGACCTTGTAAGGACTTGTAGGCCTAAGGATAATCTGCATCTTTTAGCCAACGATCTTGAAAGGAACACTTTCCCAGCATTGTGAACAATGTCTAAGCAGATACAAAAACTATGGCTGACACAGATATACATGTTTTCTCGCAAAACGACACCAGGATAAAGAACGAGATTTCAGTCCAGTTTCTCTTGACAACTCGCGGTGCATCGTTTGTCTGCTAAGTGGTCAGTTGAAACGGGAAGGTGGGGGAGGGGGGTAAGGTGAAGTAGGTGCTGAGCGATGTTTATCAAGTGTAAAAGTGCTGCTTCTGCGATCTATTTTGAGTATGGTCTTGCTGCTCAGGGCAGTTTTGGGCAGCTGTCAGGACTTGTAAGGACCTTGAAGTTAATGTAAGCACTTGTAAGGCCTTACTTGGAGATTCCAATTGGTCAAGACTTATAAGGACTGGTAAGGCCCCTATGAACCCTGCAGGAGAATGGACCGGTAGAGCAGAAAAAGAGTAGATAACAATAACTTGAGGAAGCAAAGGGGAAAGGCAGAGTCAAAAAAAGTGACAGATTAGAGGAAGTTGCAAGCACAGAACTTCCAGAAGGTGGGGGAACTATTTATACAAAAGCCCCCCCCCCCGGCATCCCCACGGGGGGAAACAACAAACAAAATCAAAGCGCGCACGCACATTAGCATTCAAAACGCATTCACACAAACGCGCCAAAGACAGAGAAGCAACACACAGACATACTGAACACACAAAATGAAAAACCCTGAAAGGCCGGGGTCCAGGGGTAATGTCCCCCTGCAGCTGAAGAAAAAATTGATTTAAGAAGGTATTTTAGTTTGCTTTTTCCATAATTTATACAAATGCTTATTTTAACCCTTTTACCGCCAATGTCGCATTTTAGCACCACAGTGGTTTCACACCCATGCTGCTAAAAGGCATCAAATCAGGGGCTGTTATCCCAAAACCCCATTTTCTTCATTTTGGGAGGTAAGGATAGGCCTAATGTTATACATGTCATAGAGGAATTCCCAATATTGCAGATACTTTTTTTTCCCTCAACCCAGTTAAATTTTATGGTATTTTTTGGCTGAAAAATGGCTGGCGGTGAAAGGGTTAAAGTGATTGAAAAATACAGTAGACACACAAAGATCTTGTTCGACACATTTAAAAAAAAGGAAATTCCTTTTCTGGTAAAATTCAAAAACAGGAAATCCTTGTATACCATACCAGGAAAAGTTGCACCCATGAATATAAGACGTAAACGATAGAAAACAGACCTAAAAACCAGAGTGGGAGAGAGGAAGGAAAGAAAGAGTGAGCTTCATTTACAGGGGAACAAATAGGTCTTGAGATTAGGAGAGGGTAAGTCGTTGACGGAGGGAGAGAGGAAGCCTGTTCCAGGAGGTTGGTCCTGAAACAGCAAAAGAGCGCCGACCAACAGTTGAAAGCTTATACCTAGGGATCTGGAGAGAAAGAGGGTCAGAAACTGAACATAGTGTGTGAGCTGGCGTATAGATGGAGACATTGTCGCATAGGTAAGAGGGAGCAGAGTGATGGATTGATTTATAGCAAAGGATGTTAAGTTTATATTCAATTCTATACACACACAGACACAGACAAAGACACATACACAATCAGAATTGAAGTCTAACCTCCAACAAAAAGCCCATGTTTTTTGTTATTCATCTATTTGTAAACAAATTTGCCATAAATAAAAAAATAATGTCAGAATTTTCGATTTTGATTTTTGACGAAACTTGGCACACTTATGACTCCTCGTTGAATGTTGAAGCTAATCTTTAATCAGGGTTGTCATTAAGATACAGTATTATTCGGACTATTATAGGGCGATACTTTTTCCACAGACTGAGACCCCTGCGCCTTATCATATGACTAATAAAATAGTAAGAAAAATATAACAAAATCTGAATTCTGTATAAAATTTGGGGCATACGCCTTTTTAAGGTGCACTTTATAGTCAGAAAAATATGGCATATATTTTTTGCTTTAGTCGTCGTTATTCATCAATAAATAATATTTCAGTATCAGAATTGCGGTAAAAATTTGGATTAACCCTTTCACCGCCAGCCATATTTCATCCAAAAATGTCCATTAAATTTCCCTGGGTAGAGAACAAAATCCATCTGCAGTATTGGGGATTCTTCTGTGCGACATATAAAATAAGGTCTATCCTTACTTCCCAAAACTAAGACAATAGGGTCTTTGGATAATAGACCCCAATTTGATGCCTTTTAGTGACATAGGTGTTAAATCACTGTGGTGCTGAAATGCGACTTTGGCGGTGAAAGGGTTAATCTGTAATTTTCATTTATCATGTAATTATTGATAGAATAGTGACTGAGCTCTCGTCAAGAAGAATGCTATGTGTTTTGTGTACCGTCATTTTCGGATTATAAGGCGATATTGTTTTCTCCAATTTCGACCTATGCGCCTAATAAACAAGGACGCCCTATTATTGAACAAAATCGTGAGAAGAGAGGCAACGATTGCCGTACTCAGTACAGTCTACTGTGAGTCAGACATCGAAAGTGGTCACGAGTCGCTGATACGACGATTACTCACGTTAAAATGCTTAAAAATCCCTATTATCGTCCGAGATACCGTCCAACAGATGTCATAACCCTCCATTGGATGTAAAAAGCATCGTTTCAGAGGGCGTTGACGTGCTCTAACTTTCTCTCGTGTTTTTCAGTATGTGTCAATTGTGTGTCATTATACTTGTACATAATGCATGCACATTTTCAAGCAAATTATTAATGAATGCACATGTAAGCCACCAACCTGTTGCAAGATCTCGGAGTAGAGGATGTTGACGTGCTCAAGCTTTTTCTCTTGTTTTTCAGTATGTGCTTTTATGCAAATTACAAAAAGAATGCGCAAGCACACACCCACCTGTTGAAGAATCTTGAGGGTGTTGACGTGCTCAGATTTTTCTCGTTTTTTTTTAGTATGTGATTTCATGCAAATTACGAAAGACAGGGCTCCCAGGGACCCCCATTTGGGGCTCTATTAAGCGCTAAAATTCTACAGCACCCTCTAAAAGAATGTGCAGGGGGTCCCAGGGATGCACTAGAAAAATTATTTTTAGCATTCCGATTCGCTATGCCACTGGGACCCTCTATCCCGCCTCTAGGACCCTCTAAAAATGTAAGTGAAGGAGTCCCTGGGATCCCGTGTTTTGCGGGACGATTGGGAGCCCTGAAAGAATGCGCACGCAAGCCACCTACCTGTTGCAGGATCTCGGAGTAGAGGGTGTTAACATGCTCCAGCTTTTTCTCGTGCTCCTTGGTCCTCCTCTCCATGTCCTTGTCCACCCTCTCCTTCTCCATCATCAGATCCGACTTCCTGCTCTCGCTGGACCCCTGAGGGTCGCGCAGCGTCTCCTTCAGCCTGAAACCCAGCGCGCAAACAAACGCGTGCATGAATGCGTGCGCAAACAACAACATACAATATTTATACGGCGCTAAATCTTGATAAAAATCAAATTGAAGCGCGCACAAACACATGTTAAACATTCATAAAGTATTTAAACAAAAACGAACAATATCACACACACACACACATTTGAGAAATGGTCCTAAAGGCAAGAAAGAGTGAAGAGAGAAAGAGCTTCAATGACGGGGAAACAGGTGGGTTTTGAGGTCGGTCGCTGACAGAGGGAGAGAGGAAGTTTATTCCAGGAGGTTGGTCCTGAAACAGCAAAAGAGCGCCGATCGACAGTTGAAAGCTTATACTTAGGGATCTGGAGAGAGAGAGGGTCGGAGACTGATCTGAACGTAATGTGCTGGGCGAGCTCGGCAATGTTCTCCTTCATGGAGGCCTTCTTGTTGCGGTATTGGAGGTCCACCTTACTTACCGTACTAACATACTTACTGGGCCAGCTCAGCAATGTTCTCCTTCATGGATGGCTTCTTGTTGACCAGGCATGGTAGTGGGGGCAAAGTGGGTTTCGCAGAAGAATATTCAACCGATTCTGCATTTCATTTGAAAGATGCCGACTCAAACTAAAATGATGAAGTTGGGCGTCAAAATGAAGAAAAAGAAGCACTAGGATCACAAATCTGGAAACGTGTGGCGTGAGCTAGGCCGCGCATGACTGCTAACTTCGGCGGGAAGTTGCTTGTTCAGTCATTCACATCCAGTTCCGTGAAGCGATTGCATAGGTTTTAACCCACGTAATTAATAGGCACCCGAGCAAATTTTTACCCCAGCTTTTTTTGTGTTTTTTGGTCAATTTCACTTTCACGGATTTTCTGCGATTCGCAGAGGTCGACCATGCCTGGTTGAGGTACTGGAGGTCCATCTTACTGTACTAACATACTTACTGGGCCAACTCCGCGATGTTCTCCTTCATGGAGTCCTTCTTGTTGCGGTACTGGAGGTCCATCTTGGCCAGCTTGTCCTTGCGCAGAGAGTCCTGCTGCCTCAGGCTCTCCACCCGCGCGCTCAGCTCCGCCCAGCTCCCGTGCAGGTCCTGGTAGGCGTCCTGAAGACCCTGGATCTCCTTCTCCACCTCCCTGCCCACACACAAGACACCGGGGTTAATTCCTAGATCAGTTACCATTATCCACGCACACGCTCAGCTCCGCCCAGCTCCTGTGCAGGTCCTTCTCCACCTCCCTGCCCACACACAAGACACCGGGGTTAATTCCTAGATCAGTTAACATTATCCACGCACACGCTCAGCTCCGCCCAGCTCCCGTGCAGGTCCTTCTCCACCTCCCTGCCCACAGATACGTAGAATCAGGCGTTTGGGAATGTTGGAAAGATTAACCAACTCCCACCCTTCCTACTCCCTCCTACACACACAATCTTCTCTCCACCCACCCCATCTCATCATTGGGGCCGTTCATGTCCTTCAGCATGCACACGGCCTTGTCAATGCTCTTCTGCAGGGTGAGGGTGCCCTCTGATATTTGAATCTCTCCCTCCATTTCTCACACACACACATACTCATCCTTTCTCCACCCACCCCATCTTATCGTTGGGGCCGTTCATGTTCTTCAGCATGCGCACGGCCTTGTCAACGCTCTTCATCAGGGTGAGGGTGCCCTCGGATCATAACGTTCAAATTTCTCCCTTTCTCTCTCTCTTTCTCTCACACAAACACACACACACACATCCTTTCTCCACCCACCCCATCTTATCGTTGGGGCCGTTCATGTCCTTCAGCATGTGCACGGCCTTGTCGACACTCTTCTGCAGGGTCATGGTACCTTCGGATCATAACGTTCAAATTTCTCTCCTTCTCTCTCTCTAACACACACTCAGACACACACACACGCTTCCTTTCTCCACCCACCCCATCTTATCGTTGGGTCCGTTCATGTCCTTGAGCTTGCGCACGGCCTTGTCCACTCTCTTCTGCAGGGTGAGGGTGCCCTCGGACCTGCGCTGCACTTCAGCCAAATTCTTCCTCCATTCAAATCTCTCCCTCCATTTCTTACACACACACACACACACGCTTCCTTTCTCCACTCACCCCATCTTATCGTTGGGCCCGTTCATGTCCTTGAGCTTGCATACAGCCTTCTCCACTCTCTTCTGCAGGGTGAGGGTGCCCTCGGACCTGCGCTGCACTTCAGCCAAATTCTTCCTTCATTCAAATCTCTCCCTCCATTTCTCACACACACACTCATCCTTTCTCCACCCACCCCATCTTATCGTTGGGTCCGTTCATGTCTTTCAGCATGCGCACGGCCTTGTCAACGCTCTTCTGCAGGGTGAGGGTGCCCTCAGACCTCCTCTGCACCTCAGCCAAATCTCTCCCTCCATTTCTCACACACACACATACTCATCCTTTCTCCACCCACCCCATCTTATCGTTGGGGCCGTTCATGTCCTTCAGCATGCGCACTGCCTTGTCCACTCTCTTCTGCAAGGTCAGGATGTTTCCTCTGATCAGACCTGTTTACCCCCTACACAACTCTTGAGTAGTCTGGATAACTGAAATGAGTAGTTTGGGTGCAAAATGTGTAGTTTTATTCATTAAACCATCAAATAATGTTCACTGAAAATGAGTAGCAATCAAGAATTAAAGAGCTTTATTTTCAGTCTTGAAGAGTAGTGGAGGTCCAAAATGAGTAGAATAGAATACTACTCGAAAAGAGTAGAGTAAACGGGTCTGTCTGATATTTGAATATCTCCCTCCATTTCTCACACACACACATACTCATCCTTTCTCCACCCACCCCATCTTATCGTTGGGTCCGTTCATGTCCTTCAGCATGCGCACTGCCTTGTCCACGCTCTTCTGCAGGGTGAGGGTGCCCTCGGACCGGCGCTGCACCTCGTCCAGGCGGCTGTGCTTGTCCTCCACGGTGGCCCTCAGCTCCAGGATGCGGTTGCCCGCCCGGTCCTGCTCCGCCTTGAGGCGCTCCGGGGACTGGATGATGCGCAGGGACAGCTTCTCCCCCTCTGCCTTGCCCGACAGGATGTTCACCTTCAGCTGGTCCTGCGTCACACAGACAATTATCCCGAAAAATATTTTTAAAAACAGTGTGTAGGACCATATCCCAGACCTCTTTACCCCTATTTTGCAAATTTGTAATTTCTGAAACAAAAAATAGTAATTTTGAAAAATAATGCAACGTGCGGCCGATTCTTTTTCTTCACAAAACCCGATTAACAAGAAAACTATCTGTAATGACACAATTATATGCAAGCAATAGTGCACTGGGAGACCTTTAAAAACATGTTTTAAACCATGTATTTGCCTTTTCCTTGGTGTCTTTCCATCAGATTTTGGATCACTTGACCTAGAACTCTCACCACGCGGTCGCTTTGACGCCATCTTGAAACAGAATGAAAAGAAATTGACGCGCGTTGTATGCTGGGAACCGGAATGACTTTTCACCGCATTGTTTCAAAAGCATCGCTTACCGACGCAACTGTAGTGGTGGGTTTTTTTTTCTGTGTGGTTTTTCGTTGCCGTAATTATCATAATTTGACTTTTGTTTCGTAAAAATTACGGCTAAATAGTAAAGGTAGACAGCAACATCAACAAAGTGAACAAGATCGTGGGCTTTGTCAGGAGGAACTTGAAGGTCTGCAGTCGCAAGGCAATGGAGACAGCATACAAGGCCCATGTCCGACCTGTCGGGGAGTATGCTAGCCCTGTATGGGACCCCACCACAACAACCTGCCTCGACTCCATTACAATTTATCATTTGGATTGCTTGCATGGGTATGTCTGTACATTTATATCTTTGCTTTTCTTTATTCAATATTTTACATGTCTAGAATTATGTTCTGCATGTGCTTTGCTTGTGAGTGTGCATGTGTATGTGTATGTGTGTGCTTGTGTGTATGTTATATGCCTTTTATTCGTTTTTAACTTTCTAGTGATTTTGTAAAGCGCATAGAGCTTAACCCTTTCGCCGCCACTCATTTTTCAGCCAAGAAATACCATTAAACTTAACTGGGTAGAGACAAAACTATATCTGCAATATTGCGAATTCCTTGGTGACATGCATAACATTAGGCCTAACCTTACCTCCAAATGAAGAAAATAGGGTCTTCGGATAACAGGTCTGGATTTGATGCCTTTTAGTGACGTGGGTGTTAAGCCATTGTGGTGCTAAAATGCGACATTGGCGGTGAAAGGGTTAAAGGTATGCGCTATATAAATATTCCTAACAAATAAATAAATAAACCACAAGAAAAAATAAATAACGACAGAACAGTACCAAAAAATGTCAACAACAACAAAAAGACTGGAAACAAAAGGAGTGAAATAAAAATAAGGTAGATAAAAAACGTAAAGAAAACCACCGTACATTTGCAGCGTTCTTCTGGGCCAAATCGTTCTTCATCTCTGACAGGTTTCGCTGCACACCGTCACGCTGCTTGTGCTGGTCCTGAATCCTCAGGGCGATCGCGTCGTTCTCCTCTTGCAGCTGAAAGCCAACAACGTGATGTTCAAAAGAAATGATTCTTCTTCTTCTTCTTCTTCTTCTTCGTTCTCTCAGACAGTCTCCTGCCAAATGAGCATAGATGCGTCATGCTGCTGTTATGCCACCTAACTAAGAAATAGCTAGGCTCAGCATGTCCGACTTCGGCTGAAGAAATCTTTGCAAGAATTTATAGAAAAAAGGCAGGAGAATGGACCAGTGAGATAGAAAAATAGTAGATGACAGAAAGCAAAGGGAAAAGGCAGAATCAAAGAGAATAACAGAATTAGAGGAAGTTACAAGCACAGAACTTCCAGAAGGTGGGGGAACTATTTGTACAAAAGACCCCCCGGTATCCCCACGGGGGGAGAATTGATTCAATCATACTACACAAAAAAAAACTGAAAGGCCGTGGTCTAGGGATATAATGTCCCCCTGAAGCTGAAGAAAAATTGATTCATGAAGGTATTTTAGTTTGCTTTTTCCACAATTTATACAAATGCTTATTATTAAACTTGAAAGTGTTTGAAAAATACAGCAGACACACGAAGATCTTGTTTGACAAGTTCTAAAAAACAGGAACTTCCTTTTCTGGTAAAATTCAAAAACAGGAAATACTTGTATACCAGGAAAAGTTGCACCCATATTTCATTAAGAAATCATAGCTGCAAGCTAAAAGTTTCTTATTTTTAAGGTAATGAAATAACAGAGCAGTGTTCTAATTTTGATATATAAGTTGCTCATTGATACATCTGTATTAATATAAACAAATCGGGACTTTACTGGTTTCATACTGCCTCCGGGCATTGCCTCCAGTATTGTTCCCACCATATTTGTATTTACAAATGTCCCATATGTGTCTGATTCAGACCAAGAGGACGTAAAACACCATTTTCGTCGACATTTTGATATTCAATTCATTTTTTTAAAGTATCATCTACTGGTGGCAAGAACAAGAGACAGCGCTATGATCAAAAATTTATCCCGGGGGGATACGGGGGGGTCTTCCGTACAAATAGTTCCCCCACATTCTGGAAGTTCTGTGCTTGTAACTTCCTCTAATCTGTCTCTCTCTTTGACTCTTGCCTTGTTCCTTGCTTTGTGTCATCTACTGTCTTTTGGCCCCATTCTCCTGCCTTCCAGAAGGTGGGGGAACTATTTACACAAAAGACCCCCTCAGTATCCCCACGGGGGGCGAATAAAGTGATTACCTTGGTCATTTTGAGCATGTGGGATTCGTGGGCGGCCTGTTTGCTCTGAAGCGTCTTCTTCAGCTCCGCATTCTCCTTCAGCACAAAATCGTAGCTCTCCCTCTTCCTCTCCTGTAGGTCAAAAAGACGAACAAAGTGTATAGCATTCAGCTTCCCCATAGACTAAATTAAATGATAGCATTAGAACTTAATCGCATCAATGTCACTAATATTACAATGATCTTCTAGGTTTTTGAGGTTGTTTTTTTTTTAATTAAAAGAAAAGAGTGCTTATAAATATTAACTCATGGCCGGAACTTATATGGCCGGAATTAATATAAAGCTGTCAATTTGATGAATTTGTTTCAAGGGAAGTAAATCTGTGTGTACACCACACTCTGGTCACTTCTAAACTCGCTTCGCTCCCTTAGACCACACTTTTGCCTCTTACTATGCGTGTGTAGTGGTTTGAAGCGGGGAAACTAATTGCTGTAGAGTTTTTCTATGTAAAGTCTATATATAAAAAAAAGTGTGATCTACCACTTCCCTATGTCTAAACCTGAAGTAAAAACCCGTAATTTTATTTCATTTCTTCTTTTTGTTTTATGTATGTTTTGTTCGTGTGTATGGCTGGAGTGATTTGTGAGTTTTTCTAATAATTCAAAATCATTGCGATGCGAATGAGTTAAGCTTCTGATTCCCTGATGGGTTGGTAAATGTCCTTATAATTAAATGCTTTGAGCAAAGACAGACTCATTAAAAACATCATGGTTAATGTTTGAGGCATTCATTTTATTTGCATGCTGTTGAGCACAGTTATATACCTTGTTTTAAATAATTACATAATTTGGCTACACAGAACTGGCATCATTTAGTTCAAGATACACAACTGATAACATATAATAGTATATACACATACTGTCTATGCACACACACGCAAGTGGAATTGAGCGTGTGCACGCAAGCATGCAGTCACAAACCTAAAGGCACAACATGGGGCATAAAAGACCCAATCCCAAGATCGGGTCGCAGTTGTTTGCGGGAGAAAGAGATGTAATAATAATATCATAATGATAAACGGATATTTATATAGCGCTTTTTATCGAGCACAAAGCGCTTTACAATCAGCATTGAAAAAACTCACACACGCACACACACGCACGCACGAGAGTGAACGCGTTCTTGCACACAGACATACACACACATCCCCACACACATTTCATCACACAGAAAAACACATCATTCTCACTGAAACGCACACAAACTTACTTAAACATACACTTGTACAAGCACGCGCACACACATACATACGCGCGCGCGCGCCCACGCGCACTCACATACACAAAAACACTCACGTGTACTCACACTCACATGCTCGCATACACTCCCCCCCCCCCCCCCCCCCCCCCCCACCCCCCCCCCCCCCCTCCCGGCCTCTAGACGAACACAATCGCTCCTGCGCATGCATACACTTATACACATGCAAGCAGATATACCCACACAGAACACACACAACACACAAAACACTCACACACACACACCTGTACAAGCCAATGTCTCTCCTGCTGGCTGCACGCTTAGTTTTAAAAAAGGAAGGCAACAGGCAAAAACTGCCATTGCTTAGCCTACCGGGTAGCTGGCTGCTTGTGGTGTTGAGTGGCACAGAGGTATCACGTTCGCCTCGTGTCAAGTTCGAAACTGTGAGGATTTTTCCTCTCACTTTGCACTACGGCCTTTACGGTCTGAACGAGGAGTCTTTCGGATGAGACGATAAACAGGTGTGCCCATGCACTTAGCACACGTTAAACCCAAACGAAAAAAGTTGTCATTTGGTCAAAATGTATCCCCCTTCCCTTTCTTTCCTCATCAGTCACACAAAAATCGCATGCAAAAAAATAACAAATTGGGTGGCGCGCCTCTGGCTGCAACGCGCTCATGCATGCCCAAAGAATGACATGAGAAAAGTTTGTGTTTTTTTGCATATATTTATTTTCTTGCATGAGAAACGCTAGTACAGTAATATGCAATGTAAAGTAATAATCGGGCAAATATTTCTACAGTCTATTGTTTCACTTAAAACAATCTGATCACTATGGAATCAGTTGCTGCGCGTATCAAAATCCTTACAGTTTAGTTGCTAACACTAACAGACATGAAGTAAACATAATAAGTAAAGTCCTATGACCTCTTGCCTCCAAAATGTGTAGAGTGGCACAGTGGTATCGCGTTCGCTTCGTGTCAAGTAAACCCGAGTTCGAACCTGGGTACAGGGGATTTTTTCCTCTCATTCTGCACTAGGCTTTAACGGTCTTTCGGATGAGACGATAAACCGAGGTCCTGTGTGCCCATGCACTTAGCATACGTTAAACCCAGTGGCAACGAAAAAGTTGTCATTTGGTCAAAATTTACCCCCCCCCCCATCAGTGACAAAAATCGCATGCCAAAAAAAATGGGTGGCGCGCCTCTGGCTGTGACGCGTTCTCCAGGTGGGAGCAACCCGAATTTCACAGACGCCTCTGTGACTATAAAGTACCTAATACCTAATACCTACCTAAAACAATAGGTCATTTCAAAATGTTGTCAATCGATGACTGATGACCTGTGCTAAGAATAATCCCTGCATACATACATACATACATGTGAGCATTGTGAGGACATTTTAAGTTAACCGTACCAGTTCCTCTTTCTTCTTGTTGAAGACCTCATCGTGGAAAAAGCGGAACCGGATGAAGTTGATGGCGCCGCTTACAATGCGCTGCAGCCTCTTGGGTCCTGCCGGCATCATTTAAATGAAGAAAAACGCTCAACATCCAATCACTTCCATTCCTCTATACTACAGGGGAACCTCCCTTATAAGACCTTCAAAAATCCTCCAAAATCAGGTCTTATTGGCCTCTGCAACTAGGGTTATTAACGCCCTTGACAGTGAGAGTGAAGCCCTTGTTGGTCAGTGCTGACAAGGGCATTCACTCTTGCGAAAGGCAGCCATTTAGTGGCCTCAAATAGGGTTATTGGCGAGAGTTATTCCCTTGTTTGGTCAGTGCTCAACCATCTTCCCCCACCCACCAAGGGCATTCACTCTTGCAAAAGGTGTTCTTTGCAGTAGCCAATAAGGGAGGGGTCTCATAAGGGAGGTAATTTTAATACTTACAAAGAAGGGTAATGTCTCGGAGAAGTAGGTCTTATATGGGAGGGGGTCTTATAATGGGAGGTCTTATATTTTGTTATAAGGGAGGTTCCACTGTACTAGCAATAGCATGAAAACAAACGTGACATCAACAGACCATTTGCCACGGCCGAGCAACCTTGAAATTCAAAGGCGGCTTGGAATAAGAGAGCTTGCATAACTACGGGCAAAAACATGCGGGCCAAAGTGTACCGTAAAAACTGGACTATAAGACGCACCTGTATATAAGCCGCATCCCTTAAATTGACTACATATTAGGTATTTATTCACATATAAGGCGCACCAGTTTATAAGCCGCAGGGAAAATTATATGTGCACAAAGCAACACAAATATATAAATACTCCTATCAGAACATGAGTATTTAATGCTCTCATACACTTTAAACATGAGATTTGAATCTATTCATTACCAAAACAAGTTTTGAGAGCTCTAAGGAGCTCAAAATAGGCCGAAGAATGTGTCCAGAAACAGATTCAATCATACTGATAAATGTAGAATGGAAACAAATCGACAGATAAGCCGCATCAGTTTATGAGCCGCATGGTCCAAAGTTGAGGAAAAAAGAAGTGTCTTACAGTCCGCATTTTACGGTAGTCAGAGCTAGACACTGGTCTAGTCTGTAGAACGACCGCCCGTAGCAAATGCCCTATTAACACCTTGAGAAAACATTTCTTTACCTAGCTGGTAATAGGACAACTCGCCCTCGGATAATTCGCCCTGGGAGACAATTCATCCCCGGATATTTTGCCTCCAGATTGTTCGACCCCAATACAGACCATAAATAATATTCGCCGCATGCACACACGCGCACACATAAAACACATGTATCCACACACACATAAACATATACACACACAGAAAAAAGGAGAAAAAACACACACGCAGAGCAATAAATTATATCGCCCCATGCACACACGCGCACACAGTGACACACACACGCATGCGCGCACATGCAAGCACACACGCATTCACGCACACATAGCACACACGCATCCACACACACATACTCATACATACACCCACAGAAGAAGAAAAAAAACCACACACACACACGCAGAGCAATAAATTATATCAGAAATATTTATACAATTAACTAATTCAACTATTTTCTTCATTATCTTGTATATATATATGAATGAAACGGTCTAATGACAGAAACTCACTTGGCTCTATCATATCTCGAACAGTGAAGTCCCTCACCCCGGCAGCACTCATTACACGCCGCCTGAAATACATGGGAAATATGTATGAACACTCACACGTGCACACGCACACACACACACACACACACACACACACACACGTGACACACACACGCACGCACACTCACAAACACATTTTTTGTTGTCTGAATCACTTTTAGTGGAAGGACGTTAAACTGGAAAAAAAATAAATAAATAAAAAAAACCATAATAATATTACACTTATATAGTGCTTTTTATCGAGCACAAAGCACTTTACAATCAGCATTGAAACACTCACAGACATACACACGCACACAGACAACAAACACGCACGCACGTACGTGCACGCACGCACACGCACGCGAGTGAACGCGTTCTCACACTCGCGCACAAATTACATACATACACATACACGCACACAAATTACATACATACATATATATATATACAAACATACATCGCACAATCATACACACACATGCATGCCTCACAAACGCCTCGCATGCTGATGCATAAACCAAATAAGCACAAATACTGAAATAGCAAAACACAGGACGACCAAATAACATAGCTGTATGAATATTATACAACAAACAAACACCTACACGACAAGTGTAAAGTGACGTTATTTTATTCACAAGAGACAAAACAAAACTACTGGATATTTCGGCGAATGCGCCTTTATCAACATAGACAAACAAGAAAACAGCAAACAGCAAATACAGCAAAACAAAGGAGCAAAAAAATCAACAAGATCAAAAATGTATGAATATTATGAAAAACTGAGGACTACATTCGGCAAAAAGAAAATGCATGCAAACTGACTACTAATACTATTATTATAATGAATCATTTTAAGCATACATGCTCCTTATTGATCAAATTAAAATTAACAGCCACACACACTACCTTCTCTTTCTTGCAGTCTCTCTCAACACATGCACGCACGCAAGCCCCCCCCCCCCCCCCCCCCCCCCCCCCCCCACACACACACACACACACAATTTGAAATATCCTTCATTCTGAAATACTCCCTTTCTTGAAGTTTCTGCTAAAAATGAGAGAACAGACGCTGACAATGAGACAAACCAACAAGTTTCTGCTAAAAATGAGAAAACACACTGACAATGAGACAAACCAACAAGTTTCTGCTAAAAATGAGAAAACACACTGACAATGAGACAAACCAACAAGTTTCTGCTAAAAATGAGAGAACAGACACTGACAATGAGACAAACCAACAAGTTTCTGCTAAAAATGAGAGAACAGACACTGACAATGAGACAAACCAACAAGTTTCTGCTAAAAATGAGAGAACAGACACTGACAATGAGACAAACCAACAAGTTTCTGCTAAAAATGAGAGAACAGACACTGACAATGAGACAAACCAACAAGTTTCTGCTAAAAATGAGAGAACAGACACTGACAATGAGACAAACCAACAAGTTTCTGCTAAAAATGAGAAAACAGACACTGACAATGAGACAAACCAACAAGTTTCTGCTAAAAATGAGAGAACAGACACTGACAATGAGACAAACCAACAAGTTTCTGCTAAAAATGAGAGAACAGACACTGACAATGAGACAAACCAACAAGTTTCTGCTAAAAATGAGAGAACAGACACTGACAATGAGACAAACCAACAAGTTTCTGCTAAAAATGAGAGAACAGACACTGACAATGAGACAAACCAACAAGTTTCTGCTAAAAATGAGAGAACAGACGCTGACAATGAGACAAACCAACAAGTTTCTGCTAAAAATGAGAAAACAGACACTGACAGAGACAAACCATTCACAGAGACAGAGACAAAGACAGGGAGAGACAGAGACAACTCACAGCATCAAGGTGAAGGTCATCAAGGCAAACGATTCTTCATGGAGGTCGCTGTACTCACAGTCGGCAAAGGAGTGCAGGCGCGTCTGGAGCAAATACTACATCGTTTAAATTACATCAAAATTTACATATTTTGTTTATTATGTACAAGTTTCAAATTCATATCATGCATATTAACTCATTCAAGTCGTTCCGGTCATATATGTCCGGAATTAATAGATAGATGTCAATTTGATGCATTTGCTTCAAGGGAAGTAAATCTGTGTGCACACCATACCTTGGTCACTTCTAAACTCGCTTCGCTTCCTTAGACCACAATTTTGCCTCTGATGAATTATGGCAACAATGATGAGAGCTCAATAGATGTGATCAACGAGAAAAAATAAGCTGAGTAGTCTCTTTACCTTCCATCTATTGCCCCCCCCACCCTCCTATAAATGAATCATGACTAAATGCTGTTTCGGGAATCAGCAAGGTTAGGCAGTTGAAAACATTTTATGGTCATAAATGAAAACTAAGAAAACGAACGGGAAACTAGGTCCAAAATGTGTTAATTGAATCAAAACCCAACAAAGGAAACCATGACTCTTCTTATTATTATTCTCCGATCGCTCAGACAGTTTTCTGTCAATTATGAGCGCAGATGCCTCATTCTGCCGTTATGCGCCTAACTAAGAAATAGTTAGGCCCAGCAAGTCCGACTTCGGCTGGAGGAAATGTATCTTTTTGAAAAGTGTTTCCTGAGAAAAAAAGGCAGGAAAATGGACCGGTAAGGCAGAAAGATAACAGGAGATGACAGTAAGCAAAGGGAAAAGGCAGAGTCAAAGAGTGACAGAATAGAGGAAGCTACAAGCACAGAACTTCCAGAAGGTGGGGGAACTATTTATACAAAAGACCCCCCCCCCCCCCCCCCCGGGTATCCCCACAGGGGGGAAACCATGACTCAAGATTCAGAAGACTTTCAACATCAACCATGCAATACCTTGGTCATTCAGCCGGTCAAATATGCATATTTCATTTTGTATTATTATTTTATTTTTTAGTGCAAATTCATGGGTGCTCCTGGGAAATTTCAAAAATCCTCCAAGCGGATGGCAGGGACAGCGTCTCTCTTGGGGGTCCGGGGGGCATTGCCCCCTGGAAGCTGAAGGGAAACAACAGTTTCCAATGTAAGTGACAGGCTCTAGTTGCACTTTCACTTCTGGTTAAACTTCATGACCTCTATAACCAGCAAAATGCATCTTCTCAAAATCAGTCAAATTCTCATAATCCGGCGACGCCGGCTCCAGGCAATAAACAAAATCCTGAACTTCAGGACATCCTGAAAGCAGGAGCATCCATGCGAATTACAGCAACAATTTGTTAGTATTACCTGTGCCGTTGGATCAGCTTGGCGCCCAGTCATCAGTTCAAACATTGTGCCGTAAAATATCTGCCATCGCCTGGCCTGCACATGTTTTTGAAAATGTCGACAGTAAATAAAAATGTCAATACAGTGGAACCTCCCTTATAAGACCTCCCATTATAAGACTCTCTCCCATATAAGACCTACTTCTCTCAGACATTGCCCTTCTTTGTAAGTACAGTGGAACCTCCCTTATAAGACCTCCCATTATAAGACTGTTCGGGTTTTTTTGCTCAAAATTGCCCTTTGTAACTTATGTAAAATTACCTCCTTATATAAGACCCATAAGCAAAATATGGAATCAGGTGTCTAGAGATGAATATGCTCACAACCGCAAGTTTTTATTGTGTATGTGGTGTGTGTGTCACTGTGTGTGTGTCAGTGTGCGTGTGCATGACAATTAGGTTTTTAATGTGTTGTGTGTGTCTGTCTGCCTGCATACATACATGTGTATGTGTTGTGTTTGTGATGTGGGCATGTGAGTGCGTACGAGTGTTGTGTGTGTATTGTGTGCTGTTAATGTGTGTGATGTGCATGCACGCGTGTGTGAGTGTGTGTGCGTCTACAAGCGGCAATGCAAGCACAATAAAACTTGAACTGCTATTAACACAAATAATCTACAGTGGAGTTCTATTATTAGTATCAACACGTTAACATAATATGAAGTATTGGTTAACGGGAATAACGCACACAAAATATGCTTGAACTGATGAAACCCCTTAATGCTTAACACAAAATACTGGTTAACACACACAAAATAAATCTTTATCCACTGAATTCTGTGTTGCGTGTACTCCACTGTAATGAAAAAAGTTATAGTTTCAAGTCTAGAAATTACTGCAAAGATTTTTTTTTTAAAGTTGGTTGGTTTATCCTCTTACTGTATGTGAACAGCATCAGGATATCAATCATATTCACGACAGTGTTTCAAACTTCTTCTTCTGTGTTCCCAGGCCATATAGCCATAATGGGTAAGGTACGTATGTGTCCGGTTTTCAGTTTTCACTGGTCTCCCCGCTGCGTACAACCGACACATTCCGATTTCGGAGGAGCTCAGAGGAAAACAATTATTTGGAAGATTTCTTTGAAGAAAAAAAAAGGCAGGAGAATGGGCCAATAAGTCAGAAAGATGGTAGATGATAGATAGCAAAGGGAAAAGGCAGAGTCAAAGAGAGTGGCAGATATGGGGAAGTTACAAGCACAGAACTTCCAGAAGGTGGGGGAACTATTTTTTTTACAAAAGAGACCCCCGGTATCCCCACGGGGAGGTGTTTCAATTTCAAACCTACATCTGGTTTCTTAAAATCTTCCTCGGATATGGCGGTGTTGGACACCTCTCTGAAGAAGGAGACACACTCATCGGGAGACAGCATGGGAAACCCGTATTCTGACATGGTCGCTGGTGACAATCTGAAACACAATTGAGATGATAAACTGGTATTGTGGTAAGGTGACCAATCAGTGTCAGATAATGATGGCAAAGTCCCATCCATCTTAGGGGCGCGATCGACTCTGTCTTGTATTATTAAACATTTACTAGTCTTTAGTGATTTTATATTTGAGGAGGAAACCTAATTTGTGTCTGAACAAATGATTCAAGATTCAAATTCTTCTTCTTTTTCTTAATAATAATAATAATGGGAATTTATATATATAGCACTCTTTCTCACATGAGCTCAGTGCGCTTTACATTGAATTGATAACAAGAACATTAACCCTTTCACCGCCAGCCATGTTTCAGCAAAAAATGTCCATTAAACTTACCTGGGTAGAAAAAAAAAATCTGTCTGAAATATTAGGGAATCCTCTGTAACATATTTAAAGTAAGGCCTATCCTTAGCTCCCAAAATTAAGAGAATAGTCTTTGGATAACAGACCCTGATTTGATGCTTTCTAGTCACATGGGTGTTAAATCATTGTGGTGCTAAAATGCGACTTTGGCAGTGAAAGGGTTAAAGGTAAATAAATAATGAATCATTAGAAAGTAAAATAAACACGATGCTTGCAGTTGCACGCAACATTCTCTTTCTTCCTCAAGATTCTGCGGCAGGATTCCATCGCAGCCTTCACTGCTGACATACGTGGCACGTCAGGACCGCAGCCTGATCAGTGAGTAACTCATCAGTCTCGCCCCTCCCCCTCCCCTCCTCCTTTGCTTCCCCTTGCCCAAGTGCTCCAATCTCTATTTTTTTAGTTGTTACTGTTGTTTTTTGTTGTTTTTTGTGGGGGTTTTCCCAATTTTAGATTAGGTTTTTAATCTCCAACTGTTCTTAGTAAACATATTTAGAAACTACTACAGGGAAAAAGTCACTTAATTTAAAAAAAATAAAAATAAATATTGTATTTAATAATTTTTATTCCTTCTTTTCTTTCATTCCACAATTCCTGCGTTGTTACTGTTACACCACCACTGCCAACCTGATTTTGAACACCACCGTAACCCCTCTTGACAGTGAACATCACAAACTACAAACTGAAACTAAAGTAGGGATGGCAAGAGAAAACAATATGTAAGCAATTCTCATAGTACTAGCAAAGACTATATATAGGGGAAGACAAGCATCCGGTCTCTTTTCCCTATATGAGTAGTGAGGACAGAAACACTGGTTATGTCCCTTTTAAACGTGACACATTTACACTAGAGGTGGGGGGAGGAAATCGGTTTGAACCGAAAAACCGGTGCTAAACTTTCGCGGTTCGAAAAACTGGTTCGAGTTGCTGTGAATCGGGTTTTTTAACTGCAAACTGAAAGTAAGTTTTTCTTAGAATAACGCATTCTTTTTTTAAGAACAACACTGATTCTCAGCGCAGATTGGGTGTTTGTAAACCAAGAGTAGCTGTTTCTAGTCTGGGGTGGTGTATGGCTTTGACTTTGACTGAGTGTTGAGTTGAGTGTGTGTGTGTGTGTCATAAGTTTATTTATTGTGTGTCTGTGTGTATGTGTGCGCGTGCGTGCGTGTGTGTGTGAATATTCTGACAAATAAATATGTGTCTGCATAGGTGAAACTAGTGATACGAGAACTGGTTACAAAAAGCCGGTTCAGTAAAACCGGTTCGAAGAGGGAAAACCGGTTTAAAACCGGTTCGGATTTTTGAACCGGTTCTCAACTCTAATTTACACGTCGATAGGCCAGTTGAATTCTCCGTTCAAATTCCAGTCTGAGTTTTTGGATAGCTGCCGCTGTGAATGGTGTATAACTACCCCACTAACAATAACTCTATCAGCCCGGTTCGCTGTAACTCTTAAGTAGTCCATCTTACCATTTTAGAATCTTTGGTACTAGTAGTGGTGATAAAATGAGAGAAAAATAGTTAACTTGCTGTAAAGATGCGTTTTCTGTCAATAATTCATTAATTGGCGCAATTTTATTTTATTAAACAGTCATTGGTCCATTTCCTCATACAAGGCTGAAGAGACATTTTGTGACAATTTTCTTCCAAGAATCAAGACGATTGAAAGTTCAACAAAACTTGATTAATTTACAGAAAAATAAGCATTCAGTAATTCACAAATACTTGAAATTCTTTAGTTTAATAGAATGCTGCCTGTAGAAACTATGTGGATGTTTTTTTAAGAAAAAATATCTCAAATATTTGCTTTTTCATGAATCGAACAGAAACTATTTTCGCTTGAGCAATGGCGTCTTCCCATGACGTCATCTCACGAGACAGGTTGGCATCGCAGCAGACATTTTTTTCCAACAATTTTCAGAAATACAAGAAAAATTATTTTGTGCAAGTTCTTAGTATTCTTACGCAAATATAATATTTACAGCGTCGAAGCAAACAGAAGTGATTTCCTGATAAGTTGGTCGTGTGAAGCAAAATATTGTTAGATTCACTCATTCAGCGTTTAAATTATCAGAGAATGTTGGAACACAATATAATTCTCAGACTGCGGCTCGACTGGCACAGCAAAGAAAGCCACTCTTCTTGTAAGAAAACAAGGCAAAATGTCGCTAAATCGTTAGGCTTGATCAGCTGATGCGATGCGCAGGATGTAGGAAAAAAATGGTTCAATTTTTTTAAACCTTTGAGAAACTCACAAAGATTCATCTTGTAAGGAAAGCTTATCAATATCAGCCCGAAGCGCTATGTCTATGCCCTGGAAAATACCGGAAAATGAATGCAGAATGGTCGGAAAATGAATGCAGAATGGTCAAAACACACCGAAAAATGCCAAATGGTGAAGGCGGAATGATCAAAATACTGAATGGTAAGGCTGAATTATGAAAACATTCTACAAAAAAAACAAAAAAGTTTATTACAATGGAAAGTGAAATTGCCTAAAAGCAAAGTGATTAACAAGAAAAAAAATAACACTGCCCCGATGACACATTTCCGTAGTTCGGCTATCCCGCACATTAGAATAGAATTAGAAATCACGTCATACCGCATCATAATTTTCATATCGACATGTTTACAAACAAAACAGCGCGCGCACGCGTACAATTACAAACACATCGGCGCTCAACATAAATCAAAGAACTCAATGAGTAGATGTCAGGGTT
Organism: Phymorhynchus buccinoides; assembly: GCA_017654935.2. Classification (NCBI taxonomy): domain Eukaryota; kingdom Metazoa; phylum Mollusca; class Gastropoda; order Neogastropoda; family Raphitomidae; genus Phymorhynchus; species Phymorhynchus buccinoides. The sequence continues at coordinate 74,204,454 of CM065682.1, read as the reverse complement.
TTTTGGAGGGGCATCACACACCGTTCACACAGGGTGATAATATCACTGATATCGTCACCAGGCATGTAGCAAACTAGGCCTGGGCCGCGTGTTATTTTTAAAAGCTAACCTTTTTAAAAGATTGCCTGTTTTTAAGATCAACATTAAATGTCTGATTATCCTTGCTCCTGTTGTGGTAAGCAGTGTGACATCGACTGCATTTTTTGCGATGTTTGCGAAAAATGGGCTCACTATAAATATGTGAAAATCTATCAAACAGTGACCATGGATCCAGCAATCACCTTTCAGCATTTTCTGGTATTTTCCGGCGAATATACATACCCCCCCAAGGTGGGGTTAAATAGTAAACGCTTTTCAACTCGGTAATCTCTGCACCATCGATCAGTGATCTGTCTGAAAGATGAAAATTTCAGCTTGAAGTTGAAAGCGATGAAGCAGAATGAATCCTGTCACTACTTCTTTTAAGGTAAAGTTAATGCAGCAGTGGCTCATTTGGACACTCAAAAGGTTTTGTGTTTTGGGGGATTCATGTAAATGCAAACAAAGGGACGTAACTATGTGTGCGATCACCAGCGATACGTTCGTCGCTAACTAAAGTCAAGTGGAACAGGAAAGTTAAACTGAAACTAGTGAAAGTATCTCTTTCTGAAACTTGATCAATTGCACAACGTCAATGAACAATGTTTCGAAGTGCTTCGTGGTGTTACTGTAATAAAGAGATGAAAACACAAATTAAAAATAATTACCTAATAGTGCGCAAGTGGTAAATTACAATCGAAACAGATGTAGAATCTCAACAAATGAACAATGTTTGAAAATTGCGCTCGCCGGAACTGGCGTTCACGGGACATAACTTTGATGTACTCTCAGCCAACTTCCGCACCTTTACAGTCCACAAATGCAATACATACCAAAACAAAACTGGTTATGGCCCTTGAACACACATTTTCCGGTATTGAGGTTGTGAGACAAGTGCATGATTTGAACAACAATATCTTAATTTACAATGAATAAAACGAAATGTTTCCTTGTGTGTTTTAATTTTGAGATAATAAAGAAAGAACAAAATCAATGTTGATGCATTTGTGTTTGTTGTTTGCGTGTGGTGAACGATTGTTTACTTGCTATCGTCAGAAAAATGACTGTCGGGATTTCCCGATGTTGAGATCCGGTGAAATGAAACTTGCAAAACACATTATATGTGACACAAATAATTTTAATAAATCATACAAATCTATATAAATACTCTTGAAATTACACTTCTATCAATCCGAATACCAAAATCAATTCGAATACCGAAATTTTTAATGGCCCTGACTGACTTCGTTTTTCACCCCGTGTCGGTCACAGAAATCTGTGGTTCACTACTATTTTTAAACCCACGCACAGCTGTTGCACGAACATTCCAATGACACAACTACGAGAGAAAATAGTGCATAAAACATACATCTTACACTCTAAATAGTTTTTATAATGATTGAAGGTCGTTAGAAAGCTTAAAACAACACCAACTTTGCATGTTGTGTTTGTCAGTCACTGAAAACTGACGATAGCAAGTTTTAAATATGGACTAGTTCTGCCAAGCTGACATAAACATTGTATTCCTAAATGGTTCAAAATCTATTTTTCGAAGTGAATTTTTGTTACATGATTTGATGCTACTATGTGACAACATTTCCAGCCTTCCCATCAACTTTGTGCCCAGGGAGTCTCGTCTCCCCACCTTGTACTTTCTCCTGTCCACTTATGCCTCCTTGATTTCCTGATGTGCTCACCTTGTATCATGAGAAACACCCCCTGCTCCTCTCTTTCTCTCCCTTCTCTCTCTCTCTCTCTCTCTCTCTCTCTCTCTCTCCCTCTCCCCCCCCCCCCCCCCCCCCCCCCCCCGACCGCTTTTTGTTTTATACACGAACTTGTAATGTACGTAGGTCCGTGTATTGTAGGTCCGTGGGTTTATATGCTCTTTTTTCCCCCTCTCTCTCTCTCTCTCACTCCCTCCCTCTCTTCAGTTTATACGCTCCCTCTCTCCCTCTCTATCTCTCTTTCTTTTGTTTCTCCTTCTCTTTCCCTACCACCCCTCAGTTTTCTTGGTGTTTAACACCCCCCCCCCCCCCCCCCCCCCCCTTCAACCCGATGGCATGAACACCTTTCTTTTCTCTCTTTTTTTTAACACTTTTTATTTCCACGTGAGATTTCTTGTTGTCTTCTCTTCCTCTCTTTAGACTAGTGAGCATTGTTCTTTCATATTTTACTGTGAACTCTGTTCATTTGTTTTGAGGACCTTTTGGTGTTTGTTCGTTTTCCTATCTTGATTTTGTTCTCATTTTCTTTTTGCACCTTTGAAGGGTCTGTGACCCGAAGCATTGTGTAATTAAATTATTTCCTAGTCAAATTACAACCACCCAAGCAAGTGTTTGCTTGCTTTATTCCACCTTGTATTCCTACGCGTAGTTTGGTGCTTGATCAACACGGCAAGGCCAAGGAGATTCAAATGGTAAGTTGTGTTTGTATTATATTTTGCTCGAAATGTTGTCGGTCACTGACGATAGCAATCTATGACGATAGCAAGTATGTCACTGATAGCTAATTTTGTACAAAATACACCGTTTCAAATGCATTATGTTCAATAGTTCGTTAGAAATGAGTCTGAAATTGTGTCGTATGTATCGCATGAAAATAGGTAGCTCGTAAAAATAAATAGCTCGCTACCTATGACAGTGTGTATTTGCGACATTGAGCATGAACCACAAATTTCACTTTTTTCTAGGGTTAGGGTTAGGGTTAGTGAAATGGTTAAAGTACAGAAAAAGTAAAATTTGTGGTTGTCGCAAATACAGACTCTCATAGTAGCGAGCTACTTATTTTTACGAGCTACCTATTTTCATGCGACAGTCTGCTTTTCCGATCAGCTGACAGTTTAGTTTGATCGAAGTATTGGCAAAGACTGTATCTTTGGTATACTATACTATACCAGGTATAGGGATGAAAATCAAATTGGTTGCCGATTTGTTGCTATCGTCAGTGAAGCTGACCGTCGTTTTATGCTATCGTCAGCGAAGCTGACTGACTATTTATGTGATTCATTGATCAATTGACGCGTTGTAGTGTTCGATGCAAATTTAAAAAACAATCCAGCACTCTCAAATTATTATTCAATTTCGTTGGTGATGAATCTGCATTGTTTTGTTAATCTTTTAAAATAATCAAAACGGGTTTATTAATTACCATCATCTCGATCAGGTTATGTATAACCGAATTGTGTCGTGGAAGATTAGAATAATTTGATGCTATCGTCATAAGCAATGACTCCTTCTTCTTCTTCGCCTTAGGTCAGGTCAGATCAGATCTTCAGGGCAACTTCATCACGCTGAAGATTCTGCTGCACTTTAGGGGGTAGTACGAAAAAGAAAAGAAAATAAGTTCAGCAAAGATAGGGTAGATAGTGAGATAGGATGAAATATTATTGGGAAAAGATAGAGCCAAGATAGTCAGGAATTTAGTATCATGATACTCCGTTTGCTATATCATGTAAAAGAATAATAATTTTGTGAATTTTTTTTATAACTTTAAGGAAATCAATTTCATAACGGGTAGGGGGGGAGACATGTGAGGGAAAGACGAGATAAAAGTCATACACAACCGTTAAATGCCCCGGTCTAGCCGGAGACACCCGGGCCCCGCATGATGCATGCAGGGGTGTGTCATGCACGACCGTTAAGTTCCCCCGGATCTTAGCCCCACATGGCTGAAAGGCCAAAGAGGGCGTTAAACATTATTTCCTCCCCCCGTATCAGCCGGGAAAACTCTGGCCCCACATGATGCATGCAGACGAATAGGGGGGGCATGTGTGACAGTAAGGCCACACATGTTGCATGCAGAGAAGGGCCACAGACCTTTCGCAGTATCTAGGCAGGACCAATCCGGCTACCGTAGCGGCCTCCGGGGTCAAACCCCGACCGGCACAGCTCCAGCCCTTCATTTACCACTACTTTGATCTATGGCCCCTAGTTCCCTAATTTAGTTTTGATGTGAGGATGGGGCAAGGGGGGGGGGGGGGTGACTGAGACAGGGTGGGCTGGTGGAGGTGTTTATGGAGGGCTGTTTTGAATGCATCCAGTGACTGATTGGAGGCAACTTGCTCGGGCAGACTGTTCCACTGAGGGATAGTGCGGGGAAAGAAGGTGGATTTTCTGTACTGAGTTCTATGGCTGGGGATGTCATATGATGCTGAGTTGGATTGACGGAGACTTTTCTTCTGCAGAGAGTTTGTAGGAAGGTGCTTAGAGTTGATAGTGAGAAGGCCTGTATGAAATTTGTATAAAGTAGTGAGGCGGGCTTCAGTTCGTCGAGTCTGCAGGAGAGGCCATTTTAAGTTCTTGATGAGGTCTGCTGATCTTGTAGACTGATGGTAGTCTCGGGCCACCCATCTTGCAGCTCGGCTTTGAACTTTTTCAATGGCGTCAATGCTGCCCTTGCTGTGGGGGTCCCAGACTGGACTGGCGTACTCTAGGAGGGGGCGTATCATTGCTTTGTAAGCCTGTACCTTGACTTTCTTGTTGTTAATTTTCAAGGCCCTCCTCAGAAACCCAAGGGTTTTGTTCGCTTTGCTGACCATGCCATTGATGTGAGTGTCCCACTTCAGATCAGCGGTGATTGTGACACCCAGGTATTTTGCATGGGGCACGCACTGGAGCTGGTGTCCATGAAGGATGTAGGCCTTCTCCAGGGTGTTTCTGCGTCTGGTCATATGCAGGACTGAGCACTTCTGTGGGTGAAAGGCCATTTTCCATCGGTCTTCCCAGGAAGCAAGACTGGTGAGATCATCCTGGAGTAGGCTCTGGTCACTGGGGGATTTGATGTCTTGATGACAGAGGGTGTCATCGGCAAACAGTCGAGGTGTGGAGTGGAGTCCTTCGGGCAGATCATTTATGTAGAAGAGAAATAGGGACGGTCCCAGCACAGACCCTTGAGGGACTCCCGACTGGACGGGTGATGGGGCCGATTTCTCTCCTCCTACAACAACTGATTGCGTTCGGTCTGTGAGGAAGTTTTGGATCCACCGGCAGGTCTTCTCTGCAAGCCTGTATTGACGGAGTTTGTAGATGAGGAGGGCATGGCTAACTTTATCAAAAGCCTTTGAAAAGTCCATGATTAGGACATCCTCCTGGTGGCCGCTTTCCAGAGCCTCTGATGCCTCATCTACAAAACAAATAGCTGGGACTCGCAGGAGTGGCATTTCCTGAAACCATGCTGTTCTGGCCGCAGGATTTGGTTTTTCTCTGCATGGCTCATGATGCTCTTCACGATGATGTGCTCCAGCAGCTTGCAAGGAACACTCGTCAGGGAGATGGGCCTGTAATTTTCGGCGCTGTATCTCTCGCCTTTCTTGAATATTGGAGTGATGAGCGCTTCCCTCCAGTCAGCCGGAACCACTCCCGAGTTTAGAGATGCCTGGTACAGCAAGGAAAGCTGCAGGGTTATCTCTGATGCCACCTCCTTCAGGACACGGGGACTGATGCTGTCCGGACCGCTGGCCTTGGTAGGGTCGAGTTCTTTCAAGAGTTTCAGCACTCCTGTCTCAGAGATCTCAATGTCTTCACATGGGATACTGCAATTGAGAGGGGGCATGGGGCAGCGTTCAGTCATTTCTTCCTCGCTGAGGGTTTCTGGTGAGCAGTGAATTTCTTGCTTGGGCGGGGCTGATCTACGTTGGATTCAGTTTCTGTAATCAGGTCTTATGTGTATTTCCAGTATTGTTGCCTAAGTTTCCTTTGGATTGTCCGTTTCAGGGATTTGAATTCATCGTGAAGGACGGGGTTTGCAGTTTTCTTCCACTTTTTGTGGATACGATCCCGACGCCTGATGAGAGCCTTCGTTTTGAAATCAATCCAAGGAAGACTTCGTTTGGATCCGATTATGCGGTGGGGAATGTATTTTGGCAGGTCTTGCTATCGTCAGTATACTTGACCGACTTCTTGACAGTATTAATGCTATCGTCATAAAAAATGACTGACACTAGTGACAGGTTTTGCTATCGTCTTGACTTTTTGTGGTGTCATCACAATATAATTTGACATCGTTTCTTACTTGTTCCAATATTAAATAGGCTGGCAGGCGGTCAGTGACCTTGGCCTCTGGCTGAACCCTAAGCCTTCACTCTCTTCCTCCCCCTAGCTTGAGATAACTGACCAGTAAATGGGGGAGGGGGGGGGGGGGGTGTCAGAGGTGGTGATTAAACAGCTTTGCTTTGAGAGTTAGGTAATGTTCCATACAGTCAAATGTCCATAAAAGTGTGCCCCCCCCTTACATTTCTCAGCTCTCCCCGCATTTTCACACTTGCCTTTCTTACAAAAAATTAAGCTGTATTTTTATCAACTTTTTGAGCTAATTATCTTTGTTGAATAATGAATCCCAGTCATGATAAAGGCCATTATCTCCTGTCCTTTTTGTGCCCCAAACCTGGGAACCCTGATTTCAAACAAAAAAGGGCTGCGAGATCTACTGACCCTAATAACTACTGCTAAGTACTGTTACCATCCTACACTAGCACATTCAGTCACAAATCAGAAACTGTTGAAGGCCTTACAGAAAAAAATAGTTGTTTTCAAACTTTTAATAATTTGTGTAATAATCTGTTCTTGACAGAAAACTTCCATCCACCATGGTGTCTCAAGCAGCAGAAAGCAGAAGGCATATGAAGGAGGAGAACCCGGAGAAATATGCAGAATACCTTGAGCAGCAGAGAGAGAGAAATCGACAGCGGAGAAAGAAAGTCAAAGACAAGTGGGAAAATGAACCTCACACGCGTGCAGCCATTCAAGAAAGAGAGCGTACCCTTGTTCTTCAACGGTAAGAATCTTCATCCTATAAGACGCAACACAATATCATCAGTCACAGGTGGGAGCCTTCAAAAACAATTAAAAAAACCAACTATCAAACAGTTTGCTTCTGAAGAATATTTATCTTACACAACCATCAAACAAACAGGTTGGATTTTGGCCCTTTCATTGGAGAGAAAACCAAACGTTTTGGGCTGTAAGCCCATCGTCAGTGTGACGGAAGAAAGACGAAATAAAAGTGACAACAACCGAAACGCAAAAAAGGAAAAGAAGACTGAGTAGAAATAACATTAATTACAACAAAAAGCAAAACAAAAACACCCTGAGTACATCTGTACAACTGGTCCTAATACAAATAATTATAATAGTACATTTATATAGCGCTTTAACTCAAATGAGCCCAAAGCGCTTTACAATCCAATTCTTCATCAACAAGTAGATAACAAAATAGTTTAAGAATGACACAAGCCAGCAACAATGCATATACTCTCTCTCTCTCTCTTTCTCTCTCTCTCTCTCTCTCACACACACACACACACACACACACACACATTTATCGACACTGACTCATCTTTCATTCAGTAAGCCATAGCAACTGAGTTGCACGGACTGACCACATACGCCAACACACATAACCTTGTGGTCATTTATTTTTTTCAAGGTTAGCAGTTGGAAACAAAAAAGAACCAAGAGGCAAGACTGTGACGAGGTGTTACCACTGTTTGTCTAAATCTAATTTCATTAAATTATTTTCTTTTTTTCCATTCTTTTAATTTGTGTGTTAAGTTAGAATTTCATTCCTTGCTTTCCTGCAGTTCTATTTTTCTTTTCTCTTGAACTCGTACTAGAGCAAAATTTTGTTCTTCTGTTGCAGAACACGGCAGAAACGCTATGAGGACAAGAAGCAGCCCCAGTCCAGACCAACAAGGCGCCATCAGGTCCAGACACCACCTAATGAGCCACCGAAGAAACGTGCCAGAGATATGACACCTGCAGAGTTCAGAGAACATCAACGACAAACAAAAGCACGTTCAAGAGCCAACATGTCGTCTCAAAAGAAGAGATGGGTGAAAGAGAAAAATAGAAAATATCTTCAAAAAAAACGTTTGAAGGGACGCATGGCTAAACAAGAGAAGATTATCTAAAATCTTGCGTCAGTTAGTGGAACAGAATCAACTCCAGACCGTGTGCTGACAAACAGTGTTCAAGATGCAACAGTTGATGCTGAAAATGCTGCAACCCCCCGCCTGTGAGTGTGATACCGGAGCCAATATCTGCATTCTCAGGAGCATCATCCAGGAAAGTGTTGAAGAAAACAGACTACAACCTTGTTTGTCATTTGCGCCGTACATTAGTGGAAAAGGCAAAAGCTCCTGTGCGCTTTGCACGCATGGTTAGAAATATTGCTGTGAACACTTTCTCCCCATGAAAACGGAAGGCTTTGGCAGATGAAGGGCTTTCCTTCGGTGCCAAAAGATGCCCTGGGCTGACGTTTGCTGAAAAGAAGATTGTGTCCTGCAAGAAACGCCTCATCTATTCTATCATGTTACCGTTTCACTACGAACTGAGTTTACTCTTCCAACTTGGGGCAAATGCCAATTTACCAAAGACATAGTCTAAATAAGACTAAAATCACTTCCCTTGGCACGGTTACCGTGCATATAGCCGATGATATGATCCGGGTGACGTCACTTCCGTAGCGGCTATTTCAAACCAGAATAAATTTTCCAACCTTTGGGGCTGCCATGTTTTTTCTTCCCTCTACATTGTAAATTGTTTATCCGCCTGTTTCTACACCATCCCGGCTTTTCTGTGTCCCTAACACCAAGTGGGGTTCAGGTTTGGTCGGCTAGCGCTATCTAACTTGATATTTTCTTGATTAATTGATTATATTTTGAATTTTTTCGAAATTGTTGTTTGAGATTGTGCCGGTCTTTGCCCCCGGCGTCATGTCGTCACTCGACCCTATCCCTACTCCAATTCCTTCTGTTGTTGTGTCGGGTTCTGTTACGCCCAAGCAAGGGCGTGACGATAAAGGGAAGTTCCTCCCTGTTTCTTCTTCGGCTAGCTCTAAGAAAGAGCCCAAGTCTAGACCATCTAGTTCTAAGAAGAGGAGTCTCTCCCCCCCTCCCACTCTGCTTTCCCCTATCCTTGAGTCGCAAGAGCAGGTTATTACTGTGGTCGATTCGTCATCTCTCGTTGCAGAAATGATCGCAGGTTTTCACGACAAGGGTATGGTGTTAGTCCCTGCCTCTTCTCTAACTTCTCACTTAGTTGAATCGAGGCCCACCTCAACACTGACTACTCAGACTAGACAGACTTCTCAGGCCAAGCCCACGGATGAAGTTGGATTCTTAGCGGATCCTTATGGTCAGGACACACTCCCAGACGGTCCCCGAGATTATTTTGCCGTTGGGGACGAAATTCCAGCCGTTATTTCGCCCGGCCAACTGGCCCGCATGGAGCGGCACACAGGCATTTCAGTTTCCCCACTGGACCCGGACCCGTACACGGACAGCTACCGCCCTTCACCGTCCCGCACGGGTCCCCGCACGGCCGGTCCGACCCGCCCGTCCTCTGACTTCCCGTACGAAGATTTTCAGCGGACACGTGAGTTACAAACCGCCCGTACGGGCAACGGAAAACCCAGACTCTCTCTCACGGACAGAAAACCAGAACTCTCTCAAAGCATGATCACACAAGTGAGTGCTTCTGCCCGGTCCGTTCACGGTACAGATACCGTGTCCGCTACCGCTGGCCCGTCACCTGTTCAGCCGTTCACGGCTCCCGCTCGGCCGTCACGGCCCGTCCGGTCCGGTCACGGCACACCCGTGACCGCTACCCGACCCGTCCGCAGCAGAAGCGACGGCTACCCGTTCGACGGCAACGGTTTCAACGGCAACCGTTGTGATGACAACCGCTACTACGGCTCCCGTGATGACGGCTCCGTTCCGGCCTCCACTGGCCGTGAACACCCCTCTGCGAGGAGAAACCCAACGGATGGATTGCCTTCTGGTCATCCCTACGGGCAAGACTCAAACTTTCGGCGAGATTCATCCGCGGAAAATGAATTTTACCCGTCTGAATACGAGGGTTTTGATGACTACGAGACTTACGATGACCCAGGTGTGCGTCATCGCTCTCAGTACACACCACGGACCCCTCTTCGGTCTCCTACCAATGACCGTCAGGAGACGGAATCTGCCTCTCTTCAGGACCATGAGATCCCCCAGGATGAACTCCCTGTGCAGATGGAGCCCATCCCTTCAACTGGGAACTACCAGGGGTACTTGCATATTCTCCAGCCGTTCTGCAGTGACATTAAGCCCATGTCCCAGCCCAACAAGCAACGGCCTGACCAGCCTAATCCGTTTGGACAACTTCTTACGGAGAAAGAACCCCTCCTCGCCTTGCATACGTCGCCTTTCATCCGTCAGATTATTCGGCGGACAGATGCTGACTTGTGGACTACTCCCCCTCCAGTGGAGCAGGAGGACGAAGACACCCCTGCCGCTATGTACACTCCAGAAGCTATCCCTTCTGCCCCGGGACAGTTCATCAAGAGAGAGTTCTTTCCCCCATTCCAATTGGCGAACTCTTTTGTGCCGTTGCCTTCCTTCTCAGATGTGTCAACAAGTGAACGCACAAGTCTGGGCTACATAGCAAAGAACAGATTCGCTCTTGTCGACATCTCCCAACAGTCGTTCAACAACCTCGAACGTTCTGTGTTCTCGATTCTAAGGGCATCTTCACTAGCCACCTCTATGCTCCAGTCCCTGCCGCAAATAGTGGGCTCTACCCCAACCAAACAGCCTGAAGACTTTCAGTTGAGTCAGGAGATCGATGAGCGAGCTCTTGGTGTCGCTCTCGCTTCGCTCTCCCAGGCGGTCAACTCTATTGCCTATGTCGCTTCGTCGTCCAAGACTCAGCTCGCTGCCCTATACAGAGACTCAGTGCTAGCGAAATCCAGCGTTTCTCTGTCCACCTTCGAAAGATCGAAGATTCGCTCCTGTCCTTCGACATCCTCTTCGACCTTCCACCCGGCCTCACTCAAGGAGACCCTGGATGAGGCGAAGAAACGTAAACACGAATTGTCTCAGGAGCACATCATGAGTTGGGCCCGACGTTCGGCGAACCGTGAGTTCGCTCCCCCGCCGGCAAAGCGACCTCGTCCTGATCAGAGACGGCCAAGTTACGTCCCTTCTCGGGGCATGGCTTCCAGAGGACGCTCTTCCCACCAACCGTCGTCTCGCCAACACGCTCATCCTCCGCGCCCCCCTCACCAGTTCCAACCCTCCACCTCGCCCCGTGGGGTCTCATCCTCTGGGCGGCGCGCTGGCTGGCCGGGTCATGCCCGGTATGCCCGAGCACCGTTCAGGGGACGGAAGCAGCATTTTCAGTAAAGCCCGCTCCTCCTTTGAAGGATCCGGCACTCTCGGCCAATTCAAGTGCCGGTTCCCTGTTGGAATGCCTTCCAGCATGGGAACGCTTGGTCGCGAGCCCCTGGATCCTTCAGGTGGTGCGGGCAGGCTTCCGGTTCCCGTTTTCTCGGGAACCTCCCCTGTCTTCCTCCCCCATCTCCTTCCCCCCCCCCTCGGACCCAGCGAAGCTCAACGTCCTTCAAAAGGAGATCGACTCCCTGCTCCAGAAGTCGGCCATCGTCCCGGTGGTCCCTACGGACCCTGGCTTCTACTCCAGACTCTTCGTGGTGCCCAAGAAGAACGGGGAGTTTCGTCCGGTCTTGGACCTTTCCCCCCTCAACAAGTTCATCCGAACCCCCAAATTCAAGATGGAGACTGCCGCCTCCATCCGTCTGGCAGTTCATCCAAACGACTGGTCGACGTCCATCGACCTCAAGGACGCCTACTTTCACGTGGCCATCCACCCTTCTCGACATCGCTTCCTGAGGTTCGTTTGGGGACAACAAACCTACCAGTTCGTGGCTCTGCCCTTTGGGCTATCCCCAGCTCCATGGATCTTCACGAGAATCGTCAAGGAGTTAGCCCGCCTGGCCAGGGCAAGATCGATCCGCCTGCACATCTACCTCGACGATTGGCTTCTGCTGGCCTCTTCCCGCAGTCTCTGCCGTTCCCACACAGACACCCTGGTCAAACTATCTCGCTCTCTGGGCTTTCGGATCCACGATCAGAAATCAGATCTCGTCCCTTCAACCACCTTCTCCTACCTGGGAATGGTGTTCGACACCGTACGGTTTCGTGTCCAGCCAACTCAGGACCGAGTCCTCAGCCTGCTGAACTCAGTGACTCTTCTCAGACAGAGATCTTCGGCGTCAGCCCGGCAACTCCTCCGGCTTCTAGGGCTGATGGAGTCTGTTGCGGACCTACTACCATTGGCCAGAGTCCACAAGAGGCCTCTTCAACGCCACCTCTCGGCCAGGGCAATCTCGCATGTGCCTCTCGATCACCAGATAGAGCTAGGCCCTTGGTTCCTCGAGTCGACAGCCCAATGGGCGAAGATCTCTTGGCTCAACGACGCAGTTCCCATCCGTCCGCTTCAACAGCAACGGTTCCTCCACACGGATGCGTCTACGGCTGGATGGGGAGCACATTTAGACAACGAGGAGGTCTCAGGTCTTTGGACCCCGTCGGAGTCCCTTCTACATATCAACCTTCTCGAGCTGGAGGCGGTTGCTCGAGCTCTCAAGGTGTTCGCCCCCCTCCTCTCGGACTTTTGGGTCACTGTCTGCGGCGACAACACCACAGCCCTTTCATACCTACGCCGCCAGGGCGGCACTCGCTCCGTGCTACTCTCAAAGAAAGCGGAGGAGATCCTGCTGTGGGCTCAAGCCAACCACACCTTCCTCTCTGTGGAATATGTTCCTGGAAGACTCAATGTTCTGGCGGACCAGCTGAGCAGGAAGGGCCAGATCCTCCCAACGGAGTGGACAATTGCACACCAATCTCTACTTCCTCTGTGGGAGTCCTGGGGCAAACCTCACGTGGACTTGTTCGCCACCAAGTACAACTCAAGGCTTCAGCTCTATGTTTCTCCTATGAGGGACCCCCAGGCACTGGCGCGCAACGCTTTCTCCATACCCTGGACAGGCATGTCGGCATATGCCTACCCCCCGACATCACTCCTTCCGAAAGTCCTGGAGAAATACTCCCGCGACAAGCCTCGGCTGATCATCGTCGCCCCGTTCTGGGAATCCAGCCCCTGGTTCCCCGAACTAGTCAACCTGTCTCACACACCTCCCTTCCGGCTGCACCTGACAGACCGCACCCTGCTCCAGCCTCGCACAGGAGTCGGTCACGCAAGCCCAGAAACGTTTCAGCTGACCGCATGGCTACTATGCGGTCAGGCCTGCAATCACGAGGGATCCCATCCAGAACCATTGACCTCATGCTGAAAGCCAGGAGACAGAGTACAAACAGACTCTATGACATCAGGTGGGCCTCATGGTTCGAGTTCTGCTCTTCTCACGGTTTCCCCCCTCTGAACCCTTCAGCCTCTGAGTTCGCTCGATTCCTCTCTCACCTACATCTGGATAGGGGTCTTTCGGCTCAAACGCTCAACGGGTACAAGGCCGCTGTGTCTCATACTGTAGCTGTTTCTAGAGGCAAGAAGTCTCCCTCCTTCTCGAGTTCAATAGAGGTGTCGCATGTCATTGATGCAGTTCGCAACCTGTCGGTTACTCGGTCAGTTAGGTTTCCCCAGTGGGATATCTTCCTCGTCCTGTCATTCCTCAGGGATTACTGTGAACCCATGTCGTCTCTGTCACTCAAGCTCCTCACCTTTAAGACTGTCTTTCTGGTTTCACTCGCCACGGCTAGGCGTGTTAGCGGCGTCCACGCTCTTAGCGGTTTAGATAGCGACATCGAGTTCTCATCTGATCCCCAATCTGTGACACTGTCTTTTTTGCCAGAGTTTCGGGCTAAAAATCAGCCCTCCCAGACATCTTCTCCTTCTGTCACCATTCAGAGCATCAAGCAGATCCTCTCACAGGATGATGAAGATAGGTTCTTATGCCCTGTCAGGGCTATTAAGTTCTACCTGAAGAGAACTTCCTCGTTTAGGGGGCAACGACGTAGGCTGTTTATCTCTCTGAATGAGAGGTATGCTAAGGACATAATCAAATCCACCATTTCCCGATGGTTAATTTGTACTATTAAGCTAGCCTATGCCCACGCCGACAAAGCCTTGCCCCTCAACCCAATACGGGCCCACGAAATCAGGGCCATCAGCGCCTCTCTCGCCATGATCAAAGGTGTCCCCTTGTCCCACATCATGGAGTCTGCATTCTGGCGATCCCAGTCCACCTTCAGCAGCTTTTACCTCAGGCATTACTCTGCCCGCAGACAGGACAACACCTTCGGCATCAGGAAGGCTGTCCTGGCTCAGACCCCGGTCTCCCTGAACTAAGGTAACGTGATGGGGTACTTGTGGTTTGTATGCATATTCATGCTTTGTTGGGGGGGGTATGTGGGTTTTATGTGATCGGCACATGTGGTCCCCCCCCCCGTTCCCGGGAGACCTGCCCATGGATACCCAAGCAATTGGCCCCTATGGGGTAGGCTGTATTGACTAATTGTTGTTTTTTCTCTAGGAGTTCAACAATGTTTCTTGCCCACCTCCTCGTTGGCAATCAACTCAGTTCGTAGTGAAACGGTAACATGATAGAATAGATTGTTTGATTTAGATTAATATATCTATCTATTCTATCTATATACTTACCGTTTCACTACGAGTAAAGATTCCCTCCCATCCTCCCTCCTTTGTGAACCATTGTTTTACTCAAGTTTCAGGAAAATTTATCCTGATTTGAAATAGCCGCTACGGAAGTGACGTCACCCGGATCATATCATCGGCTATATGCACGGTAACCGTGCCAAGGGAAGTGATTTTAGTCTTATTTAGACTATGTCTTTGGTAAATTGGCATTTGCCCCAAGTTGGAAGAGTAAACTCAGTTCGTAGTGAAACGGTAAGTATATAGATAGAATAGATAGATATATTAATCTAAATCAAACATTCTCTAGGAACAGGGAAAAAAGAAAGGACGCATTGCCGGAAGCAGACAGGAGAACGATTAAGGTGTTCTACACCAGAGAAGACATTTCTAGAGTCCTGCCAGACAAGAGATATGCACGTAAAGAAGGAGCTGGCTATGTGATGCAGCAGACTCTTACGGTTGCGTACCAGATGTTCAGAACAGAATTTCCTGAAATGAAAATCAGCTACAGCTTCTTCACAAAACTCAGACCCAAAAATGTGCGTTTGATTTCTCCCACTTTCCTGGAGACCTGCCTTTGTGTATATTGTGTGAATGTACTTTACAAAGTGCAGGCTCTAAACAGAACGGTTACCCTCCTGAAACTGAACTCCGATATGAAAGTGGCTGATGAAGGAGCACTACTTGACCACCTTCTCTGCCCAAAAGGGGAGGCAAAGTTTCACAGAGCTCCGTGTGTTCTTCAAGAATGCGAAGACTGCTCAGATATAAAAACAAAATTGGAAGAGCACTATCAACCGATCATCGAACAGAACCCTTTTGTGACATGGATCCGGTGGGACAGGAAATCCAACAGATTTGTGAAAGGCAGACCAGAAACCAAAAAGAAACCAGCCAGAGAATTGTTGGAAGAACTTCTCCATGAAGACCTGCTGGAGCCGTCTCAAGGAACTACGTTTTTCAGCCACCTGTTCACAGCAAGGTGGCAACATCACCAATATAGGACCTTGAAGGACAACCTGAAGTCCAATGAAGTTTTGTTGATTATGGACTTTGCAGAAAACAAGAAGTCTGCACTGCAAGATTCTGTGAAGTATGCTCACTTTAACAAGCAGCAAATTACCTTTCATCCGGTTGTTGCGTTCTACAAAGATGCAGAATCAGGGTGTACTGTGCGTCATTGCCTGGACTTCATCACGGATGATACAAACCATGACCACAACGCTGTGCATGCGTTCACGTCAAAGACTCTGACTTACTTGCAAGAGAAGGGGATTCTTCAGCCGGGGAAGTCACATGTGTATATTTTTTCTGATGGCTGTGCTGCTCAATATAAGGGCAGGGGGGCTTTTGCAGACCTAACGCACTACCAGTATCCCGTTCAGAGGCTGTATTTTGGATCTGAGCATGGAAAAGAGGAAGCTGATGGTGAGACCAGAGTGGTCAGCAAAGCTGTGGAGTCTGCCGTACTGTGTCGCCAATTGATCATGGGTGAGACCTCCGACATGGTTCAGTGGTGCACTGCCAATATGACCAAGAAGGAGGGATCATTTCAAAGAATATTTTTCCACATTCTTCCCCTGGACATCAAGCGAAACAGACTAGAGACCGATAAAACCTATCCCAGGAAGCCGTAAATTTCACCAGATGATAAAGATTGAACCATTCTTGCTCAAAGCCAGAAATTTAGCCTGCGTTTGCGAATTTTGCCGTGAAGGAAGACATTTATGTATCAACAAAGACTCTGTAGGACTATTTCTGGTCCTCTCCTCAAACAGACGAATCAACCACCAATTGAAGATGTCCCTACTCCGGCAGCACCTACAGCAGAGACAAGACCTGACAGTAGAGAACATCTTGTGGAGAGTGCAAGGAGAACATTGTTAGCTTTCAAAGAGGCAGGGAGTTTTCATCAGTTTGCCAATGCTGCTCGGGATGTTGCACAGCTAGGCCCCCTTCCGTTTACTGCACAGGAGCCCAGCTTATTTAAGTCAAGTGCAGCATGCGACGAAAGAGCAGAGAGACTGCTGCCACAAGGTGTGCTGTCCACAGATTACTTTCCGGTCTGCACAGAGGCTGATGGTAACTGCCTGCCCCGCGCACTGAGCACAGCTGTCTTTGGCCACGACATCCATCACGATGAGTTGCGGCTGAGAATTGCCTGTGAAATGGCAGTCAACAAAGACTTGTACATGTCTCCACAATACTTGCAACGAGGGAGATTTCTGGACGGAGAAATTTCTAAGCAGTTTTACCATCATACTGGAGATTTCATTCACAGAAATATGGAAACTGCCTATGAACTAGAGACTATGAGTATGAAGACAGTGGCCAACTCCAGAGAAATGGGACCATGGCAACTCCATGCTGCTGCCAATGTTCTGGATAGAACCATCCAGTCCATTTATCCCAACCTCGGGAGCAACATTGTAAGGAAGGAGGTGAACCGCTCATTCCTTCCTCGAAACAACACGGACAACTTTGCGATTCATGTTTTGTGGACCTCCTGCAGGGATGACTTCCCCACCCAGTCCCAGTTTTGGATGGCCAACCATTTTGTGCCCCTCGTCAAAGAGTCCCACCCCCAAACTGCTCTTCCCCAAACTGAAACTGATGAAGAAGAGATGACCATTGTCCCCAAAGTTAGTGGCTTTGTGAGTGTCAGATACAGTATCAGCAAAAAAAGTGCAGTTTATTATGGAATGGTTGTGCCTTTCCCTGAGTACATGCCGAACGGTGAAGAAGGACAATGTGTAGTTAAGTTTCTACGCAAATCAACTATTGGGAATTATTATGTTTTCCCGGACACTGACGAAATTCTCATTGTTGACATTGTGGGGGATAATGTTACTGTTTTACCCGCACCCATCATCAGCAACAGAGGCCAACACGTTTTAGATATGTGTTTGGGTGTATGTATGTGTGCTTGCATTTGAATGTGCATGTGGATGTAAACTTGTGAAAGATGTGTTGTGGCACTGGTGGGGAGGGTTTGGGCTGGTTTGGTGTATCGGACTATCCTTATATCAAGATGAATATTTAAGCAAGAGTTTTTGTTGGTTCTTCTTCTTCTTTGTTCGCTCAAACCTGTTTCCTGTCATATGAGCGTAGATGCGTCATGCTGCCGTTATATGCCTAACTAATGTTTTACAGTGATGAAAATTGGATATTTTAAAGAAGAAAGCCTGCTGAATCGACTGGATATTTTCAATTTGTTGTACGTGGACCGGAAGTTGACCACATTTTCGTTCAAAATGTTCAACTTGAAAATTTTCTTACTTGTACTTCATATTTTGTACAAGCGAAAGAATACGAAACGTAGAGAAAAGCTAGCTCTTTCTTTTAAGCTATGTGATGAGCAGCTGTGCGCTTTCTACTGTTAGCGGAACGGCGATTTTTGTGGTAGGTGCGATTCGGAAATCACCCGCGTCGGACTGCCGCGGGGTATAATTAAGCCATATTAAACTTAATCTTAAACACACTATTCGCTCATAAACATTAACAAAACTCACACAGAATGAAAGAACAAAGTCTCAACTTTTGATTGCAATAATTTTTATTGAGATTGAATTCAAAGCAAATGGACAGGAACAGATTGAAAAGAGGCAGTGAGCAGCAGAGTTTTTAGTCATGCAAAGAAGGTTTGGAGTACCTAATTAATGATAATGTGCATTGATATTAATGATAATGTGTGAATCAGCTTTTGTTAAAATTTACTTAGTTTATGATGTTGCTGCTGGTTAGAATTGCTAATGCCTTTTTTTTGGTGATGTGATGGTGGTGAAAAGATTAAAAAAAAAAGTGTAACATGACTATTGATGTATTGAGAATATTGATGCGTGCGTGATATGGCAGTGAATAGTACTTTGAGAATACTGATGTGTGTGTGTGTGATGATATGGCAGTGAATGGTGCTTTGAGAATACTGGTGTGTGTGTGTGTGTGTGTGTGTGTGTGTGATGATATGGCAGTGAATAGTACTTTGAGAATACTGGTGTGTGTGTGTGATATGGCAGTGAATGGTGCATTAAGAATACTGATGTGTGTGTGTGCTGATATGGCAGTGAATGGTGCATTAAGAATACTGATGTGTGTGTGATGATATGGCAGTGAATGGTGCTTTGAGAATACTGATGTGTGTGTGATATGGCAGTGAATGGTGCTTTGAGAATACTGATGTGTGTGTGATATGGCAGTGAATGGTGCTTTGAGAATACTGATGTGTGTGTGTGTGATATGGCAGTGAATGGTGCTTTGAGAATACTGATGTGTGTGTGATATGGCAGTGAATGGTGCTTTGAGAATACTGATGTGTGTGTGTGGTATGACAGTGAATAGTGCTTTGAGAATACTGATGTGTGTGTGTGTGATATGGCAGTGAATGGTGCTTTGAGAATACTGATGTGTGTGTGTGTGATATGGCAGTGAATGGTGCTTTGAGAATACTGATGTGTGTGTGTGATATGGCAGTGAATGGTGCTTTGAGAATACTGATGTGTGTGTGTGATATGGCAGTGAATGGTGCTTTGAGAATACTGATGTGTGTGTGTGTGATATGGCAGTGAATGGTGCTTTGAGAATACTGATGTGTGTGTGTGATATGGCAGTGAATGGTGCTTTGAGAATACTGATGTGTGTGTGTGTGATATGGCAGTGAATGGTGCTTTGAGAATACTGATGTGTGTGTGTGGTATGACTGAATGGTGCATTAAGAATACTGATGTGTGTGTGTGGTATGACAGTGAATAGTGCTTTGAGAATACTGATGTGTGTGTATGGTATGGCAGTGAATGGTGCTTTAAGAATACTGATGTGTGTGTGTGGTATGGCAGTGAATGGCGCTTTGAGAATACTGATGTGTGTATGTGTGTGTGTGTGTGTGATAATATGGCAGTGAATGGTGCTTTGAGAATACTGATGTGTGTGTGAGTGATATGACAGTGAATGGTGCACTAAGAATAGTGATGTGTGTGTGTGATGATATGGCAGTGAATGGTTATTTGAGAATACTGATGTGTGTGTGTGATATGGCAGTGAATGGTGCTTTGAGAATACTGATGTGTGTGTGTGGTATGACAGTGAATGGTGCATTAAGAATACTGATGTGTGTGTGTGGTATGACAGTGAATAGTGCTTTGAGAATACTGATGTGTGTGTATGGTATGGCAGTGAATGGTGCTTTGAGAATACTGATGTGTGTGTGTGGTATGGCAGTGAATGGCGCTTTGAGAATACTGATGTGTGTATGTGTGTGTGTGTGATGATATGGCAGTGAATGGTGCTTTGAGAATACTGATGTGTGTGAGTGATATGACAGTGAATGGTGCACTAAGAATAGTGATGTGTGTGTGTGATGATATGGCAGTGAATGGTGCTTTGAGAATACTGATCACATGTGTGGTGATATACTTTTTTTGTAATGACGGCGGTGAACCACTGAAAAAACATAAAAATGTTTATTGAGATAATCTGTAAGCATATTTATAATAGCATTAGCAATGATGATTATGATGACAATGGTGTGAGTAGTCAAAAACCATACATTTGTAATTCATTGATAGATAATTTATGCCCTGTTTGTGATGTGATGGTGGTAATTAACAGCTAAACATATACATTCATGGATTTTTAAGACTATTTTTGTGTTTGATTAAAATATTATAATGCAGGAAAATGTTTAGTCTTTAGTGTGTGTGTGTGTGTGAATATTACATTTTGATTATAAATCACATCCTGTTTTTATGATAATGAGTGTAACTTGATGTTGTTTGGTGTATTAACCCTTTCACTGCCAGCCATTTTCAACCCCAAAAATACCACAATGTAGAGAATATTTTTTTCTCTGCAATACTGCTAATTCCTCTGTGACATGTTGGACAGTAGGGCTATTCTTACCTCCAAAACTTAAGAAAATAGGATTTTCAAATAACAGGCCCTGCTTTGATGCCTTTTGGTGACAGGGGTGTTAAACCATTGTGCATAAATGCGACATTGGAAGTGAAAGAGTTCAAACTTATTCATATTCAGTTGAAACAGTGTTCCATATTTTTCATATAAAGTATCAGTCCATGTTAAACCTTAAGATAGATGGCCTTATACTTTTCTGTGTTAATATTTTATCAATGTTAACTTTTTTTTCTTGAATTTTTGCTATTTCTAACTTCTTTGTGAAGCGCTTAGAGCCCCGTAAGAGAATAAGCGCTATATAAATTATTATTATTATTATTATTATTACTTGGTCTCTCTGTGTATCATTTGATGATTTTGAAGCAAGTTGTGCAAAGTTATGAAGAGTAATCCAACCTTTGAACAATGACCGTCTTTTCTAGGATTCAGTGGGGGTGGGGGGGTGGTGGTGGTGGATAATAAGCGCTTTATAAATTATCATTATTATTATTATTTGATCTCTCTGTGTATCATTTGATGATTTTGAAACATGTGCAAAGTTATGAAGAGTAATCCTACCTTTAAACAATGACCGTCTTTTCTAGGATTGAGGGGGGGTCTTTTTCGTCAAATATATTTTCACTGAAGTACTTGCTGTCCTTATTTTTTGTGTTGTGTGATGTCTGAACTTTAAAATAAAACCCATTTGGAAGGTTACAAGTCATTTTGTATTTTTGGTGAAGATGGGAAGTGTCGGATGAATACCGGAAAACCTGTCCCTGGAAGCAACTGGAACTGTTGCACGGAACTGCTGATCTTGTATAAAGTTAACTCCTTCAAGAAAAATATGATTTTGCCTTTGTCTGTTTGTTTGCATGTGTATGTGCAACTTTGCATGTCTTTTCGTCTACAACTGAACTATACGCATATTTAATAGTGTGTGTGTGTGTGTGTGCGGCGTGCGTGCGTGTGTGTGTCAGTAGTGTAGGAATAGGGGGGCAGGGGGGGGGGGGGACGGCTGCCACCCCACCCACCCCCGGCTCAGAGGAGGGGGGGGGGGCACAGACATATCTTCCTGCCCCCCCAAAAATCGAGCAAGTCAGCAATCAAAACGGAGAGAGAGAGAGAGAGAGAGAATACGAATACGAATACGAATGTTTATTGAGGGTTAATAGATAAGCATAAGCTTTTTTACACCATGCCCTCGAAAATATAAAACCAAATCCAAATCAAAGAAAGTTGAAAAAGGAGAGGAAAGTGGGGTAGGGGGTAGCAATATAACAAATTTAGAAAACATAAAAAAATTAAGAGAGAGAGAGAATTTCAAGTTAAAACGTGCAATTAGCTTGTGTTATAATAGGGACATATAGTTGTATTGTTTTCTTATTGCTTTATTAACCATCGGTGTACTTCATTCTAGAATGGCAAGGATTTGTGATTTGTGTACCTTCTTTGCTGCTGTTTTGCTTCTGGCCTCACAATATCATGAGAACCGCTGAAAGAAAAAAAAAACCTTCAATGATGTAGGCAGCTGCCCCCCTTTCCCCTGGCTCAGCTAGACGGAGGACGGGGAGGCAGATATGTTTCCCCATAAAATTAGAGAGAGGGATGGGAGAGAGAGAGGGGAGGAGGGGGGGGGGGGGGTGAAATTAAGCTCCATTTTTAATACAATAACTGACATCGATTTCTTTAAAATCCTTATGCTAAATGTATGGCCGTTCTCAAAGATCCACCAAATCACGGGTTTCACATGTTTTTCCTCTTATAGCTGGAAAGAAATGTTGTTTTGACCAGGGCCTGTATTCACGTTGAGATAGCATGAGACTTAGCATGATGCTAACTTATAAGCTCTTCCAATGTCCTATAGGATTTAATAGGACTTTTGGAAGAGCTTCTAAGTTAGCATCATGCTAAGTCTCATGCTATCTCAACGTGAATACAGGCCCTGGTTTCACTCCCATACAAATGCCCCCAAAATCAAACCGAAACATCATTTTTAAGAGCAGCCTCAATTTGACGTTGGGGACATGTGTATATGGGTCGATCAGAGCTACCCAGAAAAAGACAAGGGATATAATAATCGTGGTGTGTCAGTGTAGCTTTAAATGTACAAGTGCAAGACCTATCAAATACTGTCCCCTTATTGTTTTCTTCTGTCCCGCTCCCCTCCCCCCCCCCCCCCTTCCCTACATGCTCCCTGTGACTTTTGTAAACAAAGAGTCATCTGTTGCACCCCAATTCTGCTTCAGTCCCCTTACGTTATACAATATACACCACCGAACAACCTTGAATGCAAAAAAAGTACACACAACACATAGAAAATCCATCCTAAGTTAGAATTTGCGGATGTGAATTCATTTGATTGAAAATGAAAGCCCTCATTAATGTCATTAGAGTTGAGGGCCTGCATGGTTTCACTGGTCCGTTCGTTGTTCTCAAAGGTAGGTTTACCTTTTATCCATATTATTTTTATGCCACATTTTGAATTTTGAAATGGAAAATCGTGGTAAATTGTTAATCTTTTGTGAATGACAGGGAATCCCAAACTTGGAGGCATTTGCACTGGATCTGGAATTATACGTCGCAGACACCACTTCTGACGATAGACGCGACGGAACTAGGAGGGCGCATTCCCTATTAGAATTAAAAGAAAAAGATAGAAAGGAGAAAGACCTACTGCTTACCATGCTTACCCCCCAGTTCAGCCGGAAGGGCCCAGGCCCCACTGGCTTTACTAGTACTGCAAGCCCCCCAGACCCCCACCCCAACTGATCACTTGGAACACGTTTTTATGCTCACTAGTTGAAAATCAGAATCTGCATGCATGTGCCACTATATAATCACAATCCAGTTTAGGGTGTCGGTGTAGGGAATTTTAATAATTTTTGTCTCCTAAGTGAGTGTGAACTTTCCGTATTTTCGCATCATTTTACGCAGGGGGTATCAATCTTCTTTAGGACAGGGAGAGGGCTGCCTACCCTCCGTTGCAGTTTCCAGGGACACCAAACATCTTTTAAAAAAACCAGATGCAGATCACATTTCCAGGGACAAACATAGCGACAGCTCGTACCACAATCAAAACAAACTTATATTTTTGATTAATCCTGATTCAGAGAACTTTCATGTGACCCTGGCTGGGACTTTTGTTTTCTTGTGCTTTTTGATGCCTGTGTGGTGTTGCATGCTCAAGTCCCTTCCGCGTAAAATAATATACGTGTTGAAACTGAAATGCATGTAAGAAAATGTCAACAGTCAGTAGTTCAGCAAGATTGAGTAAATGAAACAAGACTAGTGACCATTATATCCCATATGTGCCTACCCGGGTCGAGAGGACGTAAAACACCAACATTTCTTCAGACTAGTGACCATTATATCCCATATGTGCCTACCCGGGTCGAGAGGACGTAAAACACCAACATTTCTTCAGACTAGTGACCATTATATCCCATATGTGCCTACCCGGGTCGAGAGGACGTAAAACACCAACATTTCTTCAGACTAGTGACCATTATGTCCTATTTGTGCCTACCCGGGTCGAGAGGACGTAAAACACCAACATTTCTTCAGACTAGTGACCATTATATCCCATATGTGCCTACCCGGGTCGAGAGGACGTAAAACACCAACATTTCTTCAGACTAGTGACCATTATATCCCATATGTGCCTACCCGGGTCGAGAGGACGTAAAACACCAACATTTCTTCAGACTAGTGACTATTATGTCCTATATGTGCCTACCCGGGTCGAGAGGACGTAAAACACCAACATTTCTTCAGACTAGTGACCATTATATCCCATATGTGCCTACCCGGGTCGAGAGGACGTAAAACACCAACATTTCTTCAGACTAGTGACCATTATATCCCATATGTGCCTACCCGGGTCGAGAGGACGTAAAACACCAACATTTCTTCAGACTAGTGACTATTATGTCCTATATGTGCCTACCCGGGTCGAGAGGACGTAAAACACCAACATTTCTTCAGACTAGTGACCATTATATCCCATATGTGCCTACCCGGGTCGAGAGGACGTAAAACACCAACATTTCTTCAGACTAGTGACTATTATATCCTATATGTGCCTACCCGGGTCGAGAGGACGTAAAACACCAACATTTCTTCAGACTAGTGACTATTATATCCTATATGTGCCTACCCGGGTCGAGAGGACGTAAAACACCAACATTTCTTCAGACTAGTGACTATTATATCCTATATGTGCCTACCCGGGTCGAGAGGACGTAAAACACCAACATTTCTTCAGACTAGTGACTATTATGTCCTATATGTGCCTACCCGGGTCGAGAGGACGTAAAACACCAACATTTCTTCAGACTAGTGACTATTATGTCCTATATGTGCCTACCCGGGTCGAGAGGACGTAAAACACCAACATTTCTTCAGACTAGTGACTATTATGTCCTATATGTGCCTACCCGGGTCGAGAGGACGTAAAACACCAACATTTCTTCAGACTAGTGACTATTATGTCCTATATGTGCCTACCCGGGTCGAGAGGACGTAAAACACCAACATTTCTTCAGACTAGTGACTATTTGACAAGCCCATTTTCAATGTCTCAGTTTCCAGGGAAGTGAGACAGAAAAGTGGATTGAAAAAAACAACAAAAAACAAACAAAAACACCAAATAAACACAAATAACAAAACAAACACACACACACCAGTACTAAAATAGTTTCATTTTTATTCTATCTTCTTTCATTTTCAACACCAATTCACATGTATGCAGAAACTAGATGATGCGCACATAACATAAACTCCAGTAGCTTCTTCAAAAACAAAACAAACAACAGCTTCGCTTTCAGTTATCCAAAGTACACTTTTTAAAAAACCATTCCCATTTTGCAAAGAAGTTCTCTCCTGTTCAAATTCTATCACAGAAGCGGATGTATGCAAATCAAAAGCACCTCTATTCAATTATTCGCTATACATGGATAGGGCAGACTTTATCCCAATCTCTCATTTACATAGTCAATCACTTTCAAGAATTTAAAAACAAAGTACAGCATGTCTCTCTCTCTCTCTCTTTCTTTCTTTATAGCTATCACACAGAGACACTGCCTGATCATGTTCTGGTTTGTAATACTTTTAACAGTTGCTCTTTATCATTTAAACAATTATCTCTTTACCATTAAAACAATTATAACATTTCTTTCGTCACTCAAATCGTCAGAACCAGTCACACACAAATCATCATCATCTGATCACTTTTTTTTAATGTATATATATACCACTTTTCCCATTTGCTCAAATCATCCTCTAGTTATGTTCTAGCTCATTCACTCTTTCTCATTTAGTCAGCTTCTGTTTCCCATACCCACACCGTGGGGATACCAGGGGGGTCTCGTACAAATAGTTTGCCCATCATCTGGAAGTTCTGTGCTTGTAACTTCATCTCATCTGTCACTCTCTTTGACTCTACCAGACCTGCCTACTTGGAATTTTCCCAATCAGTAGCCCAGCCATCAATTTTCAGTAGCATGGCAAATTTTTTCGTAGCATCCACAAACGACGGCAATCAATTTGTTCTCTTCCTGAGCTGAAACGTACTGTTTTATGTTTCGCCGATTGAACGTGTTGACGGTCGTCTCTACCGCCATGATTCACAGCGAAGTCTGCATGGCAGAGGTTGCAGTGACTGAGTGAGCATGGTTCGCACCAAGTCGACTTCTGACGATGCAAGGCCACTCCTCCGTGTAAGCTATTTTGAAAACTTGTGCGTCAGGACGATGTTTTTTCTTAGAACAAGATGGGGTGCCAGATGATTTTCGTTTTCTGGCTTGGGTTCGGTTTTTTTCGTTTGAAACATCTCCCGAATCGCTACTGCTGCTGGAGTCCGCCATTTTTTCCAGAGAAAGTAATAAGAACGCATGCGCAGTCACTGATAAAAACGGAAGTGACTAGGTTATCGCGCGTGACACGGCGTCTGCTCTTAGAAACAGACAAAACCGGGAACTGCATAAGTAAAAATAAAATGCGGCGGCATTTTGTTTTCTCCGTAGCAATGCTAAGGTTGCCGTAGCTCCGTAGCCAAGCTTTATTTTTCGTAGCTGCTACGGCCAAATCGTAGCAGTAGGCAGGTCTGCTCTACCTTTCCCTTTGTATCATCTACTATCTTTTTGCCTTACTGGTCCATTCTCCTGCCTTTTTCCTAGAAATTCTTACAAAGATTTTCTCCAGCCGAAGATGGACATCTTCTTCTTCTCTTGAGGGCCCATGGTCAATGAGCTGACCATTCTGGCTCCTTTTGAAAAAAAAAAGACTGAAAAAGAGGTGGTGTTCAAATTTAAGTTGGCAGTTGTGGTGTAACAAAAAAAAGAAAAGAAAGAGATTGGAGTGGGCAAGGGAGAAGCAAGGGTGGAGGGAGGAAGGGGGGGGGGAGAGACTGATTAGTTACTGACATGCTGGGTCTATTTCTCAGTTAGGCACATAATGGCAGCATGACACATCTGCGTTCATATAACAGGAGACTGTCTAGCAATCGACGAAGAAGATTTCCCTTACGGCTACCGTTCACACTCATTTTGTTGTTGTTGGTGGTTTGTTTTTCCTCCTTAACATGATCGTATTCTGACTTCTGCTTTCCGAACTGCTCCTTCCCTTTCCCAACTTTCACTTCATGACTTTATACCGCCCCTCTCTCTTAGGCCCTAATCCAGACTTGTGTCATTTTCATTAGTTCTACATGTATTGCTGTTTCTTGTCCATTCTCGTTCATTTTCATTCTCTCTCTCTTTCTTTCTCTTTCACTCGGCAAGTATAAAAAATGACCACCTCAGGCCAATACTTTTACCATTGCAAAATAAAGGTTCATTATCATTACCTCTCTCTCTCTCTCTTATTCAGTCATCTTCCATTCTTTCACTCGTCCCCATTCATTTTGTTCTTTTCTGCTATATCATGTGCAGAAATGCAGCCTACTCCTTGTCCGTTGTTCTTTGGGTTTTTTTTGTATTCAACCCATCTCTCTCTCTCTCTCTCTCTCTCTCTCTCTCCAGGATTCCCAGTGCTTTCAGCTATCCCCAAGTAAGGACCTTGTAAGGACCTGTAGGCCTAAGGATAATCTGCATCTTTTAGCCAACGATCTTGAAAGGAACACTTTCCCAGCATTGTGAACAATGTCTAAGCAGATAGAAAAACTATGGCTGACACAGATATACGTGTTTTCGTGCAAAACGACACCAGGATAAAGAACGAGATTTCAGTCCAATTTCTCTTGACAACTCGTGGTGCATCGTTCGTCAGTTAAAACGGGAAGGTGGGGGAAGGGGGTAAGGTGAAGTAGGTGCTGAGCGATGTTTCTCAAGTGTAAAAGTGCTGCTTCTGTGATCTATTTTGAGTATGGTCTTGCTGCTCAGGGCAGTTTTTGGCAGCCGTCAGGACTTGTAAGGACCTTGAAGTGAGTGTAAGCACTTGTAAGGCCTTACTTGGAGATTTCAATTGGTCAAGACTTATAAGGACTGGTAAGGCCCCTATGAACCCTGTCTCTCTCATCTAGTCCCTTCCAGTTTACAATAATTACATAACAAAGAAAACATCAAGCCAATCAACAACGAACAGTACACATAACAATAAAAACAAAAACGTAGAACAAAATAAAAAAATAGACAAAGCATGAGTAAAAATAAAATCCTCAAAATCTCATTGATAATCCTAAGCGATCAGAAATACAAACGTCGTCATACACGTGATCTCTGTCTCTCTCTCTCTCCTATCCAATCATCTTGCATGGTTTCCCTCCGTTCCTCATTTTCATCTACCACACCTCTCTCTCTCTCTCCGTCTCTCTCTCTCTCCGCCTCTCTCTCTCTCTCCTATCCAATCATCTTCCATTGTTTCCCTCTGTTCTTTTTTGAGCTACGTAATGTGCAAAAACGCTGCTTTGTCTTATCCCACATTCTTCATTTTCATCCACCTCTCTCTCTCTCTGTCTCTCTCTCTCTATGCGATCAAAAATGTTTGTGGTTTTGTAATGAATTCTGTATTTATTATTAGTTATATGCCATTGTACATTCTCCCCCTCCCCACTGTTCCTTTGTGACATGGGCAGAAGGCCTAGTCAGTAAACTGAATTGAGTTGAGTTGAGTTGTCTGTCTCTCCTATCCAATCATCTTCCATTGTTTCCCTCTGTTCATTTTCATCTACCCCATCTCTCTCTCTCTGTCTGTCTCTCCTATCCAATCATCTTCCATTGCTTCCCTCTGTTCATGGTTGCGCTACGTGATGTGCAGAAACGCGGCTGCGCGGTCGTCCTCCTGGGCGGTGTTCCTGCTGGACAGAGCCACGATGACCAGGGTCCTCTCCGGCAGCTTCTCCACCAGGGTTCTCACGTCCCTGTCCATCTCCTTCAGCACTCTCTGCACACACAAAGGCACGTCGAGTTATTGCTATACAGTGGAGCCTCCCTTATTCTTCCTCTTATTCTGCGTTCCCAGGCCATATGGCCATAATGGATAAGGTACATATGTGTCCGGTTTTCAGTTTTCACTGGTCTCCCCGCTACGTACAGCCGACACATTCCGATTTCGGAGGAGCTCAAGAGAAAAATTATTTGGAAGATTTTTTTTGAAAAAAGGCAGGAGAATGGGCCAATAAGTCAGAAAGATAGTAGATGACAAAAAGCAAAGGGAAAAGGCAGAGTCAAAGACAGTGGCAGATTAGAGGAAGTTACAAGCACAGAACTTCCAGAAGGTGGGGGAGCTATTTTTATGAAAGACCCCTGGTATCCCCACGGGGACAACCTCCCTTATAAGACCTCCCATTATAAGACTCCCTCCCACATAAGACCTGCTTCTCTGAGACATTGCCCTTCTATGTAAGCATTAAAATTACCTCTCTTATAAGACCCCTCCCTTACAAGACCTCACTTTGGATGATTTTTGAAGGTCTTATAAGGGAGGTTCCACTGTATTATTTCTCCACTTAAATCAACCGAGTCAGGGGCGCTCAGTTCCTCTGAAGTCGCACTGTGGCTGCCCACGTGACGGGGTAATAAAAAAACCGGTCACACACACATGTAATGTTTTCATCCCTATCTGCTGCATTTGTACCATAGTGTTCAAGTGCTTTGGCTGTTGGGGTGATCCCTGGAGTCTTTTAGCCAGGGAACAACAACAAATTACAATATGGGTGCTCAGGTCCCAACCCCCCCCCCCAAGAAAAACTGAAATGAAAGATCATGAAAAAAACAACCCGAAACTTCAGGGGGGACTACAAGTTGATCTCCGTCATGAACCAATCTCTCTGGTTCCAAGGCTAAACTGGGAGAGTGGGTGGATGCCTCATGCCTCCATACGGGGAGCTGGACGCCCCCGTCCCCTCCACGAGTCTCTCCCCGTGGGGATACCGGGAGGGGGAGGGGGGGGGGGAGATTCTATCATAAAAATAGTTCCCCCACCTTCTGGAAGTTCTGTGCTTGTAAATTCCTCTAATCTGCCACTCTTTGACTCTGCCTTTTCCCTTTGCTTACTGTCATCTAATATCTTTCTGACTGATTGGCCCAGCTTTGTCATTTGAATGTATCCCCCTACAATTCACTAGACTCCAGCTTTTCATTGTTAATATCTACTCAGCTTTTTTTTTTTAAATTATGTTATTTCTGCTCAGTCTTTGTTCCTATTTTCCTACCTGCTTGTTGTCACTTTTGTTTTTGTCTCCCTTCTGTGTCACACTGAAGACGGGCTTATAGCCAGAAACGTTTGTACTATCTCGAATAAACGGGACCAAAATCAACCTGCCTCTGTTTGAGTGGTTTTTTTGTGTAGGAACAAAATCAGATTTCTGTGTCAAATTTGGGAGGCGCACCTTATATATTACATATAACCATGTATTTTTTCAAAGTGCGTTCTGCTTTTACTGGAATACTTGTTCATATTTGTCCAGTTTGTTAATTACAATATTGCAGTGTTACAGACAAACCCCTATTTTACGACCCTCTGTTAAGCAACCACCTCTCATTTGAGACCGGATTTGTTGGCACGAATGCATTTTACTATGTAAACGATCTCTCTTAAACGACTTCTAAAACGCGACTTACGACCGCCATTTTGTTGGTTTTTACGACCGTTGCTGTCGTCTGCATAGACTTCGAGCAAAGGGAAACAACCATGGTCAAGGGCCTGAAAGCAGAGTCACTTCCCTTGTTGTAGAAAAGATGGCGGAGAGCGTAGGAAAAGCACGAAAACCACTGACTTTGAAAAAGAAAACCACTGACTTTGGACGAGAGTGGAGGTGATTAAAAGAAGTCGGCAAAGTGAAACTGTAATATCGATTGCACAATCCTATGGAGTTGGAAAGACCCAAATCCAGTTTTAATATGTCATTGTATGTGTGCATGAAGAAGAGAGTATGAACTGTGCTGAACTTTTTCTTTCTACGGCTGCCAGTGAAAACCTCCGTCATACGACTCCTCCAATTTACGACCTATTTTTCCGGACATTTTGGAAGTCTTAAAATAGAGGTTTGTCTGTATTAGTTTATATTCTTTAATTGTTGTTGATAAATGTGTTTATTGTTGTTTTTTTTATGTGCACCTGGCTGCAATTTCTCTGTTATGAGATAATAAAGATGATTTGATTTGATTTGATAACAAACAGGGTGCGTCTTACAGACCGTAAAATACAGTACAGACCTTCCTCTCCTTCATGTCTTCTCTCGACAGTTCCTCTCCAGAGGCGGCGTCTCCCTGTCGTTCCAGCAGCTCGGCAAAGGCGGACAACTCCACCCAGGTGAACTTGTAGTGCTTGGCAACTTGCGTGGCCTTGACCGTGGGGTCTTCTTCGCTGGCCACGGAGTACCACGACAGCCCCGGCTCCTCTGCGCTCTCGCACGCCAGCTTCTTTTTCCCCACCCGACAGGCTGCGGAGGGGGGGGGGGGGGGAAGACAAACCATTCAAAAGGATTTTTTATTTTATCTCCATTTCTTTTTGAATGTGAAGTTGTTTTTTAGGTTATTAATAAAAGAAACAAGCTTAATTAACCCTTTCAACGCCAGCCATTTTTCAGCTAAAACTTTCCATTAAACTTACCTGGGTAGAGAAAAACATTCTGTCTGCAATATTGGGGATTCCTCTGTGACATGTATAAAATAGGGCCTATCCTTACCTCCCGAAATTAAGAACATAAGATCATTGGTTAACAGACCCTCATTTGATGTCTTTCAGTGACATGGGTGTCAAATCATTGTGGTGCCAAGAGGCGACAGTGGCGATGAAAGGGTTCACTCATTCAAGTCGTTCTGGCCAAATACGTCCAGAATTAATAGGTAGCTGTCAATTTGATGCATTTACTTCAAGGGAAGTAAATCTGTGTGCACACCATCAAGCGCCCTCCTCATCACCCCCCACCTCCCCACCCCACCCCCAAAAAGGGTGTGGCTTGCGGTGACAAGTTCTCCGGACAAGAGCAGCCCGAATTTCACAGATAAGTTTCTGTGACTAGAATATACCAAATTCCAAACAGCAGTATGTCCTTACCTGTCACATTCCAGGCGTACATAACGTCAAACAGGCTGCCTGTCGCCAAAGCTGTGCTTTTCACCCGCCTTGGTCTCCGTCTTCTGCGATGGCCGTAATCTGTTTCATGTCAGAGAAATAAAACATGCAAACAAAGTTGAACTGGTATGTATGCACAGGGAAGCTCAACACGAGGCAAAAATTTTTTTTTTTAATTCCGCTTTTCCCTTCTTATCAAAGACACTGAAAAGAAAAGACTAACATCCGGTCCCTTTCCCCTATGAGTAGTGAGGACAGAAACACTGGTTATGTCCCTTTCAAACGTGACACATTTAGGTTACAAAACTCTTTTTTTTAAACCTGAGTTATCTTTTCATGAGTCAGTTATACTTTGGATAGCCGCCACTGTGAATGGTGTAACTACCCCACTAACGATAACTCTATCAGCCCGGCTCGCCGTAACTCTTAAGTAGTCCATCTTACCCTTTTAGAGCCCTTGCCCTTAGGTAAAAAAAAAAAAAGAATGAAAGTTTCAACTTAAGCATATCAGTTGAAGCAATCCATCATTCAAACAACTCCGGCTCATTTGTCCCGAGTGAGCTAACAAATACTAAATTCGTATTTAGATTTTTTTATCCCCCCCCCCCCCAACATTAAAACAGACACAGCAACAAAAATGCAACAATAATAAAGCAACAACAGCAAAAGACAAAAACAAACAAAAATCCTCCTTAGCAGGGGAGGGGCGTGGGGGGTCTGTGGGGGTGAGGGGAGGCTTAAACTAAATGATCTAGAGTTATTTACCTTCAAGACCTGGCGGGAAAAGGCCGCCAAGCAGCACGGCATCCCCGTAGGACAATGCTGCAACCACACAAAGAACATCAACATTTCAATCAACGCTCTTTGAAACGTCGTCAAGAGCTTCGATACAATCATGCCAACAAACAAAAAGAAGGGATGATTGAATATAATTTAACATACATTCATATTAGATAGTTCTGCGTTTCCGGGACCATATGGCCATAATGGATAAGGTACGTATGGATCCGGTTTTCAGTTTTCACTGGTCTCCCCGCTGTGTAACAGCCGACACATTCCAATTTTGGAGGAGCTCAAAGGAGAAAAATTATTTGGAAGATTTGTTTTTTTAAAGGCAGGTGAATGGGCCAATAAGTCAGAAAGATAGTAGATGACAGAAAGCAAAGGGAAAAGGCAGAGTCAAAGAGAGTGGCAGATTAGAAGAAGTTACAAGCACAGAACTTCCAGAAGGTGGGGGGAACTATTTTTACAAAAGACCCCCCCCCAGTATCCCCACAGGGAGAGACTCATGGAGGGGGCGGGGGAGTCCATCTCCCCGTATAGAGGCACCGTATCCACCCACTGCCCCAGAAATATAAACAAGTTCTTGTGCCTAATGCACATAAACTGACAAATCCCAAAGCCTTAATAAAATTTCGTTACAATCTAACAGAACTTCACAACCGGACCCCTACACTCCTTCACCCCATCCCCAACAAAACAAAAATCCTCAAAACAAACAAAACACTAATCTAAATATAAGACAACTGCTTGAACTAGGCCAACAACAACAAAATTTGAAAGAAGTTTGTAAGAAACTCGGCAGGAAAATCCACCATAACGTTTCTTCAAGAGGAAAAAACAAACCACAGGCACAAAAAAAAAGAGAGAAAAAAAAGTGTGAGGGGGTAAACTGACAAACTGACATTGGACTTAGGTCAGGGTAATGAGGGCAACTAGGCCTCGCGGCCTCTGAAGTGCCCTTTCAATATAGTTTTTGTAGTATTGAGCACAGCTGTGACGGTTTTTGATGACACAATCAGTCATGTTGGTATCTCAATTCTGTCAATTTAGGGTCTTTGTCCAGGAGGTTTTTAAACTGGTTAAGGTTTGGTGCAAGCTTGATTTGTGCAGAGAGGTTATTCCAATACTTGGCAACTCTGTTAGCAAAAAAATGTTTTCTAATGTTAGTTCTGCTGTATTGTATTAGTATTTTTAATTCACAGCTTCTAGTTTTTCGAATAGTTCGAGAGCTGAAACAATCTTTTGTTAGTAAAGTCAGTATTGTTAAAAATTTTATAAACATTTATCAGGCAAGCCGGCAAACTTTAAAAAAGCAGTCCACAGATGGGCATAAAGTTTGTAAGAAATTACAATCTGCCTTTTTTTAATATTTATAATAATAATAACGAATATTTATATAGGGCTCATCGCGCTTTACAAAGGCATCACAAAAATATTGGGGGGGGGGGAAATAAATACACAAATTATTTAGGTACATACTAATTATACATAGCAGTAAAATCATTACCAAAATAAATCCACACAGATTAAAAACATCAAACAAGACTTAACCCTTTCACCGTCAATGTCGTATTTTTGCACCACAAAGGTTTAACACCCATGTCACTAAAAGGCATCAAATCAGGGCCTGTTATCCGAAGACCTTATTTTCTTAATTTTGGGAGGTAATGATAGGCCTAATGTTATACATGTCACAGAGGAATTTGCAATATTGCAGATTTTTTTTTTCTCTACCCAGTTAAGTTTAATGGTATCTTTGGGCTGAAAAATGGCTGGCGGCGAAAGAGTTAAACCTGTATAGAATAGCATGTCACACCAAAAAATTAATAAAAACTTCGAGACACACAGAATCGAAGCAGTATATAATGGATGGTTCTACATAAATACTTAAAACCGTAGAAAACTAGTGCACTGACTGTTCTGAAGTTTGAGTTTCACCAAGTCCATTGTGGCCTTGGCATCCTGAGTGGAGTCGTGACCTCTTGTGGAATCCTGAATGATGCGTCTGTAAAAAGAAAATGGTACATTTTCAATCAAAGGGGGAAAAAATCAGTACAAAATGCGTAAAATGTGGACTATAAGCCGCTACTTTTCCCCTCAACTTTGGCCCATGCGGCTTATCTGTGGATTTTGTTTTTCATTCTACATTTATCAGTATGATTAAATCTGTTTCTGGACACATTCTTCAGTCTATTTTGAGCTTCTTTACACTCAAAACTGGCTTTGGTAATCAATATTCAAATCTCATAATTAAAGTGTCAGAAACATTAAATGCCTATGTTCTGATATGAGAATGTCTATGTTTGTGTTGGTTTGTGCACATACAATTTTCCTCTGCGGCTTATAAACTGGTGCGGCTTATATGTGAATACATACCTAATATTTTGTCAATTTAAGGGATGCGGCTTATATACAGGTGCATCTTATAGTCCAGTTTTGACGGTAATCTGTCTGATTTACAAAACAACTCTGGTCTTCCAAATTACCTTATCAACAAGAAAAATTTCTTTACACCATAAAATTGTTTGGATTACATTTTTTTTTTCTCCACAATATCGATGTTCAATTAATATATTATCAAAATAGATATAATATTAAACATTTATGTCATTTAAAAGGATTTTTAAGGCAACAATAACTGTATCGCCCAAATAACAAAAAGGCTCTCAAATCATCGCAGCCAACAAAAACTGTTGTGGTAAGTAAACATTAAAAAACAACTGCATTTTCAATAAAAAGACTTTAAAACCATTTCAACGCCAGCCATTTTTCAGCCAAAACTTTCCATTAAACTTACCTGGGTAGAGAAAAGATTCTGTCTGCAATATTAGGGATTCCTCTCTGACATGCATAAAATAAGGTCTGCCCTTACCTCCTAAAATGAAGAACATAAGGTCATTGGATACCAGACCCTCATTTGATACCTTTCAGTGACATGGGTGTTAAATCATTGTGGTGCCAAGAGCAGACCTGCCTACTTGGAATTTTCCCAATCAGTAGCCCAGCCATCAATTTTCAGTAGCATGGCAAATTTTTTCGTAGCATCCACAAACGACGGCAATCAATTTGTTCTCTTCCTGAGCCGAAACGTACTGTTTATATTTCGCCGATTTAACGTGTTGACGGTTGTCTCTACCGCCATGATTCACAGAGAAGTCTGCATGGCAGAGGTTGCAGTGAGCATGGTTCGCACCAAGTCGACTTCTGACGATGCAAGGCCACTCCTCCGTGTAAGCTATTTTGAAAACTTGTGCGTCAGGCCGATGTTTTTTCTTAGAACAAGATGGTGTACCAGATGATTTTCGTTTTCTGGTTTGGGTTCGTTTTTTTTCGTTTGAAACATCTCCGGAATCGCTACTGCTGCTGGAGTCCGCCATTTTTTTCAGAGAAAGTAATAAGAACACATGCGCAGTCACTGATAAAAACGGAAGTGACTAGGTTATCGCGCGTGACACGGCGTCTGCTCTTAGAAACAGACAAAACCAGGAACGCATAAGCAAAAATAAAATGCGGCGGCATTTGTTTTTTCCGTAGCAATGTTAAGGTTGCCATAGCTCCGTAGCAAAGCTTTATTTTTCGTAGCTGCTATGGCCAAATCGTAGCAGTAGGCAGGTCTGGATACCAGACCCTCATTTGATGCCTTTCAGTAACATGGGTGTTAAATCATTGTGGTGCCAAGAGGCGACAGTGGTGATGAAAGGGTTAAAGCCCAATGCTTATGTTATGACCTTAGCCCTGATCCCAGGAAACAGAAACCCAACATCCACACAAAAAACACAAGGCCAACAAACAGAAGGAGCTAGTGACTGATTTCTGGACACTGACCCCAGAAAATGTTGGGCCAAAATCTTCAGCCTGCTCTTCCGCTTTCTGTATCCAGCCATGTTGTACATGACGCTGGTGTCAATGACGTAGCAGTGAAACATCTGAAACAAACACAACAAAAATTAACATTGCAGAAGTGCTAGAGGGAGAAGGTCCAGAAACCTGAAATCAGAATTCTTGAAAAAACCCAAAACCTGAAATGAAAGTTCGTGAAAACCAAAAACACGAAGCTTGCTACGAAAAATTGTCAAATCCTTGCACCCAGAATTATCGCAGCCCTCGAAACTTTTGTTGTTGATCTAACAACCTGACTATCACACACATTGACTTCCAAAAACCAGAAGCCACAAGTACTTCAAAAACCAGGAGCCATAAGTATTTCAAAAACTGGAAGTCACAAGTACTTCAAAAAACGGAAGCCACAAGTTTTTACACTAAAAAAACACACAACAAAAACGGAAGCCACAGGTTTTGGTACCCCAGAAAACGGAAATTCGGTGTGTTCAGAAAATTAGTACCCCTAATAAAAAGCTCCACGTGTTCTTGGAAGAAATAAAACAAGCAGTATCCTAACAACTACCAGTGGTGCAGCAAAGAATGAAAAAGTGATAGGACAAAATATCATAAAATAAGAAAATCAATAGGACAAAAAAAACACCGCATGTAGAGTGGCACAGTGGTAATGCGTTCGCTTCGCATCAAGTAAACCCGAGTTCGAACCTGAGTACAGGGGATTTTTCCTCTCACTTTGCACTAGGCCTTACGGTCTGAATGTGGAGTCTTTCGGATGAGACCATAAACCCAGTGGCAACGAAAAAGTTGTCATTTGGTCAAAATTTACCCCCCACCTCATCAATCACACACAAAAAATCGCAACAACAAAAAGGGTGACGCGCCTCTGGCTGCGATGTGCTCTCCAGGTGGGAGCAACCCGAATTTCACAGAGATGCCTCTGTGGCTATAAAGTACCTAATACCTAATTGCAATAGCCTGTGAATAGAACATTTGTCCTGACAGGGTGAACACAATAAGACATCTAAAACTCAAATTCAATAGGACTATGTCTTGGATGCAAAAAAAAAGGATGTCGCTGGACTAGCAGCAACGCACTCTCCAGGTGGCAGGTGGAAGCAGCCAGATTTTCAGAGTTTAGTCTCCATCCCAAGAAAGTACTACAATACGCTCCCCTTGGACTGCTGGTCTCGGATTCTGCCACCTGAACAAGCCGGTGTATAGCTGTGAATTGGGATTCGGAATGAGCGGCGTGGGAGCAATGCCACTGTACGGCCCAGAAGACGGGACAGCAACAAAAAAAAAAAAAAAAAAAATACAATGTAATAAAGTACAATCCAATTAATTACAAGTCGTAAGTCACAACACTTCGTTGCCCTTATGTATCTTGTGATGGCATGTAAAACATCACAGGTCTAATAATGCAGCATTCACGCAAAACTCATACTCAGGCAGTCGACATGCATTCATTCATGAATTCACTTGCGAGATGAAAAAAACAAGTATGCATAGCAACTTGTGAACAGCAGGCACACACCCCACCCCACCCCCACCCCCACATGCATGCACTCGCGCACGCACACACACAAACGCACACACTTACTACACACATACACACACGCACTCACACACAAGTACAATAAGGTGTAGAGTGGCACATAGGTAACGAGTTTGCTTCATATACAAGAAACCCCAGATCAAACCTGGGTACAGGGGATGTTTCCTCTCACTCTGCACTAGGCCTTACGGTCTGAACATGGAGTCTTTTGGCCGAGACGAAAAACCTGCGGTCCCGTGTGCCCATGCACGTAGCACATGTTAAACCCAGTGGCAACGAAAAAGTTAAAACACACACCCCTTCCTTCCTCATCAGTCACACTAAAGTCGCACGCAAATAAACATTTTTTAAAAAGGTGGTGCACCTCTGGCTGCGACGCTCTCTCCTGGTGGGAGCAACCCGAATTTCACAGAGACGCCTCTGTAACTATAAATTACCAAATACCAAACAACAATACAGTGAAACTTCCCTTATAAGACCTTCAAAAATCATCCAAAATGAGGTCTTATAAGGGAGGTAATTTTAATACTTGCACAGAAGGGCAATGTCTCAGAAACGTAGGTCTTATATGGGAGGGAGTCTTATAATGGGAGGTTCCACTGTACAATGCTACCCACACAGAAATACACACCTTCAGGGCGTGAAGGTCGTTGTTCAAGGAATGTCCGCACAGAATGGCGTCGCCCGGAAACAGCTGCCTCAGCTCCTGCTGCACCTCGCCTATCCTCTTCGTCACCGGATCTAGCATCCTCTTTGTAATGCCGCTGAACCTGTGACAAACCCAACCACAACGTTGCGCCTTGGCTTAACTCAACTCATTCGCATCGCAGAGATTTTGAATTATTAAAAAAACTCACAAATCACTCCAGCCATAACACACAAGCAAAACGTACATAAAAAGGAGAAATGAAAGAAGATTTTAATCACTTTCTTCAGAGTTTACTATTTGTGGCGGTACCATAGCCGATGAGGTTTAACCGAGGCGTGGTTACTGTTACACATATCTGTATTGTTAAGAAAACGGGACTTTACTGGTGTTGCATTGCCTCCGGGCATTGCCTCCAGTATTGTTCCCACCATCTTTGTATCTATAAATGTCCCATATGTGTGTGTTCCAGACCGAGAGGACGCAAAACACCATTCTTTTTGCGAAGAAGATTACAGATTTTTACTTCAGGTTTAAACAAAGGGAAGTGGTAGATCAGACTTTTGTTATATATAGACTTTATATAGAAAAACTCTCCACACCGATGGGTTTCCCTACAACAAACCACTACAAAAGCAAAGTCAGAGGCAAAATTGTGGTCTAAGGGAGTGAAGCGAGTTTAGAAGCGACCAAGGTATGGTGTGCACACAGATTTACTTCCCTTGAAGCGAATGCATCAAATTGACAGCTATCTATTAATTCCGGACATATATCATTATATGGCCGGAACGACTTGAACGAGTTAAGGCTGTGCCAGACCAACTGACAAAGGCTAGAACACCAAGGCTACATCAAAATGTTATGCTATGCATAGTTATGCGGTCAATTGTCTTCAGCCATGACAAGCTCCTAGCATGACATCATCAGTATCCAAAATTTTCCGAAGACGGAGTGTGGCCGCCACGCACGTGGCGGGTAATAAAAACGGCCTCACACACAAAATGTTCTCATCCCTAGCTGGTGCATTTGTACCATAGTGTTCAAGTGCTTTGGCTGTTGGGATTATCCCTGGAGTCTGTTAGCCAAGGCACGACAATGACAACAACAACCACACTGATCAGGGCTCCTATGGACACCAAGAACATGTATTTTCAACCACAACTCACTCTGTATTGTAGTTGACAATTCGGTTATATGGCTTCACCAGCTGATCATAAATGACTCGGTTCTCTTCATTGACAATGGAGACTCTGGTTAGCTCGTTGACCTTGCCCGTAAAACACTGAAAATAGAACCCAACAAACAAATAAACCATAACATGAACATGGACGAAAGTAAAAAAAGATTCCCTCAATCTTTGAAATGACAAGTTTCGATGTTCTCTGAATCTTCTCAGTCCTGAAGTGGTGACCACATTAAACATAATTTCCAATGTGTGTAATTATGTGTGGGTAGGGGTGGTGTTAATAATTGACTGCCAGAGAAAATTAAAGAAAAAATCTGGGGCAAATCATGCCATAAAAAAGACAACTGATAGAGCCAATCTGGCAAAATGGTCTGGGGATATTACTCTCTTGACTGTGTCAAAGCAAAAGCCAGCATATCAGGGTTATTCCTCTTCATCGGATGACGTCATCGGGTCAGCATGTGATACGTTGGCGGCAGTCAATGTTGGCAGAAAGTTTTATTTCATTATTCATTACACCGTTGCCCCAGATGACAAGATGGCCGATCCTGAAAACTCTATCAGCTTTTCAAATCCTGATTTCAGGAGCATGCCTGAACTACTTTCACTCATGAATGAATCACACTAGACATTTCCTCACGACACAATGGAGGGTAAAAAAACAATCGGTGACTCTCAGTAACAAAAACAAGCAAACAATTTCAGTCCAAACTGCAACGTATACCAGTAACTTTCACAAACAGGTTGGGTATAAATAAATCAGGAAAAATTGCACTGTACAGACAAACCCCTATTTTACGACCCTCTGTTAAGCGACCACCTCTCATTTGAGACCGGATTTGTTGGCACGGATGCATTTTATTATGTAAACGACCTCTCTTAAACGACTTCCTCTAAAACGCGACTTACGACCGCCATTTTGTTGGTTTTTAGACCGTTGTCGTCTGCATAGACTTCGAGCAAAGGGAAGCAACCACGGTCAAGGGCCTGAAAGCGGAGTCGCTTCCCTTGTTGTAGAAAAGATGGCGGAAAGCGTAGGAAAAGCACGAAAACCACTGACTTTGAAAAAGAAAACCACTGACTTTGGACGAGAGTGGAGGTGATTAACAGAAGTCGGCGAAGTGAAACTGTAATACATCGATTGCACAATCCTATGGAGTTGGAAAGACCCAAATCCAGTTTTAATATGTCATTGTATGTGTGCATGAAGAAGAGAGTATGAACTGTGCTGAACTTTTTCTTTCTACGGCTGCCAGTGAAAACCTCCATCATACGACCCCTCCAATTTACGACCGATTTTTCCGGACATTTTGGAAGTCTTAAAATAGAGGTTTGTCTGTATTTGAAAGCTACGTCAGGCATAAGAATAGTCTGAAGTTCAACGCTCTGAAAAATGCGGTACAAGGGGAGAAGGGCAACACTACAAAATCAGTTCCCAACATGACGAAAAAGGCGTAATGGAGTGAAAAATCACCTTAGAACTGCTATTGTAACAGAAAAGACAACAATCAGGGTTCATAGCCAAATAGCATCCTAATTTTCCCAAACTTTCAAAGCCCAACTTTAGCGTTTTCCCACATCGAAGGTTTTTCGGCAAGCCGCACAATATGCTGAGCGCTTGTTGGTTGCATCCTTTCGCAGCCATACTTTATATGCAGAATTTTCGAGCCAAAGCTCCTTGAAGACACATTTGCCCAGCACGCGTAAAGACCTGGATGTCATTAAAGGGAAGCAACTCGCGTCAATTCCGGTTAAAAATCGAAAGTAAGTCGCACCGATCGTATGCATCAAAATATTCATTTTATTTCTATTTTCCCCAAACCTTCCCAAACTTTCCCAACTGCTACGAACCCTGACAATCAATAAAAAAAAAAAACAACCTCTGACAGTAGAAGCCAATCCTCTGTCGGACTCACGCTGGCTCCGCGACTAAGAGAATAGTGTCATCAGAAGGGGGCTTAGTAGGTGGTGTCCTGAACAGGCTCCACTGAACTCCACCGAAGTGACTCAGCAGCAGTGCAGTGTCTCCTTGGTTGGCTGCTTCCTGACGGCCTAACATAGATTCGCTCCCCTTGGACTGCTGGTCTCAGATTCTGCGACCTGAACGTGGGGAGGTGTGGCTGCGACTTGGGATTCGGAATGAGCGGCGTGGGAGCAACGCCACTGTATGGCCAGGCATGGGAATTAGAGAAGACAAAAAAGACTAAAAATTGGGGTCTGGAAGCAGGCATAAGAACAAGGAATAAAAACAACTGAAAACCGTGTGTGTTGGGATACAGCCCCCCCAAAATGAAGCTTCTTCTGTTATCTAAGCCTTAAAAACAGTATTAGAGATAAGATTGATAATTATAGTTAGTTAATTCTGCATTCATTTATAACCAATAACTTAAGTTTTACTCATTGGGCTTCTTTTTTTTCTCATAAATGTCCTCTTGGACCATCCAAAAAGCTGAAACTTGCAAAAAAAGACTGAAGAGGACCATCAAAAAAGCTGAAATCAGCCCAAAGACTGACAATTCCCATGCCTGATGGCTCAGAAGATGGGGCAGCCAACAAACAAAACAAAAAATTAAATAAATAATTAATCTTCTGAATTTTGCAGATCCTCTGACAATTCTGATGCCTGCTACCTCGATGACAACAGGATGAAAAAAAGCTTTGCTTAGCTTATTCCTTTATTGTCAATAAAGGTCCTTTTGACTTGACTTGACTTGACAAATTGGCTTACCATTTCACAGTCCACAGCAAACATCGGACTGTCTGGCGTAACCGGAGCATACTTTTCCTTGCTGAAGACGTAATCGGCATAATCTTGACTTTTCTCTTCGTCTGAATCTGCGGCAAAAGGAAAAAAAAAAAAAAAAAAAAAAAAAAAAAAATCTGTTACAAGCAATTACTTATCAGAGTTGAGATTCCTATAGAACAAAAAACAACAAAATAAACAAACAACGGGGGTCTAGGGGGTTGCAAGGACAGACTGGCATACATAAATACATATGAACCCCATTTCACATACTAATAACTCTGGCTTTCCTGCATGCACTTGCTAACATCACTGGTTTTCACTTTCAGCTACATGTATGCATTTGCTATGCACTGGGGGTAGTTGGTGATGACAGGGCTATCAACAAATTTGACCCCTCCCCCCCAAGTTACGCAGACAAATTTGACATTTATGGATCTACCAAAGTTTTCGGACTATAAGGCGCGACCTCCAAATTCTACACAAATCTCATGATTTGTTACTGTTTTTGTTATTATATATTATCAATCATATTATAAGGCACAGGGGTCTCTCAACCTGAGGGGAAAAAAAGCATTTTTGTGTGTTTGGTATTTGGTAGTTTGATATATTCAAGTCACTTATCTGCGTAAAGTTTGGGCTGCTCTCCCCTGGAGAGTGTTACCGCAAGCGCAGCGTCAACCCATTTTTTTTTGTCGGGGGGGCAGGGGTAGGATGAGGAGGGCGTTGGGACAGACTTGGGAAAACTATCTGGAATCGCCTGACAGTCCGAAACATATGGTACTAATGCTTACCTTCTTCGTCAGTATCTGTAGGCAAGGGAATCGGCAAGGGGAAATTCTCATCTGCCATCTGTTGCACGCTCAACAGCAGGTCCATTTTGCTGATTGGCCCCTCCTCTTCATCCTCATCCTCC
Organism: Phymorhynchus buccinoides; assembly: GCA_017654935.2. Taxonomy (NCBI): domain Eukaryota; kingdom Metazoa; phylum Mollusca; class Gastropoda; order Neogastropoda; family Raphitomidae; genus Phymorhynchus; species Phymorhynchus buccinoides. The sequence goes on along the minus strand of CM065682.1, from coordinate 74,160,851 downwards.
TTCTTACTAGAACTGCTAGTTGACTGATCATGGCCATTCAACGCCGTCGAAGGCTTGCTTGACCGATTCGCTTGTTCTCCTGACACATCCGAAAGCCTGTCCGACACGCTTGATGACTTGTCCGACCCATTTGACGAGTTGTCCGACCCGCTCGGGGACTTTTCCGTTACATCCGACGACTTGTCCGACACACTCGACTGTTTGTCCGAAGCGCTTGAAGACGGCTTGTCCGAAGCGCATGACGGCTTTTCCGACTCACTCGAGGGCCTGTCCAAATCCTTTGATGGCTCTTCTGACTCGCCCAAGGGCTTGTCTGACGTCTGGTCGGCCACACACGAGCCCCTGGGAAACACGATGGGAACCCTCACTCCTTCTGTCAGATTGTAAACCACAGTAATTTTAGTGAAATTTCCAAACAATTTTGTATTTTTATCAACTTTACGCTTAATCATCTTGATTATTCAAAAAACGTTTGGGACTTTCCTGGGTATTGCAGTACCTCCAGGATCGCCCCACTATCTTTATAGTTAAAAATAAATGTCCCGCGTGTATCTGATCCAGGTCAGAGGACGTTAAACGGACTTTCACACTGAACTTTCAAAAATATGCGACTCATAATTAAATTGTACATTTTTATTCTCTTGAACAAGTTAAAGTTGAATATCCTTTTCTTTAAAACAATTATAAAAAAAAAGAGTATGAAATTTTGTATATTATATTATAAATATAACAAATATTTTTCTTGCATTTGTGTGTGTAAAAGGTTTTTTTTTATAGTTTTGTCGGTTCCTTTTCTTCATTCTTTGCAACTCAGATTGTACTCGATAACTTAACCCCTTGACTGCTAGAGAAAATTTGAGAAAAAAATCATTTTAAAAATCATGACATGAAACAGAGAATTGATGCAGCCTATCTAGCAAAATGATCTGGGGGTATAACTCTTGACTGTGCTAAAGCAAATAGCAGCATTATTCCCCTTCATCTGATGTCATCAGAACCGTCATCAAGCACATATGTGACCCAGCACCACGGAAGGGACATTAAGTCGCTGGGCTAGTTTCTCACTGTTATATGTGACCCAGCACCACGAAAGGGACATTAAGTCGCTGGGCTAGTTTCTCACTGTTATATGTGACCCAGCACCACGAAAGGGACATTAAGTCGCTGGGCTAGTTTCTCACTGTTATATGTGACCCAGCACCATGAAAGGGACATTAAGTGGCTGGGCTAGTTTCTCACTGTTATATGTGACCCAGCACCACGAAAGGGACATTAAGTGGCTGGGCTAGTTTCTCACTGTTATATGTGACCCAGCACCACGAAAGGGACATTAAGTCGCTGGGCTAGTTTCTCACTGTTATATGTGACCCAGCACCATGAAAGGGACATTAAGTCGCTGGGCTAGTTTCTCACTGTTATATGTGACCCAGCACCACGAAAGGGACATTAAGTCGCTGGGCTAGTTTCTCACTGTTATATGTGACCCAGCACCACGAAAGGGACATTAAGTCGCTGGGCTAGTTTCTCACAACAGGCTTGCAAAGTCAAAAATCTAAATTTTTTTTTATCAATTTTGAGTTATGTGTATTTTCGTGCTCTCTAAAATCTCATCTTTCATATCTATAAAGGATAATCTTTATTATGGTCTCTAAATACCCCAATAAGTGCTTTGAAATTAGTAGTTCGATGCATTTTCATTAGCTAGGCTAAACTTTAGACTGTGATTTCTTAAAATGGCCAACAGTCACCCTACCAACTTTGAATGCTCATAACTCTAAAACGGAAAAAAAAGTTACAAGAATGGTTGATATATCGTTTGAAAGAGAATTGTCTGAAGTTTTTAACTGGACCATTGTCTTAGAATGGTCATTTGGACACTGAATGTCCCTGGATCACATGTTATACAATATATGTATTTTTTTTTTTTTTTTTTTTTTTTTCTTTCCTCCCCCCCTCCCCACCGGCACCCCATACTCAACACCCAACTGACCTTTGTTTCCAACTTCTGCCATCTATGATTGCGTACTCACTGTCACCTCAAAACATTTTTTGTGTGTCTTTCTTTCTTTCTTCTCTTCCTTTTTCCCTCTGAGTTGTGTTCACAAATGCCTGCCTTGCTCTTTGGTTTCAACTTAGTTGTATCATTTACGCATTGGACTGTAGAGGGGAAGTATTGTTTTTTTATTTTGATCTTGTTGGTTTTTTGCTCCTTTTGTTGCCTGCTTTTTGCTCCTATTGCTATAATAGTATATTTGCTGTTTGCTGTTTAATTGTTTGTCTGTGTTGATAAAGGCGCATTCGCCGAAATATCCAGTACTTTTGTTTTGCCTCTTGTGAATAAAATAACGTCACTTTACACTTGTCGAGTAGTTGTTTGTTTGTTGTATGTTCCAGTGACTTTGCAGTCTGTTTCAGGTTTTTTCTCTTCAATATATGGCAGTCAAGGGGTTAATGGCCGACGGACCAATCAAGCCTGTATACTTTTCCAACCCGCCCAACTTATCAAACACTGTAATAACTTTACATACAGAGCTCATTTACAACATCTAATTTTACGATTTCATAATCCGTCCACGGATTGACAAAGATAGCTTAAGCCTTCAAAATTATTTCACTCCTATCTATTTTGGTGTTTGCTTCGGGGCAGTGGGTGGATGCCTCGTGCCTCCATACGGGGAGCTGGACGACCAAGCCCGTCTCTCCCCGTGGGGATCCCGCTGGGTCTTTCGTAAAAATACTTCCCCCACCTTCTGGAAGTTCTGTGCTTGTAACTTCCTCAAATCTGCCACTCTCTTTGACTCTGTCTTTGCTTTCTATCATCTACTATCTTTCTGACTTATTGGCCCATTCTCCTGCCTTTAAAAAAAATTAAATTCTTCCAAATAATTTTTCTCCTTTGAGCTCCTCCGAAATCGGAATGTGTCGACTGTACGCTAGCGTGGAGACCAGTGAAAACTGAAAACCAGACACATACATACCTTACCCATTATGGCCATATGGCCTGGGAATGCAGAAGAAGAAGGTGTTTGTTTGTTTTTATGTCATTATTATATGTGTATTAACTTACCTTTGAGATGCCTTAATTGTTCCTTGTACATCTGGACAGAGTACACGTCAAAGTCGAATGTACTGGAATACTGAGACGGATTCTCCATTGTAATCCTCAAATCCTGCAATCATTCAGTTTAATAAATACACATGTATATCTGATAATCCTTCAATTTAACCCTTTCACCGCCATCCATATTTCAGCCAAAAATGTCCATCACATTTACATGGGTAGAGAACAAAATCCATCTGCAGTATTGTGGATTGTTCTGTGACATATATAAAATAAGGTCTATCCTTACTTCCCAAGACTAAGACAATAGGGTATTTGGATAACAGACCCCAATTTGATGCCTTAGTCGCATAGGTGTTAAGTCACTGTGGTGCTAAAATGCGACTTTGGCGGTGAAAGGGTTAAATATATGTCATGAATATCTGAAGTGGGTTATTGTCATATTTGTGGTCATGATATAAACACACAGAAAACGCCTAACTTTATTGGACACAATGAGTGTCACTGTGTGTGCGTGCATGCGTCTGAATGTTCATACAAATGCATGCACGCACGAATGCACCCCCACCCCCACATTCACTCACACTCACCCACGCATCCATATCACTCTCTTTGACTCTGCCTTTTCCCTTTGCTTTCTGTCATCTACTATCTTTCTGACTTATTGGCCCATTCTCCTGCCTTTCCCCCCAAAACATCATCCAAATAATTTTCTCCTTTGAGCTTCACAGCGGTTTTCAGTTTTCACTGGCTGTGGATTTCGGAGGAGCTCAAAGGAGAAAATATTTGAAAGATTTTTTTGGAAAAAAGGCAGGAGAATGGGCCAGTAACTTGAATATGTCAGAAAGATAGTAGATGACAGAAAGTAAAGGTAAACGACAGAGCCAAAGAGAGTGACAATTATTAGAGGAAGTTACAAGCACAGAACTTCCAGAAGGTGGGGGAACTATTTGTACGAAAGACCCCCACGGGGAGGGTGATCCTCTAAAACTTTAGGCATATTTCATGGCATTGATTCTGACCCCCTGACTTGAAGATAGAACTAACACTGGCATTATGAGTAACCCCTTCAGGACTTCACCGCCTTAGGTAAACTTCATTACTGGCCTGGGGCTGCCTAGAAAAAAACCAAAAAACAAATAAGAAGCGCAACAACACTCACACTGTCAATGATTCAGTTTTGACAACATTACTGGTTGATCCGAGCTTATTTTTCTCTTTGAGATCGAGGTTAATTGCATTAAAATCTGAGTCATTAGTCTGGTTATTACTATCACTGTTAATGGAAACGTACTGGAGTATTTTCTGCGGCTTGTCTAGTGCTGATTTCTTTTACATTTTTAACATTAAAAATTAAGATAGAAGTGCTAAACATAAGCAAAACAAAAGCTGGAACAGTGATGAAGAGATGTAACTCGAAAAACGTGGTTTGGATTGGAAAAAAACATAGATTTAAACAGGTTTTGGACTAAAAAAAAATCGATGTTCCAAGAATACTCGTAAGTTAAGTAGGCCCTGACTGGCGTTCTCCTGTTCTGAGTATACTCGTAATTTGTCAGGAATTAGTTAATATGCACAACGCACACCATCATGTTACATGTACAACGTAATGCAGAACATTTCAACGTTGAATCACCTCTTGGAAAGTGGCATTATGATCAATATGCACCACACACACCATCATCTTACATGTACAACGTAATGCACAACATTTCAACGCTGAATCGCCTCTTGGAAAGTGGCATTATGATCAATATGCACCACACACACCATCACCTTACATGTTCAACGTAATGCACAACATTTCAATGCTGAATCACCTCTTGGAAAGTGGCATTATGATCAATATGCACCACACACACCATCATCTTACATGTACAACGTAATGCACAACATTTCAATGTTGAATCGCCTCTTGGAAAGTGGCATTATGATCAATATGCACCACACACACCATCATTTTACATGTACAACGTAATGCACAACATTTCAATGTTGAATCACCTCTTGGAAAGTGTCCTGCAGGAAGGAGAAACGCTTCTTGTGCCGCTCAAAGTCTGTGATGCTGAGGTCTCTCAGCACAATCAGCACCGTAGACGACACCTTGCCAGGCCGCACCAGTCTACACCACCTGTAAAACACACATGCATGCATGTACATGTGAACACACACACACAGTCATACTCATACTAGTCATAGTCACACATGCACACACACACACACACACACACACACACACACACATACAGTGACACACACACACACACAGAGGATGAAAAAAAGCTTTGCTTAGCTTAAATTCCTTTATCGTCAATATTGAATAAAGATCATTTTGACTTGGCTTGACACACATTCTCTCTCTATCTCTTTCTCTCTCTCTCTCTCTCTCTCTCTCTCTCTCTCTCTCTCTCTCTTCAGAGTCAATAGTGGTAACTAAAGATTAACTCATTCGCATCGCAACGATTTTTTATTTTTTTTAAAAACCCACAAATCACTCCAGCCATACACACAAACAAAACATACATAAGGAGAAATGAAAGAAGATTACAGGTTTTAACTTCAGGTTTAGACATATAGGGAAGTGGTAGATCAGACTTTTTTATGTATAGACTTTATATAGAAACCGATTGGATTCCCCACAAAAAAACACTACAAAAGCAAAGTATGAGGCAAAATTGTGGTCTAAGGGAGCAAAGTGACCAAGGTATTGTGTGCACACATATTTCCTTCCCTTGAAGCAAATGCATCAAATTGAGAGCTATCTATTAATTCCCGACATATATGGCCGGAACGACTTGAATTAGTTAAGCTTTCTTTGTAAATTCTGTCAAGTTTGTTGTTTGCCCAATAACTTTTAACTTGCAAATGTGCTTCTTAAGGCACCAAACTGGGCTATAATTTACATTTTCTCCCGTAAGGGAGATCATTTGATGACATGAAAAGAGAAAAACAGGCCGCTCATTCCATCAATGAATTACCTTCTCTTACGGGCGAAAATGAATGTGAATGTTGCCACAAATTGGTGGATTGTTTTTTAACCTTTTCATTTTAACAAGTGGTGACCACAGTTCAAAAACGTTACATTGCTTACCTTGAGAAAAATAAACATAGAAACAACATTTTTAAAACTTTTTTTTTTTTTAAATACAAAAAGCTAACAAAATTATTAACACAAAACTAATTAAGAAGTTTTAAGAAACGAAGATGACTGTTGGGTTCAGTAAAATCACAACAAATTAAAACAGAGTCGAAATTGAAACCCAAAAGAAAAGATTTAATAACTTCAACTGTTTTAATTTGTTGTAAGTAATTTTAATTAACAGTCATGGATGTCTAGAACAAAAAAGACCAAACAAATGCGGCGTAATTAATAGTAATACTGTGCTTTGAAAACAATTTTCCACATGCAAGACATAATTATTTAGGTGATACAGTGAAACCCGTTTAGTACGAATTCCAGGGGAGAGGGCCAATTTACTCGTTGTAAGCATTGCTCGTTCAAACCATTTGATCGATTTTGGCAACCCTGACGAACCTATCAATTGGTCCTAACATCTACTGTGATGTGCGTGTTGGTAAAGTGTGAAAAAGACAGAAAAACGGAAACAACACACTTACCCAACAAAGCATGGTTGTAAGCCCAGTATCCTGTATCCATAGGGTTTTTAATGCCGATTACATACACTTTAAAACAGTTTATTAACACACGATAACATCAAAAACATAAAATCCACACACGCGCTTTAAGAGAAAGTTAAAATTTCCCGGAAGTCACAAGATCAGTGCGCAAAGAGTGAGTCCAGTGTCGTCTGCTTGCGCTGCAGACACCCAAGTTGTTATATCGGCCAATCAGAATGCCGCTTACATATCGAGGGGTCAGTCAAGATGGCGATGTTGTTGTCAGTGTGTTCTCGTTCTAGCCAGGTAGTTGTGCAAGAAAGCTAGACTTTGGGATGGCGGTGTGGTTGTAAGTGCGTTCTTGTTCTAACCGCGTAGTTTTTGCATAAAAGCTTGACTTTGGGAGTCAATAAATTGTACGTTATATGCAAGTTGCTCGTTGTAGCGAGCTCGTTGTATGCAGAATTATTTAACAAGGAAAAAGAAGGCTTGTGGTCGGGAATTTTGAAACCACTCGTTAAACACGGGCTCTCGTTTAAACCGTACTCGTACTAAATGGGTTTCCCTGTACATGTCTGGCACAATCCCATAAGTTTACACCAAAACACCATACGATGGAAATATCTATATTTTTTTAATGACTGTTTGATGGTACTTACTCAGGCTGAAGATAGTTGTAGCCTTTTCTGAAGGCATACAGCAACAGGTACTGCAGATCTTTGACATTCAAGTGCGGCATCTCTGTGCCGTCACTGCCACTGTCACTCGCAGACATGTCTGACGTGGCATGGCCTAAGCGATCTGATGACGTTGCATCGCTCGAACGTTCTGACGCTGCCGTCTCCAAACACGCTGACGTCCCATTGTCGGAATGATCTGCCGTCGAACTGTTCATCTCCCCTGACGCTGAAGAGTTTGAATGCTCCGTCGCTGCAACGTCTGCTGTCGCACTGCTGGACGGGTCGGATATTCCGTTGTTCTTTGCGCCGAGTTTCTTTCTAATGATGATCAATTTTGGTCGCTGCTTGAGCGCTTTCTGAAAACAAAGAAAGAATGTTGGATAAAAGTGTGGGGCAGTGGGTGGATGCCTCGTGCCTCCATAAGGGGAGCTGGACACCCCCGCCCCCTCCACGAGTCTCTCCCTGTGGGGATACTAGGGGGGTGAGGGGGGTGTCTTTCGTAATAATAGATCCCCCACCTTCTGGAAGTTCTGTGCTTGTAACTTCCTCTAATCTGCCACTCTTTGACTCTGCCTTTTCCCTTTGCTTTAGAACTATCATCTACTATCTTTCTGACTTATTGGCCCGTTCTCCTGCCTTTTTTCAAAAGAATCTTCCAACTAATTTTTCTCCTTTGAGCTCCTCCGAAATCGGAATGTGTCGGCTGTACGCTGCAGGGAGACCAGTGAAAACTGAAAACCGGACACATAGTACCTTACTCATTATGGCCATATGGTCTGGGAACGCAGAAGAAGAAGAACAAAAGTGTAGTTTGGATCAAGGCACGGACCCAGCACTGGCCAAACGGAGCTACGCTGGCGGGAAAGATGTGGGTCACCAAGTAAGACCTGGAGACAACCACCAACTTCATCAACAACACGGACTGGACATCTAAGGCATGATTCAGCTGGAACACTGAAGAAGACAGAAGAAAAGTTAAACACAGAATTTAACAAGTTGGTTTTCAAATCTTACATCATTTAAAAGATTGAAGACAAATCTAAACCACTTATACAAAAATAAAGTCACTGTGATCTTCAGATTTTTTAAGAGAATTTATTGAAAAGGGACAAAATCGGGTGTCCTGAAGGAATTTCTACTCCTTGACTGCAGTGTCCTGAGGGAATACGGAGCAGCGAGATGGGTTGCGTTGAAAGTGTTAACAAATATTTTTTAAAGTTTTTTCTATCAAATTTTCTCCAGTAGTCAAGGGGTTACATTTAAAATAAAATAAAATGTATTTAAACAAGCGCGGATTCGCAATCGTTTGTGGCGTGCGACAATGTATTCAAAACGAAACATCATTTTAAAGAGCAGCCTCGATTTGAAGTGCAACAATTTTGTCAGCCTCGATTTGAAGTGCGACAATTTTGTCAGCCTCGATTTGAAGTGCGACAATTTTGTCAGCCTCGATTTGAAGTGCGACAATTTTGGACCGACCGACCGACCGACAGACAGATCGACAAAGTGAGTTTTAGGTTTGTGGCTTGTGCCACAAACAACAAAGTTTATGCACCAGTCAACCTAATTCTAAAGACTACAGAAAATAAGTATATTATATAATAAGATCAAAAGCTTTGCAGCACAGAGTGTCAATACCTTTGCAAGTTTTTCTGCACATTTTTCTGCATCGGTTTTCTCTTTCACAGCTGCAGTAGCTCTCCCCGGATCAGAAAGGACCCGTGGCTGATCATCCTTCATGTTTTCATTCTGGTCATCTGTTTCGAGGCAGGTCTTCTTGACCTCAGGTCCCTCAGTCGTCTGAAACACACAATGCAAATGATGAAATGATGAGTGCAAACATTCCACAGAAAAAATGTTAATATAATTATTCTACTTTTAATTTATTTGCAACGTTTGACGGTTTGTGACAAGTAAAAAGAAACTAGCGGTAAGAATTCCTAACAATGAATTGTCAGATTCTATAAAAAATCTTTGTGGTGTTTGCAACTGACCACATTACTGACTTTGCAATTAATTTAAATCGGGAAAGACTTCATGATCATGATGATGTCAGTGCCACCATTTTTATTTTTAAAATGTTGATTTCTGAAACGTGGTCATCACCAATGTTGTTGTTGTTGTCGTTCCCTGGCTTAAAGACTCCAGGGATCATCCCAACAGCCGAAGCACTTGAACACTATGGTACAAATGCACCAGCTAGGGATGAGAACAATGTGTGTGACCATTTTTGATTACCCCACCCCACCATGTGGGCAGCCAAACTGACTTCGGAGGATTTTAGACTGATGATGTTATGGCTAGGAGCTTGGCATGGCTTAAGACAATAGCCGCACAACCATGCAGAACATAACATTTTGATGTAGCCTTGGTGTTCTAGCTTATGTCAATTGGTCTGACATAGCCTCATGCCAAGGTGAGTCGTCACCAATGAAAACAATTTTCAAAATTTAAAAAAATGGTGTAGCTCGTATACATGTTCTTCTCTTGATAACAGTGATATCCACCATTTTTGTTGCTCACACGCTATTGTTAATAATAATAATAATAATAAACAGATATTTATATAGCGCTTTTTATCAAGCACAAAACGCTTTACAATCAGCATTGAAAAAACTCACACACGCACACACACGCACAACAGACACACACGCACGCACGAGAGTGAACGCGTTCTTGCACACAGACATACACACACATCCCCACACACATTTCATCAAACACACAGAAAAACACATTCTCACTGAAACGCACACAAACTTACTCAAACATACACTTGTACAAACACGTGCACACGCACACACACGAGCGCACTCACATACACAAAAACACTCGCGTGTACTCACACTCACAGACACATGCTCGCATACACACACACACGCACACACACACATCGCACAATCACACACACACACGTACGCATGCATGCACACAAACACACGAAACAAAGAAACACTACGTCATCGCTTGTTCCCGATAATAACCATGACAATGATGACAGCGTACTGAAACATACTGGGTTCATTGCAGACTTGCACACAAGAAAATACCAACATAAATCAAACTACACATGACGTTAATCACAGCATGTTAATATAGAACTGACCTTACAAACACATCGTCAATTTTTCAGCACATTAAGAACTTAAGTTCGGTATGTGCACGTTTGACAAGTTAACCCTTTCACTGCCAAAGTCACATTTTAGCACCACAGTGATTTAACACCTGTCACTGAAACTAGTGAAAGGCATCAAATTGGGGTCTATTGTCCAAAGACCCTATTGTCTTAGTTTTGGGAAGTAAGGACATACCTTATTTTATATTATGTCACAGAGAAATCCACAATATTGCAGATGGATTTTATTCTCTACCCAGGTAAATGTAATGGACATCTTTGGCTGAAATATGGCTGGCGGTGAAAGGGTTAAATGGGTAACTAACCCTAACCTGTTACTAATCCTATTCCTTTCCCGAGTAAGGTATTGTTCGTACAAAAAAGAAAAAAAATCTACACTTTTGTAAACAAAACAACCAAAATTAAATTGGGTAGGCGCTGCACTTGCGGCGACGCGCTCTCCGGGATAGAGCAGCCCAAATTTCACAGAGATAAGTCTATGTGACAAGAATATACTAAATGCCAATGCCAAGTAACTAAGTGTCATAACTCATTGTGTAGAGGAAGCTCAGTTGTGAACACAGGCATGGATGATAGAATGAATATTGAATCATGAATTAGGCATTAGGTATTAGGTACTTTATAGTCACAGAGGCGTCTCTGTGAAATTCGGGTTGCTCCCACCTGGAGAGCGCGTCGCAGCCAGAGGCGCGCCACCCAATTTATTTTTTTTGCATGCGATTTTTGTGTGACTGATGAGGAAGGGGGGGGGAGGAGGTAAATTTTGACCAAATGACAACTTTTTCATTGCCACTGGGTTTAACGTATGCTAAGTGCATGGGCACACGGGACCTCGGTTTATCGTCTCATCCGAAAGACTCCACGTTCAGACCATAAGGCCTAGTGCAGAATGAGGAAAAAATCCCCTGTACCCAGGTTCGAACTCGGGTTTACTTGACACGAAGCGAACGCGATACCACTGTGCCACTCTACACTCTCATGTCATAGATCTGTCCCACAAATGTCCCTACCCCAGTCTCTACACCCTCATCCCCAACTGTTTTCGTATCCCAATAGTTAGGAATCTGTTTGTTTACAAGTCATTGTTCGTCTTTTTGGTTGGGGCCTGGGCACTGGGCTAGTTCCAAGCTTGCTGCCGGCCAGGGGCGAACGTGAAAAATAGTAGCTGCCGGCAGCTCCCTGTAGTTTTCCCCTTCCTAGCCTGGAACTGGGTTTCTATTTTGTTTGCTACAACTGATTTTTCCCTATATTGAAGTGAACCCAAGGCAAATCTGATAGTGTAATTTGTGTATCCTTTTTTCTTGAGCTGTCTTCTTCTTCCAGTTATGTCCACCTGCCCAGCAATTATTGACATACAGTGGTTGAAAGACGAAGATGTGTAGCACAGGATGAGATAAAATTTGATAAATATATTAGATAATAGAAAAGCGTTTGTTGTTTACAATGATATTGAAAGGATTATAGGATATGAAGAGAGTATTTTTGTTGGTTATTTATTTTATAAGTTCAGAAAGGTATTAAATATTAGATAGTAATTTGTTGTTTTAAGATTATATAAAAGATATGAAAAGATGAACTTGGCTGAGTATTTTGTAGGCTTGAAATGGGGGAGGGGGGGAGTAAATTTTAGTGAGATGCAAGATAGAATGAGTATGTCATGCACGACGCTCGGGCCTCACATGATGCATGCAAAAAAAGATGTTTTGAGTCATGCACGACCGTTAAGCATACCTAGTTCAGCCAGGAACACCCTGGCCCCACACGATGCATGCAGAGGGGAATATAATATGAATCACTGAATGATGCGTGACCACCAAGCAGGCCCCACATGATGCATGCACGCGCGAGAAAGATGCGGGTGAGGGAGGGGTGGTGGGGTGTGTGTGAAGCATAATTTTAGGCATGTTGTTTTGAACAGCACCCTCGAGGTGAAGGTGCTGAGTGTGGATAACTGGATTGTTTCTGCGGGCAGATCATTCCAATTGCAGATTGTACAGGAAAAATAATAATATTTGCGGTAGTCTGTCCTTGAGATGTGTTGAAACTGTTGGTTGTGACTGCGTCTCCTGCTGGTGGGGGGCATGGGCTTCAAAGCGCTAGTCTTCCTTCCTTCCTATAACTAGTATAAGTGACCACAGTCAAACTTGACGATTCTGTCACTGTAGAAATTGGGGATCTGCTGAAGAGCGCCTGAATACAGGGGGAGGGGGTAGAGGTGGAGGGAATTGGGGGAGGAGCGGGGAGGGTTGCTGGATAATTATTTGGAGACCATCGGCCTGCAGTTTCCTGGGGCAGCTCGGTCCAGTCCCGGATTGTGCGTGGAAGGAATCTGGCTTGTCGGTCCACGCAGGCTAGTCCGTTCTGGATCTTCTTTTTCTATGGTCACCCCCTAAACTAAGTGTACAATTACTTCTGTATAAAGAAGTTGGTCACCACCACAGAAGGTCAGGTCAGGTCCCTACAGAATGGAAAAATGCTAATGTAATTGCTATTTTTAAGAAAAGAACAAAGAGTAACCCAGGAAACTACAGACCTGTTAGTTTGACGTTTGTTACATGTATGTAAAGTATTTGAGTCTATAATTAGAGATGTTTTGGTAGACCATATGTCTATTAATAAACTGTATTCAGAGTGTCAGCATGGTTTCCGTAGTCATAGATCTTGTGTTACACAAATTTTACATGTTATGGAAGATTTTACAAACTTATTGAATAAGGGAAAATGTATCGACATCATCTACTTGGATTTAAAAAAAGCTTTCGACTCAGTTCCCCATCAAAGATTACTAATTAAATTACAATACTATGGCATAACACTTAACAGGTAAGATATTTGTATGGATTAGAGATTTCTTACAAGATAGAAAACAGTGTGTTAGAGTTGGCGATGCATGCTCTGAAAGTGCTAATGTCTTAAGTGGTATTCCCCAAGGAAGCATACTGGGTCCAATTCTTTTTACAATTTTTATAAACGACTTGCCCCATAATATGGCTTGTACCCATGTGTCGTCATATCCGGCCACAAGGAGCGTGCCATATTATGAGAGACCGCCATCTTAGTCAGTAACTTTGTTTGAAAAATGCCAGATTGATGCTCTTTTAGAGTCTTTACACACAAATCTGACTAAGATGGCGACACTTCCGTTGGAAGGGTCGAGATGCGCACGCAGGTGGGGGGGAGCCATAGAAACGCTTCTGTAAGATATTTGCAGACGATACAAAAATTTACAACACATCATCCAATTATAATATTGTACAAAAAGACATAAACTGATGTTTAATCCTTACAGCAGCATGGGCAGCTTTTCTCTTCCCCATTTCCTTTCAGTGGCCAGGACATAAAGCACCAAACGAAATAAAGGGCTTAGTTTAACAAAACTTCTGATTGAAATCAACTGAGAGAGATAAGTATAGATCATCAGTGAAGTCACGAATCCAAACAGGAACACGTGCAACACTAAAAAATAATCTCTAAACCGGAAATCTGTCAAACCAAAAACACAGAAAAGCCTCACCTAAAAAATTCATAATTGCATTTTCATTTGCATTAAGCACTGACTAATGGATAATTATTATAGGTTAATCATGTCAAGAAAAAAAGTGAAAATAGTCTGATGGAACGGGGAAGGTTGGGGGGAAGGTTGGGGGGGGGGGGGGGGGGGGGGGGGGGGTGGGAGGGGGGAGTTAGAGAGTGAAAAACGAAGTTTGGTCATGTCAACTTCCGTTTCCGATGTGAACACTTTCAGTACCAAATTCAAATGGCGAAATTACTTGCAGTACCAGTATGAAAACAACGAAAGAACTTGCAAGGTTGTTGCATATACATTCATGTGGAAATTAATATTAAACAGCAATTCCAATTGCTTAACGGCTCTCCCATCGTAGAAGGAAGGCCCGCCTTGTGTCGCATGAAAATAGGTAGCTCGTAAAAATAAAAAGCTCGCTACCTATGAGAGTCTGTATTTGCGACAACCACAAATTTCACTTTTTCTGTACTTTAACCATTTAACTAACTCTAACCCTAACCCTAGAAAAAAGTGAAATTTGTGGTTCATGCTCAATGTAGGAACGACGGAATTAGGTCAAGCCGCAGCGATTTTTCTCGTTGAAAATCCGAACCGCGATTTTGGCTATGTGTCAAACGGTCACTTCCTTTGCTTGTTTTTATTGGTGGTTATTCTTGGCGCTGACCATCCGAGTTTCTTTCTTTCGGGAAGCAGACACCTACTCGGTCATTCGGGAACGATCTTTTTTTACGCTAAGACGGCCGATCGCGAGAGACAAGCGATCCAATATTTGGGTCCAATTCATTCGTTTATCATTTCTGAACGGTAATTATATAATTCTTTAAAACAAATGCGCAGTTACATTTAATTATTTTTCTACAAGTACACCAAATTTGGTGCATCTAGAATAAATCTCAATGCTGCTCAAGGTCTCCACAAGTCGGGAGGTGTTACGTCGAAGACTGTCGGACATGTTTTCTGTCACGCGCATGTTGATGTTGCGATCTTGTGAGTCGCACAAAAAGCTTAGGCCTAATCTGTCTAATGTTTGGGGTTGATGTTGCCCCTTTGAATAAGCTTTATTTTGGTACCAATGTTTTGTTTATTGGTAAAAAAAAGAAAAAGTTATGGCTGTTTTATTCATCCAAACCTTGATACGGTAAGGGCCGGTAATCTTGATCAACTTTTTCTTATATAGCTCATGTAAAAAAAGCTAACATTTTAAAACGTCGTAACTTTCTCAATTTTCGACCGATTTTGATAATTTGGGTATCATTTTAAAGGTCTTGTCGGGCTCTTTCCAATGACATAAATTTCATTAGGATTTGACAAAAAGTAAATATTTTTTTTAAATTTTATAACCACCCTACTCAATGTCGCAAATATACACTGTCATAGGTAGCGAGCTTTTTATTTTTACGAGCTACCTATTTTCATGCGACACGCCTCACCAACTTCTTGAACTAGTTCAAGATCCATCATGATCGTGGAGAGTTGGTGATCAACTCCACCAGGAAGCCAACCCCCAACCCCCCAACAAGATCAACACGCTCCCTGCATGCTGAGTCTTACCAGCTGCCGGCATGCAGGACTCTGTACCGCCAGCAGTCTTTCTTCCCTCGCACCATTGCTGAGTGGACTGGAACGCACTTCCACCGGTGGCAGTTTCATCAGCCACGGTGGAAGCCTTCAAGAACCAAATCTAAATCCCCCCTCCCCCATCATCCTCCCTTTCAACTCCCAGTACCCCCCCCCCCCCCCCCTCCAGTGCCCCCCTCCCCTCATAAAAATAGTTCCCCCACCTTCTGGAAGTTATGTGCTTTTATTGTAACTTCCTTTAATCTGCCACTCTCTTTGACTCTGCCTTTTCCCTTTGCTTTCTGATTCTATCATCTACTATCTTTCTGACAGCCCATTCTCTTGCTTTAAAAAACCCACCAAGTCTTCCAAATAATTTGTCTCCTTTGAGCTCCTCCGAAATCGGAATGTGTCGGCTGTACGCAGCGGGGAGACCAGTGAAAACTGAAAACCGGACACATAAGTACCTTACCCATTATGGCCATATGGCCTGGGAATGCAGAAAAAGAAGAATTCCTGGTTGGAGGTTTTGACGTCAGGCTCTCTCCCCGCACCCCCGTTCAACAACTTTTTCAGAAGTTTTTGGTTTTGACGGTCTTCGAATTAAAAAAAAAATCTTTCAATTGAGGTTTTGGGGGTTTCAGAAATGTCTTAGGAGGTAAACTTGTACATTCATGTTTTAATATTTCTATGTTTTCTGCTTATTAGTCATTGTGCGGCAGCTGTATTCTTTAAGTTTGATCTATGTATCGTTCTTGTTGTTCACCAGGGAGCTGGGGCTTCTCCGGGAAAGAAAGCTGTCCAAGGAACCAGGCGAGAAAGGCAAAGAAAAGAAAACGTGTATGTACCAGTACACATTGCAAGACTATATTTTTCTGACTATTAGGCCGTGTACACACATAAGCGGATATTCCATGCAGAAAACCGGGCGCAATCCATAAATAAGTGAAACAAAGAAGGGAAAAGATTTGCACGCGTGTCCGAATTTCCCCTATATGCGTAAACTTTTATCCTTCTTTCTTCCACTTGTTTAGGGTTTTCCATACGGAACTTAGGCATCTAATGTGAACCCAGCCAAAGGCATTACTTTTTTCCCCAGACTATGGGTGGTTGTTGTTTTCGTTCCCTAGCCTTAAATGATCTGGAGGCACACCCAGTGCCATGTGAACATTTCGCATGGTCTTGGGTGGGAAGATTACGTGTATTCATGACTGCTTTTAAAGGGCCCCGCCACATGGGCGGCCATACTCCGACTTCAGGGGAGACTAAGAGTAAGACCCCTGTGCCTTATAATATGACATAGTAAGAAAATAGAACTTTAGAAGCAACACAGTGAGCTGTAAGTGTAAGTCATATTAAGAGTGGGCTATCACTGTGTTGCCATGAGGAAATAGAAATATCCTGTGAATAATGTTAACGTGTACCGATGCCTTAATCAGTGAAAGCAGACTGGCACGCACACAGCGCCAGCATACTGCAACTTCTGCAGTGCGTTGAGTCCAACAAAGATCTAGATATTCAAAACCAGTCACTGCCCTAGTTATCTACCTCTTAGTAACTGAGTCCTGGGATCTTCCATCCTCCATCAACTGATCAAGGTCTTTTTTTTGTTGCATGGTATGCATAGTTTGGCTTTTTTTTATTTCCAAGCATTTTCAAGTGCAAGACTAGACCTAAGAAGATTTAAAGGGGCACCCTGAAATAATCTGACTTTCAGCACCTCCGCCAATGAGGAATCAGCGAAAGAGCAAAGTGAGTATTGCGATCGCTGTAAAGGGTGTTTTCCTGGTGATCTCGACATGTTTCTTGCTAAAACTCATCCGTCAGGGTGCCCCTTTAGGCAAAGAAAAAAAATGTCTGTTTCCGGTAACCCGACCGAGCCTAGTTTTGGCTGCCGACCCTAATTGTTTTTGGGGACGAGTTTCCCACAAAAAAAAGAAGAAGCAATTTGAGCAGACGATGCAAGGGAAACAACCATTGCACATTGCCATTTCTATGTCGGCGATCATGCGGACGCAGTCAAAATCGTCGCTCGTTCAAATCGGTCGCCCGCTACTATGAGAGTGTGTATTTGCAACATTGAGCATGAATCACAAATTTCACTTTTTTCCATAAAATTATGAAATATGAACGATTGGAGTACGGAAAAATGATTCAACTATAGAGAGAGTGAAATTTGTCGTTCATGTTCAATGTCGCAAATACACACTCTCATAGTAGCGGGCGACCGATTTGAACGAGCGACGATTTTGACTGCGACAACATGTTTCAGCAAATACGGCAAAAATATTGCACCGCGAAGAAGAAAAAAAAAAAAAAATTTTTTTGAAAGCCTACCTACCTACCCTATTTTTGTTGGCCATGTTCCGGGAAGCAGACATATTTTTTTGTTTGGCCTTAAGAGAAAAATGTCAGCAAAATTCACATTTGCGTCTGTAACTTGTGTAAGAGAAGATAATCTTTTTTTCTTAGAATTAGCAACGTGTTTTGCTCTTCTGTCATCAAATGATCTCCGTTACGGGTGAAAATGTGGATATAGCTGCAACCTTCCAGCTGTTTGTCCTAAGTAGTCTCTCACTGTAACGTTTTTATTTTTATTGTGGGGGGGGGGGGTTTTGCTTTTTCTTTAGTTGTTTTTATGTTAACTCATTCCATGCTGGCCAGTTGCTTCCATTTGCAAGCGTTCTGTACTGGCCGATTTGCATAGGTTGCAAAAGAATTATTTTCTAAATAATGGTAAGAGATACAAACGTGAGATTTAGGCAATATGTACACAATATACAGTACTAACACCTGCAACAGTTTCAAAGCATCCACTTGATTAGTTTTTATTTGTGATATTTTAAAATAAATGCATGTTTTGTCAAGCCAGGCACACTCATAATAGCGAAAATATAATTTTAAGGTCCCAAAATAACCGGCAGCCAGCCAATCAGTGTTAGAGGCATGAATGAAACGTAGTAGTACTAGTAGCCCTCCGAGCCACTTTGAAGCACGCATGACTGTTAACCTATGAACTATGAATTTTTAAAGTTCACATGCGATATCCCGTTACCTTAGTAATGAGGCGTTGTGCGCATGCCCTGCGACGAGAGCGCAGGTTAGTATAGAAAGTTAAAAAATTATTTTTTGTTTTTTAAATATGTGTGTGCATTGATCATGATTTTTGTCTTCTGTTTTTTGTTTAAGGTCAGGAATTCAGTTATCTGGTCGTAATTGACTTTGAATCAACTTGTTGGGAGAAAGACAAGACCAGAACTCAGGAGATAAGTAAGTGCTGTAGATGTTGCGTGCGTACTTGTAGTCCGTTTAAAGAGACACAGAGAGAGCTTGAATCATTTTCTTGTGTATTTTATTGTTGGTGAGCTTTTTTTTCCATTCAATGCTATTTGTCTTGTTAAAAGTCTTATTACTAATAATTCTAGATATTTTGTATTATTATTATTGATATTTTTTCAAAATAGTTATGAATATAAACTTGAAGGGTCTGATGACAGACTTTTTTTGTTTGTTTGTTTCAATCTTTTTTTAAATTTTATCAATTACTGAATTCATGGTACAAACAGGTTGAGACGTATACTATAAACTGATAAAGAGAAAGGTGGCAGAGTGGTTAAGACGTTCACCTGCCAAATGTAATGCGAGTGACACGGGTTCGAATCCCGGCCTCGCCCTTTGTTTCTAATCGACAGGAAAGTCGAACTGAACGTCGAGTCCTTCGGATGGGGACTTAAAGCTAGTCTGACCCGTGCGCTTTACGAGCGTAAAAATCCCACGGCAGTTGAAAGTCGGTAAGAGCAGGGAGAAATCCCGCTGCCTGGTATGGCCAAATTGATAGCTAGGTTTCCCAAGTGTGCCCCACCCCCTCCTCACCCTGTCCCCCAAAAAAAATAAAAAATAAATAAAAATGGATAGGCACTGCACTTGCGGCGACGTGCTCTCCGGGGGAGAGCAGCCCAAATTTCACAGAGAGAAATCTCTGTGACTAGAATATATACCAAATGCCAATAACAGTGCAATCATATATGTTTTCATACATGGAATGAAATAAGCTTACAGAAAACCCCCCACGAAAAAACCCAAGAACAACAACTGACTGAAAAGAAAATAGCACAGACAACATTATAACTAAGAAATAAAAAACAGCAAATGATTTTTATAAATAAATAAATAAATGACGGTGACCTTGCTTGATTACCTTTGATTTTGTGTTTACTTGGCCAATACATTTTGTTTCTTATGTTTTATTTCATATGAATACTGGGGGGCCTTTTGTATAAATAGTTCCCCCACCTTCTGGAAGTTCTGTGCTTGTAACTTCCTCTCATCTGTCACTCTCTTTGATTCTGCCTTTTCCCTTTGCTTGCTGTCATCTACTATCTTTCTGCCTAACCAGTCCATTCTCCTGCCTTTTTTCACGAAACACTTTGATTTTTTAGTTTGAAAAAGATTTCCTCCAGCTGAAGTCGGACTTGCTGGGTCTAACTATTTCTTAGTTAGGTGCATAACGGCAGCACGACACATCTGCACTCATAATTGACAGGAAACTGTCTGAGCGACCGAAAAAGAAGAAGATTTCATATGATATTTTGAATGTTATTAGACTTTGTGGATTCATGTGATACTGGTATCCTTTTTTGTTGTAAGTTTGTTATTGTTGGGTTTTTTTAACAAAAGATTAGAAGCAAACATGTGTACTATGAAACAGTTTTTAACAGCTTGCACGTAGAATGATTCAGAAAGTAATAATTCATCTCACATCTGTGTAATGACACGGGATGATCTAGTTTGCTTTTTGTTTTGTTTGTCAGCTGTGTAAATGGTATGCCATCCTAAATCTTACACTGGAAATCTTTTTTAAACTCAAGCTAGTGCTCTCTCTTTCTGAATCTCTGTTTACGGGTTGCCCTTCACTCTTCTAGCATCATGGGCGAACATATTTGCCCAAGAAATCACTCTACACTCCCACCAATTGCAAAGTCATTCAGTGATTCACTGCCAAGCACCCTGCCATGTTTTTTAGGTTTTTTTTGAGCTTTTGTCATTGTTTCTCACTTTCTGCAGTTAAAGCAATGCTTGCACACTCAAATAATTAGTTACTTTTCTATTGTCGGTTGAGACGCAAAGGACAACCAAGAATGTCCCCCAAAAATTTTTAACATGGTACTACAGACAAACCCCTATTTTACGACCCTCTGTTAAGCGACCACCTCTCATTTGAGACCGGATTTGTTGGCACGGATGCATTTTAGTTTTTACTATGTAAACGACCTCTCTTAAACGACTTCCTCTAAAACGCAACTTACGACCGCCATTTTGTTGGTTTTTACGACCGCTGTTGTCGTCTGCATAGACTTCGAGCAAAGGGAAACAACCACGGTCAAGGGCCTGAAAGCGGAGTCGCTTCCCTTGTAGAAAAGATGGCGGAAAGCGTAGGAAAAGCACGAAAACCACTGACTTTGAAAAAGAAAACCACTGACTTTGGACGAGAGTGGAGGTGATTAACAGAAGTCGGCAAAGTGAAACTGTAATATCGATTGCACAATCCTATGGAGTTGGAAAGACCCAAATCCAGTTTTAATATGTCATTGTATGTGTGCATGAAGAAGAGAGTATGAACTGTGCTGAACTTTTTCTTTCTACGGCTGCCAGTGAAAACCTCCGTCATACGACCCCTCCAATTTACGACCGATTTTTCCGGACATTTTGGAAGTCTTAAAATAGAGGTTTAAATCTACTTTCAGTTGAGTTCCCAGCTGTGCTGTTGAACACCCAGACGGGACAGGTCGAAAGCGAGTTCCACTACTATGTGCAGCCGCAGGAACACCCGACGCTCAGCGCCTTTTGTCACAATCTCACAGGCATTACGCAGGTAAGTTAGAGTTGTGCACAGCAGACTACAGCAGGCATGAAAACAGCTCCGCTGACATTTTTTCGTAATTGAATGAATCTCCGCTTTAAAAAACAAGCAAACTCCGCCGGCCGCGAAGTTATTCTCAAACGGCATGGTCCGTATTTGGTCGAGCTAGCACTTGCAGTTGAAAGTAAAAAATGGCCGACGTAGTGGTTCGCGAATGGTGTTTGTGAGTGTTTAAAGATGCCGTGAATCTAGTGATCTGGCCCCCCCTCCCCGCTTAACAGAAAGTTCGGCGTATGTAGACATTTAATTTCGGACAGTAAGTTGTTGTGTGTACTGGCAAATGGTATTTGCTATTTTTAGTATAGTCTAGTCACAGACAATTGTTTCTGTGAAATTTGGACTTTGGAAACTTAGGGTGGAGGTTTAATTACAGTGTTGTGCAATACTATGCACATAATACAGGGTTAAACTTAAAGAAAATCTGATGATGTTACAACTTCGCATACTATATTTTTCAGACTATACAGCGCACCTTTGTATAAGGCGCACCCACCACCCCACCCCCAAATTTTACATAAATTTCAAATTAAAAAA
The DNA here is from genome assembly GCA_017654935.2 of Phymorhynchus buccinoides. NCBI lineage: Eukaryota > Metazoa > Mollusca > Gastropoda > Neogastropoda > Raphitomidae > Phymorhynchus > Phymorhynchus buccinoides. The sequence continues at coordinate 74,138,819 of CM065682.1, read as the reverse complement.
ATTATATTTTCTTACTTTTTTATTAGTCATATTATAAGGCGCAGGGGACTGAATCTGTGAGAGAAAAAAAGTATCGCCTTATAGTCCGAAAAATACGGTAATCAAACTTTGCTAGAATGTATATATCAGAGCTGATTCTAGAGCGCGGGATTGGTACAATCCCCCGAAAATCTGTTCCTTCCCGCGATAATCGAGTCTTAATGCGGGCCGACTCCCGCACATTTGCAGAACTGCCCGCTGTTTTCACCGATCGCTGCGGGCATGGCGTTCGTCGTCTGCAAAACCTGTTGTCTAGGCTACACAAACTGATCAACCAATCAATCGAGTTCATCTCATTCATCTTGAATACCGACGAGAACTTGCGAGGGTTTAAGCCGCCATATTGGATTTCTTCCAAAATGAAGCGGGTAGCCACGCTCCTTGATTTTGACTTTCGCGAAGGCAAAGTGAAAACAAAAAAGCAGTCTGTGCCACATGATGAGTCAGACTCAGAGTGTGGAGAAGAGCTTGAAGAAACGGCGACTACATTCAAAAACTCGGAGAAGCAGCCCGATAACAGCGCCAGTGCAAGGGAACACCGGTTCCAAGACGACTGGCTGAAGAAGTGGCCATGGCTGTATCCAGTGGGCCAATCCCCCCTTTTTTCATTCTTAGGGGGGGAACTGCCCCCCCTTTTTCAATCATAGGGGGGGAATGCCCCCCCTTTTTCAAAATCCTAGAATCAGCTCTGTATATGAAAAGCCCATTGAAAACGTTTTTAATAAACGGCGAAACGTCTGGAAGAAACAACAGTGTTTGTTTAGTTTTTTCACATGAATGTTTGCTTATATATATATTTTTTGTTTTGTTTGCAGGAGCAAGTCGAAAATGGAATCCCGCTGCCCCTGTGCTTGCGGAAGTTCTGCCAGTGGCTGGTCACGCTTCGGAAGGAAAAGAATGTGGGCCTGTGCGGTGACAGAGGGGTGGACCGAGGGGACCGTGCCATCAGACTGGCTGCCATTGTCACCTGGTCGGGTAAGGGAGAGCATTTGTTATTGACTCTGTTATAAAGAACTCTTCTTCGTCATCGTCAAACAGGTTCAGACAGTTTCCTGTCACTCTTTGGCTGGATAAAATCTTGTAAGAAGAGTTTTGAAAAGAAAAACAAAACCAAAAAAAAAGGCAGGAGAATGGACCAGTAAGGCAGAAAGATAGTAGATGACAGTAAGCAAAGGGAAAAGGCAGAGTCAAAGAGAGTGACAGATTAGAGGAAGTTACAAGCACAGAACTTCCAGAAGGTGGGGGAACTATTTGTACAAAATACCCCCGGGTATCCATCCCCGCCAACCAATCTAGGAAACACTGAATCAGTAAATAGATTACATATCATTCCGATTGAGAAAGCGAGGGAGTGAGGGAAAGTGAAGTGAGCAAGTAGTCAAGTGGTAGACTAACAGAAACGGAACGGAACTGATTTAGTCTACTCGTTTACAGTGCCAACCTCCCTGAATGATTTTGGGTTTTATGTCCTCTCGACCTGGGAAGGCACATATGGGACATAGTGCCAACCTCCCTAATAAGATCCCTCCTTTATAAGGACTTATTTTGGATGATTTTTCAAGGTCGTAATTGAGAGACTGTCCACTGTCTTCCTTTTAAGTCTTTATTGTTTTAAGATGGACTGACTTTATTCTCTTCTAGTTTAGCCCTTTTATCGCCACTGTCGCCTCTTGGCACCACATTGATTTGACACCCATGTCACTAAAAGACATCAAATGAGGGTCTGGTATCCAGTGACCTTATGTTCTTCATTTTGGGAGGTAAAGATAGGCCCTATGTCATGCACATCACAGAGGAATCCCCAATGGCTTGTACCCACGTGTCATATCCGGCCACAAGGAGCGCTCCATAGTATGGGAGACCGCCATCTTAGTCAGTAACTTTGTTTGAAAAATGCCCGATCGATGCTGTTTACACACAAATCTGACTAAGATGGCGACACTTCCGTTGGAAGGGTCGAGATGTGCACGCAGGTGGGCGGGAGCCATATTGTAGATGAAATCTTTTTTTCTACCCAGGTAAGTTTAATGGTAATTTTTGGCTGAGGAATGGCTAGCGTTGAAAGGGTTAAAGAGTCGACATGTAAGCGAGTTTTAAAGAATGGACGTGCAAGTGAGAATTTTTGCTTTTACGTTGTTGCAGACTGGGATCTGGGCGTGTGTCTTCATTACGAACTGAGGCGGAAGCAGGTTGCCAAAGCTCCTTGCTTCAACATGTGGATTGACCTCAGAGCCACCTACACAGTAAGTACTCTTCTTCTTCGTCATCGTCATCGATCGGTCAGTCTCCTGTCATATGAACGCAGATGCGTCATGCTGCCGTTATGCGCCTAACTATAAAAAAATAGTTAGACCCAGCATGTCCGTCTTCGGCTGGGGAAAATCATTGTTTCTTGGAAAAAAGGCAGGAGAATGGACCAGTAAAAAAGAAAGATAGTTGATGACCATGAGCAAAGGGAAAAGGCAGAGTCAAAGAGTGACAGATTGGAGGAAGTTCACAAGCACAGAACTTCCAGAAGGTGGGGGAACTCTGTATGAAAGACACCTCACACATACACACACCTCCCACCCTTGGTATCCCCACAGGGGTGTAAGTAGTTGTTGTCTTACCCTGGCTTAAAGACTCCAGGGATCCTCCCAACAGCCGAACCACTTGAACACTATGGTACAAATGCACCAGCTAGGGATGAGAACATTACGTGTGTGACCGTTTTTGATTACCCCGCCGCGTGGGCAGCCACACTCCGATTTCGGAGGATTTTGGACTGATGATGTTATGCTTGGAGCTTGCCATGGCTAAGGACAATCCCTGCATAGCTACACAGAGCATATCAATATTTTGATGTTTTGTCTTTGACTTTTTTCCTGTCAGCTATTTCATGTGTAAAAGATAATTTCTGTTATCTTCCTAGGCTTTGTAAAGGTTTATGAATGAAAGCGTATAGTTCCTGAATGTATGATTGAAAGGATTCTGTTGATTTATGCCAAATGGCGTTGTGCAGAAATTATACGGCAGTATTTCACAAGTGAAAGAAAGTGAAAGAACATTTCTGTTATCTTCCTAGTCTGTAAAGGTTCATGAATGAACGCGTATAGTTCCTGAATGTATGATTGAAAGGATTCTGTTGATTTATTCCAAATGGCGTTGTGCAGAAATTCTACTGAAGTATTTCACAAGTGAAAGAACATATCTGTTATCTTCCTAGTCTTTGTAAAGGTTCATGAATGAACGCGTATCAGGAACGTGTAGTTCCTGAATGTATGATTGAAAGGATTCTGTTGATTTATGCCAAATGTTGGTGTTGTGCAGAAATTCTACGGAAGGAAGCCGAAAGGTTTAAACGGCGCTCTGCAAGATGTCGGCATTGAGTTTGAGGGAAGAGAACATTCAGGTAAATGCGTGCACAGCTACCTCATTACCATATTGTCCTGACTATAAGGCGATACTTTTCCTTCCCAGACTGAGACCCCTGCACCTTATGTTGTTGTTGTTGTTGACATACCCTGGCTAAAAGACTCCCGGGATCATCCCAACAGCCGAAGCACTTGAACACTATGGCACACAAACATCAGCTATGGATGAGAACATTACGTGAGTGACCGATTTTGATTAGACCCCCCCCCCCCCCCCCCCCCCCCCCCCCCCCACGTGGGCAGCCACACTCCGTCTTTGGGGGATTTTGGAGACTGATGATGTTATGCTAGGAGCTTGTCATGGCTACAGACAGTCCCCGCATAATGTAACAATATTTTGATGTAGCCTTGGTGTTCTAGCCTATGTCAATTGGCCTGACATAGCCTTCAATTAAGCCTTGGCGCTCAGCACCTTATTATATGACTAATATTAAAATAGTAAGAAAATATAGTAAAACATCTTAATATTGTGTGAAATTTGGGGGATGCACTAAGGATGCACTTATAGTCCGAAAAACATGATACATATAAAATCCTTAAAACAATAAATATGTTTTCCTCAATGGCTCCCCCCCACCTGCGTGCGCATCTCGACCCTTCCAACGGAAGTGTCGCCGTCTTAGTCAGATTTGTGTGTAAACAGCATCGATTTGGCATTTTTCAAACAAAGTTACTGACTAAGATGGCGGTCTCCCATAATATGGCACGCTCCTTGTGGCCGGATATGACGACATGTGGGTACCAGCCATACTGACTTTTGCCCAGTGGGAAGTCAACTTAGCTAATCTTGTCATGTTTTCAGGCTGTTGAGTGTTGGTAAGGTACATTGATGAGTGTTTTGTAATACGTGGTTGAACTTTATGTGGTGACAGTCCTGAGATGACCCTAGCTGTCGACAGGACTATAAATGACTTACTAACTAACTAACGTGAAGAAACGAAGATGACTGCTGGAGAGAGAGAGAGAGAGAGAGTGAACTTTTCTACAATACTGTCTGTTTTGGACAATCCAATCTGGTAGATCTTTATTTCATATTACCTAATCGTCGTAAGTTTATTTGTCATCATTTTTACTTAAGTGATGTCACTGTCCACTGTAAAATTTTGGTATTGCATCACAAGTTGTTTACATCTTTACGTCATGTGTGTCACTATGTCATATCTATTTTTAGCACTGGACAACGGGTTGAACCCGAAACGTCGTGTTTTGTTTTGCTCTGTGTTTTTTTTATCATTAAACCGTTTCTTCTGGGTTTTAATTTCGACTTTGTTTTAATTTGTTGTAACTAACTAACCCTATTTATATGTCTCCTCCTCTCTTGTATTCCAGGGCTCCACGATTCCAGAAACACGGCAATGCTGGCTTGGAGGATGATACGAGATGGTTGCCTTTTGAGCATCACAAAATCGCTTGTGCCTGTACGTCGTCCATGATTTTATCGCTTTGTTGAAAGCGTAATGTTTTAATTGCCGTCGGTATGGTATTTTATTGTACAGTTTTGAGCTCTTTACTTTTTGGGGGGGATGTGTTTGCTTTTATGGTGTTTATCTGAACTGCACTGCTTCTTGCTCAATTTTTTATACGAGTCTTTGTGGTTGTTTTTTTGTCAGTCTCACTCTAGTCTCTGTCTCTCTTTTCTCTCTGTCTCCGCCTTCCTTTCTCTTTGCGATTTCTTTTTCCGTAATGCCAGAGTTAAGTTGTCAGATTTCTGACTTCTACTATAATGGACTGCATGTTCTATTGTTTTAAGTTTATATCGAAAACTTGAGTCCGTAAAGATTTTTGTATTTTTTATTGCAGGCTGTTCCATCATTTTAAAAATGTTCAGTCTGAATGGAGATTCTTATTGTGAATAATAAATAGACTTCTGAATTTCTTTTGGGGGTTGAGTGTTTTTTTCACAAGTCACAACGCTTAATTGTCCTTAACTCATTCGTATCGCAATTATAAAAAAACCTCACAAATCACTCCAGCCATACACACAAACAAAACATACATAAACAAAAGGAGAAATGAAAGATTACGGGTTTTTACTTCAGGTTTAGACATAGGGAAGTGGTAGATCAGACTTTTTTATATATAGACTTTATATAGAAAAACTCCACCGATTGGTTCCCACAACAAACCAGTACAAAAGCAAAGTCAGAGGCAAAATTGTGGTCTAAGGGAGTGAAGCAAGTTTAGAAGTGACCAAGGTATGGTGTGCACACAGATTTACTTATGGATCAAATTGACAGCTATCTATTAATTCTGGATATATATGGCCGGAACGACTTGAATGAGTTTAAGGATATTCATTGTGTGGTGGCACATAAAACATGAATAAAACACATCATGGTGTAACAATGCAGCATTCACTCAAAGCTCACACTCAGGCAGTCGACATGCCTTCCTTCATTCACTTGCGAGATATAAAAAGTATGCATAGCAACTTTGAACAGAAGGCATCCCCTAACCCCCTCACACACATACACATATTACATGCATGCATACACATGCACAAACACACATGCATACTCATATAATTATGCGAGGTACAGTTAAAATTAAGAAGCAGACCTGTCTACCCTACGATTTTTAGGCGTAGTTTACGAATTTTGACCGCGAAATATGATAATACGCCGAGTGCGGCAAAAATACAAAAATTGGCTCAAGCCCAACTCATGCAAAAAAATATAAAAACGAACGTGCTTTTTACGAGGAACGAATCGCGGCTGCTGTGTTTATAGTCTTCTCAATACTGAGTTACCGAGTGTCATTTCTGCCAGCATTTTTGATTGGCCAAGGACTTTCTAAGTCCGCAATATGATTTCCAACAGCAAGGCGCAGTGAGAAAGAAAAAAAAAGCAAATTTTATTTTGTTTCATGGTTTCGTGGCCTATCAGCAAAGAATACTTGTACAACTATCAAAAAACGAAAGAAAGAAAGAAATGAAAAAGAAGAAGAAACGGAACTCGCTACGCTGGCTCAGCTATGTGTCGACCAAATCAGAACTGTGCCTCGCAAAATGAACTGCATGCGACGCAGCAACAGCCTTTAGAAAGGCTTGGTTGTGTGTTTCAAGGAAGAGGACAATTACATCAATGATTAGAGCTGTGGTATGATTGCTGAATCGGCGAAAGTCAGAATGCGAAAGCTACTGAACGCGACAGTTGTAAAGTAAGGACTTTGATTAGAGCACAGTGCTCTCTCTCTCTGTCTCTCTCTCTCTCTCTCTCTCTCTCTCTCTCTCTCTCTCTCTCTCTCTCTCTCTCTCTCTCTCTCTATCTATCTATCTATCTATCTCTCTGTGATTCAAATCTCTCTCTCTCATTAAAAAAAAATCTTCCCTCTCTCTCTCTCTCTCTTTAAAAAAAATCTTATTCACCCTTCTCCCCCCAAATTTGTACAAATCAGATTTCAGTTGTGCTCATGGTGGGCGCATCGACTGCAAGAGGCATGTCTCGTCCAAAGGGCATAAGAATCCAAATAAATCCCAAAGCACTGAACTTTGTGGGAAGTTGTACAGTAGTTCTATTTCTATGTTGTGATTTTGTAATATGACTGTGTGCTTATAAGTTAGACTTAGACTTAAGTTAGAGTATAACAATATTCACAAAGAGTAAATGAGTGGCGTTTGGATTTATCTATTTCATCACCAACTCCAGCTTCTTTTGTCGTAGAATACTATAATTTACTTCATGGAATACTACTACATGTAGTTCAATTTTGATGTAGACAGACCTGTAAGAAGACAAAAAAAAGCACCGATCCTTTAAAGGTGGACCCTGACGGATGAGCTTTTGCAAGAAACATGTCGAGATCACCAGAAAGACAGTCTTTTCAATGATCAGAACACTCACTTTGCTCTGGTTTCCTAGAAGTCAAAACGGCGATTCCTCCTTGCCGGAGAGAGAAGCCATTTTGAATGGGGTGGGTGGAGACTACTCGAGCGGTTGAACCTTTTTTCTTTGTAGCGCAGTAAAAAAAAAAAAGCAACTATTTCCTTTGTTGTTAGGGAAACTCCTTTTGGTAAACTGTAAATAAAAAGGCTTGTATCGTGGACATTTTGTTATTTGGTCAAGCGACTGAGGCGGCCATTAGAAAAGAGAAGGCACACACCTTCTCTTTCACTGAAATAATTTGACTTCCAGCACCTCCACCAAGAAGGAATCGCCGATTTGACAGTTTGATTTCCAGGAAACCAGAGCAAAGCGAGTGTTGCTATCTCTGTATAGGGTGTTTTCCTGGTGATCTCGATGTGTTTCTTGCAAACACTCATCCGTCAGGGTGTCCCATTAAAGTTATTACAAAGCAAATAGATTCAGAATGCAAACATTAGATTAAAACATTAGCCTTAAATCTGTTCAATAAAACATGCAACATTGATATAGCTTCCATAAAATAACTATCGAATTCATGAAATAGCTCATGCGTTTCTCACATATTGCTTGAATGTTAATGTGATGGTTTTTGTTGTTGTATGTTTGTTTACGTCTATACATGTTGCTTGAATGTGTTTTTGCAGAACACGGTGACAGAAGCTCCTTCTTCAAACAAGCGCGGCCAGCAAGCGGCGAAGAAAACTCCACACGCAAAATCTGTTGACAAAAAAGGTGAAAACAACAAAACACAAAGCGTTCTCACCACAGGAAGGTCTAGCAGTAAACTGGAAGCCAATCTACAAAACAACAAAGCCGGTGGACTGAGAATGAGAAACCTCAACATACAGCCCGCAACGCAGAGCGAGAGCACCCACCACACCCACCACAAGAAGCACGTTGGAATGGCGACGCAGTTGAAGAGATCTGCCGTGTTTACTCCCGAAAAGAGTTTGACGAAATGTCAAAGATTGTCCGCTCCGAAGAAAGCTGTAGCGGAAAAGTCATCAACATGTTTGGAAAGTCGCTCGGGAAAAGACAAACCGAATGCAAAGTCTTTAAGTGCTGCACCGGCTAAACTTTCAGTGAAGGCCGGGTCATTAGAAATGACACAGAATACGGTGACGTCATCAACCAGAGCTGGGTCGCTCAGAACTCCACAGAATAGCATGACATCATCAACCAGTGTGACGTCATCAACCAGTGCTGGGTCATTCAGAACTCTGCAGAATACTATGACATCATCAGCCGGCGCTGGATCGTTGAGAACTCCACAAAATACTATGACATCATCAACCAGTGCTGGGTCGTTCAGAACTCCACAGAATAGCATGACATCAACCAGTGTGACATCATCAACCAGTGCTGGGTCATTCAGAACTCCACAAAATACTGTGACATCATCAGCCAGCACTGGGTCATTCAGAACTACAAACGGTGTGACACCGCCCGGGTCATTCAGAACTCCACACAATACAGTGACATCATCAACCAGCACTGGGTCGTTCAGAACTCCACAAAATACTGTGACATCATCAGCCAGCACTGGGTCGTTCAGAACTCCAAACGGGGTGACACCTGCCGGGATGTTCAGAACTACAAACGGTGTGACACCGGCCGGGTCGTTCAGAACTACAAACGGGGTGACACCGCCTGGGTCGTTCAGAACTACAAACGGCGTGACACCGGCCGGGTCGTTCAGAACTACAAACGGGGTGACACCGGCCGGGTCGTTCAGAACTACAAACGGGGTGACACTGCCCGTATCGTTAAGAACTCCAAACGGCGTGACACCGGCCGGGCCGTTCATAACTCCAAACGGCGTGACAACGGCCGGGTCACTCAGAACTCCAAACGGCGTGACACCGCCTGGGTCGTTCAGAACACCACACAACCCACCACCACCACAGACGTCGTCCTCCAGCACAATGAGAGCCACCCCGCCGCTGTGCAAGTGCGGGCGCAGGGCCAAGAGGCGCATGGTGCAGAACCCGGGACCCAACACGGGACGCTGGTTCTTTTCCTGCGTCAAAGGGAGCTGCTCCGGCAGTAGTAACCCCAAGGCCATAGGTGTGTGGTGTGTTTTGTGGTGTATGTGTGCATGCATGTGGATGTGTGTTTGTGTGTGTGCGTGTGCAGGGCTTCCAATCGTCTCGCATAACAAAGGGTCCCAGGGACTCCTTCGCTTACAGTATAAAGGGTCCTAGAGGCGGGATAGAGGATCCCTGTGGCATATGTGAATGCTAAAAAGAATGTTTCTAGTGCATCCCTGTGAACCTCTGCACATTCTTTTAGAGGGTCCTTGAGAATGTTAGTGCTTCATAGACCCCCAAATGGGGGTCCCTGGGAGCCCTGGTGTGTGTGTGCACTGAAGTATGTGTGTCTGACTGTCTCCCTCTGTCCGTGCAACCCAGTAGCTATGACTTATTGAATGAGAGATGATGAAGAGTCTGTGTCTTTGTGCGTACGCGCGCGCATGTGTGTATGTCTGTATCCGTGTGTGTGTGTGACATGAATATCTCCTGAACTTTTCATCCGATTTGAAAAATAATAAATTGCTAAACTGCTCAGAATCACAAACTCTTTAATAACAATGTCTTTATTTGCCTACCCTCATAAGTTGTAATGTTCTTGTGGCAATGCTAGTTTGTTTTTTTTTTTGCTACACTGTGTGTGTGTGTGTTTTGCTTTGTACATGCATTGCTGCTGCTTTCCGTCGTCCTTAAATACTATTTTTCTTGTCTACTTGTTGATGAGCATTTGATTGTAACGTAAAGCGCTTTGGGCTCATTTGAAGTAAAGCGCTATATAAATGTGCTATTATTATTATTATAGGATGCAGGTTCTTCCAATGGGAGCATGCCCTGGCAGCTAGGCCGGTGACTACTACCACGCCCGCGATGGGCAGGCAGACGTACCTGAGCAGAGCTCCGGGAGGAGTGGGTGTGGGTACCACCACCACGCGGCCCTTCACGCCCGCGATGGGCAGGCAGACGTACCTAGGCAGAGGTCCTGGAGGTGTGGGTACCACCACCACGCGGCCCTTCACACCAGTGTTGCAGGCGCCGCCAGGTTGTAAAGGACAGAGGAGGCTGGGTGTGTCCAGTGTGCCTGCTAGCCGTTTTAGATGAAATTACTTTTTTTTTTTTTGTGGTTAGCTGCTGATGCGATGAGTAGCGATTAGTAAGTATTTAGTTTTAACCCTTTCACCACCAGCCATTTTTCAGCCCCAAAATATCATCAAACTTACCTGAGTCACAGAGAAACAATTATCTGCAATATTGCAAATTCCTCTGTGGTATGCATAACATTAGGCCTATCCTTACCTCCCAAAATTACCAAAAAAATAGGGTCTTCAGATAACAGGCCTGATTTGATGCTTTTTAGTAACATGGGTGTTAAAAACCATTGTGGTGCAAAAATGTGACATTGGCGGTGGAAGGGTTGATCCCTTCATGTAATGTTCTCATCCCTAGCTGATGCACTTGTGCTTGGCACAGTGTTCGAGTGCTTCCTCTGTTGCGATGATCCCTGGAGTCTTTTAGCCAGGGTTAGACAACAACAAGAAGTTCCCTTCACTGCCAGAGGAAAAAGTTCTGATAAATGATTGATTTTTCTTATTACAGTGGAACCTCCCTAGTAAGACCTTCCATGTTAATACTCCCTCTAAGATGGGACCCCAAATTTGTTTCACCGATTTTGTCCTCTTTACATCTGGACTACTGAGTGTCTCCATTAAGACCCCTCCCTATCAAGACCCCTCCCTATAAGACCCCTCCCTAAAGACCCCTCCCTATTAAGACCCCTCCCTATTAAGACCCCTCCCTATTAAGACCCCTCCCTATTAAGACCCCTCCCTATAAGACCCCTCCCTATAAGACCCCTCCCTAAAGACCCCTCCCTATAAACCCCTCCCTAATAAGACCCCTCCCTATTAGAGACCCCTCCCTATTAAGACCCCTCCCAATTAAGACCCCTCCCTATTAAGACCCCTCCCTATTAAGACTGATTTTTCTGCTGATTTTTCAAGATCTTAATAGAGAGGTTCCACTGTATAAAATTATAAAGAGACCTGTTAGACTCAATCTGAGAAAATGGTCTAGAGATATTATCTTTCCTGACTTGTCTAAGCCAAAAACCATCATTCCAGGGCTACGACATCAAGCGTATGACATCATCAATGACATCACACAGTACCCTGTAGTAGTAGACATGGGTCAGGCAGTGAAGGGGTTAATATAATACGCTCTTTTCATGCAAGGCAGCATTTTGTTTTTTAACCCTTCATATTTTGAACAAGACGAACGTGTGTTTTAGAATATTGGAAATTTTCCACATAAGAAATCCTATTCAAATGATCTTAAACAGGTGTCTCTGTGAATTGATTTTATGCGTAAAGGACATGAAGTTTTATCATTCCTGCCCAGACTTACCGTAAAATGCGGACTGTAAGCCGCTACTGTTTGCCTCAACTTTGGCCCATGCGGCTTATAGACTGATGCGGCTTATCTGTGGATTTTTCTCCATTCTACATTTATCAGTTTGATTACATCTGTTTCTGGCCACATTCTTTAGCCTGTTTTGAGCTTCTTTAGACTCAGAACTGGTTTTGGTAATCAATGGATTCAAATCTCATGTTTAAAGTGCCTGAGAACATTAAATACTCATGTTCTGATAGGAGAATTTCTATATTTGTGTTGCTTTATGCATATATAATTTTCTCTGCGGCTTATAAACTGGTGCGGCTTATACGTGAATAAATACCTACATTTTTGTCAATTTAAGGGATGCGACTTGTATACAGGTGCGTCTTATAGTCCCGTTTTTACGGTACTTTTAAGTAAAGAAAAGATGTTTGAAAAGCAAGGTATTTCCCAAAGGCAGTGCATAACCAAAATATGTTTATGGCTATTAACATCTCAATCAATCAATATTTTTATTGTCTATTTTACAGGAAATTCTCTCTGCAGCAAAAAAACAACCAACAAAGCAACACAACAAGACAGAGACATAGTCATAGACATCTCTACCAAATCAAGAGCACAGATTCTTGAATAACATACACCTTAACATACACCTTGACGTACCTTAACGTACACCTTAACGTACACCTTGACGTACACCTTGATGTACACCTTGACGTACACCTTGACGTACACCTTGACGTACACCTTAACGTACACCTTAACGTACGTTACGTACACCTTAACGTACCTTGACGTACACCTTGACGTACACCTTAACGTACCTTGACGTACACCTTGACGTACACCTTGACGTACACCTTAACGTACACCTTAACGTACCTTGACATACACCTTGATTCCTTATTGATGACATTGGTACTCAGTTTTCAGTGTCAGTTGCCAAAAAGCGACTTCGGTAGTGTAAGGACTGTGTGAGTTATTTCCTGATTGCCGTGAATATTTTTACAGTTAACTCACTCTACACGAGCGTACGATATTGGATGAGACGATAAACCGAGGTCCCGTGTGCTCATGCACTTAGCACACGTTAAACCCAGTGGCAACGAAAAAGTTGTCATTTGGTCAAAATTTACCCCCCTCCCTTCCTTCCTCATCAGTCACCCAAAAATCGCATGCAAAAAAAAAAAAGAAGAAGTTGGGTGGCGCGCCTCTGGCTGCGACGTGCTCTCCAGGTGGGAGCAACCCGAATTTCACAGACGCCTCTGTGACTATAATGTACCTAATCTAACCTAACCTAACCTATAGTGTACATGCCTTGCACTAAGATTGAACACCAGAGCACGCTATGGCGTACATCGTGTTCAAACATTCACAGTTCACAACTCGGCGAAGCCATGCAAACCAAACTGATATGAAAGTATTCCCCAATGGTCCATTAGTAGCTTTCAACCATTGAAATGACTTACTATTTTCAGGCATCAGAACTGTCAGAGGATTAAGAATTTCTGACAGAGGATTGGCTTCTCCTGTCCGAGGTTTTGCCTTTTTATTGAGTATCCTTTGTGTTAAATAGCATTTTAAAGTGATTTATCACTACATTAAGCCTTTTTGGTCATGTTGGGAACTCATTTCAGTGTTGTCCGCCTTTACTACCTTTAATCTGGGGCCTTGGTGGCCCTTTTACCGCAGTTTTCAGAGGATTGGACTTCAGCCTATTCTGTAGCCTGATTTTAAGGACAGCAATGTATGCAAATGAGTGCCCCCCCCCCCCCTTATTTATCTTTTATGCTTTTTTTGCAAAGAACATTAATTGGCCTGTAATTTTATAAAAATTGTTTTGGAACTTTGACAGTTGTTAGCTTTTATAATTTCATAAATTATCAAGAACTGTACCATTAACTGATGATTAAGCATTATTATTTTGGGTTTCAATTTCGACTGTTTTAATTTGTTGTAATTTTAAAATAAGCATTTGTATAAATTGTGGATAAAGCAAACTGAAATGCCTTCATAAATCAATGTTTGCTTCAGCTGCGGGGGGACATTACCACATGGACCCCGGCCTTTCAGGGGTTTTTCATGTTGTGTAGTTGCACCCATGTGTATGTTATGAACAACATTTGCAACAACACAAAATGTGTATGTGAGCGCACACACACAGCATTTTTTTCAAAATTGTTTCAAATTCTCTTTGAAAGTGGCCTGCTTTGTGGTGCTGACCGTCTGTGATGCTGAGATCTATCGACACATAAGCACAGTGTAGGATAGTTTTCCAGGACGAACCAGTCTACACCATTTGCACACCGAAAAAAAAAGTACATACACACAAACGCACGCATATATACACACACCAGTCTTTTTCAGCCAATTGTGTAAAAAATAAATAATAAAAAGACAGGTGCATGCGATGGGTATTAAGTTATATGTATATAACACTAACAGCCCTGATATAAGCTCAGTTGTTGGCAGGGCTGTAGACAACATGACTTGACCTGCAAATGATGATACTCTATCACAGCCTATGATTATGAATATGTCAAATAGATGGAAATAGAAATAACATATGTGATGTATAAAGACGTCATAGAGCTTTTCTTTTCTGAATGAGTGGTTAATGAATGACAGACAGATAATTTATGAATGGAAAGTTAAAATGAAGTAATGAGTAACATTTGCAACAATAAAAAAATATATATTTGAGCGCATGCACACACACATATATACACACACCAGTAATTTTTCAGACAATTGTTTAAAAACCAAAAATAAGAAAAACGGGGTGCACGCAATGGGTATAATTATATTAAGTTATATGTATATAGCAGCCCTGATATAAGCCCAGTTGTTGGCAGTGCTGTAGACAACATGACTTGACCTGCAAATGATGAACTCTATCACAACCTATGATTATGAATGTGTCATAGAACACACACCAGTTATTTTTCAGCCAATTGTTTAAAAACTAAAACTAAGAAAAACGATGTGCATGCAATTAATCTATGTTAAGTTATATGTATATAACAGCCCTGATATAAGCTCAATTGTTGATGAACAAAAACCTGAACGCCCAAGTTGTTTGCTGGTAATATTTGGGAAATTTATTGACTTCCCTTTATCAAACACAATCATGGACTAAATTAAGATAGGCTGTGTGTGCCACACTTGAGGTTAAATCTTATCACATGTGTTGGTATGTAGACGTAGCTTGCTGCTTGTTCAATGTTGGAACACATTGGTGTGTACATGTATTAAGGTGTGTACAGAATATACGTGGAATGTGGTTGGTCACCCCTTACAGCGTATCCAATGTTCAGAATTTTTGTTGTAGTTGTTGGCTTGCCCTGGCTAAAAGACTCCAGGGATCATCCCAACAGCGCTTGAATACTATGATACAAGTGCATCAGCTCCGGATGAGAACATTACGCGTGTGACCGTTTTTGATTACCCCGCCACACGGGCAGCCACACTCTGTGTTCGGGGGAGTTCAGAATTTAATTGAGTAAAGTCTGGAGATTGGTTTCGGCTAAAGATCAGCATCCAATGAGCATCTCCAAAACTGAACATCATATAACAGGACGGGGGGTTTCAAATTAGAGATACACTTGTACACAAAAAAGCATGACATAGAAAGAAGCCAAAGAGTTGGGTGACCGCTCATTTGTAATGACATTGGTTGGAAGTCATTTCATTGGTTGAAAGCTTCACGGGTGTAGCTTTTCCTGGTATACCAAAATTTCCGCTTTTTTAAATTTTACCAGAAAAGGACGTTCCTTTTTTTTCAAATTTGGCAAACAAGATCTTTGTGTGTGTAGTGTATTTTTCAAACACTTTAAAATAAGCATTTTGTATAAATTGTGGAAAAAGTAACTAAAATACCTTCATAAGTCAATTTTTGCTTCAGCTGCAGGGGGACATTACCCCTGGACCCCGGCCTTTCAGGTTTTTTTCATTTTGTGTAGTTGCACCCATGAAACGTCTAGTCATAGACCATAGTGTAATAATCTTATACCAGTTTGGTTTGCATGGGCTTGATGAGTCATGCACAAAGGATGTTTAAATACATTGTACGCTAGTGTTTAGTGTACCATTGTGTTGCATAGTTGTGCGGGATAAGTATGCTATTATATAGCGTACCATCATGTAAGAATAGTTAAAAGTAATGCCTTTTGGTTGATGTGTACAATCTTTTTTTTTAAAGTGTATGTAGAATATACAACCAAAAGAAATTGTCTAGAAACACATTCCTTTTTTTTAAAGCATATGTAGAATATATACAACCAAAAGAAATTGTCTAGAAACACTTTTTTTTAAAGCTTATGTAGCACACGTTAAATCCAGAGGCAGCGAAAAAGTTGTCATTTGGTCAAAATTTACCACCACCCCTTTCCTTCCTCATCAATCACACAAAAAAAATCGCATGCACATTTTTTTTTTTTAATGGGTGGTGCGCCTCTGGCTGCGGCGCGCTCTCCAGGTGGGAGCAACCCGATTTTTACAGAGATGCCTCTGTGACTATAAAGTACCTAATAAATCTAATACACTATACAACCAAAAGAAATTGTCTAGAAACACATTTTTTTTTTTTTTTAGTGTATGTAGAATATACAAGCAAAAGAAATTGTCTTCTTCTTCTTCTTCTTGACTGTACGTGGCCACAATCAACAAACCGTCTAGAAACAAACTAAGTCATGATTAAATGAGATTTGTTTGGAAGTGTGAGAGAGAGTACTCTTTTATTATGGGTTTTTTTTCTGTTAAATGAGATTTGTTTGGAAGTGTGAGAGAGAGTACTGGTATTCTTTTTATTTGTTGTGTACAGGTCCGTTCTTACTTCATTATTGTTTTTAATACTTTATTGTTCCAAATCGTGTTTTTCTTTTCAAGCTAGTCAGTGTTGTTTGAATTTAAAATCAATTGACTTAATAAAGATACAAATGATGTCAAATAGAAACGACCTGAAAGAGTTTCTATGAGAGAATTAAACCCAAAATGTTAACTTATTCATTTGTGTTTCTTTCCTTTTGATTCCATTTCAACGATGACATTTCATGCACCCACACATAAGGCTCGCTTCAACATCGTCTCTTTTGTTCCATTTCAACGATGACATTTCATGCACCACACACATAAGGCTCGCATCAACATCGTCTCTTTTCCATTTCAACGATGACATTTCATGCACCACACATAAGGCTCGCATCAACATCGTCTCTTTTGTTCCATTTCAACGATGACATTTCATGCACCACACACATAAGGCTCGCATCAACATCGTCTCTTTTCCATTTCAACGATGACATTTCATGCACCACACATAAGGCTCGCATCAACATCGTCTCTTTTCCATTTCAATGATGACATTTCATGCACCACACATAAGGCTCGCTTCAACATCGTCTCTTTTCCATTTCAACGATGACATTTCATGCACCACACATAAGGCTCGCTTCAACATCGTCTCTTTTCCATTTCAACGATGACATTTCATGCACCACACATAAGGCTCGCTTCAACATCGTCTCTTTTCCATTTCAACGATGACATTTCATGCACCACACATAAGGCTCACTTCAACATCGTCTCTTTTATTCCATTTTAGCAATAAAACGGGATCATTTCATGTACACACACACACACATACGACTTGCATCAGCATAACATCATGGTTATAGCCTAAGTGTCTTTTATCAGACACGCAATTTGCAATATCAATTTCAAAGTAACCCTAGAAATAAAATGCGTCTTGACCTACTGTCGAAACCTTAAACAAAAGTTATTAATCAAACTCATAGCTGACATACTGTGTTTTTCGGACTATAAGGCGATACTTTTCCCCCAGACTGAGACCCCTGCGCCTTATAATGTGACTGATAATATAGTTACAAAATAAAGTAACAAAATCTGAATTTTGTGTTAGATTTGGGGGGTGCGCCTTATAATCAGGTGCACCCATAATTTGTAGTCCGTAAAATAAGGTCATTTTGTAAAATAAATTGTTTTCAAATTGTGGGTGATGCAAAGGTAGTTTTCTCATATTTCTTAAAACTGTGGGACAATTTTTTTTAACTTGGGCAATCAGTGCTGTTAACATACCTGCCTACCCCCAATTTCTTTTTTAGGTACTCCACGAAATAAAATTCCGTACTTTTTCCTCAAAATTCTGTATTTTGCAAGAAGACCCCAAAACGGAACATTACAGAACATTAAACCGCCATGCGAAATGACGAAAAACACTCGATTTGGACCGATCTTAGAAGACCTTAAGTTCAAATTTTTGCCGTATTAATTTTCCATTTACCGTACTGCAGTACTGGGGCTCAAAATCGTGTACAAAATACGGAAAAATCGTATGGGTAGGCAGGTCTGTGTAAAGCATGACAGTAATCACTCTTTTTTTTCGTCTTCACTCACAGACACATCTGTTCAAACACATGCATAATCAGGGCTGCCTACCCCCTGTTGCAGTTTCCAGGGACAAGCTGCTTAAAAACCAGGGACAGAGACTTATTTCCAGGGACAAACATCGCTATATTATGCATCATGAAATATATTTCGTGATCTAGCAACATTTCTGCATCTGGATATTTGGGGTAGTCTTTTTGTTGTTTTTCGGTGCCAACATGCTTCTACATTCAAGATATTTTGGCGTTCAGTAACCTAACAGTAAGAGCATTTCAACATTGCCTGT
Source organism: Phymorhynchus buccinoides (assembly GCA_017654935.2). Taxonomy (NCBI): domain Eukaryota; kingdom Metazoa; phylum Mollusca; class Gastropoda; order Neogastropoda; family Raphitomidae; genus Phymorhynchus; species Phymorhynchus buccinoides. The sequence goes on along the minus strand of CM065682.1, from coordinate 74,120,392 downwards.
TGTTTTGGGTGTTCATGCGTTTAATAGTAAGGTCAGCTAACAAGATAAGTCACTGCTCTACAAAGTTTTGATTCTACTCAGTTTCTAGGGACACTAAACAGAAAAGTGGATTCCAGGGACAGGGTGACATTTCAACTGTTTCCAGGGACAAATACCCCTTAGGGGGGGTGGTAAGCAGCCCTGCATAATGCATACCCATCCACTCACACGAACGTACATACAAACACGTGCACGTGCATACAGTATACTCAAAAACATGAATCAACATGAAATGTTTCAATCCCTTTGATATTAAAGTGTAGAGTGGCACAGAGGTAACGGGTTTGCCTCGTATACAATAAACCCGAGTTTGAACCTGGGTACAGGGGATTTTTCTTCTCACTTTGCACTAGGCCTTACAGTCTGAACGTGGAGTCTTTCGGATGAGACGATAAACCAAGGTCCTGTGTGCCCACACACTTAGCACATGTTAACTCACTCGGCACTGGCCAGTTGCTTCCCCTTACAACCGTTTAGGACGGGCCATTGGACTAGGTTTGAAAACCCATCACCACAAAAAAGTTATGGACTGATATTTTCAGATAAGATTACTAACACCATGCACTAAACGATCGTAAAATATCAGATTCCATACCTTCGTCGTTTGTATCCTATTGACGAAAACAGCTAACACATAGAAAGAAGGAAAATTTCAAATTCCGATCTTTGACCCCCCTCTACAACCAAACCTGAATGTAAAGTCTGCAATGATTGGTTGATTTCAAGAGAGGCAAGGTCAAAGCAAACTGAAAATAGGTTATGACGTCGCACCGGAAAGCTGGTTACACGCCAGAAATCAAAACCTGGAAAACTCTTATGAGCCGTATCCGGGCCATTCGTCCTAAATGGTTGTGCGAGCCATGAGCCGGATTCGGCTCACTCGTCCTGAGTGTGTTAAACCGAGTGGCAACGAAAAAGTTATTTGGTCAAAATGTGTACACACACACATGCCTTTCCTTAATCCTGTGGACTACCAGTTTCCCTCCACTGCCACAGCTGTAAGGAGTGATCGTAAAATGAACACGATGCTATTAAAGCTTGGGCACTCGCTTTTTCATCACATTTGAAAGTGTTTGGGTTGAGCGCAGTGTCCAGTCGACACCAGTCCACTCCGTAAGCCAGGGAGGCGTGGTTTGTGTAGTTGGCTACCACTTGCAGGGATTCACCGTCTGAAAACATCCCACGAAAGACGATAATGTAGGTAATTAATAATTCAATCCAATCTTACAGCTTTACTCTCATAACACAAATTTGCAGAATGATTTAGTGTCATGTTTTGTAAGATAAGAAAGAATTAAAATAAAAGGTAAATTATCACTGCCCTGAAATTAAACTATCGTAAGTCAAAATGGTCAACTTCCTTATGTTGGACTTACCAAGTTGATCAAGACAAGATGCACCATCTAACAAATCTGTTAGAAAACAATTTGCAAAGATATTTATATCGCCTACGGTAATGCTAAATGAACAAAACATGACATAATTTGACCGAAACATTGAGTTTTCCATTCCTCGTGTAAAATGACATCTTTCGACTTACTTCTCTATTTTTGCGCACAGTGATATACTCAAGCACATTACCTATAAATCGCCATTCCACCTCTTTTAAAACAAAAATTTACAACACTCCATACATTCAGTTCAAAGGCAGAGGCGGCTCAGTCAGTAAGTTGCCGGCTTGTAATCCAACGGGTTTGCAAATGCTGGGGTTCGAACCCACCCATGTCCGCGGTGTTGTGTCCTTGGGAAAGACACTTTACTCCTGTTTCCTGGTCCTTCGGATGAGACTTAAAACCGAGGTCCTGTGTGCGAACGCATGCATGCACAAGATCTTGCGCACACATTAACACATTGACGGCGGGCCGCATTTGAAGTCGCGGCCCTTGAACATCACGCACTGCCGGGCCGCGTTTAAAGTCGCCCAACGGTATAAGGTAGAAAACTCATGCAAAACTCTTGACCACAGTTTTCCTTACTTTCGCGAGTAGTTTCCCTTTAAGCTCACTTCCGTTTTCTTCCATTTCTTTGTGTTCAATCGCCGATTTGACGCCAATTACAAACGAAAATGCCAAACCATCGTGGTCTAACGAGAGAGGAGATTCTCCACATTCTGGATTTGGATGAACCTGATGATAACAATCCAAAATACTCGTTTTCTGACTCAGAAAGTGATGAAAGTAGCGAGGAGGAGCATGAAAACGAAGCTAGTGTGTCTAGTAGTACTAGTACAAGTCAAGAGACTAAGAGTGTTGGTCGTGGTAGGGGTGGCGGCAGGGGGTGTCGTTTTCCCCCGTTTTTCCCCATTTTTCAAGTCGGCATGTAATAAGCGTTACTCCTATCAACTTAAAAAATACACAGACGAATTCGGCAGCCTTTTGTCAGTAAGTATGCAAAATTTGGTTGCAAAAGGACATCATTCAGCTTCGTAAGACACGTTTGTTTACAACCACCCAATTTCTATAAAGAGGGTCGCGGCAGGCTGGGGCCTGCACGGAGAATAGGCAGAGGCAGCGTCAGTCACAATAGTGTTAAAGCCCATTCCACTATTAGGAGCAGGCCATGTTTTGCCGGTGGGATAGATGACACAAACTCACATAGCGTGCAAAAATGGGTAGCGCAGTAGAATGAAGAAGAAACACCTGAAGGTGCTGATGGGACCCAGAGATGCACCAGCCACGCCTGCCCTATCAACATGAGAGCAGCCCTGCTCCAGTCATGGAAGTCTGTGTTGCGTTATTTAGGAGCAGGCTCACACGAGACATTCCATTAAGTATACAGAGGCACCTAGCTACTCCCGGCTTGGAGACCATCAGATACAATGCATAGGAGTCCTTGCAAAATGTTCCCATGGGTGTACCAGCCCGTTTTTCATGACTGCAGAGCCACACCGGAAAAAAACAACCCACTCGGAAACCAGCACGCGTCCAACAGCCCCCACCAAGGACAGGCGAGGCCAGTGCATCTCTAGACAAAGCGATGCGCTCTCCTGGTGGGAGCAACCCGAATTTACCAGAATACCAGAGGATACTCTATTATTAGGTACTTTACAGTCACTGAGGCGTCTGTGAAATTCGGGTTACTCCCACCTGGAGAGCGCGTCGCAGCCAGAGGTGCGCCACCCATTTTTTTTGGCATGCGATTTTTGTGACTGATGAGGAAGAAAAGGGGTGGGTGGGTACATTTTGACCAAATGACAACTTTTTCATTGCCACTGGGTTTAACGTGTGCTAAGTGCATGGGCACACAGGACTTCGGTTTATCGTCTCATCCGAAAGACTCCACGTTCAGACCGTAAGGCTTAGTGCAAAGTGAGAAAAAAATCCTCTGTACCCAGGTTCGAACTCGGGTTTACTTGACACGAGGCGAACGCGTTACCCCTGTGCCACTGTACTGACCTGTCTTGGAGGTGTCGACGATGTGAAAGCCGTTGTGCATGGTGGCCGTCAGGACGTAGCGAGCGACGAAAGGATCCCATTTCACCCGCCACACACCACCTCCCAGAGCTGTAGTGGACACAGGACTTCGCATCTGTCTGCTGTCAAACACTCGCAGGTTCTCGTCATAGCTAATGGAAAAAGAAAAAAGCCAGCGAGAATCGTGTCCGTACAGAAGTGTCAGAAACCTGTTCTCCTTTCTATCTGGGGTAAATGAGGTTGAATCCATCAAATTCATATTACAGACATGAGGTGAATATTTAATCATAGTTAATAAATGTTGCAAAGTTTTATAATTTCACATTGACATGAGGTGATATTGATAAATGTTGCACCAGTTGGCTGTCAAACTCGCAGGTTCTCGTCATGGCTAATGGGGGGTGGGGGTAAGCTCATGGTACAGAAGTGGAGAATCCATCATATATTACAGACATGAGGTGATATTAATAAATGTTGCATCAATTGGCTGTCAAACACTCGCAGGTTCTCATCATAGCTAATGGAAGGAAGAAAAAGAAGAAGCGAGAATCGTGGTAAAGAAGTGGACATTTTCCCTCTGAGGAATCCTTCATATATTACAGACGAGAATCGTGGTAAACACTCGCAGGTTCTCATCATAGCTAATGGAAAAAAGAAGCGAGACATTTTCCCTCTGAGGAATCCTTTCATAATTGTTGTGTCTGTCGGCTGTCATAAAACAATAAACAAACTATGAATCCTGATGACAGAGAGGCTATTTTCACAATTAGAAATCTTTCATGTTTCAGGCGATACTGATATAGCACTAGTCAGCTGTCAAACACTCCCTCTATCAAACACACTGATATTAACACACTCAGGACGAACGAGCCGGATCAGGCTCATGGCTCGAATGGCCCAGATCTGGCTCATAAGAGTTTTCAAGAGGTTTTGATTTCTGACGTGTAACCAGCTTTCCAGTGCGACGTCATATCCTATTTTCAGTTTGCTTTGACCTTGTCTCTCTTGAAATCAACCAATCATTGCATAGCTTACATTCAGCTTTGGTTGTAGAGGGGGGTCAAAGATCAGAATGTGAAATTTTCCGTCTTTCTATGTGTTAGCTGTTTTCATCAATAGGAAACAAACGACGAAGGTATGGAATGTAATATTTTACGATTGTTAAGTGCGTGGTGTTGCTAATCTTTTCTGAAAATATAGATGCCTAATTCTTCATAACTTGGTTTCGGTGATCGTTTTACGAACCTAGTCAAATGCCCAGTCCCCATAGAACAAGGGGAAATAATTCGGCCAGTCCCGAGTGAGTTAAACATACAGGAACATGAAGGATAAAGTATTAACAATGTCAAAGAAGGGGCACATCTTCCTCAAAAGGATTCTCTTTCTGTCCTTCAGATATTATTTTTGTCAAGAAAAAAAATCTTGGTTGATCAAAAATGTCTTATTCACCTTCCCACTGCCAGCTGGTGCTCCCTTAGAGGACTGCTTTGAATACTGCACACCCCCATAGTAAACCTAAAAAACAACAACAAAAACAGGTTACATTTTAAGAAAACAAATTGTACCATAAATTATTTTTAAGATTATAAGGCGATACTTTTTTTTTTCTCAGAGTGAAATAAAATGATTACTAAATGTAGTAAGAAAATGTTTGTATCTGGTCAAGATGTGCCACCCCCCCCCCCCCCCCCCCGGTTAATCTCTTATTTGCTACAATTTTGTGTGCTTATCATGAATTTAATCAGACCCAGTGTAAATGTGTATTTTGGTTACATTATTAATTTGGTTGACAGCTTGTCTTTTGATTCGCATCTCACTTCTGTTTTTATGCGCTCATGATATATCTCTTGTTCAATGTGCGCATGCGCGCGCGTGTACGTGTAAGTAATTTTCTTAATCTTTCTGATTAATGTGAATTTGCTTGACTGTATATTTTTATGTTGATTTTGTGTATCTGTGAATTTTCGCTCGCTGTCACATACACCAGAAGATGTTCTTATCTGTAGTTTTAGTTTTGTTTTTTGTCTGTCGTGTGCTTGTCCTTTATTTTGTTGATGCGTGTCTATTTTGTCTTGTCAGCTACGTTTTGTTGTTGTTGTTTTTTTGTTCTTTCTTTCATTTTCACTCTTTTTTTTCTTCGTTCCCTCTTTTTATTATTGCAACAACAAAAAACAATACATTAATGCATGTAAGAAATTGATGATATATATGTGTGTACAATATGTATTGTAAAAAAAGAAGTCAATAAAAAAAAATATGTAGTAAGAAAATATAAAATCTTGATTTTTGTACAATTTGGAGGTGCCCCTTACAGTCTAATAACTATGGTAAGATTCTTGAAGATCAAAAGAAATATTGTAGGTGTCTGTATTTGTTGTTGTTACAGACAAGGATTATGTAGAACTGATCCCGATCTGTATGTAATAAACAATGCACTATTCAAGCAATACAGATTTTTAATTCATTTTTAACAAACAGCAGGCACAAGTCAAGTTTGGCTGTTGAGTAATAAAAGACAGGCTCTTTAGTTTGTGGAAATTGTCATAAGGTATTGTCCCCTGTGGGGATACCGGGGGGTCTTTTGTATAAACAGTTTCCCCACCTTCTGGAAGTTCTGTGCTTATAACTTCCTCTAATCTGTCACTCTCTTTGACTCTGCCTTTTCCTTTTGCTTACCGGTCATCTACTATCTTTCTGCCTTACCAGTCCATTCTCCTGCCATTTTTCAAGAAACACTTTCAACGATTTCCTCCAGCCGAAGTCGGACTTGTAGGGCCTATTTCTTAGTTAGGCGCATAGCGACAGCATGAGGCATCTGCGCTCATAATTGACAGGAAACTGAGCGATCGAAGAGGAAGACGGTATTGAAAGAAAATGAAAGGTCTATAATAACGCTCTTTAGTTTGTGGCAATTGTGGTGTAGAGTCATTGAGTGGCACAGAGGCAACACATTGGGGGATTCGCACAGTAAACCCGAGTTCGAACCTGGATACAGGGGATTTTTCCTTTCACTCTGCACTAGGCCTTATGGTCTGAACGTAGAGTCTTTCGGATGAGACAATAAACCGAGGTCCCGTGTGCTCATGTATTTAGCACACGTTAAACCCAGTGGCAATGAAAAAATTGTCATTTGATCAAAATTTACACCTTCCTCATCAGTCACACAAAAATCGCATGCAAATAAAATTTAAAAATGGGTGGCGCGCCTCTGGCTGCGATGCACTCTCCAGGTGGGAGCAAACCGACTTTCACAGACACCTCTGTGACGATAAAGTACCAAATACTAAATAAGGTATGAAAGGCCTACACAATAATGCTCTTTAGTTTGTGGCAAATGTCATAAGGTATAACAAAAAAATTAAAGGTTTACAATACAAAAATGGATTCATTTTATTTACAGTGGAACCTCCCTAATAAGATCTTGAAAAATCAGCCGAAAAAGGTCTCAACAGGGAGCGGTTTTAATAGGGAGGTGGACATTCTGATTCACTGATTCAATATTCCGGATATGAAAGGGGTAAATCGGTGAAAATGTTTGGGTCACATCTTAGAGGGAGTCTTTTTTTTGCTGTCCCATCTTCTGGGCCGTACAGTGGCGTTGCTCCCACGCCGCTCATTCCGAGTCCCAATTCGCAGCCACACCTCCGCACGTTCAGGTCGCAGAATCCGAGACCAGCAGTCCAAGGGGAGTGAATCTATGTTAGGCCGTCAGGAGGCAACCAACCGAGGAGACACTGCACTGCTGCTGAGCCTGTTCAGGACACCACCTACTAAGCCCCCTACTGACGACACTATTCTCTTAGTCGCGGAGCCAGCGTGAGTGAGGTCCTCCTCCGAGGGCGCCACCACGACCGTCCACCGACAGCTCCCCAGAACACACTGCTCCCCATGACTTTGACCCGAACGCACCAAGGTATAGACTGGATCGGAAACCGAAACTGAGGTCACCATGAGAGGAGTCTTATTATGGAAGGTCTTAATAGGGAGGTTCCACGGTATTTCATTTTGATAAGAAATGGACCAGTACACTATTTATGGGTGCATGCAGTGACCCAAACTATTGCCTGAACGTTCTATCGCAACCCTTGTCATTTCAAGAGCATGGGTCCTTATAGAACAGCGTTATCTTCAGGCAGACTGCTGCCAGGGGGCCGTTTCACCAGGGCTAACGTTACGTAGCGTGAACGCAAATCCGCAAAAACGGTACTAAGAAACACCTCTTTCGCCGACGTTCGCCAAAAACGTTTTGTGGCTGTCATCTAGGTAGCAAGCCACGAACTATTTGAAGGATCATGGGAAATATCACGTGACTAGCATGGGGTGAATACATTTCTTGTTTTTGATTGGTCCATTACAGTTTGGTTAAAATAATTTTAAAAAAATGTTTTTGACCAATCAGACAAGAGCTTGTAATATTATTCCGCAAACGTTTTCTAAAGCGTTTCTTAGGCCCTGTTTGCTGTAAGCGTTATTCACGCAGCGGCGACCGTTATCTAGAGAAACTCGCCCCTGAACCTGTCTCAAATTTCCTGAATTCAGGCTTCAGGCATACCCACATGCACCCTTGACTATTGACATAATTCTGCCATTTATTATATTAATTACCTACTAATAAAAAGTATTTAACAAATACATCATTTTTTGTTTACCTTCTTCAGCAAAAACACATACCTTGAATTGGTTGAAACAGGAGCAGCCCCAATCCTTAGGTCCCACACTTTTAGTTTGCAGTCGTCGCTACCTATCAAACAAAAATGAAGTAGTACCATATTTGTTCGGATTATAAGGCAGACCTTAGTATAAGAATTAAAGATGCAGCCCCCAAATTGTACACAAAATTCAGATTTTGTTATTACATTTTCTTACTGTTTTAATAGCATAGCTGCCAACTTTTCCCAAACAAAATCCTGGAGGGGTGGGGGGGACTATCCCCCCCTCCCAGAGCGCAGCCCCCTGAAGCTGAAAAACTTTTTTTCTTTTAAATGTGAAAACTAGCCCTCAGGAGGCTCACTGAAGTCATTCTAAGTTGAAGTTTACCAGCAGCAGGTGATCTTTGATCGCCATCCTCCCTTCATACGACACGTTTACTGTGCAGCGGCAAACTGTGCAAAAAGCACAGTATTTGTCCTGTGGAAATTAACGAGTCGGCGATTTTCAAAACAAACAAGCCAACATAATTAAATTCCAGCTAACAACTGACTCAAGAACCCGTAACAGTGATTTAAAAATACTAACCCAGTACAGCCGAACTAATATTAGAAAAAAAAAATTTTCTAACAAAGTAACAAAGTTTTGGAATACTCTTCCTGCACATATTAAACGAGCACAGAATCTAACAATTCAAAAACCTCCTTGATAAATACACCAACATATTAAAACTACAATCAGCATGACTAAAAGGCAGATTTGCCCCAAACAAAATATAAAAACCTCTCAGCTGTGCAAAAGTTCAAACAAAAATGACAGGACAGTGAAGAGGCCGTGAGGCCTAATGTCCTAACTACCTGACCTGACCTGACCTAACCTAAAGTCATACGCACACACCAGAGTAAACAATGTTGTCGTTCCACTGGTCAAAGGCGCAGATCCAGGCTTCAAAGTCGTGGGCGTGCCACTGGGACAGTGCCGTCACTGTCGACTCTCCAACCTCCAGCACAGACAGGCCTCCGGTGGAATCTGAAGTCACCGCTCTCGGTGCAGACCTTAGACAGAAAGTCAGTTTTCCTGCATTTTATTTAAAGAAGAGTCAACCTTCTAATTGGATGCAAAAATGTTATGAAAAACGCCACAGCATGGTTATAAAATATGGATAAGCATAGGCTGCAAACTACCTGCCTTTTGTGTCAAATTCTTCAATATAAACTGAACCGATAAGTCATAATTTGCAAAAATGCACCGTGCAGTTCACTCGAAGGTCGTCTGCTTTGGACGAGTTTGGTGAAATCTTGTATAAAGCTATGACGTCATTCATAGAATTCCTGAAGATCACTTTGCCTGTCTCGTACCAGCATCATTCTGTGGCTGACATAAAAAAAAGGATGTATAATCACGAAGAAATGACGTTGTGGCTGAGACACATTGGTGGGCCAATTTTGGCTGGAAGATCTGCAATTTTTTTGAAATAAATGCGTGAGTGCTCAATGTATTTTGAAGAATGAGACACAAAAGGTATGTAAGTCTGTGCTAATCGATATTTTAAAACCATGTGTCATTTTTCAGAGCGTTTTTTGCATCCGAATGAAGCTTGTCCCCTTGTGAAGACCTTTTAATGTCTTTGTCCATGATATAAACAAAATCTTTTAAAAAGGAATAAAGCGCATTATCTTGCGAGGCAACTCAATGCATTTGCACCCACCATTCACTCTTAGTTAATTTCTAAAGCACCCACCATTCACTCTTAGTTAATTTCTAAAGCACCCACCATTCACTCTTAGTTAATTTCTAAAGCACCCACCATTCACTCTTTGTTAATTTCTAAAGCACCCACCATTCACTCTTTGTTAATTTCTAAAGCACCCACCATTCACTCTTAGTTAATTTCTAAAGCACCCACCATTCACTCTGTTAATTTCTAAAGCACCCACCATTCACTCTGTTAATTTCTAAAGCACCCACCATTCACTCTTTGTTAATTTCTAAAGCACCCACCATTCACTCTTAGTTAATTTATAAAGCACCCACCATTCACTCTGTTAATTTCTAAAGCACCCACCATTCACTCTTTGTTAATTTCTAAAGCACCCACCATTCACTCTTTGTTAATTTATAAAGCACCCACCATTCACTCTTTGTTAATTTCTAAAGCACCCACCATTCACTCTTCACTCTTAGTTAATTTCTAAAGCACCCACCATTCACTCTTTGTTAATTTCTAAAGCACCCACCATTCACTCTTTGTTAATTTCTAAAGCACCCACCATTCACTCTTAGTTAATTTATAAAGCACCCACCATTCACTCTGTTAATTTCTAAAGCACCCACCATTCACTCTTAGTTAATTTCTAAAGCACCCACCATTCACTCTTAGTTAATTTCTAAAGCACCCACCATTCACTCTTAGTTAATTTCTAAAGCACCCACCATTCACTCTTAGTTAATTTCTAAAGCACCCACCATTCACTCTTTGTTAATTTCTAAAGCACCCACCATTCACTCTTTGTTAATTTCTAAAGCACCCACCATTCACTCTTAGTTAATTTCTAAAGCACCCACCATTCACTCTTAGTTAATTTCTAAAGCACCCACCATTCACTCTTTGTTAATTTCTAAAGCACCCACCATTCACTCTTTGTTAATTTATAAAGCACCCACCATTCACTCTTAGTTAATTTATAAAGCACCCACCATTCACTCTTAGTTAATTTCTAAAGCACCCACCATTCACTCTTGGTTAATTTATAAAGCACCCACCATTCACTCTTTGTTAATTTCTAAAGCACCCACCATTCACTCTTAGTTAATTTCTAAAGCACCCACCATTCACTCTTTGTTAATTTCTAAAGCACCCACCATTCACTCTTTGTTAATTTCTAAAGCACCCACCATTCACTCTTAGTTAATTTATAAAGCACCCACCATTCACTCTGTTAATTTCTAAAGCACCCACCATTCACTCTTTGTTAATTTCTAAAGCACCCACCATTCACTCTTTGTTAATTTCTAAAGCACCCACCATTCACTCTTTGTTAATTTCTAAAGCACCCACCATTCACTCTTTGTTAATTTCTAAAGCACCCACCATTCACTCTTAGTTAATTTCTAAAGCACCCACCATTCACTCTTGGTTAATTTCTAAAGCACCCACCATTCACTCTTAGTTAATTTCTAAAGCACCCACCATTCACTCTTCGTTAATTTCTAAAGCACCCACCATTCACTCTTAGTTAACTTCTAAAGCACCCACCATTCACTCTTTCGTTAATTTCTAAAGCACCCACCATTCACTCTTTGTTAATTTATAAAGCACCCACCATTCACTTAAATATTTCTAAAGCACCCACCATTCACTCTTTTTAATTTATAAAGACCCACCATGATTTTTAAAGCACCCACCATTCACTCTTCTTAATTTATAAAGCACCCACCATTCACTCTTTAATTTACAAAGCACCCACCATTCACTCAGTTAATTTCTAAAGCACCCACCATTCACTCTGGAATCTTATAAAGCACCCACCATTCACTCTTAGTTAATTTCAAAGCACCCACCATTCACTCTGTTAATTTATAAAGCACCCACCATTCTCTTCGTTAATTTCTAAAGCACTGACCATTCACTCTTGGATGTTAAAGCAACCATTCTTCTTCGTTAATTTCTAAAGCATAAAACCCACCATTCACTCTTAGTTAATTTCTAAAGACCCACCATCCAATTTAATTTCCGATTTTTCCTGACTTTTTGTTAAGTTCTAAAATAGACCATTTGACTGTTAATAAAGCACCCACCATTCATCTATGAAAATAAAGCACCCACCATTCACTCTGATAATCAAAGCACGAATAACTCTTTGTAAATAAATCACCCACCATTCACTCTTTGTTAATTTCAAAGCACACCATTCTTTTTAATTTCTTTTTTTTTAAATTAAAGCACCCACCATTCACTCTTCGTTAATTTCGCACCCACCATTCACTCTTAGTCAGGTTCAGGTCCCACCAGAATTTATAAAGCAACTAGGCACTCTTTGTTAATTTCTTAAGCACCCCCATTCACTCTGATTAATTTCTAAAGCACCCACCATTCACTTTTTCATGCACCCACCATTCACTCGTTTTTCTAAAGCACCCACCATTAATCTTATTCTAAAGCACCAACCATTCACTTGTTGATTTCTAAAGGTCTTTATCTTAGGCAGGTTTTTGAATTTCTAAAGATTACCATTCACTCTTAGGTTTCTAAAGCACCAACCAACTTGATATGTGCTGGAACAGTGCAAAAGTTGACTAATCTTGTACTTTATTCTCTTTATGTATGACATAAAATGAACTTGTAAATTGTGGAACTTAAGACAAAATGTCTGAATGAATTTCAAAGAAGTACAATTGAAAATGTATAAACAATTTGGACATTTCCATCACTCAATATTCCAATTCTGCATCTCTTATTTTTCTTTCTCTACAAAATAGAAATTAGAATACCTGGCCTGGGGCTCCATCCCATAATATTCCAGTTCTGTGCACAATTCTTTTTTCTTTTTTTTTCTTAAAAAAGCGTTCCACAGGCAGGTCATAGAATGGGACAAGGTACGTCTTATGTGTCCTTTTTCAGTTTTCACTGGTCTTTGATTGCTGCTATACGCTTTTAGCCGTGTTACATTCATATTTTATTTGTTGAGCTTGGGGTCTTTATCGAGGAGGTTTTTGAAATTAAGTTAGGTTTGGAAGAAAAGTTGACTTCTTTTTTATTCTCTTTATGTATGACAAAAATGCTTGTAGAACTTAAGACAAAATGTCTGAATGAATTTCAAAGAAGTACAATTGAAAATGTATAAACAATTTGGACATTTCCATCACTCAATATTCCAATTCTGCATCTCTTATTTTTCTTTCTCTACAAAATAGAAATTAGAATACCTGGCCTGGGGCTCCATCCCATAATATTCCAGTTCTGAGCGTTCCAAAGCCATAATGAGTATGTGTCCGTTTTTCAGTTTTCACTGGTCTCCCTGCTGCATACAGCCGACACATTCCGATTTCGGAGATTATTTGGAAGATTTTTTTGACAAAATGCAAGAGAATGTCAGAAAGATAGATGATAAGCAGTCAAAGAGAGTGGCAGATTAGATGAAGTTTCAAGCACAGAACTTCCAGAAGGTGGGGGAACTATTTTTACGAAAGACCCTCGGTATCCCTACAGGGAATTTTTGTTTTGAAACACAGGTCTGAATTTGTGCATGAATATTTCATATTTTTGTGTCAAGCTGTTGTTTTAGTGGTTGGCTGGGATATAATATGTGAATTGAATTCTCTTTGATCCATGGCTTGAACTCTCGAAAGTTATGCATAAACTTGTTTGAAGTTTACTTTGTGGAGCTTACATCTTTAAAGACAGTACCTCCCCCTTCCCCCTCCTTTTTCATTTCTAATCCATTAGGTTTCTGTGAAATGAATAAAGAACTTGTTCCAATTGATAAATTAATGGTGAGTAAACGTTATTCAGATTTTCTAAATGTAAAAAAAAAACCCACAACCATTTAGACAACTTGTTAAGTCCAATTACACTTTTTCTTTTTTCCCCTGAAGACGGAGTGTGGCTGCCCATGTGGCGGGGTAATAAAAAATGGTCACACACGTAATGTTCTCATCCCTAGCCGGTGCATTTAATTGTACCATAGCGTTCAAGTGCTTCTCTGCTGTTGGGATGATCCCTGGAGTCTTTTAGCCAAGGTACATCAGCAACAACAACTGTTTCTTCTGTCTGACTGATTACTGTGAAAATATTATTAGCAGAGTACTGATGTTTTTATTATTCTTGAGGAACAGAGTACCAGTGTTTTTATTATTATTGAGCACTGTTTATTACGCTGACCAAAACAACAACAACAAAGATATGCTCCACTCACCCTTGACAAGGAGGAGCCCAGTCCAAGGACAAACCAATCCCCTCGACAACGTCCAGTTTGGCAGAACATTCTGGCCGCACCTTTCTCGTCTTTCCGTCGTCCGTTCCCTCTTCACCAGCGTCTTCCCCGCCCATCCTCCACAGCTGGAACTCTCCCTTGGCATTCACCAGGCCACAGTAGGCGGTGGTGGCAGTTGCCATTTTCTCTGGAGGCTGTCTGGCCCACTTGATGTCCAGGATGCCCGGCATGTCGATGCAGTGAGACTGGACCAAAGTAGGGGTGACATTTTCCGGGGTGGGGTGCTGAAGCTGGAAGACTTGAAGCTGTCCAACTCTCACCTGCGGCTAGAACAGAGGCAAGAAATCAAAAGCAAGATGTGTAGATACATACAAGGGCTAGACGCATGAAAGCATACTTCTTCTGCATTCCCAGGCCATAATGGGTAAGGTACGTATGTGTTCGATTTTCAGTTTTCACTGGTCTCCCCGCTAGCATACAGCCGACACGTTCCGATTTCGGAGGAGCTCAAAGGATAATCATTATCTGGAAGATTTGAAGAAAAAAAAGCAGGAGAATGGGCCAATAAGTCAGAAACATAGTAGGTGACAGTAAGCAAAGGAAAAAGGCAGAGTCAAAGAGAGTGGCAGATTAGAGGAAGTTACAAGCACAGAACTTCCAGAAGGTGGGGGAACTATTTTTACGAAAGACCCCCCCCCCCCCCCCCCCCCCCCTGGTATCCCCACGGGGAGAGACTCGTGGAGGGGGCGGGGTTTTCCAGCTCCCCGAATGGAGGCATGAGGCATCCACCCACTGTCCCAGCAAGAAATCAAAAGCAAGGTGCGTAGGTACATACACGGGCTAGTCGCATGAAAGCGTACAAGTTACAATTCATATTCTGTGGAACCTCCCTATTGAGACCTTGAACCCCCCGTGGGGATATCGGGGGGGGTGTGTGGGGGGGTCTCTTTCATACAAATAGTGCACAAGTGTCTTAAAAAACCCTACTAACATTGACTCTAACAACATGTTCCCAACCCTATTCCTTATTTTGACGAAACTTTGATGCGTTAAATATACGAAATAAGAAAATCAACGAAAAATTTGACTAGGAAGTCACTATCCCTGAGCATGGTCCGAGCGTTAATTGCAACAAGCCCTTAAAGACCCACCACGTCACGTGTCAAAATCATGGATTTCACATGTTTTCCCCTCTTAAAGACCCCCCACGTCACGTGTCACATTCCCTCTTATGCTAGGAAGATTTCTTAAGATTTTTTACCAGCTATAAGAGGAAAAACACGTGAAAACCGTGATTTTGACAAGTGACGTGGTGGGTCTTTAAGAAATCTTCCAAGCATAAGAGGGAATGTGACACGCGGCGTGGGGGGTCTTTAACTGTAGCTGCTGTGATGATATAAAGGTCAGTAACAAAACAAAATTAAGACCTGCCCGGGTGGTGTGGCTTGTTCCGTGGACTCCAGCAGCTGGTATGTGCCACAGAGCAGCGTGTCTTGCATCCCGGGGTAGGGGCACCACTCCGCAGAGTCTGCATACAGCCGGGTGTCGAACACCTGCAGGGTTCTGACGAGGCCCTCCTCCTGACCGGCCATCCCAACAACACTCCTGTGGGACACACACACAATAAGAACTCTTTCACAGCCCATGTCGCATTTCTACACCATTTTCATTTTTCTTGGCTGTAGTAGAGGTGGGGGGAAAACCGGTTTGAACCAAAAAAACGGTGCTAAATATTTGCGGTTTGAAAAACCGGTACGAGTTGCTGTGAACCGGTTTTTTTTATACTGCAAACTGAAAGCTTTTTTTCTTAGAATAACGCATTCTTTTCAAAAAACAACACTGATTCTCAGCGCAGATTGAGTGTTTGTAAACCAAGAGTAGCTGTTTCTAGTTTGTGGTGGTGCATGGCTTTGACTTTGACTGAGTGTTGAGTTGAGTGTGTGTCATAAGTCATAAGTTTCTTTATTGTGCGTATGTGTGCGCGTGCGTGCATGTGTGTGAATATTCTGACAAATAAATATGTGTTTGCATAGGTGAAACTAGTGATGCGAGTACTGGTTTAAAAAAACCGGTTCGATAAAACCGGTTCGAAGAGGGAACACCGGTTTTAAACCGGTTCGGATATTTGAACCGGTTCTCAACTCTAGGCTGTAGTGTCCCATCTTCTGGGCCATACAGAGGCGTTGCGGAATCCGAAACCAGCAGTCCTAGGGGAGCAAATCTATGTTAGGCACCCACCAGAGGAGACACTGCATTGCTGCTGAGTCACTGTGTTGCAGCCAAGGCCATCGACCATGACCTTACTCTTCTGGCTGACATCAACAGGAAGGCAACAACCAGGAAATCCCCCGAAAACCTTCAAAACCCCAGCCATCCTCTGCATCCTACCATCTCTAGCTGTGCCTCACTACGTACGCGACTCTGGACGGCTCCTGTCCGTGAGGTGCGGGACATCGAGGTTCAGGGACTCCTTCTTCCATCAGCTGTCAGAGCCCTGAACCAGACCAGTGGAAGATAACTGGGACCCTTGCAACAGTCCTCTGCAAAAGTGGCGACTGGCCTGTCTGTGTGTGGTGATACTATAGTGGTGGAGTGGTGCGTGTGTGTTATTGTGCATGGGTGAGTGTATGCACGTGTGCGAGTGTGTGTCTGGATATCACAATATCTGCACACAGCCCTTAAAGGTGGACCCTGACGGATGAGTTTTTGCAAGGAACACGTTGAGATCACCAGAAAGACAGCCTTTTCATGGATCGAAACACTCGCTTTGCTCTGGTTTCCTAGAAATCAAACCGTCAAAACGGCGAATCCTCCTTGGCGAAGGTGCTGGAGAGAGAAGCCATTTTGGATGGGGTGGGTGGGGGCCAAACCCATTGTGGTTGAAGCTTTTTTTTTGTAGTGCAATAATAAAAAATAAAAAAAGCTATTTCCTTTTGTTGTGAGCGAAACTCTTTTAGATAAACTGCATAAATTTTTTTAAAAGGCTTGAATTGCGAAAAAAAATCGTGCGAACAATCTGGTCGCCATTGCAAAAGAGACGGCACACACCTTCTCTTTCAGTGAAATAATTTGACTTACAGTACCTCCGCCAAGGATAAATCGCCGATTTGACTTCTAAGAAACCAGAGCAAAGTGAGTGTTGAAATCTCTGTAAATGGTGTTTTCATGGTGATATCGATGTGTTTCTTGAAAAAATTCATCCGTCAGGGTCCACCTTTAAGATTTTGGCTCTTAAGGGTGAGTGCACATATGATATACGCAGAAACACATGTGCAAGTCCTATCCTGCAAATAAAGTCAGAAATGAGCGGATAGGTTTCCACATATTTGTGCACACTCCATATTTCATACTTCTAGGTGTGTGGTGGTTTTTTTTGTAGATTGCAGACGGGTTTCTGTACGGACTCTGTGCGTATATGTGCACACAGCCTCAGTCTTTAGCTTTGCTTCCGTTGATTTGGTTTAAACAATGATTAATCAAACAAACAAATCATCCAAATTGTCCCTTTAGGATATTGATTGAATAATATAAAAGTAGAACTACAGCCTTACATAGAAATTTGATATTGGGGCGGGGGGGGGGGCTGACTTGAGTTTTTGCTAAAAAATAATGCTGAGTTATGTTGGGTTTTCTCATGCACAATTACACCCCACTATTCGTTTCCTACTCACAGTCACAATGGAATCAAACTTTTTCGACAGATTCAAATTGTGCACTGCCAAATTCACCTACTAGCAGTGGACATCAACGGATCTTCATCAATCGCTTAGAGTCTGTGCACATTTGTAGCCCTGTAGCCTACTTCGTGGGATGGGCGCTATATAAATTTTCCCCATTATTATTTGCGCGCAAGATTCCTACGAAAACCTATCCGCAATCCCCAAATAAAGTAAAAGAACGTAAGAAACAAGCGGATGGGGTATGCAGATAGGGTTCCGCAAGTAATGTGCACACTTCTTCATATTTCTTACTTCGTTTTTTGGGGTGTGTGGATTGCAGATGGTGTTTCCGTATAGAAGCTTTTTGTAAATATTCCATCTTGTGTTCTTCTCAAAGCAAGTGCCGTAGTTCAAAATAAGACAGCTGCATACATTGCTTCTGGCTCTCCAAGTGCTAGATTTGTCTCAAAACCAGCTAGTAGTTGTAGTGTGTGTTTCAACTAATTTCTTCTTCTTCGTCAATCACTTAGGGCCTGAGTCAGGCAGTTTCAAATGAGCAGATGCGTCAGCTGCCGTTATGTGCCCAACTAAAACATAGTTAGGCCGACATGTCAGTCTTTGGCTGGAGAAAATCTCTGTAAGAGTTTCTAGAACAAAGACAGTAGAGTGGACCAGTAAAGCAGAAAGGTAGTAGAGATGACATTCCTCCGAAGTCAGAGTGTGGCTGCCATGTGGCGGGGTCATAAAAAACGGTCACACACGTAATGTTCTCATCCCTGCCCTAGCTGGTGCATTTGTACCATAGTGTTCAAGTGCTTCAGCTGTTGGGATGATCCCTGGAGTCAAACATTTTAGCCAGGGTACAAAAACAACAAACATTAACTTGATTAAGCAAAGGGAAAAGCCAGAGTCAAAGAGAGTGACAGATTAGAGAAAGTTACAAGCACAGAACTTCTAGAAGGTGGGTGAACTATGCACAAAAGACCCCCCGGTATCCCCACAAGGGTGTGTGTGTGTGTGTCAAACTTCAACCCATTCAGAACAGATAATAAAAGTACCAAGATCGTATACATTACAAGCTTTTTACACATTAAAAAACCCATTGCCAAAATCCGCTTGTCTGATCAAAATCCTGAACACATACAATTAATACATATACATATACACTATATACAGTGGAACCTCTGTTATAAGACCTTCAAAAATAATCCCAAATGAGGTCTTATAAGGGAGGGTCTTATAATGTAAGGGAGGTAATTTTAATACTTACAAAGGGCAATGTCTCAGAGAAGTAGGTCTTATATGAGACTGAGAGGGAGTCTTATAATGGGAAGTCTTATAAGGGAGGTTCCACGGTATCATCTATGATGTCCATATTTGTGCAGAAATACAAGCACACAATCATGCATCCTAAAACACATAGTCTCACCAACCATCAGTTTCAGTTTACTTTTGTTTTTTATTCAGGTTTTCATTCATTAAAAAAAAATAGTAGAAACTTAATATTAGCATAAACAAACACACCACCAAACACGCCCAAGATTAGTAACAGTACATTACTAACCAGTCATTGCAAAACAACCAAAACTGTTTGTATATCTTTTTTTAAACAAAAATTACATTTTCTTTAATAGGTCAAGGAAAGGAGTGGGTGATTTAAGAGAATTGTATAAAGGGATATTCAATTTATTACTTCATCCCAAAAGAAAGAAAAATGCCTAAATTAGTAAACAATATTTTAACCAGTTAACGTCTTTCAACTCACTTTTGATTGTTTAGCATGTCTTATAAATATCTTCAGATATTTAAATTTGTCTGCGATTTAAGAAGTGCCTTTACGTAACAACAGTAATGTCAAAGTTTTAGCCTATTCGATTAATAATAATAGTACTGAATTACACCCCCCCCCCCCCCCCCCCCCCCCCCCCCTCCTGCTTCCCTTTATTCCAAATTTGGTATCATTTAGTACAGGTGAATGAAATTTCATAAACTATTAAATCCACTGACTCTGCATCTGATGGAAATCTGTTTAACGTCCTCCGGTCTGGAGGCAATGCAACACAAGTAAAGTCCCAAATTTTTTACAATACAGATATAAACTCTCTGCATCTACATGCATGTGGGTAACTCTCCTGAAAACTGGGTCATTGTGACCTATCCTATTTATTAAACAATAAAAATTCAAATCAAACAATGAGATATCATTCATTTGTGTATTTCAGCTCTAAATAGTTGTAAGAATCATATAAAATGTTTCTTTTAGCTGTGCATTTACCAAAATGTGTTTAATAAACAATTTTGTCTTAAAAAATGGGCATTTTGGGTGCTTAGTTTTGTGACATGCCCAACAGTCTTGCATAAAGTTTCTATTTTTTCAGAAACCACAAAAGATTCTGCACACATATGCATGCACACTCAAGATGAGTAGTAGTCCTTCCTTTATAGTAACAATTTTGTGGATTTTACCAAAAAGTGTGTTTTAAAATAACATTTTAAATACCAGGTAGCGCTGACAACATTTGGTGTCCTCAAATATAATAAAAAATAATGCAGATTTTCTTTGCCTCAACAATCTCTAAGACCCATTTTTTTCTTATTTAGTTATCAAAAAACATATTGTTGACAATGTAAGTGCATGAACAGTAAATATAATTGTTAAATAGATTTTTTACAATTTTTTAAAAATCTTTGGTCATTGTCGTGTCCACAAAATGTGTTGTCAGCGCTACCTACATAATTAAAATTTTCACCTAGGGACTTCTTCTGCCCAAGTCAAAAGTTTACTACTTTCAAACAACTACTAAAGATCATTATTCATACAAAGTTTCAAATGTGTGGGATGTTTTGATTGGTCAAGAGAGCACAAAAACAGTATGGTGTCCACCCCTAAAAGGCCCGTTGTCAGCGCTACCTGGCCACTGAATGGGCCTTCTATGTGTAGAATAGCTTGTTCAGAGTTAAGTTCTTAACCATAAGGACAAATTTGCCAATACAATACACATTTATGCTTGTAGCAGACATATCTTTCAATTCACAAGAAATTTAATTCATACAATTTTCTTTTAGTGGATGGATGACAATGGCGTCCTTGTTGTTGTCTGTG
This sequence comes from Phymorhynchus buccinoides, assembly GCA_017654935.2. Taxonomy (NCBI): domain Eukaryota; kingdom Metazoa; phylum Mollusca; class Gastropoda; order Neogastropoda; family Raphitomidae; genus Phymorhynchus; species Phymorhynchus buccinoides. Next base: position 74,099,598 of record CM065682.1, on the reverse strand, counting down.
TTGCCCACAATGTTTTTCTCAAATTTAAATCTTATTCTTTTTTTTCTATCATTGGATACATATAAAAGTCTTCATTTCAAAGTAATCTGTAAGTTAAAAGTGATAAATGCACCGTAAAGTCTGTTTAAGTAGGTAAAATCATGTAATGATAATGGAGGACACCATGTTGTCAGCGCTACCAGTTGGTGTCCCTGTTGTCAGCGCTACCCAGAAATTATTTTTGTTATTAAGCTCTTTATATTTTACTTTTTTTTCTATCATTGAAAACATGTCTTCATTTCAAGGTAATCTGTAAGTTAAAAGTGATAAATGCACCATAAAGTCTGTTTAAGTAGGTAAAATTATGTAATGTAGGACACCATGTTGTCAGCGCTACCAGTTGGTGTCCCTGTTGTCAGCGCTACCCAGAATTTTTGAATTTTTATTAAGCTCTTTATATTGTAAATTACCGTATCTATGGGTTATTCCTGGTGGTAATGAAACTATTCTAACACATCCGCTATGAAAAATTGTCATTTTGAGTGGTGAGACATTATATAACAACATTTTGATATGAACCATGGTAATGTGCATAGATGACACAAACCAACACTAGTATTTAAACACATTTCTTTTGTATTATTTTGCAAATGAAACCATTTGTAAGTCTTTATTTCAAGAAAGTCTGCCATGTTAAAGTGATAAATGCACCATAAAGTCTATTTAAGTGGGTAAAATTATATAATGGAGGACACCATGTTGTCAGCGCTACCAGATGGTGTCCTGTTGTCAGCGCTACCCAGAAATTTATTATTTTAAATTTAACACTTATTTTTTAATTGTCAAATTAATGGAATATCAGAGATAATAATGAAACTATTCTAACACATTTGAAATAAAATAAATGGCATTTTGAGTGGCACGACATTATATAACAAAAAATAAAACAATCAATTATGGTAAGATCCAAAGACGGTATAAACCAACACCAATATTAAAATTTTAAAAAAAAAATGTTTTTAATGAAATCATTCATAACTCTTTATTTCAAGACAGTCTGTTATTCTAAAGAGATAAATGCATCATAAAGTTTATTTAAGTTGATGAAATTATGTAATGAAGGACACCGTGTTGTCAGCGCTACCAGCTCTGGACGCATATAAATAAAGTCATAAAACCCAGCAACGATAGCCTTGACTGATTTTGTTTTCATGTGAATAGAAAGTTGATTCATATAGCTACTCTATGCATGCATTTTCTGTTCAATTTGCCCAATTTTATTTTTTGGCTTCTATGTCACATATTGGACCAGTTTTCAGGAGAGAGACCCATGTGTAAGATGGTGATACAACTGTCATCAATTCTCATTCACTGTCAGTTTACATACAAACACAGATGCTATTATAACGCAGTATAGCAATGACAGATTTTGTCCTTTAATTCAATGCTAATTAAGTAATGTGACTACTTTTACATACTTTCTACAATCAGCATCATCTAAAAAGATAATCAGATTAGGGAATAGGTATAGGTGCTCTCCCCTAGTTTCCGTCGATAAATTGCCACAAAAGTGGCCCTTTCGACTAATACACAGAAACAGAAAGAATTTAATTCACATCTACAAATGATGTAGAAACATCATTTCTTAAGTTTACAGCTTCGACACTGTTAGTGAACTGAATAAGGGAATGAAACTGTCCATTAAATGATTAATGAACTCCCACTCCAAAGCTGTTTTCGACGCCATCGCCTAGCACACCATGAGCAACAGCCAAAGGGAAGCGAACCTAACTTCATCCCTTGGGCTATTGTTCATGCTGTTTCCGCGTGGGGATACCGGGGGGGTCTTTTGTAAAAATAGTTGCCCCACCTTCTGGAAGTTCTGTGCTTTGTAACTTCTTCTAATCTGCCACTCTCTTTGACTCTGCCTTTTCCCTTTGCTTTCTATCAAATTAATTATTCATCTACTATCTTTCTGACTTAGGTATTGGCCCATTCTCCTGCCTTTTTTCTAAAACAATCGTTCAAATGATGTTTCTCCTTTGAGCTCCTCCGAAATCGGAATGTGTCGGCTGTACACAGCAGGGAGACCAGTGAAAACTGAAAACCGGGCACATATGTACCTTACCCATTATGGCCATATGGCCTGGGAACGCAGAAAGAAGCTCATGCTGTGCTCTAGAGGAGATGGCATCAAAATGAACTTTGGTGGAGGGAGTTAACTAATGAGAGTATCTTCCCTCTAATCTATTCATTCATAGAGCTCCACATTGGTGGAGGAATGCGCTATATAAATGATTCACTATTATTATTATTATTTCACTATCTCCTCTCCTAGTCTCACCATTTCAAACTTTGTTGGGCATTGCTAGTTCATTCCAGAAACAGTATCATTGCCATTTATCACATACACACGCTCATGTATACCCGCAAGTACGCACACACACAAACATGCACACGCACGCACACAAGCAAATAAAACAAAACAAAAAACCAAGTCATGGAACATTCCATTCATGAGAAACTACACAATAGTTATCAAAGACAAATACTGTATGATTACAGTATCTTTAATTATGAAACAAAACACACAACATGACAAGACCAGTATTTCCATCTCAATGATATTGTCTACCTTTTCTTTTCTAGTTTAACACGATCCTCCCAATCCAACCCAGTATATGCTCAAAATGAATTCAGGGTCGGAGATTAACTTATAAAATATATTTATATATGCCAAACCTTAGAATAGATAGCCAAACAAACCAACAGTTATTAAGAAAACAGTCCCTGGTATTTTAGAAACGTGTGTGTCTGTGTGTGTGTGTGCCTGGATATATGTAAACTGTGTGTGTGTGTGTGTGTGCATGCGCACATGTGTATGCATCATTGCATGCCTGGATACATGTATGTAAACCATGTGAATGTGTCATTGGATATGTATCTAATTCTAAGTGTCAAGAGAGGGGAGGAGCATGTACTTACACAGCATGTGTGTGCGAGTGTGAGTGAAGTACCAGGCATATGTGCCACTGCGCATACATAATATGTATGTGCATATATGCTCGCATGCGTGCATACATGTGTGAATCCCCCCCCCCCCCCCCCCCCCCCCCCCCCCCCCCCCCCCCCCCATTATCATTTTAATATGACTTCACAAAAACAAGTTAAAACCTGTAATCAGCCATAATAAAAGATAACATCTATTTGAAAATGAATTTTCATTATTATGTTTGTTCCAAAGAAAAATACATAATTCATGCCTTGATCCCTTTGACGGTTAAAATACTTTCTTCTTTCTTTCTAGTTGCATGCATTTCAAACAAAAGATATATATATATATATTTTTTTTTTTAAATAGTCATACAACACTTTTGAACTTCGTGACGTAGGTCTCTCTTCAACAACCACCACAAATGTAAAACTCGACGCAACACGTTTCAACAAACGTTAAAAAACAAAACAAGTTTGAACACAACGAATTTGTCGCAGTTCACTTCAAAAACACACAGAAGCAGCCACATGATGATGTCCGCACACCGCGCTCGCACTCCACCAAAGCCCAAACACAGACCTGTTTACCCCCTACACAAGTCTTGAGTAGTCTGGATAGCTGAAATGAGTAGCTTCAATCTCTCCCGACGAGACTAAGCAGCCACGCGACGATAAAAAACCCACATCAAGTCCGCGCGCTGCGCTCGCACTCCATCAAGCACTCGCGCACGAGAATCCTGGCGTGGACGATGCTGCGCTTGAGCCTCTCCGACGAGGTCCGGTTGCCGGCGTACGTGGGCCGAATGTCCCGGCCCATGTCCTCGATGACGGCCAGCAGGGAGCTGTACTTGCTCTGGGACTGAGCGGCCATACTGTGCTGCTGAGCCGCGGCCAGGGCGTGGTGGACGCCCGGCTGCTGCGGAGGAAGGGCCAGAGCCGCGGCGGTGGCGGCCACGGATTGGGCGGCGGCAATGGCGGCGGCGGACGGAGGCGGGGGGAAGGGGCTGGCCGGGGATGGTGCGCTGAATGGAGGAGGAGGAGGAGGAGGAGGAAGAAGAAGCGGAAGGGACCGCCAGGGGAGGGGTGGCCCGCACTTCTTGGGAAATGTCCTGCTGCCTGGGGGTGCCTGGGTTGCTGACGTTGGGTGTGGAGCTTCGACTGCTGTGACTGTGAGGGGTGCTGTCCTCGTCCGCCATCTTAGCTCGGTCTGCTTCGCTCTGCACACAGTGGAGGGAGGACGTTCACAAAATGAAGATCTTGTCACGGGAGTGTCGGAAAAAAGAAGTGAACAAAAATGAAACAAACACCAGTTATTTGTTTGTGCAATGAAACCTTTATTTTCTATCAGGTTCAGTTTTTACAAAAAGCATAACCGTAAGGATGTACTCATGAAGGTTGAAAGAGAAGAAAATAGTACTGTTTTTGTATGGCAGACACATATAGACTGTAGATCTGTTCCCATACATAGTATAATTAGTATATATATACTGATGAAACTCAAGGGAGATAATTTTCTACCTCTTCTTCTTGATTAAAGTTGAAACTTGACAGAGCCACACTGTGGCATTACATCAACGACCTCTGAGTTATAGTGATTGTGTGTGTGTGTGTGTGTGTGTGCAGGGCTCCCAATGGTCCCGCAAAACAAGGTGTCCCAGGGACTCCTTTACTTACAGGATAGAGGGTCCCAGTCGCATTGCGAATGCTAAAAAGAATTTTTCTAGTGTATCCGTGAGACCCCCTGCACATTCTTTTAGAGGGTCCTTTAGAATTTTAGTACTTCATAGACCCCAAATGGGGGTCCCTGGGAGCCCTGGTTTTTGAAAACATTTACTGTATTTTCATGGCAATATCATAATCATATCCAGTTGTTGGCAAAGGTGCAGATCAATAGAGCTGTGCGCAGTAACCATACATCATTTGATTGGATGACAGCAAGCGGACATTTTATGAAGGTGTTTCATGAAAACTAACCCTAGCCCAACTGAACCCTAACCTTATTCTAAGTTATCTAGCCCATCCCTTACCAGTTAGCCGAGAAAGGCAAAAGGTTGTTTTTACTTAAATATGCAGTCTAGTGGGGGACAAACAAAGCTTAACCTTTGCAAGTGACGAAAACAGCAGCTTTCAGCCAGCCAATCAAATTGGTGCATCAATACTGCGCACAGCTCTATGTCAGATCAACACCACCACCCTCCCCATCCATTTTCTTGGTTCTTTCTGTTTTTTTGGTCTTGCCTTTCTTTCTGCAGATTGACCACATAAACCTTTAAATATTCGTTTCCTATATATATATATAGTTAATTTTCATCTTTTTCAACAACTAAAACGGGGTCCGTCTAAACACCGAATGGTGCCGCATAATGCCAAATGGTGAGATTACTGAACGGTCAAAACACCGAATGGTGAAAGCATTGATTTTAAACCCTAAAAATGCCACCCAAAGCAACGTGAATGCTTGTTTTGTCTTCCTTTCGGCAAAGCTTACGACACTTATTTAGCTGACTTTGCAGCGGTGGACAGCATGATCGTTGAATGAAGTAGGCTTTCAGTTCCTATTTCTTTGCTGATTGTGTTATTTTTTTCATTATTTTTCTTTGATGAGAAGAGCCCTAAACTGATTCTAAGTACCCTGTCTGTTAGGCATTACTCGATTCAAGGCGAAACTTGCAGGAAATTGGCCCAACCATTCGGTGTTTTGACCTTTCGGCGTTCACCATTCGGCATCATCCGGTGTTTAGTCACACCGAACTAAAATACATGTGCATAGATCTGCTAACATAGTAATAGAATATAAAGGTACGACTGAATAAAAGCAACGAACCAAGATGTTGGGGTGGGGTGGGTGGGTGGGTGGGTGTTGATATGCATCTTAACCTACCAGTTGTTTATTATTTTACACACACACACACACAAATTGGGAGAGGGAGTTTGGGAAGGATGATGGGGTTGGCCTGTTGTAGGTTCGCTCACTTCCGCCTGTTCACTCGAATGTGATGTATCATTTCATTTGATAGCTGGATTGGATGAATTTTTTTTTAAATGAGAATGGTTGAGGGCGCGTATCCGTCTTTTCAGCCAAAAGTGGATTTACCTGTTTGAATGTTAACCCAAACGTCGATCTTCCAAAACGACATTCGCAAAGTGAGCTACCAAGCAAATAATTATTATGTGTTCAGTTAACCCAGTGTCCACGAAAAAACAGAAGCAGGAGTAAGCTCCTGGGTAGGCACCGTTAACAGATATAGGTGATGCAGCACAGGAAAACCAGGCTAATGTCGTAAATGATCACTTTTGACTTATTCATATTTTCAGAAAGGCCAGAGACAACAGATTAACAGGCAAAAAGCAGAATTCATCTATCTCTAATAGTTTATTTTGAACAATTTTTCAATCAATCAAATCTCTCTCTTTCTTTCTCTCTCTCTTTCTCTCTTTCTTTCTCTCTCTCTTTCTCTCTCTTGTGGCAGGCCGACTTTAGCTGGGTATTCGTGTACTGCATCACATAATGTTATTGTAGTAAAAAAAATATATTTTATAAAGGTTTCCAAAACATATCTGCAAGCACATTGCTGCTATGCGTGTAGCCGTGGAAGTACCCGTTTTGACACGATCTCGTTAGTTTTTTTGTAAACGGAGTTGCATCCCTTTTGTCAAAACACAGAAAGGTCAAATAACACATGCGAAGTTGCGGCTCTGTTGAATTTTTTTTTCTCAATCGGACCAAAACATGCTACTTCCATTTTCGGAATGACCTTGACCGTGCAACTCCACGTCATATCACGTGAGATTCTCTGAGCAGACGATGTCGACATTTTTTGAAAAGTTCAGGATCAGGATCAGTTGTGAATTGTGCAGTTACATTTATAGAATTGAAGCGATTGAAGCAAATGATTTCCTGCTTATATTGGTCACGAGAAGCAAAACATTGTTCGATTTAGCAGTAAAAACAACCCCATTTCAGTGCAGAAATAACGTCGCTTGGGCTTCAACAGAGCAGCAACTGCGCACGCGTTATTTGACCCTTCTCAGTTTCTGTGAAAAGACCTTTAAAACGATACCAAATTTGTCTAAATTGGCAACAAAAATAAGTAAGTTACGACTTCTTGAAATTAGTCTTTTTTACATGGGCTATATTTATAAGAAAAAGTTGTTCAAGATTTGGATGAATCTGAACTTCTACCAGCCATAACTTCCCTCTTTGGTCTTAATACCATGGATGCAACTGGAGAAAATCCAAAAACAGGCAAGGCTGGGGTCCAGGGGCCTGTTGGGGGGCTAGGGGGGCAACGTCCCCCTGAAGCTGAAGAAAAAGAAAAATCATACTCAATTTGAAGCTTATTCCAGGCTTGTAAAATGATAAATCAACACTTTTTTTCCCCACTTTGAATCTTTTTTTTTTTTTGGGGGGGGGTCAATTTTTTTAAAAACAGGCGCTGCCTCCCTCGTATCTGAGGCAAGGTTGCATCCATGTTTTACTATTTAGAATCTGAATCTGACTCATAATCATATCGCCGCTATGTCTATGTATCGGAAAATGCATGCAGAATGGTCAGAAAATGCCGGAAAATGAATGCAGAATGGTCAAAACATACCGAAAAATGCTGAATGGTGAGGGCGGAATGATCAAAATGCTGAATGGTATTGGTAGGGCTGAATTATAAAAACATTCTACAGAAAACCCAATTTTTTTATTACAATGGAAAGTGAAATTGCCTAAAAGTTATAGTAAAACTGTAAAAGCAAAGTGATTAAGACGGCCCCGATGACACATTTCCATAGTTCGGCTATCCCGCACACTCGAATAGAAATCACGTCATACCGCATCATCATATCGATGTGTTTAGCAGTTTACAAACAAAACAGCGCGCGCACGCGTACAATTACAAACACATCGGCGATCAACATAAATCAAAGAACTCAATGAGTAGATGTCAAATTTTTTTTGGTGTGTGTGGCATCACACCCCGTTCACACAGGCTGAGATCGTCACTGGGCACATAGCGACCTAGGCCTGGGCCGTGTGTTATTTTTAAAACTAAAAGCTAACCTTTTTAAAAAATTGCCTGTTTTTAAGATCAACATTAAATGTCCGATTATCCTTGCTCCTGTTGTGGTAAGCAGTGTGACATCGACTGCATTTTTTGCGTTTGCGAAAAATGGGCTCACTATAAATGTGAAAATCTATCAAATAGTGACCATCCAGCATTCACCTTTCGGCATGTTCCGGTGAATAGACATACCCCCGTATCGCTGAGCTATCCAAGTTCCAACTGGATAATTATGCAGCGTGGTGTGCAGCAGCAGGAAGAAAAATAAAACAAAATGACAACTGGAAAGAAATCAACGAAAAATATAAAGATCTATTACCCCAGTTTCATAGCTCCAGTGGCAATGAGACCACTCCGGCTACCGTAGCGGCCCCCGGGGACAAACCCCGACCGGCACAGCCCCAACCTTCTTAACCACTTGTTGCTGGGGAGGGAGTGATAATACTGATATTGATACGGATAGGTTTAGATTGAGAGGTTGTTGAGGTCCGGCTTGAATTCTTGTGGTTTGTTCTTGTACGAGCTGGCATTCTTGATACTGGTCGCAGTTGATGTCCACAAGGTTGGTTAGAAACTAATACTTTAGAAACAAAACAAAATTAATATTGTTTAATCCTCTTACAGTTCAGGATGCAACAGAATGGACAACAAGCACAAGTTTACCTGTAAATGTGAATTACTTCCCACGAAGACAAAGAACCGGCGTTCTGGTGAAAAACAGGAACAGGAAATAAGCCTATGAATACTAGTAGAATGCTAGCTTTAAGCCAAAAGCCATTTACGGATTACTATAACTCACAGCTATGACTGTTTCTATTTGTTGATTTTCACCGCGTTTTCCACTATTTAAGACTTTGAAAGCCTCTTTTTGTTTACTAGATAAGCGAAAACAACCATGGAAATAACACACCTATTCTTAAAGTGGAACGTTGTAGCCTGCCGATACTGCCCCCCCACTTTGTTTTTGTTTTTTGTTTTTTTAGTTAGGGATCAATAGGTTTAGGTGCTCTCCCCAGTTTTTCCCCACGTTGGCGTTTATATCCAAAATTGGATTATGCCGATGAACATCATCAAGATCAAGATTTCAAGTTCCTACCAGGCTATCTTTTTGCTCAAACTTGTCAAAATGTACATATATGATCAGAATCTGAACAAGAAATCTCCCCGTGGGGATACCGGGAGGTCTTTCGTACAAATAGTTTTCCCACCTTCTGGACGTTCTGTGCTGGTAACTTCCTCTAATCTGTCACTTTCTTTGACTCTGCCTTTTCCCTTTGCTTACTATCATCTGCTATCTTTCTATATCACTGGTCCATTCTCCTGCCTTTTTTCTATAAATTCTTACAAAGATTTCTTGAGCCGAAGTCGGACATGCTGGGCCTAACTATTTCTTAGTTAGGTGCATAATGGCAGCATGACGCATCTACACTCATGTGACAGGAAACTGTCTGAGCGAACGAAGAAGAAGAACAAGAATTTTTGGATGAAAAGCAACTTTACGCCAAAACTATTGTTTGGAATACCTAAAGATTCACAGTTTACTAAAAATTCAAACACTAGTATGATCAGGTTTCAAAGACTTGACCTTCCATTAAAACAACTGATTTCAGTGTTTGTCCTCTGCCACATAATAAAGGACTATGTTTTCCTTCCCATTTTTCTGGTGCCGAAACGGCAACAGTATGTTTCTTAGTGCCTCTATGAGTGTGTGTGTGTGTGTGTGTGTGCGTGTGTGCGTGTGTGTGTGTGTAACTATAATTATGTCGATTTTAGCAAATTCTACTTGACAGATTTTGATCAAATCTTGCAGAGGGGTAGACATCGTGAAAAGGAAGGCTCCTTTTTCGTGATATCCGTGACTGTGATGACCTTGACCTTGAAGTTTGACCTTGAGAACCGAAATTTCCTTCTTTGGGATAATTATATATATCAGTTTCATTTCTGAGCTGTATTTCATGAACTAGTGAACAGAATCGCTTCAAATTTTGTGTGGTGGTGTATCATGCAGGGAGGGTTCTGTGAAAAGACAACTGTGCTGACCTTGACCTTGTTTTGTTGTTGTTCAAGCACTAACATTCAAATGTTGCCAAAATGGTTCAAGGGAAGTAACTGCAGGTATTTAACAAAAAAGCAACCCGGAGTATTGCCCCTTTGACAAGACAGGGGAACTTGGAGTACTCTAGGCCAAGCTCAGGTGCTTTCGACACCAGGTTGCGCTGTATCAGTGCTTTCTAGTTTTATATTATTGCTGCATTTTTAAGCGTTATTCTTGCCTCGTTTTTCAATTGATTATTCTTGATTTAACCTCTTCACTGCCCCGTCACGGATATTTCCGTCAACTTCCAGTAACATATAAACTGCCCCGTCACGGAAATATCCGTCATAGGGTTATTCTAAGAGTTTCCCTTTTTCTATCCATATGCTTTCCGCAGTATGTTTGAATGCATGTGAGTGTTCTCAAATGAGTTGCCCGGAACTGGAAACGGGCTCTGCTATGGAGTTAAAATGTATTTTTAAAATGCGTTCTGCTTTTACTGGACTATTTGTTCATATTTGTCCTGTTTGTTAATTACAACATTGCAGTGTTATTAGTTATTACTTCATATTCTTTATTGTTGATAAATGTGTTTATTGTTGTTTTTCTTGTGTGCACCTGGCAGGAATTTCTCTGTTATGAGATAATAAAGATGATCGATTTGGATTTGGAATTGGTGTGGTTTTCCCTGTCTCAACAATATGTCATGAACCACTGCACAAAACCACATAACATTTTGAATGGGTGGTTTATTGCCTGAAGCTGCCATTGTGTCCCAAATGATAACTAAACACTGATGTGTGTGTGTATGTGTGTGCGTGTGCGTGTGCGTGTGTGTGTGTGTGCGTGTGTGTGTGTGTGTGCGTGTACATGTGCATTTGTGTGTACAACTTGTGTGTGCAGGCGTGTGTAATCTCTGTAATGTAAATTAATATTGATAATGAAATGCTGCAGTACATGTTTTGACTTGGAAACCCATCTGCTTTTTCGGCATGCATTTATTTTATTCTGTTGGAAAAATTCTCAAAAAAATTTCTGTTTAAAATCCTGAATCCAAAGGACAATTACAGTTAATATTATATTCAGATGGCACCCTATTTGTGAATCCAACCAGCAAATTTTATTTAAATTTGCTCTTTTTTTTAAAAGCAGTACGAGGGGCCAATGAACATAAAAATGCAAATATAACTTCCTTCATATAACACACACCAGACCTGTTTACCCCCTATACAAATCTTGAGTAGTCTGGATGGCTGAAATGAGTAGTTTTGGTGCAAAATGTGTAGTTGTATTCATTAAACCATCAAACAATGTTCACTGAAAATGAGTAGTAATCAAGAATTAAAGAGCATTATTTTCAATTTTGAAGAGCAGTAGAGATCCAAATTGAGCAGAATACTACTCAAAAAGAGTAGAGTAAACAGGTCTGACACACACACACACACACACACACACACACACACCATATCGTGTTGTTGTTTTTGTAAGGCAAACACATAAATGATTCACATCAGACAAACATTTATTCAAAGAAAAAAAGACAAATCATTGCACAACACAGTACAAATTTTAAAGAAACAAAAACAAAAAAACAGAAAACCCATGTGCTTACAGAACATAATCAAAACATGTTCATTTTTTCCAAAATACAATTTCAAACTTATTAATTTATAATTTTAAAAATGCTTGCAGAGCAATGATTTTCTTTTCTTTTCTAGCTTCCTTTTTTTAATTCAGGGGGTGGGATGGCGTGGGGTGGGGTGGGGTGGGATGGCGTGGGGTGGGGTGGGGGGGTTACTGTATCTTTTTTTTAGTCACTTTGTAATCAGAAAAAAAGGTGAAGACAATGAATGGCAATCCAGAATCAGTTTTTCTTTTACTATTCTTTTTCTAATGATATTGGCCACTGCAACGAGGGTTATTAACGCCCTTGACAGTGAGAGTGAATCCCTTGTTGGTCAGTACTGAAAAGGGCATTCACTCTTGCGAAAGGCAGCCATTTAGTGGCCTGAAATAGGGTTATTAGTGAGAGTTATTCCCTTGTTTGGTCAGTACTCAAGCATCTACCAAGGGCATTCACTCTAGCAAAACATGGTTGTTGCAGTGGCCAATACACATTCCAATGGCTTTCTCCCCCTATGTTTATCTCTAACAGATGTACAAGACAGTGTAAATTAGTTATTACTTTATCTGTTCTCAACTGTATGGCCACTGCAACGACAACTTTTTGCAAGAGTGAATGCCCTTGGTAGATGCTTGAGCACTGACCAAACAAGGGAGTAACTCTCACCAATAACCCTATTTGAGGCCATTGAATGGCTGCATTTTGCAAGAGTGAATGTCCTTTTGGATACTGACAAACAAGGGCTTAACTCTCGCTGTCAAGGGCATTAAGAACCCTAGTTGCAGTGGCCAATAAAGCGTTAACTCTTACGCACAGATGTGCGTCTATGACGCTCAAATCTCTCATCTGAGGCATTGGATTTCAGGCTGCTGTGTCACAAAACATAGCAAATGTTCATCTGATGCGCAGTTATCCAAAAACTGTTGAAAATTTGAAAATAGAGACCCTCTAGGTGTAGAGTGGCGCAGAGGTAACGCGTTCGCCTCGTATGCAATAAACCCGAGTTCGAACCTGGGTACTGGGGATTTTTCCTCTCACTCTGCACTAGGCCTTACGGTCTGAACGTGGAGTCTTTCGGATGAGACGATAAATCGAGGTCCCGTGTGCCCATGCACTCAGCACACGTTAAATCCAGTGGCAACGAAAAAGTTGTCATTTGGTCCAAATTTACCCCCCCCCCCCCCCTTCCTTCCTCATCAGTCACACAAAAATCGCATGCAATTCTTTTTCCTTTTTTTAAATGGCTGCGACGCGCTCTGCATGCAAATTTTTTATTTTTTTTGCAGGTGGGAGCAACCCAAATTCACAGAGACACCTCAGTGACTATAAAGTACCAAATACCAAATAAATTATCCCGGTGACTCTAAAAAATCTAGAGGCATATTTTGTGCACTGATTCCGACCCCCTGGTTTTGAACATAGAATTAACACTGTTCATAATTGTTCAATAACATTTTCAACCACTTTTTTTTTTCTCCATCATTCCACAGGTAGTGTTTGCAAACAATAGATATGCGAAATATGTTTAATATCAACAATGACTGAGTATAATAAATTATATTCTGTATCATGGGTTAAAATCAATATGAAGAGGAAATGAAATGAAGGTATCCATTTCAGAAGAAAAACACTGTACTCTGGAAAGGAAAATAATACATGTATTTACAAAACGACAACAGTGCTGTGAGTAATATACAGAAGATAAAATAAATTTAGAAAAGTTCTCTACACACACGCGCAAGCATACACACACACACACACACACTAACAAAACAAGGAACTCTTAGTCTTATCGTCGAAAAACACATTATTTGTCACTCTTTCCCCAAGGCTACACAGTCACACTTCTAGTAATGATATTCTAGTAATGATGGTAATGGTGTGTGTGTGTGTGCGCGTGCATGTGTGTGTGTGTATGTGCATGTGAGGGTGGGGTGTGTGTGTGCATGTGTATGCCTATTTGCATGTGTGTGAGCGATTATTTGTTTTTGTTTTTGTTGAATTTCTTGCTTTTAATTTTTGTTGTTGTTAAGCGCATAGAGCTCCACATTTGGTGGAGGAGTGCGCTATATAAATGATTCACTATTATAATTATTATTATTACTGGGCTATGACTGTGTTGCCATGGAGGAAAAGAGTGAAAGATACTGTGGGTTTCGTTTCAACCATTACCATTGGTTTTAAATCATAAAACAAATCAGTGTCAAGAGTTTTACTTTTAATGTTTTATTGCAATTGATTATCTTCCAGGCTCATTCAAGATCTAAAATATTAATGACCTATGACTTGTACACACAACGATTGTCTGAATTTGAACAGGTCACTAAATAAGAACAAAAATCTTTGTATCATATTTGACTATAAAGCGGGGTAAAAGCGTGATCAATATTTAAAACAACAAATGAAAAAAGTCTATAAATATCTCAAATATCCACATTTGTAAACACACACAAACAAGAGATGACCCGTTAAAAATTGAAGAAAACTTCCAAAATGTGATTCTTTATATACACATAAACTGAAAAAGGACAAACTGAAAGCATAATTTAAAAAACAAAAATACATGGACAGAAAAAAAATCCTGTAAATCTTGTAACAAGTTTCTAAAATAACATTCAAACTTGGATTGCAATTTGGACCAACAATGGAAAAAAAAAAGAAGCTTTGTTCTACAACAAAAATAAAAATAATTGTTGGTTTTTTTTTAAAGCGATGAAAGACATTTATAACTGAAAGACAGATTGTTGTATGAAATTCACTTCGGAAAGGTGAATCTTGTTCTGTTTATTTACACATCCTCCTTACCACCTTGTCATGGTTTTAAAAGATCTGTGAGAGTGAGTTGAAGAGGGTGAGTGGGTGAAAGTGGGAGGACTGACAGGGCAATGGGGCAGTGAGACACAGTAGAGTGTCAACATGGGAGCCAAAAGCAGGTATACATACTCAAGTGTACTTAAAAAGAAATAAGAGTCACACAACCAAGATCCAAAAGCAGCCTGTGACTGCGATTATGACCATAACCTTTTGGACTGATTGTGAACTATGCTCAGAAGAAGACAATCTACAACCTGCCAACTTTTTGTTGTTGCGGTCTTCACTTCATGACTGAGTGCCTAAGGCACGAAACGTTGGAGTTTTCCCTTTCACAGGTAACTTGTTTTCTTTACCCACCATTCTTACGTTTACTTCCAAAAACTACTGCAGTCAATTTTTATTTTTCATCTTCTTGTATAAAGATAAAGGGTAACTTACAAGACTTTACACATACATCCAGATGCACGCAAGCACACACATACATGCGCGCACACACACACATGCGCACGCAAGCACACACATACATGCGCGCACACACACACAGAGGGAGAGAAAGAGAGATACAGACAGAGTTAGAGAAAGACCACAAGAGAGAAAGGTAGAAATGGGCAGAGACAGACAGAGAGACAGAGACAGAGAGAAATGGGATCATTTGTGATGCAGCACGGGAAAACAAGGCTAATGTCGTAAATGATCACTTTTGACTTATTCATATTTTCAGAAAGGCCAAAGACAACAGATTAACACTAATAACAGGCAAAAAACAGAATTCATCTATCTCTAATAGTTTATTTTGAACAATTTTTGAATCAATCAAATCTCTCTCTCTTTCTCTCTCTTGTGGCTGCCCTACTTTAGCCTTGTTTTCCTGTGCTGCATCACATTTGCCACCAGATTGGAATGTAAACTTGAACAGATTTTGATCCCTTCCTTTCAACTACATCATTAACAATGCATTCCATCTAGACATTCTTCAAAACATCCTCACGCAAGTTACCTTCCACCGGGTGACCAGCCTACATATTTTTCGGACTACAAGTACAAGGTGCACCCCCCAAATTTTACAAAAATTAAGATTTTGTTATTATATAGTTTCTGACTATATATATCATCAGTCACATTATAAGGCGCAGGGGTCTCAGTCTAGGAAAAAAGTATCGCCTGATAGTCCGTAAAATACGGTAGTTTTTGTTCTTTGATCGCTCAGACAGTTTCCCGTCACATGAGCACAGATGCATCATGCTGCCGTTATGTGCCTAACTATGACTAGTTCCAAAAAACATGAATATGAGGATGATGACAGCATCTTGTAAAGGTGAGGCACCCAACCAAAGCACGGCAAACTACCCAGCACTTGGTTGCCGACCTAAGCCATAAACTACCAGCTGGGAACCAATAAATATGAATGCAATAAGAATGCAACTAAATACACATATGATTCAATACCAATGCAACAAAACACAGACACACTGTGCGCACGCACACACATACACACACACATAAACAAAAAAACATATGTATGCCCATGGCTAGTGCTGACCTCAACTTAATCATTGCAATTGTGTACGCTGTGTACATCTCTAGTCTAACAACAGCAGACAATTTCAAATCAATTCAATTCAGTTAAAAAGCTTGTGAGTTTGTTCAGAGAGCTTCTTCGTACATTTTCCATCAAAGGTGTGTGCGGACGAAGGAGATGGGAGAGGCATAGGATGTGTGGTGTGGTTGGTGGCAATGGTGGTGGTGGCTTGTCTATGTGTGTGTGTGTGCGCGCGCGCTCACATGCGAGCGTGGATGTGCTTATGTGTGTGCATACAGTAATAGTGCACCAAGGCAGTGCGCACATTTTCAGAAACTACCGTACAGAAACCTGTCCACAATCCCCCCCCAAACAAATCTAGAAGTAAGAAATATGAAGGAGTGCGTGCGCACATTACACACAGAAACCCATCCGCATAAAAACCCTCCGCTTATTTCTTACTTTCTTTTAATTTATTTGTGGATTGCGTATAGGTTTCCGTATCGGTATGGAAGTTTTTTTGTAAAGTTATGTGCACACAACGTGAGTCTTAATACTCATTAAGCCACACAAACGTACAATCCCTTTTTTTAAAACGAGAGTTAGTAACCCAGCAAATGATCACATGTTTGGCTCCCTGTGGGGATACTGGGGGTGGGGGTGTCTTTCGTACGAATAGTTTCCCCACGTTCTGTGCTTGTAACTTTCACAAATCTTCCACTCTCTTTGACTCTGTCTTTGCTTTCTGTCTCTACTATCTTTCTGCCTTATTGGCCCATTCTCCTGCATTTTTGTTTTTTATCCCAAAAACATCTTCCCAATTTTCTTCTTTGAGCTCCTCCGAAATCGGAATGTGTTGGCTGCACGCAGCAGGGAGACCACTGAAAACTGAAAACCGGACACATACGTACCTTACCCATTATGGCCATATGGCCTGGGAAAACAGAAGAAGAAGAAGAAGATCACATGTGGCCCACGAAATGGGACAGAGGGGGAGCGTAGACCATGAGTTCGGGGTACTTGCTGAGGAAGACCCACACCCGCTCCATGTAGCCGGCTTCGTTGTAGGCCATGCCGTGATCGGTGAGGAAGCGGCGGACCAGCGGCTTCACACGCAGACACTGCTGATCGGACAGGCGCGGAAACAGGTGATGCTCCACGTGAGCGCTGAAAAATCATAACATGCAGTATGTGAACATTTTATCAAGAACATGTAAATTGTGTGCATGCACACACACATACATGCATGCTGAAATGCACACACTTGCGCACACAAACACATACACAAGTGCACGCATGCGCACATGTGTACATAAACATAAGCCCACACAGACATATATATATGAATACATATGTAGTACACACACATACACATGTATGCACACACACACACACTGGCACACATTACACAGCGGACACACATGCACATGTATATGCACACACAAAGTACGTTCTGCACATGATTGTATCATATATATGCATGTTCACTTTCACACACAAACAAAAGCAAGCATACAAGTACAACCCAGGACTAAGAAAACAAAACAATTCATTCTCTGTGTGTGTGTGTGTGTGTGTGTGTGTGTGTGTGCGTGTGCGTGTGCGTGTGTGTGTGTGTGTGTGTGTGTGTGTGTGTGTGTGTGTGTGTGTGTGCCACTGTGTGTGTGTGTGTGCTACTGTGTGTGTGCGTGTGTGCGTGTGTGCTGTTATTATGACTGGAGGAGGGGGATCTCATTGTTTGAAAGACTCACTACTTCGTTTGTATTCTACTGACACAATGAAAAGGAAAACTTGGTTCTATCTAGACAGATGTCCACATTTCAATGTGAGTGTGAATGAAAGAGCTGTTGATTGATGGTGCACGTGAACTTATAAATGAAGAAAATAAAAACGTGTTAAAAACAAGAACAAACAACAAAAGAAACTTGGTAATTCTTTTGCAATACTAATACACATAGAGCTTTATCTAGTTCAAAGTGACCTCACAAACACTGACTCAAACTGTTGGCTGACTAACCAAGATAGACCTAAAATTAGCTGCAATGTGATCAGTACTTACAGTGAAAATAGCTTTAAAACTCAAAATTGAAGGGACTGAAATTTTATTTTGAGATAGCCAGTATTTTTTTCTATTTTGTTTTTATAGATAAAGACTTTTTAATATAAGGATTATTAAAGTGGGACCACAAAATTATTGTGAGTTGTCCCGTCACTATGAGTCATCAGTTCTTGAGTTAGCAGCCAGGGATCCATTGTGTTATGCTTTACAAACCAATGATCATTTAACAATTATAAATTCATTCAGTAACCCACCTGATAAAATGTGATATAGCTCATTGCACAGTACTGTAATATGCTTTGTCTCAACTTTTTTAACACAAAAACACCACCACGACTACCACCGTGAACATTATACATACATACATGTACATATGACATCAATGCATGCATGCATGCACACACACACATTAATTACAAATACTTACCATAACATACATGTACATTGACAGGCATGGGAATTAGAGAAGACAAAAAAAACTGAAAATTGGGGTCTGGAAGCTACAACTAAAAACCGTGTGTGTTGGGATACAGCCCCCAGAAAATGAATCTTCTGTTATCTAAGCCTTAAAAACAGTATTAGAGATAAGACTGATATATATTTAGTTCATTTTGCATTCATTTATAACCAATAACTTAAGTTTTACTCATTGGGCTTCTTTTTTTTTTTATCTCATAAATGTCCTCTTGGACCATCAAAAAAGCTGAAACTTGCAAAAAAAAGACTGAAGAGGACCATCAAAAAAGCTGAAATCAGCCAAAAGACTGACAATTCCCATGCCTGATTGAGTACACAAACTAAATTAAGCACACAAAACACACACTCAGCATACTGCTATTTTTAAAAAAAAATCAGATTAAAAAAAAATTGTATACAAAATACATCACTTCAGAAAAATTATTTCCCCTGTGGGGATACAGTGGGGTCTTTTACATAAATAGTTCCCCCACCTTCTGGAAGTTCTGTGCTTGTAACTTCCTCTAATCTGTCACTCTCTCTGATTCTGCATTTTCCCTTTGCTTACTGTCATGATCTATCTTTTTGCCTTACCAGTCCATTCTCCTGCTTTTTTTCATGCAACACTTTCAAAAAGATTTCCTCCAGCCAAAGTCAGACTTGCTGCCCAGGCCTATTTATTAGTTAGGCGCATAACGGCAGCATGACACATCTGCACTCATAATTGACATGAAAATGTCTGAGGGATCAAAGAAGAAGAAGAAACACTACCGTATTTTTCAGACTATAAGGCGCACCTGATTATAAGCCCCCCCCCCCCAAATTTTACAAAAAATTCAGATTCTGTTATTATATTTTCTTACTATTTTAGTAGTCATATTATAAGGCGCAAAGGACTCTCAGTCTGGGAAAATACGGTATTTAAAATAACAAAATTCTACAAAATCTTTCAGTTGACAAATAAATAACTAATTATACCTGATAATGCTGTGGCCGAAGCAGTGGTCCAGGACAGGGTTGCGAGAAAGGTTGAGGACACCGGTGGACATCTGGTAGACTTTCCTGGGTCGGTCCTGGAGCGTGTACATTGGCAGGCCGATGTGCTGGAAGACATTGACATGGATGTAAGGCACCGACAGCACGCCGCGACTCACTATCGTCAGCAGCAGGGCCCGCAGAAAACTGAATCCAGACACGTGCATGAAGAGAGCGAAGTTAGCCCACAGCCCAAAGGACGCCAGCAGGAGAAATCGACAAATCGACAACCACTGCCCCCAAATTGAAGCAATGGCCACATAGGGTGTAGCCATGGGAACGAAAAAGGGAGCAACAAACATGTACAGGAAAGAAGGTACCAAAGGCGCTTTCCACGTACTGGAGTCTCCGATTCCCACAATGTTGGTGTAGGCGTGGTGCTGTTTTATGTGAATGAGGTAACCAGCGTCGGACGAGAAAGTGCCGCAGATATCGGAGAAGAAATATCCCAGCAGACGATTCAAAGAATCCGTCTGCACCGCCGCACGGTGAGCGGCTAAGTGACCTCCCTTGATTGTCAGGATAGCATGGCAGCAACCAAGAAGGACGATTCCGCAAAACTGGACTAGGATCAAATCCGATTTCATGATAAAAAAGCTGATGACTGCTCCGACGACTCCCATGACATGGGTGAAGCTGTCTATCCCGTAGGCTTCCCACCAGGACATTTTCTGGATCTCATCTTCTACTTGCCGTTTTAGTACGCCGTACTCGGGCAACTTTTCAAGTTGCACATCGTGAAATACATTCCCGTCTTTCTCTCTCAGTTTTGCAATGTGCGATCCAACCTTGGAAGTAGACACATCATATTCAGCCAATGTAGCTGTTTTCTCCATTCTGGCAGTTGGGATTTCTGACTTCAGTTTAGGTGCATGAACTTTCCTTCTTTTTTTTTATCTTCAAGATTCTCTGTCACTGATATGAAGCACAAACTTTAAACTCTGGCAGGCAATGGCATAGCTCTACACTTCACTTCTGGGTCTTACCTAATGCTATAGGCCTACTCTTCAAAGCTCACTTCTGACATCACTGTTCTAAACACAGTCTGTTGCAGTTGTTTCAATCATGATCGATTGCTTGCTGTTTTCTTTGTCTGAAACTAAAGGGTGCTTTAATATTTGTTCGCGATTTACAGCCAAAAACAATTGCCAGAAATACTTCAAGTGCCTTTTTTCACAAGCACCCTAGATGTTGTGATTCAGGGTGGATCACACATTTAACCTACGAGAAAGTCTAGTCTATCTGTCCTCAATCCTCTAGCAGTAGCACCCATGACGACTGTTGGTGAAGTGAAAGTGCACCCACAGTGCAAAGATCTCCAAGGGGAGTGACTCCAGCGAGATTATTAATTGGGTTGTGTCCTTGACCTTGAACACTACTTTTGGTTTCGTTTCACTATCAACATTTTAAGTTTAAACTTAAATAAGCTTATTGATTCTGTTTTTACTGAATATGACTCACACCATGTTCTTCTGATGGGAGACTTTAATTTCCCAGAGATTAATTGGGAAGAGGAAATTGGAAACAGTGACCAGCATCATCCATCCAGTAAATTTTTAGAAACAGTCCAACAGCATTATTTGTTTCAAAAAGTAACAGAACCTACTCATTATAGAGTTTTGCAACAGGCTAATATATTAGACCTTATTTTAACTAATCATGAAGACTTTGTTTCAGAGGTGGAGTACCTTCCTCCACTCGGTAAGAGCCATCACTGTGTTTTATTTTTTACATTGGGAATTACTAAGACCTATCAGTCAGCACCAGGTGCTTCTAAATATTTAGTAGGCAAGGGAAACTATGACGATATGAGAAAATTTGTGCGTTCAGTCGACTGGACGGGGGTTGCAGATGTTGATAAATCTATTGATGATTGTTGGAGTAACATTAGTCATGTGTTAACAGAAGCCTGTGATAAATTTGTCCCAAGAGTCAAAATATCTCCTACCCATACACATACTAATAAAAAAGACCCCATTCCATCATCACTTCTTGATCTGATTAGAAAGAAGAGAAAAGCTTTTAAAACATATAAGAAATATAGAACTATTGAAAATGATAAAACATATGCCGGAGCAAGAAATCAAGTAAAAGGGGCATTTAGAAAGCATATTAAAGACAAAGAACGCAAACTAGCTAATCAAGCTAAACATAATCCAAAGGCATTTTATCGTTATGTTTCAAATAAAACTAAACCTAGAGACAAAATAGTTAGACTTAAAAAAGAAGATGGCACTTATACTGAGTGTGACAGAGATAAGGCTGAAGTTTTAAATGTATTTTTTAGTAATGTTTTTACCCGAGAAACTGATAGTTCATTACCTAACTTTGACACTAAATGTAGCTCTGTTATTGATTCAGTAACTGTGAGTCAAGACCAAATGCAAAAAGCACTTGAGGGTTTGAAGGTTGACAAGTCCCCTGGGCCTGATGAAATTCATCCCAGAATAATTAAAGAATTAGCATCTGAACTAGCCTTACCTTTTACCTATTTGTTCAATAGGACTATTAAAGAGGGTACATTGCCAGCAAGATGGAAGGAGGCAGAGGTTAAACCAATTTTTAAAAAAGGAGACAAAAGTTTTGCGGGCAACTATCGTCCAGTGAGTTTGACGTCAATTGTTTGTAAAGTTTTTGAAGGATTTATTCGTGACGCCTTATGTGAACATTTGACAAAAAATAATCTGCTTTCAAAAGACCAGTTTGGCTTTACTAAAGGTCGCTCATGTGTCACACAGTTGTTAGTGACGATTAATGATTGGATGTCCTCGCTGGATGATGGTGTGCCCGTTGATGCTGTTTATTTAGATCTATGCAAGGCTTTTGACACTGTGCCACATCAGAGACTTGTACATAAACTAAGAGGTTATGGTGTGAATGGCAACCTGTTGTCTTGGATTGAAGATTTTCTACATGGACGTACTCAGTATGTCAATGTTAATAATTCTTGTTCGGATAAAATACAAGTTACAAGTGGAGTTCCCCAGGGAAGTGTCCTTGGCCCTACCCTTTTTATTTATTATATAAATGACTTGCCAGAAAAGGTTGAATGTGAAGTTAAAATATTTGCAGATGATACAAAAGCCTATTCCACAGTAAATGATAATATGAAATCAAAAGAAAAAATTCAGAAGTGTATTGACTCTTTGGTTGGTTGGTCAGAGGAGTGGCTGATGAATTTTAATAGTCAAAAGTGCAAGGTGATGCATCTTGGAAAAAATAACCCAATGCATGAGTATTTTATGAATGATGGTGGTGTCAGAAGGGTTCTTGTGAGCACAAATGCGGAGAAAGATCTTGGTGTTATAGTTGATCCATTGCTATCTTTTGAACCACACATCAACGATACTGTTAAAAAGGCAAACCGTACTGCTGGTCTACTAATCAGAACAATAACTAATAAATCAAAGGAAATTATGCTACCTCTTTATAAAACATTAGTACGCCCCTTATTAGAGTATGGAAATCCTGTCTGGTGTCCCTTTTTGAGAAAACATGTTGATCATTTAGAAGGTGTCCAAAGGAGATTTACGAAAACAATTATTGGAACCAGAGATATGGACTATGAGGACAGACTAAAGTATTTGGGAATACCTAGTTTGGAATACAGACGTCTAAGAGGCGATTTGATTGAGGTGTATAAAATTCTTAATAAGTTCTATGATCCTAACACAACTAAAACTTTACTAACTTTAACTGACGAGGAGAGAACACGAGGGCATGATTTTAAATTAACAAAAAAACTAAATAACAGTCGTTCAGCTCAAAACTTTTTTACTAACAGAGTAATAACTGCATGGAACAATCTTTCTAATGAAACTGTAAATGCATCATCACTAAATAGGTTCAAAAATCTTATTGACAAAAAATTTAATACTATTATGTACTCCACAAATTTGGAGAAATAAAAAAAAACAAAAAAAAAACCCACCAACCCAACCCAAAACAAATACACAATAGCCGTAGTAATTCACGGGCAAACAAAAAGAAAAAGGAAAATAAATATTTATATTTGAGAAAAATATCTAGAGGGCAAAAGGCTTCATAAGCCTACAGAGCCTAAACTGATATGATATGATATAACATCAAACGGCAAACATACGCACTTTACGTAGCAGTTTAGTTTGTTCGTGCAGTGCGACAGAATAGTCAACGGTGACTGTGGTCACTCTAAAGCGAAGATGAGTGACAGACTAAGAAAGAAAGGCTGACAGACTAATAAATCTACACCCCCTCCCATTTTTAAGTATATGTATCATTTATTTGTTCATTTGTTCTCTTCCTTGGTGACCTGGCGCTGCGCGTGACCTTCGTTTTCTTTTCTTTTTTCAATATCGGCAAAATCTTCAACCTGAAGAAGATGGCCGATTGACGACAAGAAGAAGAAAGAAGGAAGGAATGAAAAGAAAGAAAGAAGAGTTAAAATGCAGCAACACTGATGTGTACTGAGCTGTGTCTCTCTGCGCGCGCGCGCGCGTGTGTGTGTGTGCGTGTGCGTGTGCGTGTGCGTGTGCGTGTGCGTGCGCGCGCGCGCGCGCGCGTGTGAATCATATTAATGACCTTGACAACGGAATGATTAAGAACTGTTACTGAGAACATGGACCATGCATGCATGTATGCAACTCGGCGACACCTTTTTGATTAAAATGTTTGTGTCATGTCTGACTCAGTGCACGAAGACACAATAAAGTTCTTATGTCAGTCTGGTAGGTCTATGCTTCTGCTGACGTGATGGGATGAACTGTTTCAGTTTTGGATATAGGCCTACGTACTTAATAAGTCATTAAGTCATAAGTTTCTGTATTGTCCATTGTCATTGTACAACGCACATGGAAACTTGTCTTCCACCGTGTAAAATAATTATTATTATGAGATATATAAAAATTAAAATATTAATAAATAAAAAAACCCATGAAACATACATTTTCGTTTAAACAAAATTAATATGTAACTCTCAAACCACACCCAGTCATTCATCTGCTCTCCGCTATCTTGCTCACTCACCCTAATCATGCAACCATAGCGTGTGTAGACACACAGGCTCTGCATGCAACCCTTCATTTTTTTTCCTTTCTATTTTCCTTTTTTTTTCTTTACCTTTTTTTCTTGTTCCCTATAAAAAAAGATTGTTAGGTAGTGGGTTTTTTTTCTAGATATGGAGATATCAACAAACATAAGGTGTCAACAATTAGAGCGTGTAAGCGCTAGATCAACCAGCTACACGGCAGCAGGCCCTGAAGTGTCCTTGACCTTTGACCAATGACCTTTATTTTCGAAATTGGCCGAGAGATCCTAAATACCTATCTGTGTGTAAAATCTGAGCGTCCTAACACCCCCCACCCCCACACACCCGTATCAAACGTTACCATGTTCACATAACGTTACGAAGCGTGAGCGCAAATCGGCAAAAACGGTCTAAGAAACACCCTTCATTTGCCGAGCAAGCGGCGATCGAACTATCCGGAACTAATAGGGGGTGAATACGTTTCTTGTTGTTGATTGGTCCATTAAAAGTTTGTTTTTTAAAAAAATGTTGACCAATCAGACAAGAGCTTGTGATATTCTTCCGCAAACGTTTTCTAAAGTGCCTCGGCACACGTTGCAACTTTTGCTAGTTGCAGCCTGCAACTTTATGGTTGCAACAGTTGTATGCCACCTACAACAAGGTTGTAGGGTTGCAGTTGTGGGTTGTAGGGCGATAGAAAACGATCCTATTTTTGAGCCCCTGCTTGCAACAAGTTGTAGGTTGCAGCCAATCGGAGAGCGTCTTTTCGTATCACATGTTTTTTTGCGTCACAATGGCGGAGTGAAACAATCGGACTGAAACATGCAAACTGATCGAGTTCATTCGTAATTTTCCCTGCATTTGGGAACCGGTTGTCCCGATTACAAAAATCCAAGAGGCCAAAATCCACATAAGCCGTGAAATGGGCGGAATCGTGAATGACGAGTACTTGCTCAGCATGTTTTCTTTTTCAATCGACTGATGTAGATCAAAACAATGTGTAGAGTAACTCATGTAGGCCTAGTATTCTTTGTCAGTTCGAGTTTTTAGAAGTATGCCCACTCAAAATCGGTCTCTAGCTGGTACTGACCTTCGTTTTGTACACTATTTTCTGATCTGTCATCTTTGGCACTGATTTTAGTTTACATTTGAGTATACATTTTAGAACAGTACTTCTGAGTCTACCTGTGGTTGGTTAAGCATATTATTGCAAGGAGGTCGTATCAAAGTTGCAGCATGTACCGCGAGCTCTGCACTTTTTTTGTACTGCAACTTGTGGTCATATAACACGTAGCAACTAATTTGTTGCAGCGTGTCATGTCACAGCCGAAGCCTTTAGGCCCCGTTTGGCGTAAGCGTTATTCGCGCCGCGGCAGCCGTTATCTAGAGAAACTCAACCCAGGAACAAACAGACAGCCCTGAAAACGTTAAACCAGCTTTCGCTTCGCGGCAGGTTTTTGGTGGTTGTTTTTTTAAAGCCGGGGATCAGAGCTGTGTGTTTCCTTTAGTGTGGGAAACTCAGCTGTGGGAATCTTGTTTTCTACTTTTCACTCAGTTCCTCTCCTGTACATTAACCTGAACATGCATTCTCTCTCTCTCTCTCTCTCTCTCTCTCTCTCTCTCTCTCTCTCTCTCTCTCTCTCTCTCTCTCTCTCTCTCTCTCTCTCTCTCTCTCTCTCTCTCTCTCTTCTTGGAAGTCGCCGGCGGTAGCCTTATGCATCCTTCGCTGACCGCTCGCGGCTAGTTAATAAAATGTGAACACCTATTTATATTGTTAAAAACTCGGGACTTTACTGGTGTTGCACTGCGTCCGGGCATTGCAGCCAGTATTGTTCCCACCATCTTTGTATTTACAAATGTCATGTGTCTATGACCGAGAGGATGTAAAACACCAGTCGTTCGTTCCCATCATGCCATTACTGTAGGCCCCTAGTTTGCGATAACCGTCAGCTGATGCATGCATGGGAGATAGTGAGATATCAACCGTCAAAAGGTGTCAACAATTAATTAGTCTGATGTAGGCTATCAGCTTAATGTCAGCCAAAGTTAATATATATTGATAACTTTTTATCATTATAAAATTTGAAGAACTTGCTAAACTATTATAGGACTAATCAAATTGTTGAATACAGGGACATATATATAACTATTAAATGGCGTGTTGTTTAAAAAGAAAGAATTAGGGTTAATGGGCCTGTCACACCGGCCTTGACGTTTTAGCCAACGCCGTATGCCGGACGTATGAAACATTTGGCGAATACGCTGGTGTAAGTCGAATACGTTATGGGTAAGTTTTGTATGAGTTAAGAGCACGCTGAAGCACGCTGGCATACGTCGTCTTACGGCGAGGTCGTCGAAAAATTTTGTGCATGCACCGAAATTCTCGACGTACACATACGTGGGCCATAAGTTAGAGGTAAGTTAGGCGATCGTATACACACGTTCACACACGCTACTCATAAATCCAACCAATAAATACAAAAAATTATCTCACTGAATCCGGCGCTATCTCAGCCCAAAGGCCAAATAGCAATCAGTAGTTTAGATTAACACTTAATGATTTGAATCATCGAGCAACAACCTTTTTATAGGCTACAACACGTGATCGTCGGCGATGGGCTACCATACGCTATGCATAAGTTAGACTATCGTTGAGCATAAGTTGTGAACGCCGGCAACGTGACACGCTAAGCATTCGTTTGTATACGTTATCTATACGTTATCGATACGTTATCGAAATGTTCTATATAAGTTACTAATACGTTATTAATACGTTAGTGCCCCACATGGCCGAAAGGCCAAAGAGGGCGTTAAGCATTATTTCTATTAATACGTTAGGTATACGTCCAACTCGTTATGAATACGCTATGCATACGCCCAAAATTGAAAAAACTCATCGATAGTTCAGCGTATGCCAGCGTTTTAGAGACATTTTGATACGTCGGCATACGCTGGCTAAAACGTTACGGTGTGACAGGGCCTTTAAAGTGCGTTTAATTGCGGGGTTTTCACTCCGGCCAATTCCAGCTGAGACGCA
Organism: Phymorhynchus buccinoides; assembly: GCA_017654935.2. Classification (NCBI taxonomy): domain Eukaryota; kingdom Metazoa; phylum Mollusca; class Gastropoda; order Neogastropoda; family Raphitomidae; genus Phymorhynchus; species Phymorhynchus buccinoides. The sequence goes on along the minus strand of CM065682.1, from coordinate 74,071,990 downwards.
ATCATAGAAGTACAAAAGTTATATTGTACAGCTCTATGGGCGCAATGGCTGAGTGGGTAAAGATGCTGTCTTGTAATCATTCTGAATTATTTTCTGGCCGGGGTTCGAATCCCTTTTTCGCGGTTCTGTACTGCATGTAATGTCTCTGGGAAAGATATTAGTATTATAATATCCTGTTGTTCTCATTTACGGCCTCAGGAAAATAAATGAGTATAGCTGACTTCGATTGGAAAAGACCACCGTAAAGGAAGGAGACCGGGAGGGTTGGGCCCCGGGAGGGTTGGGCACACACCTCCTCTCTCTCTCTCTCTCTCTCTCTCTCTCTCTCTCTCTCTCTCTCTCTCTCTCTCTCTCTCTCTCTCTCTCTCTCTCTCTCTCTCTCTCTCTCTCTCTCTCTCTCTCTCTCTCTCTCTCTCTCTCTCTCTCTCTCTCTCTCTCTCTCTCTCTCTCTCTCTCTCATTAAATAATGTTACTTTTATTCTATATCATTGTTATGAAACATGGTGTGTCAATTTGTTAATTTTTATTTAATTTTTTATTTATGGTTTCATCAATGTTTGTAAATCGCCGAGAGCTTGCTTTTAGCATTATTTTTATTGCGCTATGTAAATGAAATTATTATTAGTAGTATTATTGATTAATGCCTCACAATTTGAATCAGAGTAAATCACCAACACAAGCTTGTCTGCATCACAGACATCAAACACTGGATGACCACAAACAAACTCAAACTCAATGATGATAAAACTGAGGCCCTCCTTGTCCGTTCCCAGCATAAACCATTGTCAGACTCCACTCCTTCTTCTATTTTAGTCGGCAACACCAACATACAGTTCTCCTCCACAGCAAGAAACCTAGGGGTCACATTCTCCAACACTCTTTCCATGGACACACACGTCTCAAACATCTGTCGCTCTGCATACCACGAACTCAGGAAAATCAGCAGCATTCGCCACCTTCTTACCTTCGATGCAGCCAAAACGCTTGTCTGTTCTCTGGTTCTGTCCAAGTTCGATTATTGCAACTCCCTCCTCTCTGGCATCCCACACTATCTTCTTGACAAACTCCAAAAGGTCCAAAACTCTGCAGCCCGACTAGTATTCAAGGTTAAAAAACATGAACACACCCAGCCTCTCCTACAGAACCTTCACTGGCTTCCCATTTCTGCTCGAGTCGATCACAAAATATCTACACTCTGTGGCAAATCTGTCACCGATCCCTACTTTCCTGCCTATCTCTCTGATCTTCTGCACATCTACTCTCCAACCAGACTACTCCGCTCCTCTTCAGACAATCGAACTGTCACTCTTCCTCGACCCAAAACAAAGACCTATAGCAACCGCACTTTCTCTTTCACCGCATCAAAAACATGGAATCAGCTCCCATTCACCACTCGCAACTCAGAAACACTTCCACGCTTCAAAACCGCTCTAAAAACCCACTATTTCCGCCAGTCCCACAACCTCGATTAAAATCTGTCTGCTGTCTCCCTTATGTCTTTCCGTCTGTTGGTCTGTTTGTCTGTCTGCCCCCCCCCCCTCTCTCTCTCTCTCTCACACGCGCACACACACACTGACACACACACACACACACACACACACACACACACACACACACACACACACACACACACACACACACACACACACACACACACACACACACACACACACACACACGCACACGCACACACACACACACGCACACACGCACACGCACACGTGTGTGTGTGTGTGTGTGTGTGTGTGTGTGTGTGTGTGTGTGTGTGTGTGTGAATTATGCCTCCAATGACTGCAGGTGGTGGCAACTTAGTGGAGGCTGTTCCATTGCGGGATAGTGTGGGGAAAGAAGGTGGATTTACGGTACTGGGTTCTGTGGCTGGATATGTCATAGGCGGCAGAGTGTGACTGGCGGAGGCTTTAATTTCCTCTGAAGAGTGTTTGTAGGGAGGTGTTGGGAGTTGATTGAAAAAAAGGCCTGTGTGGAACTTATAAAAGGTGGTCAGATGTGCTTCTGTTCGGCGGTAATGTTCAAATTCTGACCGCTTCTCGGCCTTTTGGCTAAGACAGTGATTCAGGAACATAAATTTTTGTTTATATCCTGGTTGGTTTGTTCAGCCCGTCGTACATGGCGAAAGCCGATACGCGACGTTAAACTGAACTTCCATTCCATTCTGTTCGGCGGGTCTGGAGAAGGGGGCATTTCAGGTTTTTCATTAGATCTGTGGTTCTGATCGATTGTCTGCCGGTAATCGCAGGCCACCCATCTTGCAGCTCGATATCGGCTCTGGGCCTTTTCAATAAAACAATGCTGCCTTTGTTGCGGGGGTCCCAGACCGGGCTTGCACTGATACTCAAATATGGGGCGGACCGGGCCATTGCTTTATGCGCCTGTGCCTTGATCTTCTTTTTGCTAACCTTCAACGTCCTCCTCAGAAAACCAAGGGTTTTGTTGGCTTTGTTGACCACATTGTTGACGTGGGTGTTCCACTTGAGGTCAGTTGAAATCGTGACATCGAGGTACTTTTGAATTGCCAGCGTGGGCACACCGTCTCTGGAGTTGGTGTCCACGAAGGGAATAGGCCTTCTCCAGGGTCGTTCCTGCGTCTTGTTGCGTGGAGCACTGAGCACTTGTGGGGGTGGAACTCTCCATCTGTCTTCCCGGAATGCGAGCCTATATCTAGATTGTCTTGGAGATCAATCTCTGGTCGCTCGAGGAGCTTGGATGTCTTGGTGATCATCCGCAAACAGGCGTGCTCTGTGGAGTTGAGTCCTTCAGGGAGGTCGATCGTTGATATAGAGGAGGAATTAGAGCACTCAGCCACAACCCAGCACAAAAACCCTCAACAGACGCCCCAGCACCCCAGTCCCTTCATCCCCACCGCCCCCAATTGTTTTTACCCCCTGTCGTTAGAGATCTGTTTGTCTGTCTTTTTGGTTGGGGCGTGGGAATTGCGTTATGGAGTGTCTAGGGTCTAGTTTCCTGGGGGTGAACGTGAAAATTAGTAGCTGCCGGCAGCTCCCTGTAGTTCTCCAAGTGGAGTGCAAGGTTAAACTTTTTGCAGATGATACAAAGGCATATGCAAACGTAGATAACAGTGAAGAATCAAAACTAGAAGTACAAAGATGCATTGACAACTTGGTGGCATGGGCGGATACATGGCTAATGAAATTTAATAGTAAGAAATGTAAAGTTATGCACTTAGGTAAACAAAATCCCATGCATAAATACCCCATAAAGGAAGGTAAAGAAAGAAGAACGCTGGAAGTTACATCAGTTGAAAAGGATCTTGGGGTATTTGTAGACCAAGGTCTGTCTTTTGAGCCTCACATAAATAATACTGTACTAAAAGCAAACCGGATTTCAGGATTACTAGTCAGAACAATTACTAATAAGTCTAAAGATATTATGGTTCCTCTATTCAAAACTCTAGTAAGACCTGTTCTGGAGTATGGAAACCCAGTGTGGTGCCCACACCTAAGAAAGAATATTGATCTAGTTGAAGGGGTGCAGCGAAGGTTCTCAAAGAAAATTCAGGGCACAAGCAATATGAGTTATCAGGAAAGACTGACGTACTTAAAACTACCAAGCCTAGAATACAGAAGACTTAGAGGTGATCTAATAGAAGTATACAAAATTCTCCATGGTTTTTATGCTACCACAAAACAATTACTAACTCTGTGTGAGGATGAAAGAACCCGCGGACATACTTTTTAAACTAATAAAAACAACTACTAATACTAAATTTGCACGAACCTTTTTCACTAACCGTATTACTAACGCATGGAATAACCTTCCAAATGAAGCAGTAAATGCATCGTCACTAAATGCATTCAAGAACTCATTAGATCGATATTTTCAAAATATTGTGTATTCAGTAAATTTAAATAAATTAGACAAATAAAACACGACTGCCTAAGTAGTCGATCGGCAATGCCGATGCAACATAAATAACAAAAAGAACCAATCTAGAGGGCAAAAGGCTGAAAAGCCTATAGTGCCATGATATGATCTGATATGATATGATATGATCCCAGTCCAAACCGGATTTTATTTTGTTTGCTGCATCGGATTTTTCTCCTACTGAACCCAAGTAAATCCAATAGTATGTGTGTTAGCTGATTTGTGTCTGTTCCGTTCATCTCTTTCTTTTCTCCTCTTCTGGTTCCTTTTCTTTGGTCACCCCCTAAAGTGTATGTAGGGGAAGACGGGGTAAAAAGCGCATGGGCGGGTAAGAAGCCCACCGCAATTATCTCATGAAATGAAGCAAATTTCAGTCTCATTTTGCCCATGAGACGAGCGTTAATGTCTAGCATTCGTCTCATGGGCAAATTTGACTGAAATTTTCTTTATTTCATGAGATAATTGGGGTGGGCTTCTTACCCGCCCATGCGCGTTTTACCCCGTCCGCCCCTAAAATTTCAGTCAAATTTGCCCATGAGACGAATGCTAGACATTAACGCTCGTCTCATGGGCAAAATGAGACTGAAATTTGCTTCATTTCATGAGATAATTGGGGTTGGCTTCTTACCCGCCCATGCGCTTTTTACCCCGTCTTCCCCTATTTACTTCAAAGAAGCTGGCCACCATGCACCACAGAAGAAGAAGAAGAGGAACGGAGATGTTACAAGCCACAGACGACCGGACAGACAAAGAGAGAAACGTAAAGGCCTCGTTCCCATTCCATTACATCTACATCTTTTCCGTTAAATTGAAATCGGAGTTGGCCACGTCCTTGCAAAAACATGACCTCTTTGGCGAAAGTTTGTTTTCTCCAACCCGATCAGGAAAAGACAACTCGTTTTGCTGAGTAGAGTTATGCTCCTGTGCATATTTCCGGTTGGAAAGACGGGGAAGCCACATCGTATCATGCCGAAGTTGCACGAGTAATATAATTTCCTTTCTGGAACAAAAAGCACCGTAAGTAACTGGTCTAGCTTTTAGCATGTTTGGAAATTACTTTAATTAAGAAAGCAAAGCAACAGATTGGCTAGAAATCAATGGAGCTGACGCGTTCTGGATCTGGATATATTCATATTCGACATTCTGATAAAGTGATATTACGTCGCAGTCTTGAGTCTACGGCGCAGACGCCATTTCTCATTTTCTGACGATAAAATCGCGTTGGACTTGTTGATTTATGTCCAATCTGTCGCTTTGCATGTTGTGCGACCAGTGGGTTGTCCTCGTGTGTGTGTGTGTCAGTGTGTACACGTCTCTCTCTCTCTCTCTCTCTCTCTCTCTCTCTCTCTCTCTCTCTCTCTCTCTCTCTCTCTCTCTCTCTCTCTCTCTCTCTCTCTCTCTCTCTCTCTCTCTCTCTCTCTCTCTCTCTCTCTCTCTCTCTCTCTCTCTCTCTCTCTCTCTCTCTCTCTCTCTCTCTCTCTCTCTCTCTGTGAGTCTCTCTCTCTCTCTCTCTCTCTCTCTCTCTCTCTCTCTCTCTCTCTCTCTCTCTCTCTCTCTCTCTCTCAGTCTCTGTCAGTGTCACTCTCTGTGTGTGTGTGTGAAAAGACACTTGAGGGCCGTGAGGCCTGTTTGTCCTGTATTGGTAGGTAGGTAGGTAGGTAGGTAGGTGATGTAGGGCTATGCATAGGCCTCTCGGCCCTTATTACGCCCCTTCTCGATGAATTTGACTTGTCAGAATTTATTTAGTGGTTTGCGTCTCTTAAATCAATAAACTAATAAAAAGATAAATCTTTAAGAGAATGGCTTTTTTTATATATATATATATATATATATATATATTTTTTTTTATTCATCAAAACATTTAAATTTTGTTATCAAATTTGGGTTTTCGTCCAAAAGATTTTTGAATTCATTAATGCTAGGTGCATTCTTTATGTTAATTGGTAGATCATTCCACATATGAACAACACGGTTAGTAAAAAAGTTTTTGCGGGTGTTAGTATTAGATCTGTTAAGAAACAATTTACCATCACTATTTCTTGTTTTGTCTACTGTGCATTTTATGAAAAAGTCATTGAAATTGATATCATCAAGAATGACAAGATTATGTACAATTTTATAGGTTTGAATAAGGTCCCCTCTAAGTCTTCTTCCCTTCAAAGATGGTAATTTCAGAAAATTTAAACGTTCCTCATAAGACATATTTCTACATGCTTTAACTAATTTTGTGGCTCTTCTCTGAACTTTTTCAGTTATTATTGATTGTCTTTTTAGGTTAGGATGCCATATACAGTTACCATATTTTATGCGAGGTCGAACCATAGCCTTGTATAATTTAACAAATATATCCTTATGAAGATAGTCATATGATCTTTTGATTAATCCCATTACTTGGTTAGCTTTACTGGTTACCTTCTGTATATGTGTATCAAATTTCAAAGCTGGATCAAAAGTTATTCCCAAGTCTCTCGTTTTCACATATATTAATTTTACTTGTTCAGTTGTTGTGCAGTTCGGCTTCATATAATAATCATGTTTAGGGTTTTTCCTTCCTATGTACATTACCTTGCATTTTTGGACATTAAAATATAAATTCCATTTATCTGACCATGCTTGTAGAGAGTGTAAATCTGACTGTAGTATTTCTTTATTACCAGATGTATTATATAGCTTTATGTCATCAGCAAAGATCTTACATTCACTATTTACTTCATCGGGCAAGTCATTTATGAATATGGTGAATAGGACTGGGCCTAAAATTGACCTGACTTGACCTGACCTGACCTCTGTGTTTCTTTATTATTAATCCTTTCTCTAGCAAGTGACCATGGCATGAGAAACTAATTTTAAAAAAAGGTAAAGGTGTCCCATAGCTTATCGGCCGTAGGGGCAGTGAACCGTTACTGGCCTTAGAGATTCATCGTAGTTGAGAACCGGTTAAAAATTCCGAACCGGTTTTAAACCAGTTTTTCCTCTTCGAACCGTTTTTATCGAACCGTTTTTAAAATTTTAACCAGTACTCGCATCACTAGTTTCACCTATGCAAACATATATTTATTTGTCAGAATATTGACACACACACACGCACAATAAAGAAACGTATGACTTATGAGACACACACACACACACACACTCACGACTTATGAGACACACACACACACACACACACTCGCGACTCAGTCAAAGTCAAAGCCATAGACCACCACAAACTAGAAACAGCTACTCTTGGTTTACAAACACCCAATCTGCGCTGAGAATCAGTGTTGTTTTTCGAAAAGAATGCGTTATTCTAAGAAAAACTTACTTTCAGTTTGCAGTTAAAAAACCGGTTCACAGCAACTCAAACCGGTTTTTCGAATTGCGACATTTTAGCCCCGTTTTTTCGGTTCAAACCGGTTTTTCCCCCCACCTCTAATTCACTGTGTCAAGAGCATGGTTTCATGGAAGCGGAGCCCATCCTTCTTGTTCCGCTGCCTTTTATAGTTTTAACCTTCCCTGAACGAATCAGGTACCCATTCACTGCTGTTTGTGGTCAGAGAGGGTTTTCAGGCCAGAGAAATCTGACTTCAAGCTCGACTCGAACCCTCGACCTTACGCACCGCAGCCAAGCGCTCTAACCACTCGACCACAAGCCCCGTGCGTGTGTGTGTTTGCGCGTGTATGTGTCCCACGCCGAAATAGTCAACAAATAAAAGAAGGAAGAAAAAAAATATATAAGGATGTGTCCACATTTCCCCTAATCAGTATATTTGTTAAATGCTATGCCACTATTTATAACTAACTATTATGCGTCATTTCTTTTTTTTACGTCACAAAGATGACATCATTTCTTTTTGACGTCTTAACCATGACTAACTGTAGCCAGTGTAGGCTAATAATCTTTTGGACTCAGGAATTGTGTGTCGGCATAAAACCCCCAAAAAACAAAGATTGTGTGTGTGTGCGAGTGCGCGCGTGTGTGCACGTGCATGTGTGAAATGAAACTATCGTTAATGGATACAACTACAAGTAAAGAAAGGAATGCCCTTGCCGAGAATTGAACTCGGAACATTGGCATGAGAGACAAACGCTCTACGCAATGAGCTGTTTAGGCGTTCACTGTTGAACGCCTCAACACTGTTTCTTAACTGATGTTGCCGATTCATATTAAATTTATTTGATTTACATTGATTTTTAAATAAAAGCAGTCACTGCAGACATAATCAGATAATGTGATTAAACATCATTGTGCAAAATTTGGTTGCGCTATTATTTGTACTTAGAAAAATGCTGTTATTGTTAAACTAGTTTTTAATGAGGCGTGACCACACAAACCCCACCCACCCATATAGTGATATACACACACCCACACCAAATTGTGTAGTAATGTATTATGTATAGACGAGACTTCGCTTGCCAAAAATGGTGTGTGTGTGTGTCAATGTATGTGTATTGCAACTCTCTCTAGTCTCTCTCTCTCACACACACACACACGCACACACACCACACACACACACACATACACACTCTTATAGAACTTGTTTAAAACTTTAAGACACATTACTGTAACATCAAGCTGAAAACTTAACGGGAAGAAGAAAAAGTAGAAACATACTGTTCGTTTTATGAACTTGTTTCTCAAATATTCTGTTTTTCGCTATGTTTGTTCAGAATCAGCATGGATCTTGAAGAAGTCTCGGAAGGAGATGATGGCATGGAATTGGGAGATGATAGCGCGGAGTTGGAAGATGATGGCACAGAGTTGGGAGATGAGATGGATTTCCCAGAGGACTGGATGGTTGTAGACGACGCTGATGAAGAACATGGGGCAGTGGAGGAAAAGACCTCCAAGCCAGACCCAGCCGGGGGAGATGCTGCTAATTCCAAGCCAACATCAGAAACGCCCAAGTCAGAAAAGGCAGGAGCAACGGTTTCTCAAGGCGCGGCGAAGCAGGACACAACTCCAGCAGGCAAACCGGGCGGTGCTGCGAAGAGAACAGTCACTCCCAGCCCCACAGTCAAGCCACTATTTGCTGGAGGAGGAGAGAAAAAAGCTGTCGTGGTTGTTAAAAAGCTCGCGTCTCCCACGTCTTCAGCCAAGGCCCTTGTTGCGGAACCTAGCCAGACCGGGGCGAACAAGACTCCTCAAGGGAACGTGAAGCAGAACCAGAGCGCTGGCGCAGTCAAAGCAGCAGCACCTTCAAAGCCGCCACCGCCTGGCGTTCAGGGCACGAAGTCCCCCGCAGCTGGCAAAAGTCCCGCTCAGGGAAAGAAGGCTGCGAGCCCGGCACAGAGCAGACCATCGCCTGCCATCCCTGGTGCGTCTGTGCCCAAGTCGTCTAATCCACCCACCCCTGGTCAATCTGCCAAAGCATCCGGAACGACCACTCCAGGTCAGACTAAGCCGGGACAGCCTAAGCCAGCCGGTTCAGCTACCCCAAATCAGAAGAAACCACCGGCGTCAACGTCGACCCCAGGACAGGCTAAAGCACCGGCGTCAACATCTACCCCAGGACAGGCTAAGGCACCGGCGTCAACGTCTACCCCAGGACAGGCTAAGCCTCCCTCTTCATCATCTACTCCAGGACAGAGTAAGCCACCCGCTTCATCTACCCCTACCCAAAGTAAGCCACCTGCATCTTCAACTACCCCAGGCCAGAATAAGCCACCTGCATCATCGTCAACCCCAGGTCAGGCCAAGCCACCTGCATCTTCAACTACCCCAGGCCAGAAAAAGTCACCGGCTTCAGCAACAACTGGTCAGAATAAGCCACCGGCTTCAGCACCTACTCCTGGTCAGAATAAGCCACCGGCTTCAGCACCTACTCCTGGTCAGAATAAGCCACCGGTTTCAGCAACTACCCCTGGCCAGAATAAGCCACCGGCTTCAGCATCTACCCCTGGCCAGAATAAGCCACCAGCTTCAGCAACTACTCCTGGTCAGAATAAGCCACCGGCTTCAGCAGCAACTCCTGGTCAGAATAAGCCACCGGCTTCAGCAACTACCCCAGGACAGGCCAAACCAGCCATTGCATCTACCCCAAATCTGGCCAAACCGGCCACTACATCTACCCCAAATTTGGCCAAGCCGGCCACTACATCTACCCCAAATCTGGCCAAACCGGCCACTACATCTACCCCAAATTTGGCCAAACCGGCCACTACATCTACCCCAAATCAGGCCAAAACGGCCACTACATCTACCCCAAATTTGGCCAAGCCGGCCACTACATCTACCCCAAATCAGGCCAAAACGGCCACTACATCTATCCCAAATCTGGCCAAACCGGCCACTACATCTACCCCAAATCTGGCCAAACCGGCCACTACATCTATCCCAAATCTGGCCAAATCGGCCACTACATCTATCCCAAATCTGGCCAAACCGGCCACTACATCTACCCCAAATCTGGCCAAACAGGCCACTACATCTATCCCAAATCTGGCCCTATCGGCCACTACATCTATCCCAAATCTGGCCCTATCGGCCACTGCATCTATCCCAAATCTGGCCAAACCGGCCACTACATCTATCCCAAATCTGGCCAAACAGGCCACTACATCTATCCCAAATCTGGCCAAATCGGCCACTACATCTATCCCAAATCTGGCCCTATCGGCCACTGCATCTATCCCAAATCTGGCCAAACCGGCCACTACATCTATCCCAAATCTGGCCAAACAGGCCACTACATCTATCCCAAATCTGGCCAAATCGGCAACTACATCTACCCCAAATCTGGCCAAATCGGCCACTACATCTATCCCAAATCTGGCCCTATCGGCCACTACATCTATCCCAAATCTGGCCCTATCGGCCACTACATCTACCCCAACTCTGGCTAAACCGGCCACTTCATCATCCACCCCAGGTCAGGCCCAAACGCCTACGTCGTCGTCAACTGCAGCCAGTATGGGCCAGGGTAAGCCAGCAAGTTCATCATTTACTCCTGGGCAGGGTAAAACACCCACATCATCCACCCCAGGGCAGGGTAAATCTCCCACATCATCCACCCCAGGGAAGGGTAACACACCCACAGGGATGGGTAGAGGGGCTGGGCAGGTTAGGACACCCACATCATCTACCCCAGGAAAGGCCAAACCATCCATTTCATCTGGTCCAAATCAGTACAAGCCGTCCACTTCATCTGGTCCAAATCAAAAACCTCTCACTTCATCTGGTCCAAATCAGAACAAACCACCCACTTCATCTGGTCCAAATCAGAACAAACTGCCCACTTCATCTGCCCCAAATCAGAACAAACTGCCCACTTCATCTGTCCCAAATCAGAACAAACTACCCACTTCATCTGCCACAAATCAGAACAAACTACCCACTTCATCTGCCCCAAATCAAAACAAACTGCCCACTTCATCTGCCCAAGGCGTGGCTAGTAAACCTTCAAATTTATTTGCTACAGGTCAGTCCAAATCGTCTGTGCAGACCACGACGACAGGTCAGTCAAAGCCGTTAGCCTCCCCAGGCACCCAGACCCCAACGGGCGCCAAACCTGCGTCCTCCTCCCAGGGCACACCCAAACCAGGGCCCGGTCAGACTAAGCCCACACCGGGACAGACTCTTCAGGCTGCCAAGTCCAGTGCTTCACCCGCCGGGAAACCAGCAGGCAAAAGCGCTCCCGCCACAAACGTGTCGGGACCCTCAACTGCTCAAGCGAAAACCGAAGGTAAAACTGTGGTCCAAGGAAAGAGCCAGGCGGATGCGCCTCCGAAAGCGGCAACCGAAGCCCAGGCTAGCGTTGAAAAACCCACCGCAGATGCTCCAGCGAAGAATAGAGCATCACAGGAAAAGGCGCAGGCTGAGGAGCAAAAAGCAGGTAATCAAGATGAGAAGCAGCAGTCTGCTGACAGCGCTAAGGAAATCAAAGCATCCAATCCTCTTAAAGATTACAAACTTTCTCAAGATGTTGTGGTTAAAGTCAGGAGATTGGATGACGTGAAAAGCAGTGTAAAGTCTGAAGAGAAGAAAAGCGAAACGTTTGTTAAAGCCAAGGGGTCAGATGATGTTAAGAGCATTCGGAAATCGGAAGAGAAGAAAAGCGAAAAGTCAGAAGAGAAGAAAAGTGAAACTATTAAAAAACCAAATGCAGATGTAACTGGTAAGAAAGATGGTGCTGTTGCAGATGTAGCGAGTAAGAAAGATGGTGCTGTTGCTCAATCAGAAACAGGCTCAAAAAGTGCAGCTACTCAGAAACCTGGTAATCAGGAGAATGGTAAACCCATTGCTGCAAACGCTGACAAACCTCAGTCTAAGCCGGGTGCTCAGAAGACAGAAAGTGAGAAATCTGGTGACCGAGCGAGAGATAAACCTTCAAGCACGGACAAGTCTCAGACAAAACCAAGTGGCAAGGCTGAGGAGAAACCAGCCAGCAAAACAGACAGAAAAGAGGACAGGTCTCGTAATGACGACCGATACGGTTCGAGACACGACAGGATTAGCGGCAGCTGGTCCCGAGACAGTTACCGAGACAAGCGCCGCTCCCGCTCCCGCTCTCGATCAAGGGAGCGAAACAGAGACAGAAGCTCGCACTACGCACGAAGCGACGACCGAAACTCGTCCAAGGCAAGAGACAGGAAACCTGCAGAGTCCAGCTCATCGAGACCGGCGAAACCCGCAAACACCAGTGCCGCAAAACCTGGTGATAAAATCTCCACAGACGCGAAGAAGTCGGAGAATTCTTCTCCCGCTGCTCCCAAATCTACAACAATCGTTGTGAAGACGGAGAGCGATGTTAAGCCGTCAATCGCTGCAATGCCGTTAGCAGATTCAAGTAACGAGCAAGCAGTTTCAAAACCTCCTGCAGCGGTGGTGAAGGGAAATCAGCCGTCGTCTGGAACCGGAAAGCTGAAATGGCAGGAGGATACCATACTGACGGAACAGCTGGTAGACTTGGTCGACTCCAAGCTGGACCAAGGTGAGACGGCAACATTGTTTTTTTGTGGTTTAAAATTTGTAAAAAAATTAGGGAGTATTGTCTGAAGTTAATTTTTGATGGTTATTTTGTTTTTAAATTAAAATACACAATGGTAGAAAGGAAGGTGACACTTTGACAGGATGGTAAGGAAGGTTCACCTACAAATTCTGGTGTACTTTGTCTCAGTGTGTGTGTGTGTGAATGTGTTTACTTTGTGTGTGTGTGTGTGAATGTGTTTACTTTGTGTGCGTGTGTGTGTGTGTGTGTGTGTGTGTGTGTGTGTGTGTGTGTTTGCTTTGTATACATGTGTGTGTGTATGTGTTTGTATGTGTGTGTGTGTGTGTGTGTGCATGTGTGTAGTGTGTGAGAATGTGTTTACTTTGTATGTGTGTAGTGTTGTTGTGTGTGTGTATGATGTGTTTACTTTGTATGTGTGTGGGTGGGTGGGTGGGTGGGGGTGGGTGGGTGTTTGCGCGCAAAAGAATGGGTGTTCAACTGTTGCTGCACTTGCGGCATCCTGCGAGCAGCTCAGATTTCACTGAGACGATTCCAATACCAATACTATATAGGAATGATTATCTGATAAAACGAATTTTAAAACAGTTTCACTCAGCAAAAAATGTAGGCTCGCCTCGGAGCTTTTGGGGGCGTCACGCTCCCTTCGTCAGCGTCGTCTGCTGAGAGGCCACTGGCGGATCAGTGCACACGATCGTGACTGCACTTGCGGCATCCTGCGAGCAGCTCAGATTTCACTGAGACGATTCCAATACCAATACTATATAGGAATGATTATCTGATAAAACGAATTTTAAAACAGTTTCACTCAGCAAAAAATGTAGGCTCGCCTCGGAGCTTTTGGGGGCGTCACGCTCCCTTCGTCAGCGTCGTCTGCTGAGAGGCCACTGGCGGATCAGTGCACACGATCGTGAGTACAGCTCAAGGCTGCACCCACGATTATCTGCTAGGATCTCCTCTCTCATGGCTTTAGCTCTGGAATGCGTCTGGAAGCCTACTCGATATTTGACAGTTGATTTATAAATTATCGATTTAAAAAAAAAAAAAGGAGCATGTTTTGTGCTGTACATAGTCATTGATAAAAAAAGAGTAAAAAAACAAAAAAGAAGAATCATTTCAATTTTCACACAGGAGTAAGTTTAGTTTGTTCAGAATTGTTCTCTTCAATTAGTCATTTACTAAATCAGTAAATGATTTAGTGGGTTGTAATGTGCTACTGCTAGTGCTTCAGATAACATGGGCTGAGTGTAAAAGAAAAAGGACAATGCTTATTTCATTACCCTGTACATTAACCCCTTGACTGCCAGAGAAGAATCAAGAAAAAAACATTGGGCAAATCATGACATCAAAAAGACAACAGCCAGTCTGAGAAAAGGGTCTGGCGATATTACTCTCTTGATTATGTTAGAGCAAAAGGCAGCATTATCAGAGTTATTCCTTTTCATCTGATGACATCATCAGTGATGTCACCAGGTCAGTATGTAGTAATACGTTGGTGGCAGTCAAAGGGTTGAAAGTTTGTTTTGTTTGATTTCATTTACAATGATCTGACAACGTTTTTGACTGTTTTTCAGGCCTTTGGCGCTTTTCCGTGAAGTTGTCACCATTGGAGCTGAATGACCTAGCCCGGCACGATCTGCGCTCCCTGATAAACACTGCACAGGACTTTGTTATCTTCTTCCGGAACCAGGGACAGAACAAGAAAAAGAAGGGGTCAGAGAGAAATTAATGTCCTTCATGACTCCCCGTGGGGATACCAGGGGGTCTTTCGTTCAAATAGTTCCCCCACCTTCTGGAAGTTCTGTGCTTGTAACTTCCACCAGTCTGCCACTCTCTTTGACTCTGCCTTTTCCCTTTGCTTTCTATCATCTACTATCTT
>CM065682.1:74052281-74054781 GCA_017654935.2 Phymorhynchus buccinoides | reverse complement strand
CACAACAAAGGAAATAACTCCAATTTTTTTGTTTTACTGCACTACAAAGAAGAAAAAGCTTAAACCATTCTGAGTGTCCTCCACCCACCCCGTCCAAAATGGGTTTTCTCTCCGGCAACTCCGCCAAGGACGAATCGCCGTTTTGACGGTTTGATTGATAGGAAACCAGATCAAAGTGAGTGTTCGATCCTTGAAAAGGCTGTCTTTTTGGTGACCTAGACTTGTTTCTTGCAAAAACTCGTCCGTCAGAGTGCCCCATTAACCCTCTTGTGCCTGACGCTCTGTGCTCTCAATCACCTCTGAAATCCTAACCCAAGGGACGTCACTCCGTACAAAAGGGGGGGTAGCGTCAGAAAAATAATAAAATAAAATATACCCTACCAGATTTTGTGTGTTTTTTTGTTTTGAATGTGTTGCCGAGATGTCTGTCTGATATGCAAAATGAATTTCAAGATGTTATGGGGATGCATGGCTCCACAAAAAAAATCAAATTGCCAAAGTGTAGTCGCAAACTACATTCACTAGTCATTCACTGCCTACTTTTGCAGACTGTTGAAGCCTAACTCGCCCTAACTTGGGCTAAGACGACTGAAATGGAAATGTAGATCAAAATCATTCACTTACCCTTTCACTTCACGATCTTATAATTCCTATCTTTCACCAAAAAAAGAATTTTCATCGCTGTCATCACTCGGTGGATGCAATAACGACTCGTCATCCATGATGTAAAAGTCGGGAAAATGCCGATGTCAGTAACACGACTTCAAAAATTCGCATCGATCGAACAAACACAAGCTCGCCGCCGAAATAGGTCAGAATACACTCCTTACTCATCACTTCGCGATCTCATAAGTCCCATATTTCACAAAAATAGGACTATTCATTGCTTTCCTCAGTCAATGGACGCCATAACTGTTCGTCATCCATATTGGAAAAATCGCGAAAATGCCGAAGTCGGTCACTAATTTTCAAAAATTCATATCTTTCAAACCAATCGGCCTAGAAACCATTGCAAGCAACAGGACGGAAGTGTAATCCATAGCGAAAGCGAGGCTGAAGCGCTCACGTGACTGCCATGTGATAGAAACAAAATGGAAGCGCCCTAACCGGCCACGTGGAATCCGTACGTTCCCGAACGTTCTAGACGTTTCCGATCCGATTTTTTTTGGAACGTTCACGACCGTTCACCGCACAAGAGAGTTAAAACAGGCGTATTTACGTAGGCGTATTTACTCCCCAGTATGGTTGATTCCACTCCACCAAAGCACCCTCTGAACGTCCCTCTCTGATGTCAGTGAAGAAATTACGGTTTGTTTTTGTTTTTAGCTGAATTTTTTTTTTAATAGAACGTGTATGAAACGTTACAAGGGCATGAAAAATTACTTGTTGTATTGTACATTTTGGGCATTACTTTTACCAATTTATCTCTCAGGAGAGGCCACAAAATGGGTTTTATAAACTCCCAAAAACAATTATTGATGGGGGTGGGGTGGGTGGGGGGGGAGACTTTGCTTCCCTGGGCCCACCACCGTTGTCGTTGGCCCTGAATCCCGTCCTTGTAGTCCCCAAGCACATTGGCCAATAGGGAATTTGCCGTGTGACTGCGACCTTGAATTTCATTGAGTTGAATTAGAAATGATAAAAATGATTATCGTAATTTTCGTACTATAAGGCGATATTGTTTTCTTCAATTTCGACCTTTGCTACTAATGAACGAGGGCGCCCTATTAGTGAACAAAATCGTGAGAAGAGAGGCAACGATTGCCGTGCTCAGTACAGTATACTGTGAGTCTAGACATCGAAAGTGGTCATGAGTTGCTGATATGACAAATACTCATGTTAAAATGCTTCAAAATCCCTATTATCGTCCGAGATACCATCAAATAGATGCCATAACCCTTCATTGGATGTAAAAAGCATCGTTGTAGAGCTTAAAACGCCATAATTCTACTAGTTTTCACGAAGAAAAGTCCAAACACAACAACAGGAAGTTGCACAAACGGAAGTTCAATTGTCTGAAAGGGGAGCCAACTCGTTTATGACAACATAATGGCGGTCGGCAAGCGTTTACCGGACACGTACGGGCTTCAAAGTTTGACTTTCTTTTGCGAGGTGTGTATCGCCTTTTAGTATGAGTCTTTCGGATGAGACGATAAACCGAGGTCCTGTGTGCCCATGCACTTAGCACACGTTAAACTCAGTGGCAACGAAAAGTTGTCATCTGGTCCAGATTTAAACCCCCCTCCTCTTTTCTTCCTCATGAGTCACAAAAATCGCATGCAAAAAAAATAGCATTGGGTGACGCGCCTCTGGCTGCGACACGCTCTCCAGGTGGGAGCAACCCGAAATTCACAGACGCCTCTGTGACTATAAACTTACCTAATACCTAATAAACGAGGGCACCTTTTTCTTTAATTTTTTTCAGATTTTTGTTGAAAATTGCCCTATTCGCCTTATGGTCCCAGTGCCTAATGGTCCGAAAAATATGGTAAAACTAAAA
>CM065682.1:73968127-74051781 GCA_017654935.2 Phymorhynchus buccinoides | reverse complement strand
TGCATGTTATAGGTGTTAATAAACTGTTTTAAAGTGTAGTAATCTGGCATAAAAAACCCTATGGATACAGGGATACTGGGCTTACAAACCATGCTTGTTGGGTAATTGTGTTGTTTCCGTTTTTCTGTCTTTTCACACTTTACCAACACGCACATCACAGATGATGTGAGGACCGATTGATAGGTTCGCCAGGGTTGCCAAAATCGATAAAATGGATTGAACGAGCAATGCTTACAACGAGTAAAGTGGCCCTCTCCCCTGGAATTCGTACTAAACGGGTTTCACTGTATCACCTAAATAATTATGTCTTGCATGTGGAAAATTGTTTTCAAAGCACAGTATTACTATTAATTACGCCGCATTTGTTTGGTCTTTTTTGTTCTAGACATCCATGACTGTTAATTAAAATTACTTACAACAAATTAAAACAGTTGAAGTTATTAAATCTTTTCTTTTGGGTTTAAAATTCGACTCTGTTTTAATTTGTTGTGAATTTTACTGAACCCAACAGTCATCTTCGTTTCTTAAAACTTCTTAATTAGTTTTGTGTTAATAATTTTGTTAGCTTTTTGTATTTAAAAAAAAAAAAAGTTTTAAAAATGTTGTTTCTATGTTTATTTTTCTCAAGGTAAGCAATGTAACGTTTTTGAACTGTGGTCACCACTTGTTAAAATGAAAAGGTTAAAAAACAATCCACCAATTTGTGGCAACATTCACATTCATTTTCGCCCGTAAGAGAAGGTAATTCATTGATGGAATGAGCGGCCTGTTTTTCTCTTTTCATGTCATCAAATGATCTCCCTTACGGGAGAAAATGTAAATTATAGCCCAGTTTGGTGCCTTAAGAAGCACATTTGCAAGTTAAAAGTTATTGGGCAAACAACAAACTTGACAGACTTTACAAAGCGAAAGGGTTAACTCATTCAAGTCGTTCGGGCCATATATGTCCGAAACTAAAAGTTAACTGCCAATTTTATGCATTTTCTTCAAGGGAAGGAAATATGTGGGCACACAATACCCTTGGTCACTTTGCGCTTTAGCTCCATTTTGCCTCATACTTTGCTTTTTGTAGTCGTTTTTTGTGGGGAATCCCATCCGGTTTCTATATAAAGTATATAAATATAATTATAAATGTCTGATCTACCACTTCCCTATATGTCTAAACCTGAAGTTAAAACCTGTAATCTTCCTTCATTTCTCCCTTTGTATGTTTTGTTGTGTGTATGGCTGGAGTGATTTGTGAGTTGTTTTTTTAATTAAAAAATCGTTGCGAGGCGAATGAGTTAATCTCCTCTCCCGCTTAGTTTACACTATTGACTCTGAAGGAGAGAGCGAGAGAGAGAGAGAGAGAGAGAGAGAGAGAGAACGAGATAGAGAGAGAATGTGTGTCAAAGGCAAAGTCAAAATGATCTTTATTCAATATGACGATAAAAGGACATTTAAGAAAAGCAAAGCTCTTTTTCATCCTCTCGTGTGTGTGTGTGTGTCACTTGTATGTCGACTGTGTGTGTGTGTGGGTGTGTGTGCCATGTGTGACTATGGGACTAGTATGAGTATGACTGTGTTGTGTGTGTTCACATGTACATGCATGCATGTGTGTTTTACAGGTGGTGTAGACTGGTGCGGCCTGGCAAGGTGTCGTCTACGGTGCTGATTGTGCTGAGAGACCTCAGCATCACAGACTTTGAGCGGCACAAGAAGCGTTTCTCCTTCCTGCAGGACACTTTCCAAGAGGTGATTCAACATTGAAATGTTGTGCATTACGTTGTACATGTAAAATGATGGTGTGTGTGGTGCATATTGATCATAATGCCACTTTCCAAGAGGCGATTCAACATTGAAATGTTGTGCATTACGTTGTACATGTAAGATGATGGTGTGTGTGGTGCATATTGATCATAATGCCACTTTCCAAGAGGTGATTCAGCATTGAAATGTTGTGCATTACGTTGAACATGTAAGGTGATGGTGTGTGTGGTGCATATTGATCATAATGCCACTTTCCAAGAGGCGATTCAGCGTTGAAATGTTGTGCATTACGTTGTACATGTAAGATGATGGTGTGTGTGGTGCATATTGATCATAATGCCACTTTCCAAGAGGTGATTCAACGTTGAAATGTTCTGCATTACGTTGTACATGTAACATGATGGTGTGCGTTGTGCATATTAACTAATTCCTGACAAATTACGAGTATACTCAGAACAGGAGAACGCCAGTCAGGGCCTACTTAACTTACGAAGTATTCTTGGAACAGCGATTTTTTTTTAGTCCAAAACCTGTCTAAATCTATGTTTTTTTCCAATCCAAACCACGTTTTTTCGAGTTACTTCTCTTCATCACTGTTCCAGCTTTTGTTTTACTTATGTTTGGTACTTCTATTTTAATTTTTAATGTTAAAAATGTAAAAGAAATCAGCACTAGACAAGCCGCAGAAAATACTCCAATATGTTTTCATTAACAGTGATAGTAATAACCAGACTAATGACTCAGATTTTAATGCAATTAACCTCGATCTCAAAGAGAAAAATAAGCTCGGATCAACCAGTAATGTTGTCAAAAACTGAATCATTGACAGTGTTGAGTTTTGTTGCGCTTCTTATTTGCTATAATTTTTTTCTAGGCAGCCCCAGGCCAGTAATGAAGTTTACCTAAGGCGGTGAAGTCCTGAAGGGGTTACTCATAATGCCAGTGTTAGTTCTATCTTCAAGTCAGGGGGTCAGAATCAATGCCATGAAATATGCCTAAAGTTTTAGAGGATCACCCTCCCCGTGGGGATACCTGGGGGTCTTTCGTACAAATAGTTCCCCCACCTTCTGGAAGTTCTGTGCTTGTAACTTCCTCTAATAATTGTCACTCTCTTTGGCTCTGTCGTTTACCTTTACTTTCTGTCATCTACTATCTTTCTGACATATTCAAGTTACTGGCCCATTCTCCTGCCTTTTTTTCCAACCAAAAAAATCTTTCAAATATTTTCTCCTTTGAGCTCCTCCGAAATCCACAGCCAGTGAAAACTGAAAACCGCTGTGAAGCTCAAAGGAGAAAATTATTTGGATGATGTTTTTGGGGGGAAAGGCAGGAGAATGGGCCAATAAGTCAGAAAGATAGTAGATGACAGAAAGCAAAGGGAAAAGGCAGAGTCAAAGAGAGTGATATGGATGCGTGGGTGAGTGTGAGTGAATGTGGGGGTGGGGGTGCATTCGTGCGTGCATGCATTTGTATGAACATTCAGACGCATGCACGCACACACAGTGACACTCATTGTGTCCAATAAAGTTAGGCGTTTTCTGTGTGTTTATATCATGACCACAAATATGACAATAACCCACTTCAGATATTCATGACATATATTTAACCCTTTCACCGCCAAAGTCGCATTTTAGCACCACAGTGACTTTAACACCTATGCCACTAAAAAAAAAAAGCATCAAATTGGGGTCTGTTATCCAAATACCCTATTGTCTTAGTTTTGGGAAGTAAGGATAGACCTTATTTTATATATGTCACAGAACAATCCACAATACTGCAGATGGATTTTGTTCTCTACCCATGTAAATGTGATGGACATTTTTGGCTGAAATATGGATGGCGGTGAAAGGGTTAAATTGAAGGATTATCAGATATACATGTGTATTTATTAAACTGAATGATTGCAGGATTTGAGGATTACAATGGAGAATCCGTCTCAGTATTCCAGTACATTCGACTTTGACGTGTACTCTGTCCAGATGTACAAGGAACAATTAAGGCATCTCAAAGGTAAGTTAATACACATATAATAATGACATAAAAACAAACAAACACCTTCTTCTTCTGCATTCCCAGGCCATATGGCCATAATGGGTAAGGTACGTATGTGTCCGGTTTTCAGTTTTCACTGGTCTCCCCGCTGCGTACAGCCGACACATTCCGATTTCGGAGGAGCTCAAAGGAGAAAAATTATTTGGAAGATTTAATTTTTTTTAAAGGCAGGAGAATGGGCCAATAAGTCAGAAAGATAGTAGATGATAGAAAGCAAAGGGAAAGACAGAGTCAAAGAGAGTGGCAGATTTGAGGAAGTTACAAGCACAGAACTTCCAGAAGGTGGGGGAAGTATTTTTACGAAAGACCCAGCGGGATCCCCACGGGGAGAGACGGGCTTGGTCGTCCAGCTCCCCGTATGGAGGCACGAGGCATCCACCCACTGCCCCGAAGCAAACACCAAAATAGATAGGAGTGAAATAATTTTGAAGGCTTAAGCTATCTTTGTCAATCCGTGGACGGATTATGAAATCGTAAAATTAGATGTTGTAAATGAGCTCTGTATGTAAAGTTATTACAGTGTTTGATAAGTTGGGCGGGTTGGAAAAGTATACAGGCTTGATTGGTCCGTCGGCCATTAACCCCTTGACTGCCATATATTGAAGAGAAAAAACCTGAAACAGACTGCAAAGTCACTGGAACATACAACAAACAAACAACTACTCGACAAGTGTAAAGTGACGTTATTTTATTCACAAGAGGCAAAACAAAAGTACTGGATATTTCGGCGAGTGCGCCTTTATCAACACAAACAATTAAACAGCAAACAGCAAATATACTATTATAGCAATAGGAGCAAAAAGCAGGCAACAAAAGGAGCAAAAAACCAACAAGATCAAAATAAAAAAACAATACTTCCCCTCTACAGTCCAATGCGTAAATGATACAACTAAGTTGAAACCAAAGAGCAAGGCAGGCATTTGTGAACACAACTCAGAGGGAAAAAGGAAGAGAAGAAAGAAAGAAAGACACACAAAAAATGTTTTGAGGTGACAGTGAGTACGCAATCATAGATGGCAGAAGTTGGAAACAAAGGTCAGTTGGGTGTTGAGTATGGGGTGCCGGTGGGGAGGGGGGGAGGAAAGAAAAAAAAAAATAAAAAAAAAATACATATATTGTATAACATGTGATCCAGGGACATTCAGTGTCCAAATGACCATTCTAAGACAATGGTCCAGTTAAAAACTTCAGACAATTCTCTTTCAAACGATATATCAACCATTCTTGTAACTTTTTTTTCCGTTTTAGAGTTATGAGCATTCAAAGTTGGTAGGGTGACTGCCGACCGTTTTGAGAAACCACAGTCTAAAGTTTAGCCTAGCTAAGAAAATGCATCAAACTACTAATTTCAAAGCACTTATTGGGGTATTTAGAGACCATAATAAAGATTATCCTTTATAGATATGAAAGATGAGATTTTAGAGAGCACGAAAATACACATAACTCAAAATTGATAAAACAAATTAGATTTTTGACTTTGCAAGCCTGTTGTGAGAAACTAGCCCAGCGACTTAATGTCCCTTTCGTGGTGCTGGGTCACATATAACAGTGAGAAACTAGCCCAGCGACTTAATGTCCCTTTCGTGGTGCTGGGTCACATATAACAGTGAGAAACTAGCCCAGCGACTTAATGTCCCTTTCATGGTGCTGGGTCACATATAACAGTGAGAAACTAGCCCAGCGACTTAATGTCCCTTTCGTGGTGCTGGGTCACATATAACAGTGAGAAACTAGCCCAGCGACTTAATGTCCCTTTCGTGGTGCTGGGTCACATATAACAGTGAGAAACTAGCCCAGCCACTTAATGTCCCTTTCATGGTGCTGGGTCACATATAACAGTGAGAAACTAGCCCAGCGACTTAATGTCCCTTTCGTGGTGCTGGGTCACATATAACAGTGAGAAACTAGCCCAGCGACTTAATGTCCCTTTCGTGGTGCTGGGTCACATATAACAGTGAGAAACTAGCCCAGCGACTTAATGTCCCTTCCGTGGTGCTGGGTCACATATGTGCTTGATGACGGTTCTGATGACATCATCAGATGAAGGGGAATAATGCTGCTATTTGCTTTAGCACAGTCAAGAGTTATACCCCCAGATCATTTTGCTAGATAGGCTGCATCAATTCTCTGTTTCATGTCATGATTTTTAAAATGATTTTTTTCTCAAATTTTCTCTAGCAGTCAAGGGGTTAAGTTATCGAGTACAATCTGAGTTGCAAAGAATGAAGAAAAGGAACCGACAAAACTATAAAAAAAACCCTTTTACACACACAAATGCAAGAAAAATATTTGTTATATTTATAATATAATATACAAAATTTCATACTCTTTTTTTTTATAATTGTTTTAAAGAAAAGGATATTCAACTTTAACTTGTTCAAGAGAATAAAAATGTACAATTTAATTACGAGTCGCATATTTTTGAAAGTTCAGTGTGAAAGTCCGTTTAACGTCCTCTGACCTGGATCAGATACACGCGGGACATTTATTTTTAACTATAAAGATAGTGGGGCGATCCTGGAGGTACTGCAATACCCAGGAAAGTCCCAAACGTTTTTTGAATAATCAAGATGATTAAGCGTAAAGTTGATAAAAATACAAAATTGTTTGGAAATTTCACTAAAATTACTGTGGTTTACAATCTGACAGAAGGAGTGAGGGTTCCCATCGTGTTTCCCAGGGGCTCGTGTGTGGCCGACCAGACGTCAGACAAGCCCTTGGGCGAGTCAGAAGAGCCATCAAAGGATTTGGACAGGCCCTCGAGTGAGTCGGAAAAGCCGTCATGCGCTTCGGACAAGCCGTCTTCAAGCGCTTCGGACAAACAGTCGAGTGTGTCGGACAAGTCGTCGGATGTGACGGAAAAGTCCCCGAGCGGGTCGGACAACTCGTCAAATGGGTCGGACAAGTCATCAAGCGTGTCGGACAGGCTTTCGGATGTGTCAGGAGAACAAGCGAATCGGTCAAGCAAGCCTTCGACGGCGTTGAATGGCCATGACCAGTCAACTAGCAGTTCCAGTAAGAAGGAGGAAGAGGATGAGGATGAAGAGGAGGGGCCGATCAGCAAAATGGACCTGCTGTTGAGCGTGCAACAGATGGCAGATGAGAATTTCCCCCTGCCGATTCCCTTGCCTACGGATACTGACGAAGAAGGTAAGCATTAGTACCATATGTTTCGGACTGTCAGGCGATTCCAGATAGTTTTCCCAAGTCTGTCCCAACGCCCTCCTCCCCTCCTACCCCTGCCCCCCCGACAAAAAAAAATGGGTTGACGCTGCGCTTGCGGTAACACTCTCCAGGGGAGAGCAGCCCAAACTTTACGCAGATAAGTGACTTGAATATATCAAACTACCAAATACCAAACACACAAAAATGCTTTTTTTCCCCTCAGGTTGAGAGACCCCTGCGCCTTATAATATGATTGATAATATATAATAACAAAAACAGTAACAAATCATGAGATTTGTGTAGAATTTGGAGGTCGCGCCTTATAGTCCGAAAACTTTGGTAGATCCATAAATGTCAAATTTGTCTGCGTAACTAGGGGGGGAGGGGTCAAATTTGTTGATAGCCCTGTCATCACCAACTACCCCCAGTGCATAGCAAATGCATACATGTAGCTGAAAGTGAAAACCAGTGATGTTAGCAAGTGCATGCAGGAAAGCCAGAGTTATTAGTATGTGAAATGGGGTTCATATGTATTTATGTATGCCAGTCTGTCCTTGCAACCCCCCTAGACCCCCGTTGTTTGTTTATTTTGTTGTTTTTTGTTCTATAGGAATCTCAACTCTGATAAGTAATTGCTTGTAACAGATTTTTTTTATTATTATTTTTTTTTTTTTTTTTTTTTTTTTTTTCCTTTTGCCGCAGATTCAGACGAAGAGAAAAGTCAAGATTATGCCGATTACGTCTTCAGCAAGGAAAAGTATGCTCCGGTTACGCCAGACAGTCCGATGTTTGCTGTGGACTGTGAAATGGTAAGCCAATTTGTCAAGTCAAGTCAAGTCAAAAGGACCTTTATTGACAATAAAGGAATAAGCTAAGCAAAGCTTTTTTTCATCCTGTTGTCATCGAGGTAGCAGGCATCAGAATTGTCAGAGGATCTGCAAAATTCAGAAGATTAATTATTTATTTAATTTTTTGTTTTGTTTGTTGGCTGCCCCATCTTCTGAGCCATCAGGCATGGGAATTGTCAGTCTTTTGGGCTGATTTCAGCTTTTTTGATGGTCCTCTTCAGTCTTTTTTTGCAAGTTTCAGCTTTTTGGATGGTCCAAGAGGACATTTATGAGAAAAAAAAGAAGCCCAATGAGTAAAACTTAAGTTATTGGTTATAAATGAATGCAGAATTAACTAACTATAATTATCAATCTTATCTCTAATACTGTTTTTAAGGCTTAGATAACAGAAGAAGCTTCATTTTGTGGGGGCTGTATCCCAACACACACGGTTTTCAGTTGTTTTTATTCCTTGTTCTTATGCCTGCTTCCAGACCCCAATTTTTAGTCTTTTTTGTCTTCTCTAATTCCCATGCCTGGCCATACAGTGGCGTTGCTCCCACGCCGCTCATTCCGAATCCCAAGTCGCAGCCACACCTCCCCACGTTCAGGTCGCAGAATCTGAGACCAGCAGTCCAAGGGGAGCGAATCTATGTTAGGCCGTCAGGAAGCAGCCAACCAAGGAGACACTGCACTGCTGCTGAGTCACTTCGGTGGAGTTCAGTGGAGCCTGTTCAGGACACCACCTACTAAGCCCCCTTCTGATGACACTATTCTCTTAGTCGCGGAGCCAGCGTGAGTCCGACAGAGGATTGGCTTCTACTGTCAGAGGTTTTGGGGTTTTTTATTGATTGTCAGGGTTCGTAGCAGTTGGGAAAGTTTGGGAAGGTTTGGGGAAAATAGAAATAAAATGAATATTTTGATGCATACGATCGGTGCGACTTACTTTCGATTTTTAACCGGAATTGACGCGAGTTGCTTCCCTTTAATGACATCCAGGTCTTTACGCGTGCTGGGCAAATGTGTCTTCAAGGAGCTTTGGCTCGAAAATTCTGCATATAAAGTATGGCTGCGAAAGGATGCAACCAACAAGCGCTCAGCATATTGTGCGGCTTGCCGAAAAACCTTCGATGTGGGAAAACGCTAAAGTTGGGCTTTGAAAGTTTGGGAAAATTAGGATGCTATTTGGCTATGAACCCTGATTGTTGTCTTTTCTGTTACAATAGCAGTTCTAAGGTGATTTTTCACTCCATTACGCCTTTTTCGTCATGTTGGGAACTGATTTTGTAGTGTTGCCCTTCTCCCCTTGTACCGCATTTTTCAGAGCGTTGAACTTCAGACTATTCTTATGCCTGACGTAGCTTTCAAATACAGACAAACCTCTATTTTAAGACTTCCAAAATGTCCGGAAAAATCGGTCGTAAATTGGAGGGGTCGTATGATGGAGGTTTTCACTGGCAGCTGTAGAAAGAAAAAGTTCAGCACAGTTCATACTCTCTTCTTCATGCACACATACAATGACATATTAAAACTGGATTTGGGTCTTTCCAACTCCATAAGATTGTGCAATCGATGTATTACAGTTTCACTTCGCCGACTTCTGTTAATCACCTCCACTCTCGCCCAAAGTCAGTGGTTTTCTTTTTCAAAGTCAGTGGTTTTCATGCTTTTCCTACGCTTTCCGCCATCTTTTCTACAACAAGGGAAGCGACTCCGCTTTCAGGCCCTTGACCGTGGTTGTTTCCCTTTGCTCGAAGTCTATGCAGACGACAACAACGGTCGTAAAAACCAACAAAATGGCGGTCGTAAGTCGCGTTTTAGAGGAAGTCGTTTAAGAGAGGTCGTTTACATAATAAAATGCATCCGTGCCAACAAATCCGGTCTCAAATGAGAGGTGGTCGCTTAACAGAGGGTCGTAAAATAGGGGTTTGTCTGTACAGTGCAATTTTTCCTGATTTATTTATACCCAACCTGTTTGTGAAAGTTACTGGTATACGTTGCAGTTTGGACTGAAATTGTTTGCTTGTTTTTGTTACTGAGAGTCACCGATTGTTTTTTTACCCTCCATTGTGTCGTGAGGAAATGTCTAGTGTGATTCATTCATGAGTGAAAGTAGTTCAGGCATGCTCCTGAAATCAGGATTTGAAAAGCTGATAGAGTTTTCAGGATCGGCCATCTTGTCATCTGGGGCAACGGTGTAATGAATAATGAAATAAAACTTTCTGCCAACATTGACTGCCGCCAACGTATCACATGCTGACCCGATGACGTCATCAGATGAAGAGGAATAACCCTGATATGCTGGCTTTTGCTCTGACACAGTCAAGAGAGTAATATCCCCAGACCATTTTGCCAGATTGGCTCTATCAGTTGTCTTTTTTATGGCATGATTTGCCCAGTTCCTTTAATTTTCTCTGGCAGTCAATTATTAACACCACCCCTACCCACACATAATTACACACATTGGAAATTATGTTTAATGTGGTCACCACTTCAGGACTGAGAAGATTCAGAGAACATCGAAACTTGTCATTTCAAAGATTGAGGGAATCTTTTTTTACTTTCGTCCATGTTCATGTTATGGTTTATTTGTTTGTTGGGTTCTATTTTCAGTGTTTTACGGGCAAGGTCAACGAGCTAACCAGAGTCTCCATTGTCAATGAAGAGAACCGAGTCATTTATGATCAGCTGGTGAAGCCATATAACCGAATTGTCAACTACAATACAGAGTGAGTTGTGGTTGAAAATACATGTTCTTGGTGTCCATAGGAGCCCTGATCAGTGTGGTTGTTGTTGTCATTGTCGTGCCTTGGCTAACAGACTCCAGGGATAATCCCAACAGCCAAAGCACTTGAACACTATGGTACAAATGCACCAGCTAGGGATGAGAACATTTTGTGTGTGAGGCCGTTTTTATTACCCGCCACGTGCGTGGCGGCCACACTCCGTCTTCGGAAAATTTTGGATACTGATGATGTTATGCTAGGAGCTTGTCATGGCTGAAAGACAATTGACCGCATAACTATGCATAGCATAACATTTTGATGTAGCCTTGGTGTTCTAGCCTTTGTCAGTTGGTCTGGCACAGCCTTAACTCGTTCAAGTCGTTCCGGCCATATAATGATATATGTCCGGAATTAATAGATAGCTGTCAATTTGATGCATTCGCTTCAAGGGAAGTAAATCTGTGTGCACACCATACCTTGGTCGCTTCTAAACTCGCTTCACTCCCTTAGACCACAATTTTGCCTCTGACTTTGCTTTTGTAGTGGTTTGTTGTAGGGAAACCAATCGGTGTGGAGAGTTTTTCTATATAAAGTCTATATATAAAAAAAAGTCTGATCTACCACTTCCCTTTGTCTAAACCTGAAGTAAAAATCTGTAATCTTCTTCGCAAAAAGAATGGTGTTTTGCGTCCTCTCGGTCTGGAACACACACATATGGGACATTTATAGATACAAAGATGGTGGGAACAATACTGGAGGCAATGCCCGGAGGCAATGCAACACCAGTAAAGTCCCGTTTTCTTAACAATACAGATATGTGTAACAGTAACCACGCCTCGGTTAAACCTCATCGGCTATGGTACCGCCACAAATAGTAAACTCTGAAGAAAGTGATTAAAATCTTCTTTCATTTCTCCTTTTTATGTACGTTTTGCTTGTGTGTTATGGCTGGAGTGATTTGTGAGTTTTTTTAATAATTCAAAATCTCTGCGATGCGAATGAGTTGAGTTAAGCCAAGGCGCAACGTTGTGGTTGGGTTTGTCACAGGTTCAGCGGCATTACAAAGAGGATGCTAGATCCGGTGACGAAGAGGATAGGCGAGGTGCAGCAGGAGCTGAGGCAGCTGTTTCCGGGCGACGCCATTCTGTGCGGACATTCCTTGAACAACGACCTTCACGCCCTGAAGGTGTGTATTTCTGTGTGGGTAGCATTGTACAGTGGAACCTCCCATTATAAGACTCCCTCCCATATAAGACCTACTTTTCTGAGACATTGCCCTTCTTTGCAAGTATTAAAATTACCTCCCTTATAAGACCTCATTTTGGATGATTTTTGAAGGTCTTATAAGGGAAGTTTCACTGTATTGTTGTTTGGTATTTGGTAATTTATAGTTACAGAGGCGTCTCTGTGAAATTCGGGTTGCTCCCACCAGGAGAGAGCGTCGCAGCCAGAGGTGCACCACCTTTTTAAAAAATGTTTATTTGCGTGCGACTTTAGTGTGACTGATGAGGAAGGAAGGGGTGTGTGTTTTAACTTTTTCGTTGCCACTGGGTTTAACATGTGCTAAGTGCATGGGCACACGGGACCTCAGGTTTATCGTCTCATCCAAAAGACTCCATGTTCAGACCGTAAGGCCTAGTGCAGAGTGAGAGGAAACATCCCCTGTACCCAGGTTTGATCTGGGGTTTCTTGTATATGAAGCAAACTCGTTACCTATGTGCCACTCTACACCTTATTGTACTTGTGTGTGAGTGCGTGTGTGTATGTGTGTAGTAAGTGTGTGCGTTTGTGTGTGTGCGTGCGCGAGTGCATGCATGTGGGGGTGGGGGTGGGGTGGGGTGTGTGCCTGCTGTTCACAAGTTGCTATGCATACTTGTTTTTTTCATCTCGCAAGTGAATTCATGAATGAATGCATGTCGACTGCCTGAGTATGAGTTTTGCGTGAATGCTGCATTATTAGACCTGTGATGTTTTACATGCCATCACAAGATACATAAGGGCAACGAAGTGTTGTGACTTACGACTTGTAATTAATTGGATTGTACTTTATTACATTGTATTTTTGTTTTTTTTGTTTTTGTTGCTGTCCCGTCTTCTGGGCCGTACAGTGGCATTGCTCCCACGCCGCTCATTCCGAATCCCAATTCACAGCTATACACCGGCTTGTTCAGGTGGCAGAATCCGAGACCAGCAGTCCAAGGGGAGCGTATTGTAGTACTTTCTTGGGATGGAGACTAAACTCTGAAAATCTGGCTGCTTCCACCTGGAGAGTGCGTTGCTGCTAGTCCAGCGACATCCTTTTTTTTTGCATCCAAGACATAGTCCTATTGAATTTGAGTTTTAGATGTCTTATTGTGTTCACCCTGTCAGGACAAATGTTCTATTCACAGGCTATTGCAATTAGGTATTAGGTACTTTATAGCCACAGAGGCATCTCTGTGAAATTCGGGTTGCTCCCACCTGGAGAGCGCATCGCAGCCAGAGGCGCGTCACCCTTTTTGTTGTTGCGATTTTTTGTGTGTGATTGATGAGGTGGGGGGTAAATTTTGACCAAATGACAACTTTTTCGTTGCCACTGGGTTTATGGTCTCATCCGAAAGACTCCACATTCAGACCGTAAGGCCTAGTGCAAAGTGAGAGGAAAAATCCCCTGTACTCAGGTTCGAACTCGGGTTTACTTGATGCGAAGCGAACGCATTACCACTGTGCCACTCTACATGCGGTGTTTTTTTTGTCCTATTGATTTTCTTATTTTATGATATTTTGTCCTATCACTTTTTCATTCTTTGCTGCACCACTGGTAGTTGTTAGGATACTGCTTGTTTTATTTCTTCCAAGAACACGTGGAGCTTTTTATTAGGGGTACTAATTTTCTGAACACACCGAATTTCCGTTTTCTGGGGTACCAAAACCTGTGGCTTCCGTTTTTGTTGTGTGTTTTTTTAGTGTAAAAACTTGTGGCTTCCGTTTTTTGAAGTACTTGTGACTTCCAGTTTTTGAAATACTTATGGCTCCTGGTTTTTGAAGTACTTGTGGCTTCTGGTTTTTGGAAGTCAATGTGTGTGATAGTCAGGTTGTTAGATCAACAACAAAAGTTTCGAGGGCTGCGATAATTCTGGGTGCAAGGATTTGACAATTTTTCGTAGCAAGCTTCGTGTTTTTGGTTTTCACGAACTTTCATTTCAGGTTTTGGGTTTTTTCAAGAATTCTGATTTCAGGTTTCTGGACCTTCTCCCTCTAGCACTTCTGCAATGTTAATTTTTGTTGTGTTTGTTTCAGATGTTTCACTGCTACGTCATTGACACCAGCGTCATGTACAACATGGCTGGATACAGAAAGCGGAAGAGCAGGCTGAAGATTTTGGCCCAACATTTTCTGGGGTCAGTGTCCAGAAATCAGTCACTAGCTCCTTCTGTTTGTTGGCCTTGTGTTTTTTGTGTGGATGTTGGGTTTCTGTTTCCTGGGATCAGGGCTAAGGTCATAACATAAGCATTGGGCTTTAACCCTTTCATCACCACTGTCGCCTCTTGGCACCACAATGATTTAACACCCATGTCACTGAAAGGCATCAAATGAGGGTCTGGTATCCAGACCTGCCTACTGCTACGATTTGGCCATAGCAGCTACGAAAAATAAAGCTTTGCTACGGAGCTATGGCAACCTTAACATTGCTACGGAAAAAACATGCCGCCGCATTTTATTTTTGCTTATGCGTTCCTGGTTTTGTCCGTTTCTAAGAGCAGACGCCGTGTCACGCGCGATAACCTAGTCACTTCCGTTTTTATCAGTGACTGCGCATGTGTTCTTATTACTTTCTCTGAAAAAAATGGCGGACTCCAGCAGCAGTAGCGATTCCGGAGATGTTTCAAACGAAAAAAAACGAACCCAAACCAGAAAACGAAAATCATCTGGTACACCATCTTGTTCTAAGAAAAAACATCGGCCTGACGCACAAGTTTTCAAAATAGCTTACACGGAGGAGTGGCCTTGCATTGTCAGAAGTCGACTTGGTGCGAACCATGCTCACTGCAACCTCTGCCATGCAGACTTCTCTGTGAATCATGGCGGTAGAGACAACCGTCAACACGTTAAATCGGCGAAATATAAACAGTACGTTTCGGCTCAGGAAGAGAACAAATTGATTGCCGTCGTTTGTGGATGCTACGAAAAAATTTGCCATGCTACTGAAAATTGATGGCTGGGCTACTGATTGGGAAAATTCCAAGTAGGCAGGTCTGCTCTTGGCACCACAATGATTTAACACCCATGTCACTGAAAGGCATCAAATGAGGGTCTGGTATCCAATGACCTTATGTTCTTCATTTTAGGAGGTAAGGGCAGACCTTATTTTATGCATGTCAGAGAGGAATCCCTAATATTGCAGACAGAATCTTTTCTCTACCCAAGTTACGTTTCATGGAAAGTTTTGGCTGAAAAATGGCTGGCGTTGAAATGGTTTTAAAGTCTTTTTATTGAAAATGCAGTTGTTTTTTAATGTTTACTTACCACAACAGTTTTTGTTGGCTGCGATGATTTGAGAGCCTTTTTGTTATTTGGGCGATACAGTTATTGTTGCCTTAAAAATCCTTTTAAATGACATAAATGTTTAATATTATATCTATTTTGATAATATATTAATTGAACATCGATATTGTGGAGAAAAAAAAAATGTAATCCAAACAATTTTATGGTGTAAAGAAATTTTTCTTGTTGATAAGGTAATTTGGAAGACCAGAGTTGTTTTGTCAATCAGACAGATTACCGTCAAAACTGGACTATAAGATGCACCTGTATATAAGCCGCATCCCTTAAATTGACAAAATATTAGGTATGTATTCACATATAAGCCGCACCAGTTTATAAGCCGCAGAGGAAATTGTATGTGCACAAACCAACACAAACATAGACATTCTCATATCAGAACATAGGCATTTAATGTTTCTGACACTTTAATTATGAGATTTGAATATTGATTACCAAAGCCAGTTTTGAGTGTAAAGAAGCTCAAAATAGACTGAAGAATGTGTCCAGAAACAGGTTTAATCATACTGATAAATGTAGAATGAAAAACAAAATCCACAGATAAGCTGCATGGGCCAAAGTTGAGGGGAAAAGTAGCGGCTTATAGTCCACATTTTACGCATTTTGTACTGATTTTTTCCCCCTTTGATTGAAAATGTACCATTTTCTTTTTACAGACGCATCATTCAGGATTCCACAAGAGGTCATGACTCCACTCAGGATGCCAAGGCCACAATGGACTTGGTGAAACTCAAACTTCAGAACAGTCAGTGCACTAGTTTTCTACGGTTTTAAGTATTTCTGTAGAACCATCCATTATATACTGCTTCGATTCTGTGTGTCTCGAAGTTTTTATTAATTTTTTGGTGTGACATGCTATTCTATACAGGTTTAACTCTTTCGCCGCCAGCCATTTTTCAGCCCAAAGATACCATTAAACTTAACTGGGTAGAGAGGGAAAAAAATCTGCAATATTGCAAATTCCTCTGTGACGTGTATAACATTAGGCCTATCATTACCTCCCAAAATTAAGAAAATAAGGTCTTCGGATAATGAACAGGCCCTGATTTGGTGCCTTTTAGTGACATGGGTGTTAAACCTTTGTGGTGCAAAAATACGACATTGACGGTGAAAGGGTTAAGTCTTGTTTGATGTTTTTAATCTGTGTGGATTTATTTTGGTAATGATTTTACTGCTATGTATAATTAGTATGTACCTAAATAATTTGTGTATTTATTTCCCCCCCCCCCAATATTTTTGTGATGCCTTTGTAAAGCGCGATGAGCCCTATATAAATATTCGTTATTATTATTATAAATATTAAAAAAAGGCAGATTGTAATTTCTTACAAACTTTATGCCCATCTGTGGACTGCTTTTTTAAAGTTTGCCGGCTTGCCTGATAAATGTTTATAAAATTTTTAACAATACTGACTTTACTAACAAAAGATTGTTTCAGCTCTCGAACTATTCGAAAAACTAGAAGCTGTGAATTAAAAATACTAATACAATACAGCAGAACTAACATTAGAAAACATTTTTTTGCTAACAGAGTTGCCAAGTATTGGAATAACCTCTCTGCACAAATCAAGCTTGCACCAAACCTTAACCAGTTTAAAAACCTCCTGGACAAAGACCCTAAATTGACAGAATTGAGATACCAACATGACTGATTGTGTCATCAAAAACCGTCACAGCTGTGCTCAATACTACAAAAACTATATTGAAAGGGCACTTCAGAGGCCGCGAGGCCTAGTTGCCCTCATTACCCTGACCTAAGTCCAATGTCAGTTTGTCAGTTTACCCCCTCACACTTTTTTTTCTCTCTTTTTTTTTGTGCCTGTGGTTTGTTTTTTCCTCTTGAAGAAACGTTATGGTGGATTTTCCTGCCGAGTTTCTTACAAACTTCTTTCAAATTTTGTTGTTGTTGGCCTAGTTCAAGCAGTTGTCTTATATTTAGATTAGTGTTTTGTTTGTTTTGAGGATTTTTGTTTTGTTGGGGATGGGGTGAAGGAGTGTAGGGGTCCGGTTGTGAAGTTCTGTTAGATTGTAACGAAATTTTATTAAGGCTTTGGGATTTGTCAGTTTATGTGCATTAGGCACAAGAACTTGTTTATATTTCTGGGGCAGTGGGTGGATACGGTGCCTCTATACGGGGAGATGGACTCCCCCGCCCCCTCCATGAGTCTCTCCCTGTGGGGATACTGGGGGGGGGTCTTTTGTAAAAATAGTTCCCCCCACCTTCTGGAAGTTCTGTGCTTGTAACTTCTTCTAATCTGCCACTCTCTTTGACTCTGCCTTTTCCCTTTGCTTTCTGTCATCTACTATCTTTCTGACTTATTGGCCCATTCACCTGCCTTTAAAAAAACAAATCTTCCAAATAATTTTTCTCCTTTGAGCTCCTCCAAAATTGGAATGTGTCGGCTGTACGCAGCGGGGAGACCAGTGAAAACTGAAAAACAGACACATACGTACCTTACCCATTATGGCCATATGGCCTGGGAACGCAGAAGAAGTTTATATTTCAACTATCTAATATGAGTGTAATGTTAAATTATATTCAATTATCCCTTCTTTTTGTTTGTTGGCATGATTGTTTTGAACAGTATCGAAGCTCTTGACGACGTTTTAAAGAGCGTTGATTGAAATGTTGATGTTCTTTGTGTGGTTGCAGCATTGTCCTACGGGGATGCCGTGCTGCTTGGCGGCCTTTTCCCGCCAGGTCTTGAAGGTAAATAACTCTAGATCATTTAGTTTAAGCCTCCCCTTCCCCCCCACAGACCCCCCACGCCCCTCCCCTGCTAAGGAGGATTTTTGTTTGTTTTTGTCTTCTGCTGTTGTTGCTTTATTATTGTTGCATTTTTGTTGCTGTGTCTGTTTTAATGTTGGGGGGGGGGGGGATAAAAAAATCTAAATACGAATTTAGTATTTGTTAGCTCACTCGGGACAAATGAGCCGGAGTTGTTTGAATGATGGATTGCTTCAACTGATATGCTTAAGTTGAAACTTTCATTCTTTTTTTTTTTTTACCTAAGGGCAAGGGCTCTAAAAGGGTAAGATGGACTACTTAAGAGTTACGGCGAGCCGGGCTGATAGAGTTATCGTTAGTGGGGTAGTTACACCATTCACAATGGCGGCTATCCAAAGTATAACTGACTCATGAAAAGATAACTCAGGTTTAAAAAAAAGAGTTTTGTAACTTAAATGTGTCACGTTTGAAAGGGACATAACCAGTGTTTCTGTGCTCACTACTCATATAGGGAAAAGGGACCGGATGTTAGTCTTTTCTTTTCAGTGTCTTTGATAAGAAGGGAAAAGGGGAATTAAAAAAAAAAAAATTTTGCCTCGTGTTGAGCTTCCCTGTGCATACATACCAGTTCAACTTTGTTTGCATGTTTTATTCCTCTGACGTGAAACAGATTACGGCCATCGCAGAAGACGGAGACCAAGGCGGGTGAAAAGCACAGCTTTGGCGACAGGCAGCCTGTTTGACGTTATGTACGCCTGGAATGTGACAGGTAAGGACATACTGCTGTTTGGAATTTGGTATATTCTAGTCACAGAAACTTATCTCTGTGAAATTCGGGCTGCTCTTGTCCGGAGAACTTGTCACCGCAAGCCACACCCATTTTGGGGGTGGGGTGGGGAGGTGGGGGGTGATGAGGAGGGCGCTTGATGGTGTGCACACAGATTTACTTCCCTTGAAGTAAATGCATCAAATTGACAGCTACCTATTAATTCTGGACGTATTTGGCCGGAACGACTTGAATGAGTGAACCCTTTCATCGCCACTGTCGCCTCTTGGCACCACAATGATTTGACACCCATGTCACTGAAAGACATCAAATGAGGGTCTGTTAACCAATGATCTTATGTTCTTAATTTCGGGAGGTAAGGATAGGCCCTATTTTATACATGTCACAGAGGAATCCCCAATATTGCAGACAGAATATTTTCTCTACCCAGGTAAGTTTAATGGAAAGTTTTAGCTGAACAATGGCTGGCGTTGAAAGGGTTAATTAAGCTTGTTTCTTTTATTAATAACCTAAAAAAACCAACTTCACATTCAAAAAGAAATGGAGATAAAATAAAAAATCCTTTTGAATGGTTTGTCTTTCCCCCCCCCCCCCTCCGCAGCCTGTCGGGTGGGGAAAAAGAAGCTGGCGTGCGAGAGCGCAGAGGAGCCGGGGCTGTCGTGGTACTCCGTGGCCAGCGAAGAAGACCCCACGGTCAAGGCCACGCAAGTTGCCAAGCACTACAAGTTCACCTGGGTGGAGTTGTCCGCCTTTGCCGAGCTGCTGGAACGACAGGGAGACGCCGACACCGCCGGAGACGAACTGTCGAGAGAAGACACGAAGGAGAGGAAGGTCTGTATTGTATTTTATGGACTATAAGACGCACCCTGTTTGTTATCAAATCAAATCGAATCATCTTTATTATCTCATAACAGAGAAATTGCAGCCAGGTGCACATAAAAAACCCCACAATAAACACATTTATCAACAACAATTAAAGAATATAAACTAATACAGACAAACCTCTATTTTAAGACTTCCAAAATGTCCGGAAAAATCGGTCGTAAATTGGAGGGGTCGTATGACGGAGGTTTTCACTGGCAGCCGTAGAAAGAAAAAGTTCAGCACAGTTCATACTCTCTTCTTCATGCACACATACAATGACATATTAAAACTGGATTTGGGTCTTTCCAACTCCATAGGATTGTGCAATCGATATTACAGTTTCACTTTGCCGACTTCTTTTAATCACCTCCACTCTCGTCCAAAGTCAGTGGTTTTCTTTTTCAAAGTCAGTGGTTTTCGTGCTTTTCCTACGCTCTCCGCCATCTTTTCTACAACAAGGGAAGCGACTCCGCTTTCAGGCCCTTGACCGTGGTTGTTTCCCTTTGCTCGAAGTCTATGCAGACGACAGCAACGGTCGTAAAAACCAACAAAATGGCGGTCGTAAGTCGCGTTTTAGAAGAAGTCGTTTAAGAGAGATCGTTTACATAGTCAAATGCATTCGTGCCAACAAATCCGGTCTCAAATGAGAGGTGGTTGCTTAACAGAGGGTCGTAAAATAGGGGTTTGTCTGTAACACTGCAATATTGTAATTAACAAACTGGACAAATACGAACAAATACTCCAGTAAAAGCAGAACGCATTTTAAAAAATACATGGTTATATGTAATATATAAGGTGTGCCTCCCAAATTTGACACAGAAATCTGATTTTGTTCCTACACAAAAAAACCACTCAAACAGAGGCAGGTTGATTTTGGTCCCGTTTATTCGAGATAGTACAAACGTTTCTGGCTATAAGCCCGTCTTCAGTGTGACACGGAAGGGAGACAAAAACAAAAGTGACAACAAGCAGGTAGCAAAATAGGAAAGGAGACTGAGCAGAAATAACATAATTTAAAAAAAAAAAGCTGAGTAGATATTAACAATGAAAAGCTGGAGTCTAGTGAATTGTAGTGGAATACAAATGACAAAGCTGGGCCAATCAGTCAGAAAGATATTAGATGACAGTAAGCAAAGGGAAAAGGCAGAGTCAAAGAGAGTGGCAGATTAGAGGAATTTACAAGCACAGAACTTCCAGAAGGTGGGGGAACTATTTTTATGATAGAATCCCCCCGCCCCCCCTCCCCCTCCCGGTATCCCCACGGGGAGAGACTCGTGGAGGGGACGGGGGCGTCCAGCTCCCCGTATGGAGGCATGAGGCATCCACCCACTCTCCCAGTTTAGCCTTGGAACCAGAGAGATTGGTTCATGACGGAGATCAACTTGTAGTCCCCCCTGAAGTTTCGGGTTGTTTTTTTCATGATCTTTCATTTCAGTTTTTCTTGGGGGGGGGGGTTTCTCAAGAATTCTAATTTCAGGTTTTGGGACCTGAGCACCCATATTGTAATTTGTTGTTGTTCTTGTTGTACCCTGGCTAAAGACTCCAGGGATCACCCCAACAGCCGAAGCACTTGAACACTATGGTACAAAATGCAGCAGATAGGGATGAAAACATTACATGTGTGTGTGACCGGTTTTTTTATTACCTCGTCACGTGGGCAGCCACAGTGCGACTTCAGAGGAACTGAGCGCCCCCTGACTCGGTTGATTTAAGTGGAGAAATAATACAGTGGAACCTCCCTTATAAGACCTTCAAAAATCATCCAAAGTGAGGTCTTGTAAGGGAGGGGTCTTATAAGAGAGGTAATTTTAATGCTTACATAGAAGGGCAATGTCTCAGAGAAGCAGGTCTTATGTGGGAGGGAGTCTTATAATGGGAGGTCTTATAAGGGAGGTTGTCCCCGTGGGGATACCAGGTGTCTTTCATAAAAATAGCTCCCCCACCTTCTGGAAGTTCTGTGCTTGTAACTTCCTCTAATCTGCCACTGTCTTTGACTCTGCCTTTTCCCTTTGCTTTTTGTCATCTACTATCTTTCTGACTTATTGGCCCATTCTCCTGCCTTTTTTCAAAAAAAATCTTCCAAATAATTTTTCTCTTGAGCTCCTCCGAAATCGGAATGTGTCGGCTGTACGTAGCGGGGAGACCAGTGAAAACTGAAAACCGGACACATATGTACCTTACCCATTATGGCCATATGGCCTGGGAACGCAGAATAAGAGGAAGAATAAGGGAGGCTCCACTGTATAGCAATAACTCGACGTGCCTTTGTGTGTGCAGAGAGTGCTGAAGGAGATGGACAGGGACGTCAGAACCCTGGTGGAGAAGCTGCCGGAGAGGACCCTGGTCATCGTGGCTCTGACCAGCAGGAACACCGCCCAGGAGGATGACCGCGCAGCCGCGTTTCTGCACATCACGTAGTGCAACCATGAACAGAGGGAAGCAATGGAAGATGATTGGATAAGAGAGACAGACAGAGAGAGAGAGATGGGGTAGATGAAAATGAACAGAGGGAAGCAATGGAAGATGATTGGATAAGAGAGACAGACAGAGAGAGAGAGATGGGGTAGATGAAAATGAAGAATGTCGGATAAGGAATAGGCTGCATTGCTGCACATGAAATAGCTCAAAAACAAAGAGAGGGAGAGAGAGAGATGGGTAGATACAAATGAAGAAGACTGGATTGACAGGCTGATTTTCTGCTCATTACAAAGCTAAAAAAAAAGAAGAAAAAGAACAGAGTGAATGGGAGAGTGAAAGAATGGAGCAAGATGACTGGAAAAGGGAGAGAGATGGGGTGAATGACAATGAAGAAGACTGGATTAAAAATAGACAGCATTTTCTGTACATGAACAGAATGTACAGAAAATTGTATGTATGTATGTAGTTTGTGTGCGTGTATGTATGTAATTTGTGAGCGTTTGTGCGAGTGTGAGTGTGCGTGCGCCCATGGCCGCGCTTCCGAGCAGGTTTGTGTTGTGTGTATGTGTGTTCTGTGTGGGTTTATGTGCTTGCATGTGCATGAGTGTATGTGTGCGCAGGAGAGATTGTGTTCGGCTAGAGAGATGGGGGGGAGTGAGTGTGTGCGAGTATGTGAGTGTGAATGCACGTGTGTTTTGTGTATGTGAGCACGCGTGTGTTTGTGTGTGTATGTGTGCGTGCGCACGTGATTGTACAAATGTATGTTTGTGTAAGTGTGTGTGCGTTTCAGTGAGCATGTGTTTTCTGTGTGTTTGATGAAATGTGTGTGTATTTCTGTGTGCAAGAACACATTCACTTGCGTGCGTGTGCGTGTGTGTCTGTTGTGCGTGTGTGTGCGCGTATGTGAGTGTTTCAATGCTGATTGTAAAGCACTTTGTGCTCGATAAAAAGCGCTATGTAAGTGTCTGTTTATTATTATTATTATTATTATTATTACATGACATAGCTAATAAAGAACAGAGTGAATGGGAGAGTGAAAGAATGGAAGGGGCTAGAAGAGAGAGAGAGAGAGAGAGAGTTGGGTTGAATAAAAACAAAACAAAGAACACCGGACAAGGAATAGGCTGCATTTCTGCACATGACATAGCAGAAAAGAACAGAATGAATGGGGAAGAGTGAAATAATAGAAGATGACTGAGTAAGAGCTGGGGTGAATGAGAATAAACGACACTTGATGAGAAATAGGCAGAGTTTCTGCATGTGACGTAGCTCAAAAAGAAAAAAGAGAGAGAGGGGGGGGGGGGGGGGGGGGGGATGAAAATGAAGAACATTGGATAAGACATAGGCAGATTTTCTGCGCATTACATAGCTAAAAACGAACAGAGTTGATGGGGAGAGTGAAATAATGGAAGAGGACTGGATGGGAGAGAGCGAGAGGTGGGCTAAATGAAAATGAACGCTGGATGAGAAATAATCAGCATTTCTGCACATGACATAGCTCAACAAGAGAGAGAGAGAGAGAGATATGGGTTGAATGAAAAATGGAGAACATTAGTTAAGACAGTTGGCAGAGTTTCTGCAGCTACAGAGCTGAAAAAGATCAGAGTGAATGGGACGAGTGAAAGAATGGAAGATGACTGAGTATTAAGAGAGAGAGAGAGAGGTAATGATAATTTTACAATGGTAAAAGTCTTGGCCTGAGGTGGTCATTTTTTCATACTTGCCGAGTGAGAGAGAAAGAAAGAGAGAGAGAATGAAAATGAACGAGAATGGACAAGAAACAGCAATAGAATTAATGAAGAAAACACAAGTCTGGATTAAGAGAGAGGGGCGGTATAAAGTCATGAAGTGAAAGTTGGGAAAGGGAAGGAGCAGTTCGAAAAGCAGGAGTCGGAGTACGATTATGTTAAGGAGGAAGAACAAACCACCACCAACAACAAAATGAGTGTGGACGATAACCGTAATGGAAATCTTTGCCGATTGCTCAGACAGTCTCCTGTTATATGAGCGCAGATGTGTCATGCTGCCATTATGCGCCTTACTAAAGGGCCAGCCACACATCCACTAAAATCGCACGACTGTACGGTACGATTCGATCACATGATCTCCAAGAACAAATGTGATTGGCGCATCGAGATCACGTGATCGAATCGTATCGTACGGTCGTACGATTTTAGTGGACGTGTGGCCGGCCCTTAAGAAATAGGGCCAGCATGTCCGTCTTTGGGCGGAGAAAATCTCTGTAAGAAGTTCTGGGAAAAAGGCAGGAGAATGGACCAGTAAGGCAGAAAGATAGTAGATGATACTAAGCAAAGGGAAAGGCAGAGTCAAAGAGAGTGACAGATGAGATGAAGTTACAAGCACAGAACTTCCAGATGATGGGGGAACTATTTGTACGAGACACCCCTGGTATCCCCACGGTGTGTGTATGGGAAACTGAAGCTGTGTGTGTGTGTATGGGAAGCTGAAGCTGTGTGTGTGTGTATGGGAAACTGAAGCTGTGTGTGTGTGTATGGGAAACTGAAGCTGTGTGTGTGTGTATGGGAAACTGAAGATGTGTGTATGGGAAACTGAAGCTGTGTGTGTGTGTGTGGGGAAACTGAAGCTGTGTGTGTGTGTATGGGAAACTGAAGCTGTGTGTGTGTGTATGGGAAACTGAAGCTGTGTGTGTGTATGGGAAACTGAAGCTGTGTGTGTGTATGGGAAACTGAAGCTGTGTGTGTGTGTGTATGGGAAACTGAAGCTGTGTGTGTGTGTATGGGAAACTGAAGCTGTGTGTGTGTGTGTATGGGAAACTGAAGCTGTGTGTGTGTGTGTATGGGAAACTGAAGTTGTGTGTGTGTGTGTGTGTGTGTGTATGGGAAACTGAAGCTGTGTGTGTGTGTGTATATGGGAAACTGAAGCTGTGTGTGTATGGGAAACTGAAGCTGTGTGTGTGTGTATGGGAAACTGAAGCTGTGTGTGTGTGTATGGGAAACTGAAGATGTGTGTGTGTGTATGGGAAACTGAAGCTGTGTGTGTGTGTATGGGAAACTGAAGCTGTGTGTGTGTGTGTATGGGAAACTGAAGCTGTGTGTGTGTGTGTATGGGAAACTGAAGCTGTGTGTGTGTGTGTGTGTATGGGAAACAAGCTGTGTGTGTGTGTGTGTGTGTATGGGAAACTGAAGCTGTGTGTGTGTGTATGGGAAACTGAAGCTGTGTGTGTGTGTGTGTATGGGAAACTGAAGATGTGTGTATGGGAAACTGAAGCTGTGTGTGTGTATGGGAAACTGAAGCTGTGTGTGTGTGTATGGGAAACTGAAGCTGTGTGTGTGTGTGTGTATGGGAAACTGAAGCTGTGTGTGTGTGTGTATGGGAAACTGAAGCTGTGTGTGTGTGTGTATGGGAAACTGAAGCTGTGTGTGTGTGTATGGGAAACTGAAGCTGTGTGTGTGTATGGGAAACTGAAGCTGTGTGTGTGTATGGGAAACTGAAGCTGTGTGTGTGTGTATGGGAAACTGAAGCTGTGTGTGTGTGTGTATGGGAAACTGAAGCTGTGTGTGTGTGTGTGTGTGTGTATGGGAAACTGAAGCTGTGTGTGTGTGTATGGGAAACTGAACCTGTGTGTGTGTGTATGGGAAACTGAAGCTCTGTGTGTGTGTGTATGGGAAACTGAAGCTGTGTGTGTGTGTATGGGAAACTGAAGCTGTGTGTGTGTATGGGAAACTGAACCTGTGTGTGTGTATGGGAAACTGAACCTGTGTGTGTGTGTATGGGAAACTGAAGCTGTGTGTGTGTGTATGGGAAACTGAACCTGTGTGTGTGTGTATGGGAAACTGAAGCTGTGTGTGTGTGTATGGGAAACTGAAGCTGACTAAATGAGAAAGAGAGAATGAGCTAGAACATAACTAGAGGATGATTTGAGCAAATGGAAAAAGTGGTATATATAATATAAAAATAAAAAAGTGATCAGATGATGATGATTTGTGTGTGACTGGTTCTGACAATTTGAGTGATGAAAGATATTTTATAATTGTTTTAATGGTAAAGAGATAATTGTTGAAATGGTAAAGAGCAAATGATAAAAGTATTACAAACCAGAACATGATCAGGCAGTGTCTCTGTGTGATAGCTATAAAGAGAAAGAAAGAGAGAGAGAGAGAGAGAGAGAGACATGCTGTACTTTGTTTTTAAATTCTTGAAAGTGATTGACTATGTAAATGAGAGATTGGGATAAAGTCTTCCCTATCCTTGTATAGCGAATAATTGGATAGAGGTGCTTTTGATTTGCATACATCCGCTTCTGTGATAGAATTTGAACAGGAGAGAACTTCTTTGCAAAATGGGAATTTAAAAAAAAAGAGTGTACTTTGGATAACTGAAAGCGAAGCTGTTGTTTGTTTTATTTTTGAAGAAGCTACTGGAGTTTATGTTATGTACGCATCATCTAGTTTCTGCATACATGTGAATTGGTGTTGAAAATGAAAGAAGATAGAATAAAAATGAAACTATTTTAGTACTGGTGTGTGTTTTTTGTTGTTGTTATGTCTGTTTATTTGGTGTGTTGTTGGGGTTTTTTCAATCCACTTTTCTGTCTCACTTCCCTGGAAACTGAGAAATTGAAAATGTGCTTGTCAAATAGTCACTAGTCTTGTTTAATTTACTCAATTAGGCTTCTTGCCAAACTACGGACTGTTGACATTTTCTTACATGCATTTCAGTTTCAACACATACATTATTTTACGCGGAAGGGACTTGATCATGCAACACCACACAGGCATCAAAAAGCACAAGAAAACTAAAGTCCCAGCCAGGGTCACATGAAATTTCTCTGAATCAGGATTAATCAAAAATATAAGTTTGTTTTGATTGTGGTACGAGCTGTCGCTCTGTTTGTCCCTGGAAATGTGATCTGCATCTCTGGGTTTTTTAAAAAGACGTTTGGTATCCCTGGAAACTGCAACGGAGGGTAAAATAATGATAAAATAATTAATAGTATTTCTATAGTGCCTTTCTATGATTATCTTACACTCAAGGTGCTTCCATTCACTGAGACACCTGCAGTCACACAAGACATTATTACTCAATCATTCACCCAGGTACAAGATCAAGAAGGAAAAATTTACAAACCGAATGAGCTTTGAAAGTAGTGAGTTGAGTTTAGCTTTGAAAGTAGAGATAGTTGGTTCATGGCGGAGATCGACTGGGAGGGAATTCCAAACAGCAGGGGCACTGAAACTAAAACTGCGGTCACCAAATGATTTTAGGTTTGTTTTTGGAACTTTCAGAAGTTTTGTGTTTGAGGACCTGAGTGAGCGGGAAGGAGCGTAGGTGTGAAGAGCACTGGAGAGGTAAGGCGGAAGGGTCTGTTCAAAGTGACGGAAGGATAGGACACAGGGAGCCAATGGAGCTCCTTCAGAAGTGGCGTGACGTGATCACGCTTGCGCTTACACAGTATGAGGCGGGCT
This sequence comes from Phymorhynchus buccinoides, assembly GCA_017654935.2. Classification (NCBI taxonomy): domain Eukaryota; kingdom Metazoa; phylum Mollusca; class Gastropoda; order Neogastropoda; family Raphitomidae; genus Phymorhynchus; species Phymorhynchus buccinoides. The sequence goes on along the minus strand of CM065682.1, from coordinate 74,024,477 downwards.
GCACTGTTTTGAACTCGCTGTAGGCGAGTAGTTTCTTCTGTAATAGGGAATGCGCCCTCCTAGGTCTATCGTCAGAAGTGGCGTCTGCAACGCATAATTCCAGATCCAGTGCGAATGCCTCCAAGTTTGGGATTCACTGTCATTCACAAAAGATGAACAATTTACCACGATTTTCCGTTTCAAAATGTGGCATAAAAAAATATGGATCAAAGGTAAACCTACCTTTGAGAACAACGAACGGACCAGTGAAACCATGCAGGCCCTCAACTCTAATGACATTAATGAGGGCTTTCAATTTCAATCAAAATGAATTCACATCCGCAAATTCTAACTATGGATGGATGGATGTACTTTTTTTTGCAATCAAGGTTGTTGGGTGGTGTATATTGTATAACGTAAGGGGAGGGGCGACTGAAGCAGAATTGGGGTGTAACAGATTTTGTTATAATTTTACACAGGGAGCATGTGGGGTGGGGAGGGGGGGGAGGGGGCAGAAGAAAACAAGGGGACAGTATTTGATAGGTCTCGCACTTGTACATTTAAAGATACACTGACACACCACGATTAATATCCCTTGTTTTTTTTCTGGGTAGCTGTGATCGACCCATATACACATGTCCCCAATTTCAAATTGAGGCTGCTCTTAAAAATGATGTTTCGGTTTGAATTTGGGGGCATTTGTATGGGAGTGAGACCTGGTCAAAACAAAATTTCTTTCCACCTATAAGAGGAAAAACATGTGAAACCCGTGATTTTGACACGTGATCTGGCCGTGGATCTTTAAGAACGGCCATAAATTTAGCATAAGGATTTTAAAGAAATCGATGTTAATTATTGTATTAAAAATGGAGCTTAATTTCCCCCCCCCCCCCCCCTCTCTCTCTCTCCCATCCCTCTCTCTAATTTTATGGGGAAACATATCTGCCTCCTCGTCCTCCGTCTAGCTGAGCCAGGGGGAAGGGGGGCAGCTGCCACTGATATACTACCTACAACATTGAAGAAGTGGTTGGTTTGTTTTTTATAGCGGTTCTCATGATATTGTGAGGACAGAAGCAAAACGACAGCAAAGAAGGTACAAAAATCACAAAACCTCGCCATTCTAGAATGAAGTACACTGAGGGTTAATAAAGCAATATGAAAACAATACAACTATGTCCCTATTATAACATAAGCTAATTGCACGTTTTAACTTGAAATTCCCTCTCTCTCTCTCTTTCTTTCTCTCTCTCGCTCTCTTGAAGCTGAAAAATATATAACGGTTGTAAACAGTAGGTGGTATAGAATATGTCTGGCCAGGTTTAGGTCTAGAACTATAGGCTTGAATGCACATAAACAATGGTTTCATGATGATGATATATCTCTTTAATTGCTCCCTGCCCAATATGTGGTTTTTATAAAGAAGATGATATACACTTTTTATTTAGTTGTAAAAAAATATGATGTGATTAGAAAGAAGTGTAAATTTTTTGAAAAAAGTGTTGCTGTATATTTGGATTTAGTTGGAGTTTTGAAAATGGACTATGATGATGAATCTATAAAATCACTAGCTAAATATATTGCAGAAGCTCTGAATATTAGAACTGAGCAAAAGCTAATACAAGAAGAACATGTACAGAACATTACTTCTTAATGGAACGTTTTGAATAATTTATTAGGATATAAGTGTGGGAATCTGATATACTTAATTTGAATATGATTGGATGGTCGAGACAGACATTTGTTTTTATTTTATTTTTCATGCATTAATTGGTTTATTTTATTTTCCATAATTTTGTTCTATTCGCACCCCCATGTCATCTAAGCTATGTAAGCCAATGACATTAAAACAGTTCAGTGTTCAGTGTTCTCTCTCTCTCTCTTCATTTTTTTATGTTTTCTAAATTTGTTATGATATTGCTACCCCCTACCCCACTTTCCTCTCCTTTTTTCATGTTTTTTCAACTTTCTTTGATTTGGTTTTATATTTTCGAGGGCATGGTGTAAAAAAGCTTATTAACCCTCAATAAACATTCGTATTCGTATTCTCTCTCTCTCTCTCTCTCCTTTTTGATTGCTGACTTGCTCGATTTTGGGGGGGGCAGGAAGATATGTCTGCGCCCCCCCCCCCCCTCCTCTGAGCCGGGGGTGGGTGGGTGGGGTGGCAGCCGTCCCCCCCCCCCCCCCCAGAGCCGCAGCTCCCAAGGGTGGAGTGCCCCCCTGCCCCCCTATTCCTACACCACTGACACACGCACGCACGCCACCACACACACACACTATTAAATATGCGTATAGTTCAGTTGTAGACGAAAAGACATGCAAAGTTGCACATACACATGCAGACAAAGGCAAAATCATATTTTTCTTGAAGGAGTTAACTTTATACAAGATCAGCAGTTCCGTGCAACAGTTCCAGTTGCTTCCAGGGACAGGTTTTCCGGTATTCATCCGACACACTTCCCATCTTCACCAAAAATACAAAATGACTTGTAACCTTCCAAATGGGTTTTATTTTAAAGTTCAGACATCACACAACACAAAAACATAAAAACAGACACCCCCCCCCCCCCCCCCCCCCCCCCCCCCCCCCCCCCCCCCCCCCCCCCCCCCCCCCCCCCCCTCAATCCTAGAAATGAAGGTCATTGTTCAAAGGTAGGATTACTCTTCATAACTTTGCACATGTTTCAAAATCATCAAATGATACACAGAGAGATCAAATAATAATAATAACAATAATAATGATAATTTATAAAGCGCTTATTATCCCCTCCCCCACTGAATCCTAGAAAAGACGGTCATTGTTCAAAGGTTGGATTACTCTTCATAACTTTGCACAACTTGCTTCAAAATCATCAAATGATACACAGAGAAACCAAGTAATAATAATAATAATAATAATTTATATAGCGCTTATTATTCTTATGGGGCTCTAAGCGCTTCACAAAGAAGTTAAAAATAGCAAAAATTCAAGAAAAAAGAAAGAAAAAAAAGTTAACATTGATAAAATATTAACACAGAAAATTATAAGGCCATTTTAAGGTTTAACATGGACTGATACTTTATATGAAACATATGGAACACCGTTTCAACTGAAAATGAATAAGTTTGAACTCTTTCACCGCCAATGTCGCATTGATGCACAATGGTTTAACACCCATGTCACCAAAAGGCATCAAAGCAGGGCCTGTTATTTGAAAATCCTATTTTCTTAAGTTTTGGAGGTAAGAATAGCCCTACTGTCCAACATGTCACAGAGGAATTTTCAGTATTGCAGAGAAAAAAATATTCTCTACATTGTGGTATTTTTCGGGTTGAAAATGGCTTGCAGCAAAAGGGTTAATACACCAAACAACATCAAGTTACACTCATTATCATAAAAACAGGATGTGATTTATAATCAAAATGTAATATTCACACACACACTAAACATTTTCCTGCATTATAATATTTTAATCAAACACAAAAATAGTCTTAAAAATCCATAAATGTATATGTTTAGCTGTTAATTACCACCATCACATCACAAACAGGGCATAAATTATCTATCAATGAATTACAAATGTATGGTTTTTGACTACTCACACCATTGTCATCATAATCATCATTGCTAATGCTATTATAAATATGCTTACACATTATCTCAAACATTTTTATGTTTTTTCAGTGGTTCACCGCCGTCATTACAAAAAAAGTATATCACCACACACATGTGATCAGTATTCCTAAAGCACCATTAACTGCCATATCATCACACACACGCATCAGTATTCTCAAAGCACCATTCACTGCCATATCATCACACACACACATACACACATCAGTATTCTTAATGCACCATTCACTGCCATATCACACACACACACACATACACACATCAGTATTCTTAATGCACAATTCACTGCCATACCACACACACACATCAGTATTCTCAAAGCACCATTCACTGCCATATCACACACACATCAGTATTCTTAATGCACCATTCACTGTCATACCACACACACACATCAGTATTCTCAAAGCACCATTCACTGCCATATCACACACACACATCAGTATTCTCAAAGCACCATTCACTGCCATATCATCACACACACACACACCAGTATTCTTAATGCACCATTCACTGCCATATCAATGTATCATCACACACACACACATCAGTATTCTCAAAGTACTATTCACTGCCATATCACGCACGCATCAATATTCTCAATACATCAATAGTCATGTTACACTTTTTAAAAAAATCTTTTCACCACCATCACATCACCAAAAAAAAGGCATTAGCAATTCTAACCAGCAGCAACATCATAAACTAAGTAAATTTTAACAAAAGCTGATTCACACATTATCATTAATATCAATGCACATTATCATTAATATCAATGACATTTTTTAAAACTCCCCCGTGGGGACACCAGGGAATCTTTGGTACAAATAGTTCCTCCACTTTCTGGAAGTTCTGTGCTTGTAACTTCCTCTAAATCTAATTCTGCCATTCTCTTTGACTCTGCCTTTTCTCTTTGATTACTGTCATCTGCTATCTTTCTATCTCACTGGTTCATTCTCCTGCCTTTTTTCTATAAATTCTTACAAAGATTTCTTCAGCCGAAGTCGGACATGCTGGGCCTCACTATTTCTTAGTTAGGCGCGTAACGGCAGCATGACGCATCTACGCTCATATGACAGGAAACAGGTCTGAGCGAACAAAGAAGAAGAAGAACCAACCAAAACGCTTGCTTAAATATTCATCTTGATATAAGGATAGTCCGATACACCAAACCAGCCCAAACCCTCCCCACCAGAGACAGGCAGAGTGCCACAACACATCTTTCACAAGTTTACATCCACATGCACATTCAAATGCAAGCACACATACATACACCCAAACACATATCTAAAACATGTGTTGGCCTCTGTTGCTGATGATGGGTACGGGTAAAACAGTAACGTTATCCCCCACAATGTCAACAATGAGAATTTCTTCAGTGTCCGGGAAAACATAATAATTCCCAATTGTTGATTTGCGTAGAAACTTAACTACACATTGTCCTTCTTCACCGTCCGGCATACATATGTACAAGTCTTTGTTGACTGCCATTTCACAGGCAATTCTCAGCCGCAACTCATCGTGATGGTTGTCGTAACCAAAGACAGCTGTGCTCAGTGCGCGGGGCAGGCAGTTACCATCAGCCTCTGCAGACCGGAAAGTAATCTGTGGACAGCACACCTTGTGGCAGCAGTCTCTCTGCTCTGTCGTCGCATGCTGCACTTGACTTAACTAAGCTGGGCTCCTGTGCAGACCGGAAAGTAATCTGTGGACAGCACACCTTGTGGCAGCAGTCTCTCTGCTCTGTCGTCGCATGCTGCACTTGACTTAACGAAGCTGGGCTCCTGTGCAGCAAACGGAAGGGGGCCTAGCTGTGCAACAACATCCCGAGCAGCATTGGCAAACTGATGAAAACTCCCTGCCTCTTTGAAAGCTAACAATGTTCTCCTTGCACTCTCCACAAGATGTTCTCTACTGTCAGGTCTTGTCTCTGCTGTAGGTGCTGCCGGAGTAGGGACATCTTCAATTGGTGGTCGATTCGTCTGTTTGAGGAGATGGACCAGAAATAGTCCTACAGAGTCTTTGTTGATACATAAATGTCTTCCTTCACGGCAAAAATCGCAAACGCAGGCTAAATTTCTGGCTTTGAGCAAGAATGGGTCAATCTTTATCATCTGGTGAAATTTGCGGCTTCCTGGGATAGGTTTTATCGAAGTCTCTGGTCTGTTTCGCTTGATGTCCAGGGGAAGAATGTGGAAAAATGTTCTTTGAAATGATCCCTCCTTCTTGGTCATATTGGCAGTGCACCACTGAACCATGTCAGAGGCCTCACCCATGATCAATTGGTGACACAGTACGGCAGACTCCACAGCTTTGCTGACCACTCCGGTCTCACCATCAGCTTCCCCTTTTCCATGCTCAGATCCAAAACACAGCCTCTGAACGGGATACTGGTAGTGCGTTAGGTCTGCAAAAGTCCCCCTGCCCTTATATTGAGCAGCACAGCCATCAGAAAAAATATACACCTGTGACTTCCCCGGCTGAAGAATCCCCTTCTCCTGCAAGTAAGTCAGAGTCTTTGACGTGAACGCATGCACAGCGTTGTGGTCATGGTTTGTATCATCCGTGATGAAGTCCAGGCAATGACGCACAGTACACCCTGATTCTGCATCTTTGTAGAACGCAACAACCGGATGAAAGGTAATTTGCTACTTGTTAAAGTGAGCATACTTCACAGAATCTTGCAGTGCAGACTTCTTGTTTTCTGCAAAGTCCATAATCAACAAAATTTCATTGGACTTCAGGTTGTCCTTCAAGGTCCTATATTGGTGATGTTGCCACCTTGCTGTGAACAGGTGGCTGAAAAACGTAGTTCCTTGAGACGGCTCCAGCAGGTCTTCATGGAGAAGTTCTTCCAACAATTCTCTTGCTGGTTTCCTTTTGGTTTCTGGTCTGCCTTTCACAAATCTGTTGGATTTCCTGTCCCACCGGTTCCATGTCACAAAAGGTTCTGTTCGATGATCAGTTGATAGTGCTCTTCCAATTTTGTTTTTATATCTGAGCAGTTTTCGCATTCTTGAAGAACACACGGAGCTCTGTGAAACTTTGCCTCCCCTTTTGGGCAGAGAAGGTGGTCAAGTAGTGCTCCTTCATCAGCCACTTTCATATCGGAGTTCAGTTTCAGGAGGGTAACCGTTCTGTTTAGAGCCTGCACTTTGTAAAGTACATTCACACAATATACACAAAGGCAGGTCTCCAGGAAAGTGGGAGAAATCAAACGCACATTTTTGGGTCTGAGTTTTGTGAAGAAGCTGTAGCTGATTTTCATTTCAGGAAATTCTGTTCTGAACATCTGGTACGCAACCGTAAGAGTCTGCTGCATCACATAGCCAGCTCCTTCTTTACGTGCATATCTCTTGTCTGGCAGGACTCTAGAAATGTCTTCTCTGGTGTAGAACACCTTAATCGTTCTCCTGTCTGCTTCCGGCAATGCATCCTTTCTTTTTTTGCTGTTCCTAGAGAAGAGGCGTTTCTTGCAGGACACAATCTTCTTTTCAGCAAACGTCAGCCCAGGGCACTTTTTGGCACCGAAGGAAAGCCCTTCATCTGCCAAAGCCTTCCGTTTTCATGGGGAGAAAGTGTTCACAGCAATATTTCTAACCATGCGTGCAAAGCGCACAGGAGTTTTTGCCTTTTCCACTAATGTACGGCGCAAATGACAAACAAGGTTGTAGTCTGTTTTCTTCAACACTTTCCTGGATGATGCTCCTGAGAATGCAGATATTGGCTCCGGTATCACACTCACAGGCGGGGTTGCAGCATTTTCAGCATCAACTGTTGCATCTTGAACACTGTTTGTCAGCACACGGTCTGGAGTTGATTCTGTTCCACTAACTGACGCAAGATTTTAGATAATCTTCTCTTGTTTAGCCATGCGTCCCTTCAAACGTTTTTTTTGAAGATATTTTCTATTTTTCTCTTTCACCCATCTCTTCTTTTGAGACGACATGTTGGCTCTTGAACGTGCTTTTGTTTGTCGTTGATGTTCTCTGAACTCTGCAGGTGTCATATCTCTGGCACGTTTCTTCGGTGGCTCATTAGGTGGTGTCTGGACCTGATGGCGCCTTGTTGGTCTGGACTGGGGCTGCTTCTTGTCCTCATAGCGTTTCTGCCGTGTTCTGCAACAGAAGAACAAAATTTTGCTCTAGTATGAGTTCAAGAGAAAAGAAAAATAGAACTGCAGGAAAGCAAGGAATGAAATTCTAACTTAACACACAAATTAAAAGAATGGAAAAAAAGAAAATAATTTAATGAAATTAGATTTAGACAAACAGTGGTAACACCTCGTCACAGTCTTGCCTCTTGGTTCTTTTTTGTTTCCAACTGCTAACCTTGAAAAAAATAAATGACCACAAGGTTATGTGTGTTGGCGTATGTGGTCAGTCCGTGCAACTCAGTTGCTATGGCTTACTGAATGAAAGATGAGTCAGTGTCGATAAATGTGTGTGTGTGTGTGTGTGTGTGTGAGAGAGAGAGAGAGAGAAAGAGAGACAGAGAGAGTATATGCATTGTTGCTGGCTTGTGTCATTCTTAAACTATTTTGTTATCTACTTGTTGATGAAGAATTGGTTGTAAAGCGCTTTGGGCTCATTTGAGTTAAAGCGCTATATAAATGTACTATTATAATTATTTGTATTAGGACCAGTTGTACAGATGTACTCAGGGTGTTTTTGTTTTGCTTTTTGTTGTAATTAATGTTATTTCTACTCAGTCTTCTTTTCCTTTTTTGCGTTTCGGTTGTTGTCACTTTTATTTCGTCTTTCTTCCGTCACACTGACGATGGGCTTACAGCCCAAAACGTTTGGTTTTCTCTCCAATGAAAGGGCCAAAATCCAACCTGTTTGTTTGATGGTTGTGTAAGATAAATATTCTTCAGAAGCAAACTGTTTGATAGTTGGTTTTTTTAATTGTTTTTGAAGGCTCCCACCTGTGACTGATGATATTGTGTTGCGTCTTATAGGATGAAGATTCTTACCGTTGAAGAGCAAGGGTACGCTCTCTTTCTTGAATGGCTGCACGCGTGTGAGGTTCATTTTCCCACTTGTCTTTGACTTTCTTTCTCCGCTGTCGATTTCTTTCTCTCTGCTGCTCAAGGTATTCTGCATATTTCTCCGGGTTCTCCTCCTTCATATGCCTTCTGCTTTCTGCTGCTTGAGACACCATGGTGGATGGAAGTTTTCTGTCAAGAACAGATTATTACACAAATTATTAAAAGTTTGAAAACAACTATTTTTTTCTGTAAGGCCTTCAACAGTTTCTGATTTGTGACTGAATGTGCTAGTGTAGGATGGTAACAGTACTTAGCAGTAGTTATTAGGGTCAGTAGATCTCGCAGCCCTTTTTTGTTTGAAATCAGGGTTCCCAGGTTTGGGGCACAAAAAGGACAGGAGATAATGGCCTTTATCATGACTGGGATTCATTATTCAACAAAGATAATTAGCTCAAAAAGTTGATAAAATACAGCTTAATGTTTGGTAAGAAAGGCAAGTGTGGAAATGCGGGGAGAGCTGAGAAATGTAAGGGGGGGGCACACTTTTATGGACATTTGACTGTATGGAACATTACCTAACTCTCAAAGCAAAGCTGTTTAATCACCACCTCTGACACCCCCCCCCCCCCCTCCCCCATTTACTGGTCAGTTATCTCAAGCTAGGGGGAGGAAGAGAGTGAAGGCTTAGGGTTCAGCCAGAGGCCAAGGTCACTGACCGCCTGCCAGCCTATTTAATATTGGAACAAGTAAGAAACGATGTCAAATTATATTGTGATGACACCACAAAAAGTCAAGACGATAGCAAAACCTGTCACTAGTGTCAGTCATTTTTTATGACGATAGCATTAATACTGTCAAGAAGTCGGTCAAGTATACTGACGATAGCAAGACCTGCCAAAATACATTCCCCACCGCATAATCGGATCCAAACGAAGTCTTCCTTGGATTGATTTCAAAACGAAGGCTCTCATCAGGCGTCGGGATCGTATCCACAAAAAGTGGAAGAAAACTGCAAACCCCGTCCTTCACGATGAATTCAAATCCCTGAAACGGACAATCCAAAGGAAACTTAGGCAACAATACTGGAAATACACATAAGACCTGATTACAGAAACTGAATCCAACGTAGATCAGCCCCGCCCAAGCAAGAAATTCACTGCTCACCAGAAACCCTCAGCGAGGAAGAAATGACTGAACGCTGCCCCATGCCCCCTCTCAATTGCAGTATCCCATGTGAAGACATTGAGATCTCTGAGACAGGAGTGCTGAAACTCTTGAAAGAACTCGACCCTACCAAGGCCAGCGGTCCGGACAGCATCAGTCCCCGTGTCCTGAAGGAGGTGGCATCAGAGATAACCCTGCAGCTTTCCTTGCTGTACCAGGCATCTCTAAACTCGGGAGTGGTTCCGGCTGACTGGAGGGAAGCGCTCATCACTCCAATATTCAAGAAAGGCGAGAGATACAGCGCCGAAAATTACAGGCCCATCTCCCTGACGAGTGTTCCTTGCAAGCTGCTGGAGCACATCATCGTGAAGAGCATCATGAGCCATGCAGAGAAAAACCAAATCCTGCGGCCAGAACAGCATGGTTTCAGGAAATGCCACTCCTGCGAGTCCCAGCTATTTGTTTTGTAGATGAGGCATCAGAGGCTCTGGAAAGCGGCCACCAGGAGGATGTCCTAATCATGGACTTTTCAAAGGCTTTTGATAAAGTTAGCCATGCCCTCCTCATCTACAAACTCCGTCAATACAGGCTTGCAGAGAAGACCTGCCGGTGGATCCAAAACTTCCTCACAGACCGAACGCAATCAGTTGTTGTAGGAGGAGAGAAATCGGCCCCATCACCCGTCCAGTCGGGAGTCCCTCAAGGGTCTGTGCTGGGACCGTCCCTATTTCTCTTCTACATAAATGATCTGCCCGAAGGACTCCACTCCACACCTCGACTGTTTGCCGATGACACCCTCTGTCATCAAGACATCAAATCCCCCAGTGACCAGAGCCTACTCCAGGATGATCTCACCAGTCTTGCTTCCTGGGAAGACCGATGGAAAATGGCCTTTCACCCACAGAAGTGCTCAGTCCTGCATATGACCAGACGCAGAAACACCCTGGAGAAGGCCTACATCCTTCATGGACACCAGCTCCAGTGCGTGCCCCATGCAAAATACCTGGGTGTCACAATCACCGCTGATCTGAAGTGGGACACTCACATCAATGGCATGGTCAGCAAAGCGAACAAAACTCTTGGGTTTCTGAGGAGGGCCTTAAAAATTAACAACAAGAAAGTCAAGGTACAGGCTTACAAAGCAATGATACGCCCCCTCCTAGAGTACGCCAGTCCAGTCTGGGACCCCCACAGCAAGGGCAGCATTGACGCCATTGAAAAAGTTCAAAGCCGAGCTGCAAGATGGGTGGCCCGTGACTACCATCAGTCTACAAGATCAGCAGACCTCATCAAGAACTTAAAATGGCCTCTCCTGCAGACTCGACGAACTGAAGCCCGCCTCACTACTTTATACAAATTTCATACAGGCCTTCTCACTAGCAACTCTAAGCACCTTCCTACAAACTCTCTGCAGAAGAAAAGTCTCCGTCAATCCAACTCAGCATCATATGACATCCCCAGCCATAGAAGGCAGTACAGAAAATCCACCTTCTTTCCCCGCACTATCCCTCAGTGGAACAGTCTGCCCGAGCAAGTTGCCTCCAATCAGTCACTGGATGCATTCAAAACAGCCCTCCATAAACACCTCCACCAGCCCACCCTGTCTCAGTCACCCCCCCCCCCCCCTTGCCCCATCCTCACATCAAACTAAATTAGTGAACTAGGAGCCATAGATCAAAGTAGTGGTAAATGAAGGGCTGGAGCTGTGCCGGTCGGGGTTTGACCCCGGAGGCCGCTACGGTAGCCGGATTGGTCCTGCCTAGATACTGCGAAAGGTCTGTGGCCCTTCTCTGCATGCAACATGTGTGGCCTTACTGTCACACATGCCCCCCCTATTCGTCTGCATGCATCATGTGGGGCCAGAGTTTTCCCGGCTGATACGGGGGGAGGAAATAATGTTTAACGCCCTCTTTGGCCTTTCAGCCATGTGGGGCTAAGATCCGGGGGGACTTAACGGTCGTGCATGACACACCCCTGCATGCATCATGCGGGGCCCGGGTGTCTCCGGCTAGACCGGGGCATTTAACGGTTGTGTATGACTTTTATCTCGTCTTTCCCTCACATGTCTCCCCCCCTACCCGTTATGAAATTGATTTCCTTAAAGTTATAAATTTATTTCACAAAATTATTATTCTTTTACATGATATAGCAAACGGAGTATCATGATACTAAATTCCTGACTATCTTGGCTCTATCTTTTCCCAATAATATTTCATCCTATCAGACTATCTACCCTATCTTTGCTGAACTTATTTTCTTTCTTTTTCGTACTACCCCCTAAAGTGCAGCAGAATCTTCAGCGTGATGAAGTTGCCCTGAAGATCTGATCTGACCTGACCTAAGGCGAAGAAGAAGAAGGAGTCATTGCTTATGACGATAGCATCAAATTATTCTAATCTTCCACGACACAATTCGGTTATACATAACCTGATCGAGATGATGGTAATTAATAAACCCGTTTTGATTATTTTAAAAGATTAACAAAACAATGCAGATTCATCACCAACGAAATTGAATAATAATTTGAGAGTGCTGGATTGTTTCTTAAATTTGCATCGAACACTACAACGCGTCAATTGATCAATGAATCACATAAATAGTCAGTCAGCTTCGCTGACGATAGCATAAAACGACGGTCAGCTTCACTGACGATAGCAACAAATCGGCAACCAATTTGATTTTCATCCCTATACCTGGTATAGTATAGTATACCAAAGATACAGTCTTTGCCAATACTTCGATCAAACTAAACTGTCAGCTGATCGGAAAAGCAGACTGTCGCATGAAAATAGGTAGCTCGTAAAAATAAGTAGCTCGCTACTATGAGAGTCTGTATTTGCGACAACCACAAATTTCACTTTTTCTGTACTTTAACTATTTAACTAACCCTAACCCTAACCCTAGAAAAAAGTGAAATTTGTGGTTCATGCTCAATGTCGCAAATACACACTGTCATAGGTAGCGAGCTATTTATTTTTACGAGCTACCTATTTTCATGCGATACATACGACACAATTTCAGACTCATTTCTAACGAACTATTGAACATAATGCATTTGAAACGGTGTATTTTGTACAAAATTAGCTATCAGTGACATACTTGCTATCGTCATAGATTGCTATCGTCAGTGACCGACAACATTTCGAGCAAAATATAATACAAACACAACTTACCATTTCAATCTCCTTGGCCTTGCCGTGTTGATCAAGCACCAAACTACGCGTAGGAATACAAGGTGGAATAAAGCAAGCAAACACTTGCTTGGGTGGTTGTAATTTGACTAGGAAATAATTTAATTACACAATGCTTCGGGTCACAGACCCTTCAAAGGTGCAAAAAGAAAATGAGAACAAAATCAAGGTAGGAAAACGAACAAACACCAAAAGGTCCTCAAAACAAATGAACAGAGTTCACAGTAAAATATGAAAGAACAATGCTCACTAGTCTAAAGAGAGGAAGAGAAGACAACAAGAAATCTCACGTGGAAATAAAAAGTGTTAAAAAAAAGAGAGAAAAGAAAGGTGTTCATGCCATCGGGTTGAAGGGGGGGGGGGGGGGGGGGTGGGTTTTAAACACCAAGAAAACTGAGGGGTGGTAGGGAAAGAGAAGGAGAAACAAAAGAAAGAGAGATAGAGAGGGAGAGAGGGAGCGTATAAACTGAAGAGAGGGAGGGAGGGAGAGAGAGAGAGAGGGGGAAAAAAGAGCATATAAACCCACGGACCTACAATACACGGACCTACGTACATTACAAGTTCGTGTATAAACCAAAAGAGCGGTCGGGGGGGGGGGGGGGGGGAGAGGGAGAGAGAGAGAGAGAGAGAGAGAGAGAGAGAAGGGAGAGAAAGAGAGGAGCAGGGGGTGTTTCTCATGATACAAGGTGAGCACATCAGGAAATCAAGGAGGCATAAGTGGACAGGAGAAAGTACAAGGAGGGGAGACGAGACTCCCTGGGCACAAAGTTGATGGGAAGGCTGGAAATGTTGTCACATAGTAGCATCAAATCATGTAACAAAAATTCACTTCGAAAAATAGATTTTGAACCATTTAGGAATACAATGTTTATGTCAGCTTGGCAGAACTAGTCCATATTTAAAACTTGCTATCGTCAGTTTTCAGTGACTGACAAACACAACATGCAAAGTTGGTGTTGTTTTAAGCTTTCTAACGACCTTCAATCATTATAAAAACTATTTAGAGTGTAAGATGTATGTTTTATGCACTATTTTCTCTCGTAGTTGTGTCATTGGAATGTTCGTGCAACAGCTGTGCGTGGGTTTAAAAATAGTAGTGAACCACAGATTTCTGTGACCGACACGGGGTGAAAAACGAAGTCAGTCAGGGCCATTAAACATTTCGGTATTCGAATTGATTTTGGTATTCGGATTGATAGAAGTGTAATTTCAAGAGTATTTATATAGATTTGTATGATTTATTAAAATTATTTGTGTCACATATAATGTGTTTTGCAAGTTTCATTTCACCGGATCTCAACATCGGGAAATCCCGACAGTCATTTTTCTGACGATAGCAAGTAAACAATCGTTCACCACACGCAAACAACAAACACAAATGCATCAAAATTGATTTTGTTCTTTCTTTATTATCTCAAAATTAAAACACACAAGGAAACATTTCGTTTTATTCATTGTAAATTAAGATATTGTTGTTCAAATCATGCACTTGTCTCACAACCTCAATACCGGAAAATGTGTGTTCAAGGGCCATAACCAGTTTTGTTTTGGTATGTATTGCATTTGTGGACTGTAAAGGTGCGGAAGTTGGCTGAGAGTACATCAAAGTTATGTCCCGTGAACGCCAGTTCCGGCGAGCGCAATTTTCAAACATTGTTCATTTGTTGAGATTCTACATCTGTTTCGATTGTAATTTACCACTTGCGCACTATTAGGTAATTATTTTTAATTTGTGTTTTCATCTCTTTATTACAGTAACACCACGAAGCACTTCGAAACATTGTTCATTGACGTTGTGCAATTGATCAAGTTTCAGAAAGAGATACTTTCACTAGTTTCAGTTTCACTTTCCTGTTCCACTTGACTTTAGTTAGCGACGAACGTATCGCTGGTGATCGCACACATAGTTACGTCCCTTTGTTTGCATTTACATGAATCCCCCAAAACACAAAACCTTTTGAGTGTCCAAATGAGCCACTGCTGCATTAACTTTACCTTAAAAGAAGTAGTGACAGGATTCATTCTGCTTCATCGCTTTCAACTTCAAGCTGAAATTTTCATCTTTCAGACAGATCACTGATCGATGGTGCAGAGATTACCGAGTTGAAAAGCGTTTACTATTTAACCCCACCTTGGGGGGGTATGTATATTCGCCGGAAAATACCAGAAAATGCTGAAAGGTGATTGCTGGATCCATGGTCACTGTTTGATAGATTTTCACATTTATAGTGAGCCCATTTTTCGCAAACATCGCAAAAAATGCAGTCGATGTCACACTTCTTACCACAACAGGAGCAAGGATAATCAGACATTTAATGTTGATCTTAAAAACAGGCAATCTTTTAAAAAGGTTAGCTTTTAAAAATAACACGCGGCCCAGGCCTAGTTTGCTACATGCCTGGTGACGATATCAGTGATATTATCACCCTGTGTGAACGGTGTGTGATGCCCCTCCAAAAAACCCTGACATCTACTCATTGAGTTCTTTGATTTATGTTAAGCGCCGATGTGTTTGTAATTGTACGCGTGCGCACGCTGTTTTGTTTGTAAACATGTCGATATGAAAATTATGATGCGGTATGACGTGATTTCTAATTCTATTCTAATGTGCGGGATAGCCGAACTACGGAAATGTGTCATCGGGGCAGTGTTATTTTTTTTCTTGTTAATCACTTTGCTTTTAGGCAATTTCACTTTCCATTGTAATAAACTTTTTTGTTTTTTTTGTAGAATGTTTTCATAATTCAGCCTTACCATTCAGTATTTTGATCATTCCGCCTTCACCATTTGGCATTTTTCGGTGTGTTTTGACCATTCTGCATTCATTTTCCGACCATTCTGCATTCATTTTCCGGTATTTTCCGGTGCATAGACATAGCGCTTCGGGCTGATATTGATAAGCTTTCCTTACAAGATGAATCTTTGTGAGTTTCTCAAAGGTTTAAAAAAATTGAACCATTTTTTTCCTACATCCTGCGCATCGCATCAGCTGATCAAGCCTAACGATTTAGCGACATTTTGCCTTGTTTTCTTACAAGAAGAGTGGCTTTCTTTGCTGTGCCAGTCGAGCCGCAGTCTGAGATTGCGTTCCAACATTCTCTGATGATTTAAACGCTGAATGAGTGAATCTAACAATATTTTGCTTCACACGACCAACTTATCAGGAAATCACTTCTGTTTGCTTCGACGCTGTAAATATTATATTTGCGTAAGAATACTAAGAACTTGCACAAAATAATTTTTCTTGTATTTCTGAAAATTGTTGGAAAAAAATGTCTGCTGCGATGCCAACCTGTCTCGCGAGATGACGTCATGGGAAGACGCCATTGCTCAAGCGAAAATAGTTTCTGTTCGATTCAAATACCAGTGTCATGAAAAAGCAAATATTTGAGATATTGTTTCTTAAATAAACATCCACATGTATAGTTTCTATAGGCAGCATTCTATAAAAGAATTTCAAATTCAAGTATAAATTTTGTGAATGCTTATTTTTCTGTAAATTAATCAAGTTTTGTCGAACTTTCAATCGTCTTGATTCTTGGAAGAAAATTGTCACAAAATGTCTCTTCAGCCTTGGTTGTAATACTTGTATGAGGAAATGGACCAATGTTTAATCAAATAAAATTGCGCCAATTAATGAATTATTGACAGAAAAGGCATCTTTACAGCAAGTTAACTATTTTTCTCTCATTTTATCACTGCTAGTACTATGAGAATTGCTTACATTGTTTTCTCTTGCCATCCCTACTTTAGTTTCAGTTTGTAGTTTGTGATGTTCACTGTCACTGTCTTCTGGCTAAAAAAAAGAGGGGTTACGGTGGTGTTCAAAATCCGGTTGGCAGTGGTGGTGTAACAGTAGCAACTAAAAAAAATAGAGATTGGAGCAAGGGCAAGGGGAAGCAAAGGAGGAGGGGAGGGGGAGGGGCGAGACTGATGAGTTACTCACTGATCAGGCTGCAGTCCTGACGTGCCACGTACGTCAGCAGTGAAGGCTGCGATGGAATCCTGCCGCAGAATCTTGAGGAAGAAAGAGAATGTTGCGTGCAAGCATGTTTATTTTACTTTCTAATGATTCATTATTTGTTCTTCTTCTTCCCTTTAGTGCCCACAATCAACAGGCTGATTTTTTGGCACTTTGGTTTGAGGTCCGAAGTGGTCGGTCACAATCCTACTCTGCGTTTTTAAGGGGGGGGGAGGAATTTAATGAGAGCCGACAGTTGCTGGAATGCGTCCAGAGATGGGGCGTTCACCGCCCTCTCTGACAGTCTGTTCCAGTCCCCGATGGTCCTGGGGAAAAACGAGCTCCGTCGGTATTCTGTCCTGCACTGGGTGGTACACAGCTGTTGTTCATGCCCTCTTCTCTGACGGCTTGGCGCTGGTTGGAGCCTGCTGTTGTCCACCTTCACAATGCCTTCCTTGAATTCATTGTTTGCCTTTTAAAAAAAAAATGTTCTTGTTATCAATGTAAAGCGCACTGAGCTCATGTGAGAAAGAGTGCTATATATATATATAAATTCCCATTATTATTATTATTAAGAAAAAGAAGAAGAATTTGAATCTTTAATCATTTATTCAGACACAAATTGGGTTTCCTCCTCAAATATAAAATCACTAAAGACTAGTAAATGTTTAATAATACAAGACAGAGTCGCTCGCGCCCCTAAGATGGATGGGACTTTGCCATCATTATCTGACACTGATTGGTCACCTTACCACAATACCAGTTTATCATCTCAATTGTGTTTCAGATTGTCACCAGCGACCATGTCAGAATACGGGTTTCCCATGCTGTCTCCCGATGAGTGTGTCTCCTTCTTCAGAGAGGTGTCCAACACTGCCATATCCGAGGAAGATTTTAAGAAACCAGATGTAGGTTTGAAATTGAAACACCTCCCCGTGGGGATACCGGGGGTTCTTTTGTAAAAAAAATAGTTCCCCCACCTTCTGGAAGTTCTGTGCTTGTAACTTCCCCATATCTGCCACTCTCTTTGACTCTGCCTTTTCACTTTGCTATCTATCATCTACTATCTTTCTGACTTATTGGCCCATTCTCCTGCCTTTTCCCCCCTCCCCAAATATCTTCCAAATAATGTTTTCCTCTGAGCTCCTCCGAAATCGGAATGTGTCGGTTGTACACAGCGGGGAGACTGGTAGTGAAAACTGAAAACCGGACACATACGTACCTTACCCATTATGGCTATATGGCCTGGGAACACAGAAGAAGAAGTTTGAAACACTGTCGTGAATATGATTGATATCCTGATGCTGTTCACATACAGTAAGAGGATAAACCAACAAACTTTAAAAAAAAAATCTTTGCAGTAATTTCTAGACTTGAAACTATAACTTTTTTCATTACAGTGGAGTACACGCAACACAGAATTCAGTGGATAAAGATTTATTTTGTGTGTGTTAACCAGTATTTTGTGTTAAGCATTAAGGGGTTTCATCAGTTCAAGCATATTTTGTGTGCGTTATTCCCGTTAACCAATACTTCATATTATGTTAACGTGTTGATACTAATAATAGAACTCCACTGTAGATTATTTGTGTTTCTTGCAGTTCAAGTTTTATTGTGCTTGCATTGCCGCTTGTAGACGCACACACACTCACACACGCGTGCATGCACATCACACACATTAACAGCACACAATACACACACAACACTCGTATGCACGCATACGCACTCACATGCCCACATCACAAACACATACACATGTATGTATGCAGGCAGACAGACACACACAACACATTAAAAACCTAATTGTCATGCACACGCACACAGTGACACACACACATGTGACACACACACACAGTGACACACACACTGTGACACACACACAGTGACACGCACACAGTGACACACACCACATACACAATGAAAACCTGCGGTTGTGAGCATATTCATCTCTAGACACCTGATTCCATATTTTGCTATTTCAGTTTTCATAAACATGCATTAGCCATTACATCTAGTCTCAGGGCTCCCAGGGACCCCCATTTGGGTGTCTATGAAGCACTAACATTCTACAGGACCCTCTAAAAGAATGCAGGGGGTCCCAGGGATGCACTAGAAAAAATATTTTTAGCATTCGCTATGCCACTGGGACCCTCTATCCCCGGAGTCCCTGAGACCCCTTGTTTTGCGGGACGATTGGGAGCCCTGAATCTCTAGATCAATATACAGTGGAACCTTGCTAATAAGACCTTAAAAAATCATCCAAGCTGAGGTCTTATAAGGGAGGGGTCTTATATTGGAGGTAATTTTAATACTTACATAAGTTACAAAGAAGGGCAATTTTGAACAAAAAACCCCGAACACCCACGTTGTTGCTGGTAATATATTTCGAAACTTTACATCCCTTTGTCAAACCCAATCATGGACTAAATTAGAAGGGCAATGTCTCAGAGAAGTAGGTCGTATGTGGGAGGGAGTCTTATAATGGGAGGTCTTATAAGGGAGGTTCCACTGTACTTACAAAGAAGGGCAATGTCTGAGAGAAGTAGGTCGTATGTGGGAGGGAGTCTTATAATGGGAGGTCTTATAAGGGAGATTCCACTGTACTTACAAAGAAGGGCAATGTCTGAGAGAAGTAGGTCTTATGTGGGAGAGAGTCTTATAAGGGAGGTTCCACTGTATTGACATTGTTATTTACTGTCGACATTTTCAAAAACATGTGCAGGCCAGGCGATGGCAGATATTTTACGGCACAATGTTTGAACTGATGACTGGTCGCCAAGCTGATCCAACGGCACAGGTAATACTAACAAATTGTTGCTGTAATTCGCATGGATGCTCCTGCTTTCAGGATGTCCTGAAGTTCAGGATTTTTTCTATTGCCTGAAGCCGGCGTCGCCGGATTATGAGAATTTGACTGATTTTGAGAAGATGCATTTTGCTGGTTATAGAGGTCATGAAGTTTAACCAGAAGTGAAAGTGCAACTAGAGCCTGTCACTTACATTGGAAACTGTTGTTTCCCTTCAGCTTCCGGGGGGCAATGCCCCCCGGACCCCCCAGGAGGGGCGCTGTCCCTGCCATCCGCTTGGAGGATTTTTGAAATTTCCCAGGAGCACCCATGAATTTGCACTAAAAAATAAAATAATAATTAAAAAATAAAATATACATATTTGACCTGCTGAATGACCAAGGTATTGCATGGTTGATGTTGAAAGTCTTCAGAATCTTGAGTCATGGTTTCCCCCCCGGGGGTGGGGGGGGTCTTTTGTATAAATAGTTCCCCCACCTTCTGGAAGTTCTGTGCTTGTAGCTTCCTCTATTCTGTCACTCTTTGACTCTGCCTTTTCCCTTTGCTTACTGTCATCTCCTGTTATCTTTCTGCCTTACCGGTCCATTCTCCTGCCTTTTTTCTCAGGAAACACTTTCCAAAAGATAAATTTTTTCCAGCCGAAGTCGGACTTGCTGGGCCTAACTATTTCTTAGTTAGGCGCATAACGGCAGAATGAGGCATCTGCGCTCATAATTGACAGAAAACTGTCTGAGCGATCGGAGAATAATAATAAGAAGAGTCATGGTTTCCTTTGTTGGGTTTTGATTCAATTAACACATTTTGGACCTAGTTTCCCGTTCGTTTTCTTAGTTTTCATTTATGACCATAAAATGTTTTCAACTGCCTAACCTTGCTGATTCCCGAAACAGCATTTAATCATGATTCATTTATAGGAGGGTGGGGGGGCAATAGATGGAAGGTAAAGAGACTACTCAGCTTATTTTTTCTCGTTGATCACATCTATTGAGCTCTCATCATTGTTGCCATAATTCATCAGAGGCAAAATTGTGGTCTAAGGAAGCGAAGCGAGTTTAGAAGTGACCAAGGTATGGTGTGCACACACATTTACTTCCCTTGAAGCAAATGCATCAGATTGACAGCAACCTATTAATTCCGGACATATATGGCCGGAACGACTTGAATGAGTTAATATGCATGATATGAATTTGAAACTTGTACATAATAAACAAAATATGTAAATTTTGATGTAATTTAAACGATGTAGTATTTGCTCCAGACGCGCCTGCACTCCTTTGCCGACTGTGAGTACAGTGACCTCCATGAAGAATCGTTTGCCTTGATGACCTTCACCTTGATGCTGTGAGTTGTCTCTGTCTCTCCCTGTCTTTGTCTCTGTCTCTGTGAATGGTTTGTCTCTGTCAGTGTCTGTTTTCTCATTTTTAGCAGAAACTTGTTGGTTTGTCTCATTGTCAGCGTCTGTTCTCTCATTTTTAGCAGAAACTTCAAGAAAGGGAGTATTTCAGAATGAAGGATATTTCAAATTGTGTGTGTGTGGGGGCGTGCTTGCGTGCATGTGTTGAGAGAGACTGCAAGAAAGAGAAGGTAGTGTGTGTGGCTGTTAATTTTAATTTGATCATAAGGAGCATGTATACTTAAAATGATTCATTATAATAATAGTATTAGTAGTCAGTTTGCATACATTTTCTTTTTGCCGAATGTAGTCCTCAGTTTTCCATAATATTCATACATTTTTGATCTTGTTGATTTTTTTGCTCCTTTGTGTTGCTATATTTGCTGTTTGCTGTTTTCTTGTTTGTCTGTGTTGATAAAGGCGCATTCGCCGAAATATCCAGTAGTTTTGTTTTGTCTCTTGTGAATAAAATAACGTCACTTTACACTTGTCGTGTAGGTGTTTGTTTGTTGTATAATATTCATACAGCTATGTTATTTGGTCGTCCTGTGTTTTGCTATTTCAGTATTTGTGCTTATTTGGTTTATGCATCAGCATGCGAGGCGTTTGTGAGGCATGCATGTGTGTGTATGATTGTGCGGTGTATGTTTGTATATATATATATATATGTAATTTGTGTGCGTGTATGTGTATATGTAATTTGTGCGCGAGTGTGAGAACACGTTCACTCGCATGCGTGCACGTACGTGCGTGCGTGTCTGTTGTCTGTGTGCGTGTGTGTATGTCTGTGAGTGTTTCAATGCTGATTGTAAAGAGCTTTGTGCTCGATAAAAAGCGCTATATAAGTGTAATATTATTATGGTGGGTTTTTTTCTTCTTTTTTTTTTCCAGTTTAACGTCCTTCCACTAAAAGTGATTCAGACAACAAAAAATGTGTTTGTGAGTGTACGTGCGTGTGTGTGTGTGTGTGTGTGTGTGTGCGTGTGCGTGTGCACGTGTGAGTGTTCATACATATTTCCCATGTATTTCAGGCGGCGCGTAATGAGTGCTGCCGGGGTGAGGGACTTCA
Organism: Phymorhynchus buccinoides; assembly: GCA_017654935.2. Lineage (NCBI taxonomy): Eukaryota > Metazoa > Mollusca > Gastropoda > Neogastropoda > Raphitomidae > Phymorhynchus > Phymorhynchus buccinoides. Next base: position 74,002,313 of record CM065682.1, on the reverse strand, counting down.
CTGTTCGAGATATGATAGAGCCAAGTGAGTTTCTGTTATTAGACCGTTTCATTCATATATATACAAGATAATGAAGAAAATAGTTGAATTAGTTAATTGTATACATATTTCTGATATAATGTATTGCTCTGCGTGTGTGTGTGTGTGGGTTGTTTTTTCTGTGGGTGTATGTATGAGTATGTGTTTTTGAATGCGTGTGTGTGCTTGCATGTGCGCGCATGCATGTATGTGTGCCCGTGTGTGCATGGGGCGATATAATTTATTGCTCTGCGTGTGTTTTTTATAATTTTTTATGTGTGTGGATATGTGTGTGTGCTTGCGTGTGCGCGCACATGCATGTGTGTGCGCGTGTGTGCATGCGGCGAATATTATTTATGGTCTGTATTGGGGTTGAACAATCTGGAGGCAAAATATCCGGGGATGAATTGTCTCCCAGGGCGAATTATCCGAGGGCGAGTTGTCCTATCACCAGCTAGGTAAAGAAATGTTTTCTCAAGGTGTTAATAGGGCAGTTGCTACGGGCGGTCGTTCTACAGACTAGACCAGTGTCTGGCTCTGACTACCGTAAAATGCGGACTATAAGCCGCTACTGTTTGCCTCAACTTTGGCCCATGCGGCTTATAAACTGATGCGGCTTATCTGTGGATTTTTCTCCATTCTACATTTATCAGTACAGACAAACCTCTATTTTAAGACTTCCAAAATGTCCGGAAAAATCGGTCGTAAATTGGAGGGGTCGTATGACGGAGGTTTTCACTGGCAGCCGTAGAAAGAAAAAGTTCAGCACAGTTCATACTCTCTTCTTCATGCACACATACAATGACATTAAAACTGGATTTGGGTCTTTCCAACTCCATAGGATTGTGCAATCGATGTATTACAGTTTCACTTCGCTGACTTCTGTTAATCACCTCCACTCTCGTCCAAAGTCAGTGGTTTTCCTTTTCAAAGTCAGTGGTTTTCGTGCTTTTCCTACGCTTTCCGCCATCTTTTCTACAACAAGGGAAGCGACTCCGCTTTCAGGCCCTTGACCGTGGTTGTTTCCCTTTGCTCGAAGTCTATGCAGACGACAGCAACGGTCGTAAAAACCAACAAAATGGCGGTCGTAAGTCGCGTTTTAGAGGAAGTCGTTTAAGAGAGGTCGTTTACATAGTAAAATGCATCCGTGCCAACAAATCCGGTCTCAAATGAGAGGTGGTCGCTTAACAGAGGGTCGTAAAATAGGGGTTTGTCTGTATGATTAAATCTGTTTCTGGCCACATTCTTCGGCCTATTTTGAACTCCTTTAGAGGTCTCAAAACTTGTTTTGGTAATCAATAGATTCAAGCCTCATGTTTAAAGTGTATGAGAGCATTAAATACTCATGTTCTGATAGGAGAATTTATATACAGTGGAATCCGCTTAATCGGCCACTTTTGGGACCAGGAAAAATATGGCTGATAAAGCGAATCGGCCGATAAAACGAACATCGAGATACTGTATGACGCAATTATGCAAGTCAAAAGCAATGACGTCAAAATTAAATGTTGCAGTTCAAATTCAAATTCTTTCCCTTTTTGTGATGTGTGTGTGTTTATTAATCCTACAACTTGACAGAAGCACGAGTTAAAGACAATGATTTTGTTTTCTTGAGTGATTTTAACGCCATGCAGGGTCTTTCAATTGACAACAGCTCACCTTCCAACTTCACACACAACCATGTAAACGTCAAAAGCGTGTTGTCAGTTTGTCTGCCTCTGTTGTTCTCCCTCTCAAAAAGGGGTAAAGAGGAAAAATTGGAGAGAAAAAGTGGCCAATAAAGCGAAATTGAAGATTTCAGCTTTGGCCGTAAAAACGAACAAAATAACACATGCTTAAGAAGAAAAAATTCCGTTCCAGAGGAAATTGGCCGATTAAGTGGCTTTGGCCGATTATCCGATGGCCAATTAAACGGATTCCACTGTATGTGTGTTGCTTTGTGCACATATAATTTTCCCTGCGGCTTATAAACTGGTGCGCCTTATATGTGAATAAATACCTAATATGTCGTCACTTTCAGGGATGCGGCTTATATACAGGTGCGTCTTATTGTCCAGTTTTTGCGGTACACTTTGGCCCGCATGTTTTTGCCCGTAGTTATGCAAGCTCTCTTATTCCAAGCCGCCTTTGAATTTCAAGGTTGCTCGGCCGTGGCAAATGGTCTGTTGATGTCACGTTTGTTTCCATGCTATTGCTAGTACAGTGGAACCTCCCTTATAAGAAAGACCTCCCATTATAAGACCCCCTCCCATGTAAGACCTACTTCTCTGAGACATTGCCCTTCTTTGTAAGTATTAAAATTACCTCTTTTATGAGACCCCTCCCTTATTGGCTACTGCAAAGAACACCTTTTGCCAGAGTGAATGCCCTTGGTGGGTGGGTGGGGGAAGATGGTTGAGCACTGACCAAACAAGGGATTAATTCTCGCCAATAACCCTATTAGAGGCCACTAAATGGCTGCCTTTCGCAAGAGTGAATGCCCTTGTCAGCACTGACCAACAAGGGCTTCACTCTCATTGTCAAGGGCGTTAATAACCCTAGTTGCAGAGGCCAATAAGACCTGATTTTGGATGATTTTTGAAGGTCTTATAAGGGAGGTCCCACTGTAGAATAGAGGAATGGAAGTGATTGGATGTTGAGCGTTTTTCTTCATTTAAATGATGCCGGCAGGACCCAAGAGGCTGCAGCGCATTGTAAGCGGCGCCATCAACTTCATCCGGTTCCGCTTTTTCCACGATGAGGTCTTCAACAAGAAGAAAGAGGAACTGGTATGGTTAACTTAGAATGTCCTCACAATGCTCACATGTATGTATGTATGCAGGGATTATTCTTAGCACAGGTCATCAGTCATCGATTGACAACATTTTGAAATGACCTATTGTTTTAGGTAGGTATTAGGTACTTTATAGTCACAGAGGCGTCTGTGAAATTCGGGTTGTTCCCACCTGGAGAACGCGTCGCAGCCAGAGGCGTGCCACCCAATTTAAAAAAAAAAAAATTTTTGCATGCGATTTTTGTCACTGATGAGGGGGGGGGGGGGGGGGGGGGGGGGGGGGGGGGGGACCAAATGACAACTTTTTCGTTGCCACTGGGTTTAACGTATGCTAAGTGCATGGGCACACAGGACCTCGGTTTATCGTCTCATCCAAAAGACTCCACGTTCAGACCGTTAAGGCCTAGTGCAGAATGAGAGGAAAAAATCCCCTGTACCCAGGTTCGAACTCGGTTTTACTCGACACGAAGCGAACGCGATACCACTGTGCCACTCTACACCTTTTGGAGGCAAGAGGTGATAGAACTTATTATGTTTACTTCATGTCTGTTAGCAACTAAACTTTAAGGATTTTGATACGCGCAGCAACTGATTCCATAGTGATCGGACTGACTTAGGTGAAACAATAGACTAGAAATAATTGCCCGATTATTACTTTACATTGCATAGTACTGTACTAGCGTTTCTCATGCAAGAAAATAAATCTATGCAAAAAATCCGGAACTTTTCTCCTGTCATTCTTTGGACATGCAGTCTGTGAAACCATGTGCTAGAAAACAGTTTTTGTTGCGCTCAAGTTGTATTTCCTTTCCTTTCTTTTTCTTTTTCTTTTTTCTTTACATTATCACTTATCGTTTTCTTTTCTTCAAACTGGTCAAATGACCTATGATGTCCTGTGACAAGATTGAACCCTGTGTATTGACTCTTTGATCAGCTATAGCTGCGTTTGGGTTCCTATTAGCTTGACAGATAGTTTGAGTTAGTGTGTGTATGTAGCTTAAAGCCAGCCCAGGACTATTCATATATCAGAGTTCGTACGGTCTTTAAAGGTCAGTAAAAAAACGCCACCCCATTTTTAAGCCCTTAAAAAGTCTGTAAAAACAGCCATTTTGTCCAGAGTTTTTGAAAAGTCTTTATTTTTGATCAACAAGCTTATCCTTCCCAGTACATAATTTGACGATCAGTTCTATTCAGAACAAAATGCCCCAGTACAAATCCTGAAAAATCTGGTAGGTCACTGTGTATTTGGTGTTTGATATTTTGGTATATACAAGTCACAGAGACTTATCTCCTTTGAAATTCGGGTTGCTCCCATCTGGAAAGATCGTCGACGCAAGCGCAGCGCCACCCATTGTATGTGTGTGCATACATTACTGTCATATACAGTCCTTATTTTTTGGGGAAAGGTCTTTAAGAAGTCTTTCAAAAGTTTGTAAATTTGGAAGGGAAAAATCTGTACGAACCCTGTATATGTGACCCAGCACCACGAAAGGGACATTAAGTCGCTGGGCTAGTTTCTCACAACAGGCTTGGAAAGTCAAAAATCTCATTTTTTGTCAATGTTGAGTTATGGGTAAATTCGTGTTCTCTAACATCTTATCTTTTATATTAAAAAATGACAATCTTTGTTATGGTCTCTAAATACTTCAAAAAGTGTTTTAAAATGAGTAGTTTGATGCATTTTCTTCAGCAAGGCTAAACTTTAGACTGGTTTCTCAAAATGACCGACAGTCACCCTCCCTACCAACTTTTTATGCTCATAACTCTAAAAACGGGGAAAAAAAGTGACAAGAATTGTTCTTATATCATTTTAAAGAAAAAAAAATTGAAGTTTATAACTCATTTTCTCAGAATGGTCAGTTTGACTTCCATGGTGCTGGGTCACAAATGTCCTCACAATGTTCACATATGCATGCATTGACTCTGAATTTGATCAGTTGTAAGGTGTTTGGGCTCCTGTTAGCTTGACAGATAGTTTGAGTTAGTGTGTGTATGTAGTATGCAGTTCAAAGCCAGCCCAGGACTATTATATATAGTATATTATATTTCGTATATTAGGTATTGTATATTAGGTATATTGTATATTATAATATTATTGACTGTTGTATATTAGGTGTTAGGTACTTTATAGTCACAGAGGCGTCTCCGTGAAATTCAGGTTGCTCCCACCTGGAGAGAGCGTCGCAACCAGAGGCGCGCCACCCAATTTGTTATTTTTTTGCATGCGATTTTTGTGTGACTGATGAGGAAGTAAAGGGAGGGGGAATACATTTTGACCAAATGACAACTTTTTTCGTTTGGGTTTAACGTGTGCTAAGTGCATGGGCACACCTGTTTATCGTCTCATCCGAAAGACTCCTCGTTCAGACCGTAAGGCCGTAGTGCAAAGTGAGAGGAAAAATCCTCAGTTTCGAACTCGGGTTTACTTGACACGAGGCGAACGCGATACCTCTGTGCCACTCAACACCACAAGCAGCCAGCTAGGCTAAGCAATGGCAGTTTTTCCTTGTTGCCTTCCTTTTTTAAAACTAAGCGTGCAGCCAGCAGGAGAGACATTGGCTTGTACAGGTGTGTGAGTGTTTTGTGTGTTGTGTGTGTTCTGTGTGGGTATATCTGCTTGCATGTGTATAAGTGTATGCGTGCGCAGGAGAGATTGTGTTTGGCTAGAGGCCGGGGGGTAGGGGGAGGGGAGTGTATGCGAGCATGTGTCTGTGAGTGTGAGTACACGTGAGTGTTTTTGTGTATGTGAGTGTGCGTGCGCGTGCGTGTGTATGTGTGTGTGTGCGCGTGTGTTTGTACAAGTGTATGTTTGAGTAAGTTTGTGTGCGTTTCAGTGAGAATGATGTGTTTTTCTGTGTGTTTGATGAAATGTGTGTGGGGATGTGTGTGTATGTCTGTGTGCAAGAACGCGTTCACTCTCGTGCGTGCGTGTGTGTGCGTGTGTGAGTTTTTTCAATGCTGATTGTAAAGCGCTTTGTGCTCGATAAAAAGCGCTATATAAATATCCGTTTATCATTATGATATTATTATTACATCTCTTTCTCCCGCAAACAACTGCGACCCGATCTTGGGATTGGGTCTTTTATGCCCCATGTTGTGCCTTTAGGTTTGTGACTGCATGCTTGCGTGCACACGCTCAATTCCACTTGCGTGTGTGTGCATAGACAGTATGTGTATATACTATTATATGTTATCAGTTGTGTATCTTGAACTAAATGATGCCAGTTCTGTGTAGCCAAATTATGTAATTATTTAAAACAAGGTATATAAATGTGCTCAACACCATGCAAATAAAATGAATGCCTCAAACATTAACCATGATGTTTTTAATGAGTCTTTCTTTGCTCAAAGCATTTAATTATAAGGATATTTACCAACCCATCAGGGAATCAGAAGCTTAACTCATTCGCATCGCAATGATTTTGAATTATTAAAAAAACTCACAAATCACTCCAGCCATACACACCAACAAAACATACATAAACAAAAAGAAGAAATGAAATAAAATTACGGGTTTTTACTTCAGGTTTAGACATAGGGAAGTGGTAGATCACACTTTTTTTTATATATAGACTTTACATAGAAAAACTCTACACCAATTAGTTTCCCCACTTCAAACCACTACACACGCATAGTAAGAGGCAAAAGTGTGGTCTAAGGGAGCGAAGCGAGTTTAGAAGTGACCAGAGTGTGGTGTACACACAGATTTACTTCCCTTGAAACAAATTCATCAAATTGACAGCTTTATATTAATTCCGGCCATATATGGGTGGAGCGACTTGATTGAGTTAATATTTATAAGCACTCTTTTCTTTTAATTAAAAAAAACAACCTCAAAAACCTAGAAGATCATTGTAATATTAGTGACATTGATGCGATTAAGTTCTAATCCTATCATTTAATTTAGTCTATGGGGAAGCTGAATGCTATGCACTTTGTTCGTCTTTTTGACCTACAGGAGAGGAAGAGGGAGAGCTATGATTTTGTGCTGAAGGAGAATGCGGAGCTGAAGAAGACGCTTCAGAGCAAACAGGCCGCCCACGAATCCCACATGCTCAAAATGACCAAGGTAATCACTTTATTCGCCCCCCGTGGGGATACTGAGGGGGTCTTTTGTGTAAATAGTTCCCCCACCTTCTGGAAGGCAGGAGAATGGGGCCAAAAGACAGTAGATGACACAAAGCAAGGAACAAGGCAAGAGTCGAAGAGAGACAGATTAGAGGAAGTTACAAGCACAGAACTTCCAGAATGTGGGGGAACTATTTGTACGGAAGACCCCCCCGTATCCCCCCGGGATAAATTTTTGATCATAGCGCTGTCTCTTGTTCTTGCCACCAGTAGATGATACTTTAAAAAAATGAATTGAATATCAAAATGTCGACGAAAATGGTGTTTTACGTCCTCTTGGTCTGAATCAGACACATATGGGACATTTGTAAATACAAATATGGTGGGAACAATACTGGAGGCAATGCCCGGAGGCAGTATGAAACCAGTAAAGTCCCGATTTGTTTATATTAATACAGATGTATCAATGAGCAACTTATATATCAAAATTAGAACACTGCTCTGTTATTTCATTACCTTAAAAATAAGAAACTTTTAGCTTGCAGCTATGATTTCTTAATGGAATATTATGGGTGCAACTTTTCCTGGTATACAAGTATTTCCTGTTTTTGAATTTTACCAGAAAAGGAATTTCTTGTTTTTAGAACTTGTCAAACAAGATCTTCGTGTGTCTACTGTATTTTTCAAACACTTTAAAGTTTAATAATAAGCATTTGTATAAATTGTGGAAAAAGCAAACTAAAATACCTTCATGAATCAATTTTTCTTCAGCTGCAGGGGGACATTACCCCTGGACCCCGGCCTTTCAGGGTTTTTTCATTTTGTGTAGTTGCACCCGTGGTTGAATCAATTCTCCCCCCGTGGGGATACCGGGGGGTCTTTTGTACAAATAGTTCCCCCACCTTCTGGAAGTTCTATGCCTTCCTCTAATTCTGTCATTCTCTTTGATTCTGCCTTTTCCCTTTGCTTTCTGTCATCTACTATTTTTCTATCTCACTGGTCCATTCTCCTGCCTTTTTTCTATAAATTCTTGCAAAGATTTCTTCAGCCGAAGTTGGACATGCTGAGCCTAGCTATTTCTTAGTTAGGTGGCATAACGGCAGCATGACGCATCTATGCTCATTTGGCAGGAGACTGTCTGAGCGAACGAAGAAGAAGAAGAAGAAGAAGAATCATTTCTTTTGAACATCACGTTGTTGGCTTTCAGCTGCAAGAGGAGAACGACGCGATCGCCCTGAGGATTCAGGACCAGCACAAGCAACGTGACGGTGTGCAGCGAAACCTGTCAGAGATGAAGAACGATTTGGCCCAGAAGAACGCTGCAAATGTACGGGGGTTTTCTTTACGTTTTTTATCTACGTTATTTTTATTTCACTCCTTTTATGTCTCCGTGTCTTGTTGTTGTTGTTGTTGACATTTTTTTTGTTCTGTCGTTATTTATTTTTTCTTGTGGTTTATTTATTTATTTGTTAGGAAGATTTATATAGCGCATACCTTTAGCCATTTCACCGCCAATGTCGCATTTTAGCACCACAATGGCTTAACACCCATGTCACTAAAAGGCATCCAATCCAGACCTGCTATCCGAAGACCCTATTTTCTTCATTTGGAGGTAAGGTTAGGCCTAATGTTATGCATGTCACCAAGGAATTCGCAATATTGCAGATATAGTTTTGTCTCTACCCAGTTAAGTTTAATGGTATTTCTTGGCTGAAAAATGAGTGGCGGCGAAAGGGTTAAGCTCTATGCGCTTTACAAAATCACTAGAAAGTTAAAAACGAATAAAAGGCATATAGCATACACACAAGCACACACATACACACACGCGCACATGCACAAGCAGAACATAATTATAGACATATAAAATATTGAATAAAGAAAAGTACAGACATACCCATGCAAGCAATCCAAATGATAAATTGTAATGGAGTCGATGCAGGTTGTTGTGGTGGGGCTAGCATACAGGGCTAGCATATTCCCGGACAGGTCAGACATGGGCCTCGTATGCTGTCTCCATTGCCTTGTGACTGCAGACCTTCAAGTTCCTCCTGACAAAGCCCACGATCTTGTTGATGTTGCTGTTTACCTTTACGATTTAGCCGTAATTTTTACGAAACAAGAGTCAAATTAAGATAATTACGGCAACGAAAAAACACACAGAAAAAACAACCCACCACTACAGTTGCGTCGGTAAGCGATGCTTTTGAAACAATACAGTGAAAAGTCATTCCGGTTCCCAGCATACAACGCGCGTCAATTTCTTTTAATTCTGTTTCAAGATGGCGTCAAAGCGACCGTGTGGTGAGAGTTCTAGGTTAAATGATCCAAAATCTGATGGAAAGACACCAAAGAAAAGGCAAATACATGGTTTAACAAATGTTTTTAAAGGTCTCCCAGTGCACTATTGCTTGCATATAATTGTGTAATTACAACTAGTTTTCTTGTTAATCGGGTTTTGTGAAGAAAAAGAATCGTCCGCATGTTGGATTATTATTATTTTTCTTTGAAAATTACTATTTTTTGTTTCAGAAATTACAAATTTGCAAAATAGGGGTAAAGAGGTCTGGGATATGTTCCTACACACTGTTTTTAAAAATATTTTTCTGGATAATTGTCTGCGTGACGCAGGACCAGCTGAAGGTGAACATCCTGTCGGGCAAGGCGGAGGGGGAGAAGCTGTCCCTGCGCATCATCCAGTCCCCGGAGCGCCTCAAGGCGGAGCAGGACCGGGCGGGCAACCGCATCCTGGAACTGAGGGCCACCGTGGAGGACAAGCACAGCCGCCTGGACGAGGTGCAGAGGAGGTCCGAGGGCACCCTCACCCTGCAGAAGAGCGTGGACAAGGCCGTGCGCATGCTCAAAGACATGAACGGACCCAACGATAAGATGGGGTGGGTGGAGAAAGGATGAGTGTATGTGTGTGAGAGAAATGGAGGGAGAGATTTGGCCAAGGTGCAGCGCCGGTCCGAGGGCACCCTCACTCTGCAGAAGAGCGTGGTTAAGGCCGTGCGTACGCTCAAAGACATGAACGGACCCAATGATAAGATGGGGTGGGTGGAGAAAAATAGTTGAGCTGAGCTGGCCCAGTAAGTATGTTAGTACAGTACGTAAGATGGACCAACAAGAAGGCCTCCATGAAGAAGAACATTGCCAAGCAGGCCCAACCATAAGATGGGGTGGGTTGGAGAAAGGATGAGTGTGTGTGTGTGTGAGAAATGGAGGGAGAGATTCAAATATCAGAGGGCACCCTCACCCTGCAGAAGAGAGTGGACAAGGCTGTGTGCATGCTGAAGGACATGAACGGCCCCAACGATAAGATGGGGTGGGTGGAGAAAGGATGAGTATGTGTGTGTGTGAGAAATGGAGGGAGAGATTTGGCTGAGGTGCAGAGGAGGTCTGAGGGCACCCTCACCCTGCAGAAGAGCGTGGACAAGGCCGTGCGCATGCTCAAAGACATGAACGGCCCCAATTATAAGATGGGGTGGGTGGAGAAAGGATGAGTCTGTGTGTGTGTGAGAAATGGAGGGAGAGATTTGAATGGAGGAAGAATTTGGCTGAAGCGCAGCGCAGGTCCGAGGGCACCCTCACCCTGCAGAAGAGAGTGGACAAGGCCGTGCGCATGCTGAAGGACATGAACGGCCCCAATGATAAGATGGGGTGGGTGGAGAAAGGAAGCGTGTGTGTGTGTCTGAGTGTGTGTGTCAGAGAGAGAAGGAGAGAAATTTGAACGTTATGATGCGAAGGCACCATGACCCTGCAGAAGAGTGTCGACAAGGCCGTGCACATGCTGAAGAACATGAACGGCCCCAACGATAAGATGGGGTGGGTGGAGAGAAGATTGTGTGTGTAGGATGGAGTAGGGAGGGGGGGGGGGGGGCAGAAGGGAGGGGTGGAGAGACATTGAAGAGAGAGAAACTAGTTTGCATAACCAAAGACGTGCACAGCCCTGACGACAAATCAGGGGTAGGTGAAACAAATATTTATAGGCTTGTATGTTTGAGAGAGAGAATGAGAGAGAGAGAGTGGGTGGGAAAGAGAAAGAGACTGACAGAAAAACAAACAGGAAAAGAGGGAGAGATTTGAATTCTGGAGTTGGTTAATCTGTCCAACATTCCCAAACACCTGATTCTTCGTATCTGTGGGCAGGGAGGTGGAGAAGGACCTGCACAGGAGCTGGGCGGAGCTGAGCGTATGCATGGATAATGGTAGCTGATCTATGATTTAACCCCGGTGTCTTGTGTGTGGGCAGGGAGGTGGAGAAGGAGATCCAGGGTCTTCAGGACGCCTACCAGGACCTGCACGGGAGCTGGGCGGAGCTGAGCGCGCGGGTGGAGAGCCTGAGGCAGCAGGATTCTCTGCGCAAGGACAAGCTGGCCAAGATGGACCTCCAGTACCGCAACAAGAAGGACTCCATGAAGGAGAATATCGCGGAGTTGGCCCAGTAAGTATGTTAGTACAGTAAGATGGACCTCCAGTACCTCAACCAGGCATGGCCGACTGCGAATCGCGGAAAATCTGTGAAAGTGAAATTGACCAAAAAAAACCCAAAAAGCTGGGGTAAAAATTCGCTCGGGTGCCTAAACATTACGTGTGTTAAAAGTAAAAACCTATGCAATCGCTTCGCGGAACTGGATGTGAATGACTGAACAAGCAACTTCCCGCTGAAGTTAGCAGTCGTGCGCGGCCTAGTTCATGCCACACGTTTCCAGATTTGTGATCCTAGTGCTTCTTTTTCTTCTTCTTCTTCATTTTGATGCCCAACTTCATCATTTTAGTTTGAGTCGACATCTTTCAAATGAAATGCAGAATCGGTTGGATATTCTTCTGCGAAACCCACTTTGCCCCCACTACCATGCCTGGTCAACAAGAAGGCCTCCATGAAGGCAAAACATCGCTGAGCTGGCCCAGTAAGTATGTTAGTGCAGTAAGGTGGACCTCCAGTACCTCAACAAGAAGGCCTCCATGATGGAGAACATTGCTGAGCTGGCCCAGCACATTACGTTCAGTCTCCGACCCTCTATCTCTCCAGATCCCTAGGTATAAGCTTTCAACTGTCGGTCGGCGCTCTTTTGCCGTTTCTGGACCAACTATCTGGAACAAACTTCCTCTCCCCCTCCGTCAGCGACAGACCCTCTCTGCTTTCAAATTTAACCTCAAAACCCACCTGTTTCCTCATCATTGAAGCTCTTTCTCTCTTCACTCTTTCTTGCCTTTAGGACCATTTCTTAAACGTGTGTGTGATCTTGTTCGTTTTTGTTTAAATACTTTATGAATGTTTAACGTGTGTGTGTGTGCGCGCTTCGATTTGATTTTTATCAAGATTTAGTGCCGTATAAATATTGTATGTTGTCTGCGCACGCATTCATGCACGCGTTTGTTTGCGTGCTGGGTTTCAGGTTGAAGGAGACGCTGCGCGACCCTCAGGGGTCCAGCGAGAGCAGGAAGTCGGATCTGATGATGGAGAAGGAGAGGGTGGACAAGGACATGGAGAGGAGGACCAAGGAGCACGAGAGAAAGCTGGAGCATGTTAACACCCTCTACTCTGAGATCCTGCAACAGGTGGGTGGTTTGCGTGCGCATTCTTTCAGGGCTCCCAATCGTCCCGCAAAACACGGGGTCCCAGGGACTCCTTCACTTACATTTTAGAGGGTCCTAGATGTGGGATAGAGGGTCCCAGTGGCATAGCGAATCGGAATGCTAAAAATAATTTTTCTAGTGCATCCCTGGGACCCCCTGCACATTCTTTTAGAGGGTCCTGTAGAATTTTAGTGCTTCATAGACCCCCAAATGGGTGTCCCCGGGAGCCCTGTCTTTCGTAATTTGCATGAAATCACATACTCAAAAAACACGAGAAAATCTGAGCACGTCAACACCCTCTACTCAGAGATCTAGCAACAGGTGTGTGTCTGCGTGCGCATTCTTTTGTAATTTGCTTGAAAATGTGCATGCATTATGCTTATGTATAAAGTATGCACAATTGACACATACTGAACAAACACAAGAAAAAGTTAGAGCACGTCAACACCCTCTACTCCAAGATCTTGCAACAGGTTGGTGGCTTGTGTGCGCATTCTTTCATAATTTGCATGAAATCACATGCTCAAAAAACATGAGAAAAAGCTTGAGCATGTCGACACCCTCTACTCAGAGATTCTTGCAACAGGTGTGTGTGTGCATGCGCATTCTTTTTGTAATTTGCATAAAAGCACATACTGAAAAACAAGAGAAAAAGCTTGAGCACGTCAACACCCTCTACTCCGAGATCCTGCAACAGGTGTGTGTGTGTGTGCATACGCATTCTTTCGTAATTTGCATAAAAGCACATACTGAAAAACAAGACAAAAAGCTTGAGCACGTCAACACCCTCTACCCCGAGATCCTGCAACAGGTGTGTGTGTGTGCATGCGCATTCTTTTGTAATAGGAATTGTTCGGAAATAATTAAGGGGAGTAATTTCATGGTGTATGGGAGTGATCTTGCCTAATTCAATCGGTCAAACAGGGGACGTCACTCTGCCATCAGCTCTCGTAGCCTATCGACTCGTGTATTTGAGCAGACATACAGCACTTAAAACACCGTGCGACGTTCTAAAAAATTGTCATTTTATTTTTACGTCACATTTTACACGTTTTTATATATAATAGACTTATTTTTGTATTTTCTTCACTAAATAGACTTATATATAACAAAATATATAGAAAAACTACACCGATTGGTTTCCCCACAACAAACCACTACACAAGCAAAGTCAGAGGCAAAATTGTGGTCTAAGGGAGCGAAGCAAGTTTAGAAGTGACCATAGATTTACTTCAATAAAGATGATTTTGACTTCCCTTGAAGCAAATGCATCAGATTGACAGCTATGTATCAATTCCGGACATATATATGGCCGGAACGACTTGAAAGAGTTCAACCAAAGTGCCGTATAACTACTGTATTGTTGTTGTTGTTGTTGCAGGTGGACAGGAGAAACATCGAGGTGGCCAACGGGTTCCAGAAGTTCAAGAGCGTCATGAAAAGCGTCCAGGACCCGTAGTGGGCGGCATGTCCTGAAGTTGTGTCTGATGTGCCGCTGATCGATTCACCAGAGTTTCGTTCTTTGTCGTTGGATAATTGTTTATGTAAGTGCAGTGAATGGTAATTGATAATATGGGGAAGAAAATAGCATGGATGCAACTTTGTCTCGGATACGAGGCGGAGCCTGTGTTTCAGTACAGACAAACCTCTATTTTAAGACTTCCAAAATGTCCGGAAAAATCGGTCGTAAATTGGAGGGGTCGTATGACGGAGGTTTTCACTGGCAGCCGTAGAAAGAAAAAGTTCAGCACAGTTCATACTCTCTTCTTCATGCACACATACAATAACATATTAAAACTGGATTTGGGTCTTTCCAACTCCATAGGATTGTGCAATCGATGTATTACAATTTCACTTCGCCGACTTCTGTTAATCACCTCCACTCTCGTCCAAAGTCAGTGGTTTTCTTTTTCAGTCAGTGGTTTTCTTGCTTTTCCTACGCTTTCCACCATCTTTTCTACAAGGGAAGCCACTCCGCTTTCAGGCCCTTGACCGTGGTTGTTTCCCTTTGCTCGAAGTCTATGCAGACGACAACAACGGTCGTAAAAACCAACAAAATGGCGGTCGTAAGTCGCGTTTTAGAGGAAGTCGTTTAAGAGAGGTCGTTTACATAGTAAAATGCATCCGTGCCAACAAATCCGGTCTCAGATGAGAGGTGGTCGCTTAACAGAGGGTCGTAAAATAGGGGTTGTCTGTATTTGAAAACCAGGCAGCGCCTGCTTTTCAAAATTTTGACCACAAAAATGTTTTTTATTCAAAGTTCAAGAGAAAAAATGTGTTGAATTCTCACTTTACAAGCCTGGAATAAGCTTCAAATTGAGTATGATTTTGCTTTTTCTTCAGCTTCAGGGCGGCAACCCCCCTGACCCCTCAACAGGGGCTCTGCCCCTCTACCCTGCCAGGGGCCGCCCAGGCCCCACGCCCTCCACCTTGCCTGTTTTTGTATTTTCTCCAGTTGCGTCCATGAAATAGGGTGTTCTTGCCTTGCTTAGTTAGGGCGTAAGCTGTGTTTATTGTGCAGTGTGTGTGTATGCGTGCATATGTGTGTGTGTGTGTGTGTGTGCGTGTATGTGTGTGTGTGTGTGTGTGTGTGTGTGTGTGCTCTTCATTGTTTGTGAAGACACAACTCTTGTACTAAATGCATTGATTTAGCATTGCAAAGAATTTAAGAAAGGGAGCTATCTATGTTAATGTCTAATTGAATGTTTCGCTTCACCAATTTCGAGGTAAGCATGCCTTTGTTTGTCTGTACAGCAGTCGTTTGATTTATCTCCAATTCCTTTCTAATTCGTTAGCTGAAGGTTGAGTGTAAATATTGTCTTCTTTTCTTAGTTTTTCTTCTTTCGTCATTATTATATAGGTACAGTGGAACCTCCCTTATAAGACCTCCCATTATAAGACTCCCTCCCTTATAAGACCTCCCATTATGACTCCCTCCCTTATAAGACCTCCCATTATAAGACTCCCTCCCTTTAAGACCTCCCATTATAAGACTCCCTCCCTTCAAGACCTCCCATTATAAGACTCCCTCCCTTATAAGACCTCCCATTCTAAGACTCCCTCCCTTCAAGACCTCCCATTATAAGACTCCCTCCCTTATAAGACCTCCCATTATAAGACTCCCTCCCATATACGACCTAACTTTCTTAGACATTGCCCTTCTCTGTAAGTATTAAAATGACTTAAAATTTATCAACCCAAAAAAGGAATGGTTCCAGCCAAAAAATAGTATAAGTGCATGGCTTTGTACATCGATTTCTCGGCAAATATGTAGATTTACACCCTCCTGCTCTATTTCTTGGTTCTTTCCGTGGTTAGGGTTAGGGTTAGATGGTCTTTTCTTTTGCCACAAGCATGTTTTTTTGTCAAAATCATCTCTTTTTTTTAGCATTAAAATTACCTCCCTTATTATAAGACCCCTCCCTTATAAGACCTCATTTTGGATGATTTTTGAAGGTCTTATAAGGAATGTTCCACTGTACTGGTATTTGTTCCTCTATTTGGTGTTTTGAGAGACTCAGAGAGGAGGAACGAAGATGCTTTCTGTACAATAAATGTATGATTAACGTTTTCCTGCGTTTTGTTTGAAGTGTGTATGTGAAACTGGACTTGCTGTCTTTAAGCTGCATGTTTTTGTGTGTTGAGACTTACTCTCTGTATGGCGCATAATTATCCAATTACACTGAAATTTCGCGCCAGAGGAATGATTATTGAGGGATGTAAGAACACTTTTACTTACCTACCTCTATGTTCCTACAATTTTCGGCCCCAGCTTTTTCTGTCACAGTTACGCACACGCACACGCACACACACACACACACGCATCACATACACATTTTGCTTTGTAAGAGAGAACAACAATTACTGTTGCGTTTTGCCGTTAATATCAGATCTGTTAATTTTTATCCGTGTTGAATGAGTTTAAAAAATAACATATCGGGGCATCATTTTCGAGACATTTGAAACAAATCTGCCAAATTTCATTGATATAAGTTAACCAGTTTAGGCTGTAGAGGCTATAAAAAAGAGTCGCGCACAAACACACGTGCGCTTGCAGAGAGAGAGAGAGAGGGAAGCGCACACCTGGGGCTTGTGTTAGTTCCATTTGCAATGTAAACCTACTCACATTGTAAATACAATGGAACCTCCCTTTTTAGACCTTGAAAAATCATCCAAAAATAATGATGTTTTAAAGACCCCCCACGTCACGTGTCACATTCCCTCTTATGCTAGGAAGATTTCTTAAGATTTACCAGCTATACGGGAAAACACGGGAAAACCTTGATTTTGACACGTGACGTGACGTGGGAGGGAGTTGTGTAAGCGTCCTCTGGTCTGGAACAGACACATTACATATGTGACATTAGTAGATATAAAGATGGTGGGAACGATCCTGGAGGAGGCAATTGCAACACCAGTAAAGACCCGGGTTTTTAACAATACAGGTAGGGAGTTCAGTTGAAGAAATGTTGATTTAGCGTCCTCTGGACATGGCAAGGCACACATATGCAGAGCTGATTCTAGAGCGCGGGATTGGTACAATCCCCCGAAAATCTGTTCCTTCCCGCGATAAACGAGTCTTAATGCGGGCCGACTCCCGCACATTTGCAGAACTGCCCGCTATTTTCACCGATCGCTGCGGGCATGGCGTTCGTCGTCTGCAAAACCTGTTGTCTAGGCTACACAAACTGATCAACCAATCAATCGCGTTCATCTCATTCATTTTGAATACCGATGAGAACTTGCGAGAGTTTAAGCCGCCATTTTGGATTTCTTCCAAAATGAAGCGCGTAGCCACGCTCCTTGATTTTGACTTTCCCGGAGGCAAAGTGAAAAAAAAGCAGTCTGTGCCTCATGATGAGTCAGAGTGTGGAGAAGAGCTTGAAGAAACGGCGACTACATCCAAAAACTCGGAGAAGCAGCCCGATAACAGCGCCAGTGCAAGGGAACACCGGTTCCAAGACGACTGGCTGAAGAAGTGGCCATGGCTGTCCAGGATGGAGAGTGGCGGAATGCAGTGCAAAGTGTGTTTAAAGCACACAAAAAAGAAGGCATTTACATCACCCACGGGCTGCAGCAACTACCGAACAAACACACACTGTCTTTCATTTGTATGTATGAATGCTTTCAATTAACAATTTAAAAATAAATGTGTATGTCATGGCCGTTTTCCCTTGTATCCAGTGGACCTGCCTCCAATCCCCCCTTTTTTCATTCTTAGGGGGGGACCTGCCCCCCTTTTTTCAATCATAGGGGGGGAATGCCCCCCCTTTTTCAAAATCCTAGAATCAGCTCTGATATGGGACAAAGGGAGGGAGTTGTATAAGGGAGGTAATTTTTATATATTACTTACAAAGGGCAATGTCTCAGAGAAGTAGGTCTTAAGTGGGAGGGAGTCTTATAAGGGAAGGGGGGGGGGGGGGGTTAGCTATTCTATACATGTAGGCCTACAAAAGAGAAAATGACGGAGACAAAGAAAACATGAAAAAAAAAAAGATTCTCGTATGCCAGAGGATTAACTTTTGAAACCCCCCCATCTGAAAACAGCACCTAAGGCCAGCGCCACATACATGTAAAATCGTATGGGGGATGCGATGTGATTGGGTCACGTGAGTCATGATTCACGTGAAATACTTCCGTCTGAAAATAATTCTGCCATTTTCGCTCACTATTCTCAATTCAGGGTTCACAGCAGTTGGGAAAGTTTGGGAAGGTTTGGGGAAAATAGACTTCATTTTCAAGGCCCATGAAAGTGTGAAAAATGACAAACCAAGGGTAGTGTCTTTGAAAGTTTGTGAATTTTGAGCTACTGTCAAATCTTCATCAATCTGCCCCCCAAATCGCCCAGGACCATAATTTTGAATCATCGTGCCAAGAAACAAATTATAATTATGAAATAAAATGAATATTTTTATGTATGCGATCGGTGCGACTTACTTTCGATTTTTTACCAGAATTGACGCGAGTTGCTTCCCTTTAAAGACATCCGATCTTTACGCGAAGCGCACAATTGCCGGGCAAATGTGTCTTCAAGGAGCTTTGGCTCGAAAATTCTGCATATAAAGTATGGCTGCGAAATGATGCAACCAACAAGCGCTCAGCATATTGTGCGGCTTGCCGAAAAACCTTCGATGTGGGAAAACCCTAAAGTTAGGCTTTGAAAGTTTGGGGAAATTAGGATGCTGTTTGGTTATGAACCCTGCAATTAGACCCAGTAGGCCTACATGAATTTCACGCGAATCATGACTCACATCGCCAAAATCGCATCGCCTTCAGCCAATCCGAATCGTATGTGTGCAGGAGGCCCCAAATCCTCCGTACAAAGAAACGGGTCAAGATGTGCCACCCCCCCTACCTATCTCGGTTTATTCTATTTTTCCGTTATTGCCTTTCTTACCATACATAAAGCTGTATTTCAGGAACATTTTTAGCTAATAACCTTTTTGGAATACTAACCCTAGCCCTAGCCCTAACCCTACCCCCCACCCTATAAGACGGGAAAACGCAACGAACCACAACTGTGACAAATCGCGGTGTACTGCAGTGGAGGGTAGGGTTAAGTTTAGGGATAGGGTTAGTATTCCAAAAAGGTTATTAGCTAAAAATGTTCCTGAAATACAGCTTTATGTATGGTAAGAAAGGCAAAAACGGAAAAATAGAATTAACCGAGAAATGCAGGGGGGTGGCACATCTTGACCTTTACCTAACAATGTAGTAGAAATTAGGCCAGAGGGACTATGGAAAAGTTTGGGGTTTTTTAAAGAAGAAAAAGAAAAGAAAATTCTGACAACGAAAACGTCTGCCGAGGAGGAAACCGTGACGTCACGTGACTAGGCAACAGCGAGGGTTTTAATTTCACTCTTCCAGCACCATGGGCGAATAATTATGTTCGCCCAAGACATCACTCTACACTCCCACCAAATGCAGAGACATTCACTGCCAAGCACCCTGCCATGTGTTTGTCTGTTTTTAGAGCTTTAGTCACCGTTTCTGCAGTTACCCTCCTGCCAAATGCAAAGACATCCACTGCCAAGCACCCTGCCATGTGTTTGTCTGTTTTTAGAGCTTCAGTCATTGTGTCTGCAGTTGCCCTCCTGCCAAATGCAAAGACATCCACTGCCAAGCACCCTGCCATGTGTTTGTCTGTTTTTAGAGCTTCAGTCATTGTGTCTGCAGTTGCCCTCCTGCCAAATGCAAAGACATCCACTGCCAAGCACCCTGCCATGTGTTTGTCTGTTTTTAGAGCTTCAGTCATTGTGTCTGCAGTTGCCCTCCTGCCAAATGCAAAGACATCCACTGCCAAGCACCCTGCCATGTGTTTTGTCTGTTTTTAGAGCTTTTGTCACCGTTTCTGCCGTTAAAGCCATGCATGCGCACCAAAAGAAAAAAAAAACCCAACAAGTTACCCTCCTCTTGCCGGTTGAATGAGATGCAACGAACAACCAAGAACGTCGAAAGAATACACAGCGCTAGAAGAGTTAAATGAAATGAAACAAGAACAAAAACTCAATTAACCCTTTCACCGCCATACATTTTTTCAGCCCAAAGCTTCCAGTACATTTACCTGGGAAGAGAACAACAAAATCCATCTGCAGTATTGGGAATTCTTCTGTGACATGAATAAAGTAAGGCCTAACCTTACCTCCCCAAATTATGAAAATAGGCTCTTTCGATAACAGACCCTGGTTTGAGGCCTTTTCGTGACATGGGTGTTAAAATCATTGTGGTGCTAAAAATAAAATGCGACATTGGCGGTGAAAGAGTGAAATCAAACGAGAACTCTTTTCCTTTACGGAATTTGGTCTTTAACTTTGTTTTCCATTTAATAAAAAGAATAAATCAGACATGAGATTTTTCATAAAATTTCCTGAAATTTTAAAAGCCAGCAGGGCTGTTCTTGAGATAAGTATAAATTCACTGAGAAACGGGGAGGGTGGGGTGCTGATGGAAGCATGAACAAAGCACTCATGCCCCAGTTGCTACTCAAATCCACAAGCCAACGTAACCTGTTCTCAGAGGTGGGAGGCCTTCAGTATAGATACTGAATTCAGTATGCAAAGTAATTCTGTCCGATTGGAACGTTTAACCATTTCACCGCCAGACATATTTCAGCCAAAAATGTCCATTAAATGTACCTGGATAGAGAACAAAATTCATCTGCAGTATTGGGGATTCTTCTGTGACATAAAATAAGGTCTATCCTTATTTCAAAAAACTAAGACAATAGGGTCTTTGGATAATAGACCCCAATTTGACGCCTTTTAGTGACATAGGTGTTTAAACCTCTGTGGTGCTAAAATGCGACTTTGGCGGCGAAAGGGTTAAATATATTCTTGCTTTCTTTTTCAGTACAGCTGAGAAATTGTTCAGTTATAGCTGAAAAGTTCTGCTTCCACCCATGCCGAACATCCCATTCAGACGAAGCCCACTTCCAATGTCAGCCACTTCATTAAAGTTCATTTTTTGGATCAGGATCAGGATTATTATTTTTAGGACAACCAGGGATCTACACCAGCCAGTCCCCGGGAAGTTTTCAGGAAATGTCACTTTCCTCTGATCTCATGTTTAAAATATGTACAGGTTAACCTTCACCATGCTTCCTGGGTATTCTAGTACCCAGAGACACGTAAAAACTGTTATATCTCAAAAAGTATTTAAGCAATCATCATGAAATTTCACGAGTTTATCAAAAACGTTAATGGCTTTATGTGTCTTAAATTTCATTAATGTGTATAAAATACAAATGACGTAATATAATGCGTCATTTGAACATGCTTGTCACTGATTGCGCGGGTATCCTACAACCCATACTTTAAAGAGCAGAAATATGCCACTGCAGTGCATTGAGTATGGGTAGTGGGACACCCGCGGCATCTGGATAAGGATAAACACATGGTGACTCTTTGACGAGTATGGGTACTGGAGAACCCGCATCATCTGGAATAGGGATAAACACTGTTAGTGGGACACCCGCGGCATCTGGATAAGGATAAACACATGGTGACTCTTTGACGAGTATGGGTACTGGAGAACCCGCGTCATCTGGAATAGGGATAAACACTGTTAAAATGCATGTCCCTTTCCTTTTTAATGAGTATGGGTAGTGGAAAACCCGCCCCATCGTGACTGTGTAGTTGAACAGGGGATCCGGTGAAGGTTAAACAACAGGAACAGCAAATGGATCGCTGGGGAGAAAATAGCGAAAAAGTTGCATGTGAAGTGGGTGGGCTTCTTCTTCTTCTTCTTCTTCTTCTTCGATGATCGCTCAGACGGTTTCCTGTCATAAATGAGCGCTGATGTGTCATGCTGCCGTTATGCGCTCTCCCTAAGGAATGGTTAGGCCCAGCATGTCCGACTTCGGCTAGGGGAAAAGAAAAATCCCACTTCGTATTTGAAGAACAAAGGCAGGAGAAAGGACCAGTAAGGCTAGAAAGATAAGCTAAGTAGATGACAGTAAACAAAGGGAAAAGGCAGTCACAGAGACTTCAGAGCTGTAATGACCGTTCAAAACTGGAGGCCGGACGACCGTTCAGAGCTGTTGCGACCGTTCAGAGCTGCTACGACCGTTACAAAGTAACGACCGTTCAAAACTAACGACCGTTCAGAGCTGTTACGACCGTTCAAAACTGTAATGATGGTTCAGATGTGTTACGAACGTTCAGAGCTGTAACGACCGAAAGCCGTTGCGAACAAGCAAAGCTATTACATTTACAGACGTTCAGACTTGTTATGAATGGTCGTTACAGCTCTAACAAGGCTGAACGTTTGTAACAGCTTTGAATGTTCGTTACAGCTGTTTCATAAAAGCTGTTTTAAGTTCTGAACCTTAGTTGATATCATGAACCCCACTCTGTTAATTTTTTTCCACTGTTATTCACACCTCTTGGTACACGAAGGGCATCTCCATGTCTGAGTTTATGTCCTAATTGTTTCTTATCTAGCTTCATATGTCAATATTTGTTAATGGAGATAAGTTAATTAGCGTTTTTTAAAAACTGATTCATATGTGAAATTCCAGCAACTGAGTGTGTACATGCATATATGTGTGTATGTGTATGGTGGTGTATCTGTGTATGATGGTATTGTGTACTTGTCTATTATGGTGATGAGCACTGTTCAAATATCTTTTGAGCCCATGTATGTTGATGTGTACTGTTAAGAAGTCTTTTGAGCTAATATTTGTAATGTTTGATGCCGCAAATGTGAATGGCATTGATACATTTTCTTGTGGCCCCAGGTTTTTAAAAAATAAACTTGACTTGACTTGTTAACGGTCGTTGCAGCTCTGAACGGTCGTTACAGCTCTGAAAGTTTATAACACCTCTGAGCAGTATCCCGCACCAGTCATCTGTTGAATTGAGAACCCCCCTACCTACGTACTAGGCGTCATAATCATCAAAATTAATTGTTGATGGAGGATGCTATGTGCCAGAAGAAGAAGATGAAGAACCTCACGCGTTAAAAAACCAAACCAAAGTAAAAAACCGAAACAAAACAAACAAACAACAACACCCACAGAAACCAACATAAACAAACAAAGAAACAACAAGTGCAACTCCGAGCGGCTGCAAAGTCCCCTCGCAGCATCGCCGAGCTACTCCGAAATCGGAATGTGTCGGCTGTACACACAGCGGGGGGACCATTGATAACTGAAAACAGGACGCACGCACGGACGGATGGACGGCCGGAAAGAAGTGGGACATATCGGGCCTGTGACACAAAGGGCCTAGGGCACAGCGGGCTTATCCACAGACAAATTCATGACAACTGTGTTATAGAGCATTCATCAAGAAATGTGAAAAAAAACCTGCATTAAAATAGATGCCAAACTTCGCGAGATATTAGCGATTATGTGTTTCGGCGCGACCTTGACCTTAATGTAAAACTAAATCCATCAGTGGATAGCTCGCATCTTGGCAAACTAGTATACCAAATTTGATGATGATAGACTGAATAGTTTTTGAGAAAAACGGACGAATAGCCGGACGGACGGAGGCACGGACGGACGGACGCCGGACGGACACCGGACGGACGGACGGACCAGACAAAAACAATAGCTCCCCGAACTTTCGGCTCGGGGACTAACAACAGCAACAGCACCACTGAGAAACGGACACCAAAAAGAAGGCGGTTAAGAATTGCTGTGCTTGTTTTCGTTAACATGTCAAATTAGACCCGCGGGACAATTAAAGCACAAGCAAAACCCCCTGAAAAATATCCCAAACAAACGACACAAGAGGCATGGAGGGATGGAGAAACGATGTCCTAATGATGACAATGAAGGAAGATGAGTGAAAGGAAACGGAGGAGGAGGTAGGTGGGTATTGGAAGTGGACTTGTGAAAAAGAAACAGTCGAACAGTGAAGAATTCTGTAGGGAATCTAAATATTGCGAAAGAACGACTCTGCTGTGATGAGAGAGAGAGAGAGAGAGCTAGAGAGCTGGGTCATTCATTTAATAATGTTCTTTTTTCATAGAGAACCTCTTAGTAAAACTATGCGTATTGTTACAGAAATCGGGACTTTACTGGTGTTGCACTGCCTTCGGGCATTGCCTCCAGGATCGTTCCCACCATCTTTACATCTACTAATGTCCCACATGTGTCTGTTCCAGACCGGAGGACGTTAAACAGATTTACTACTAATGTTCTTTTTTTCCTTTTTTTAGTTTATTTTTTTTACCCCATATCTATAGTTAACAACGTCCCATATGTACCCTTCTGGCCAAGAGGACGTTAAATACTAAATTTCGTTCGTAATGGAGGAAGAAGAAGAAGAAGAAGAAGAAAAGCATGAACAACATGAAGCAAATAAAACAGAAACTGCTGTTAATTGTTGCTGCCGCTCCTAATGATGATTGTACACTAGCGACCAAAAGTTAAGGCCCAGAAACTTGAGAAAGACAATCATCTCCGAAAACTCACGAACTCAATAAAACGCACCCAGCTCATAACAAAACTGAATTTATTCTTTTAACTTTAAGTTCATTCCAAAAAATCATTAATCAGAACGAGTTCAGTCAACAACATGCCACTTTCAACAACTTCCCCCTCCTCTTGAAAAGTCACACATTCAGAACCAATGCACTTAGGTTGGGTTTTTTTCCGTTTTTTTCTGTCTGTCCCAAGGATATCTCCCGTACCGCTTAACCGAATCGCTTCAAATTTTGTGTGGTGAATTGGCACCATGAGAGAAAGGCATCAGTAATGTGTACTGACTGTTCCAAAGTGCATTGATTCTGAGTGTGACTTTTTAAGAGGAGGGGGAAGTTGTTGAAAGGGGCATTTTGTTGACTGAACTCGTTCTGATTAATGATTTTTTGGAATGAACTTAATGTTAAAAGAATAAATTCAGTTTTGTTATGAGCTGGGTGCGTTTTATTGAGTTCGTGAGTTTTCGGAGATGATTGTCTTTCTGGGCCTTAACTTTTGGTCGCTAGTGTAGTAAAGAAGAAGCAGAAGAAGAAGAGGAGGAGGAAGAGGAAGAAGATTGATTGATTGAACTTTTGAAATGGGTAAAGATTTAGGCACATTGAAGGCCTTTTTTTACAAATCGGCCCATTTAAATAATGAAAATAAAACGTAACAAGGAAAACAAATAATAAAAGAAGTTAAAAAAATAATAACAATTAATGCAGAAAAAGGAACTCTCTCTCTCTCTCTCTCTCTCTCTCTCTCTCTCTCTCTCTCTCTCTCTCTCTCTCTCTCTCTCTCTCTCTCTCTCTCTCTCTCTCTCTCTCTCTCTCTCTCTCTCTCTCTCTCTCTCTCTCTCTCTCTCTCTCGGGCTATGGAGGAAATAAAAGTAAGGGGGGGGGGGGGGGGGGGGGGGGGGGGAAGTACAAATGACATCCTTGGTACACTGAAAAGAATTGGATGCAACTCTCCAAATGTTTTCTCAGGTTGTTCCTTTGCTGTTATACGGGGCTGAAATATGGGGTTACAAAGCTTACCAACAGATAGAACAAGTACATTTATATGCATGCAAACGATTTTGACACGTTAGGAACAAAACTGCAAATGATATAGTCTATGGAGAGCTAGGTCGTTTTCCTCTAAGTTTAACAGCTGTCGTTCGGTGTGTTAAATTTTGGTTCAGATTGTTGAAACAAACTGATGATAGATATCCCAAGAAATCATATAATATGCTGCTTTCTTTGCACAATAATGGGCATAAAACATGGGTCACTCACATTAAGAATATTCTTTGTGATAATGGCTTTGAAGAGGTGTGGAATGTTGGTTGTGGTAATGAGGCTGAGTTTATTAAAGAGTTGAGAGTTAGATTATTTAGTAATTTTTGCTTTAACTGGCGTAATCACCTTGATACAAGTCTACGGTTATCTGTTTATGGAAAAGTAAAACATATATTTGAAAGAGAGAAATATGTTGAAGTTTTGTATGTTGACGTTTATAGAAATATATTGGCACAATTCAGAATGGGTGTCTCACAATTAAACTCACATAAACACCGTTTTTCGCCAACGTCAGAAAATACTGCATGTCCATGTTGTCAACATTCAACAGAAGATGAGATTCATTTTCTCTTCCATTGCCCTTTGTATGACCAAATCCGAAATCAAATTCTTGTAAAGGTGAATGCAAATGTTGTTGAAAACTATGACAGTAGATTGGTTCAGGTGTTATCAAACGTTTCAAAGACAGAAATAGTAAATCTAGCCAAATATTTACTGGCAGCCTTTAAGATAAGGGAACATTTCATTGACAATTATGCAAATAGTAATATTACATAATGATTTACATCTCTGTTTCTTGTCAATACAGTTATGATGATTCAGTTAGTGTTTCTGTTTGTGACAGTCTATGCACATTGTTGCGAATGTATTTATGCTCCTTTCAAATTTCAGGTAATGTTAGCATGGATAATTGTGTTTGTCGTTACATTGCTCATGGTTATTGTATTATGTGTCCCCCCCATGAAAGGGGCTGTAGGCCCATATTCATTAAACTTCCGACTTCTGACTTCTCTCTCTCTCTCTCTCTCTCTCTCTCTCTCTGGTAAATTATATTCACTTATGTCTAAAACTTAAACTTTCCCCCCTCTTTTTGTGCATGATAACAAGCTTTGTTAACACTCCGGTGATATGGGCCTATGGCCTAATAATTAAACATTCCAGTGTTCCAGTTGACCTCTCTCTCTCTCTCTCTCTCTCTCAAGATACACACATATACACGCACGCACACACATGCGCGCGTACGCACCTATGTACATACGCAGACACACTCACACACGTCTACACATACACTATGTATGTAGGAGTAGGAGTGAGGAAGAAGAAGAAGGAAAAGAAGATGATTTTTTCCTTCAGAAATCAAAACAAGAAGAGGCAAGAACATTTAACATCACAGGCTATAGATAAGGCAAAATAAGCAACAACTAAAAATAAAAATAAAACTAGAGTACTTGCGTAAACTGACCCAGTCGCGACACACGCTTGCACCCCTAACCCTAATCTTAACCTAAACCCTTAACCGCTAACCCGATTTTGCCCAAATTCCAACCTGTCCAAGCTTTTGACCCCTAGTATCCACCTGTAAATGTTCATGTTGATATATCCAAGCGTTGTCTAGTTATCGCTGTCCCAGACAAACAAACAGACAGACAAACAAACATTTGTTTTTGTTGTTGAAACACACTGATAACTCTATGTGAGGCCATTTTACACCGAAATATGCATTTTGAGCAAATTTGAACACGGACGGACGGACCAACTGAAAACAATACGAGCTTCGCTTCGCGACTGGTAAAGAAATGTGGTGAGACATTGAGGCTGAAAGCGATGTAAGATCGGTACTATGTAATAATTATGTTGTTATAGCCAACCACCAAAGTGTGACTTTTTAGAATATTAATATTTTTTGTGCCACAAACAAAATTACAGACCGAAAAAACTTTTGGTCCTAAAATAATCGGTTACTTATAAACATACGTAATGCAGACACTACAACAGACATGACGAGTATGCGGTAACATTTTTGATAATAATAAATATGATAAATAGTATAAAATGTTTTCCAAAAGGTATAAGAATTTATGAATGGGTGCGGCAATAAAATTCTGGTTCACAGATTACAAGTATTGAAAAGCCAGGGGAAGGTACTCTTTGTATGTAATGATTGGAATGCTAAAAATAGACCGCCGGGCTGCTTTTGAAAGACTCTGTAAAGTCTTCATTAAGGCAAAGAATCTTCCGCTTTTTGTGTGTAAATTACACATTATTTTATCTACTAAACACTAAAGACAGATTATTTCATCTACTAAACACTAAAGACTGACGTAATCGCGACCTACGCCTGCACTCTCACCCTAAACCCTAACCCTAACGCTAATCTCCACCCAAACCCTTCACCGCTAACCCGATTTTGCCCAAATTCGAACTTGTCCAAGCTTTTGACCCCTAGTATCCACCTGTAAATTTTCATGTTGATATATCCAAGCGTTCTCGAGTTATCGCTGTCCCAGACAAACAAACAAACAGACAGACAAACAAACCTTTTTGTTTATTTGTTGAAACACACTGATAACTCTAGGGGAAGACGGGGTAAAAAGCGCATGGGCGGGTAAGAAGCCCACCCCAATTATCTCATGAAATAAAGAAAATGTCAGTCAAATTTGCCCATGAGACGAATGCTAGACATTAACGCTCGTCTCATGGGCAAAATGAGACTGAAATTTGCTTCATTCCATGAGATAATTGGGGTGGGCTTCTTACCCGCCCATGCGCTTTTTTACCCCGTCTTCCCCTATGTGCGGCCATTTTACACCGAAATATGCATTTTGAGCAAATTTGAACACGGACGGACGGACGGACCAAGTGAAAACAATACCAGCTTCGCTTCGCGACTGGTAAACATCCCAGCGTGTCACCTTTGTTTTTTGTTTTACTCTTCAAAGCCATGCTCAACGACACCACTTTTACGTCACAATGTTTGGAAAGCAAACTGAACATTCGTGCTAGAGAAAGGCTTCTGAGGTGTTAGCTTAGTGAGAGGGGAAAAACAAGGAATTACCAATGGGCCAGCCATACTGCATACGATTTGACCCTAAATACGATCGGATTGTGACCGGATGTCTGTTAGTGGAGAAGAAGAGGGGGTGAGATCAGAGAGAATAGGATATGTAAAGAATGTAGCATGAATACATACTGTTGGGGGTGAGTTTCAGTTTGTTTCGCAATGCCCCGAATTTAGTCTACGTCGGAATTTGTTGATCACTAAAAGATATCGACCTTGTTTAAATCAATGTTTAATCTTTGCCATCTGTTTCGTGCTAACAAGAAAACGCAACTTAAATTGAGCATAAAGAGAGAAAGAAAATGGAGTTTTACGTCCTCTTGGTCTGAATCAGACACATATGGGACATTTGTAAATACAAATATGGTTGGAACAATACTGGAGGCAATGCCCGGAGGCAGTACGAAACCAGTAAAGTCCCGATTTTTTAAAAATTAATACAGATAGCTGTAGCGGTGACCACGCCTCGGTTAAACCTCATCGGCTATGGCACCGCCACAAGTAGCAATTATAAGTGAATTCATAAAGCAAGCAAAAATCGTTTAAATACATTTCATGAGAAATGTAAAAAAAAACCCACCACATCTGTTACTTTGAATTGAGCATGTTGAATGTTATTTCTCATATAAAAATGTGATTTCTTGTTTCTTTTCTTGTTTGATAATGTGATCCGATGTATCATTTTTTTGGTATCCTCCACGCCCCAGTAGAGGTTAAATGGTTAAACTAATCTTGAATCTCGAATCTTGAGATTGACATTATATACTTCTGTCTAAAAATAACGCTTCCTGTTTTTCGCTCACTAGTAACTCAAGTTGACCCACCAGTACAACGAATGAAACAAAAATGTCTGATACTTCTTCGTTTTCGTTCGCTCAGACAGTTTCCTGTCATATGAGCGCAGATGCGTCATGCTGCCGTTATGCGCCTAACTAACTAAGAAATAGTTAGGCCCAGCATGTCCGACTTCGGCTGAAGAAATCTTCGTCAGAATTTATAGAAAAAAGGCAGGAGAGTAAACCAGTGATATAAAGAAGGACAGCAGATGACAGAAAGCAAAGGGGAAAGGGCAGAGTCAAAGAGAGTGACAGAATTAGAGGAAGTTACAAGCACAGAACTTCCAGAAGGTGGGGGAACTATTTGTACAAAAGACACCCCCCCCCGGTATCCCCACGGGGGG
Source organism: Phymorhynchus buccinoides (assembly GCA_017654935.2). Taxonomy (NCBI): domain Eukaryota; kingdom Metazoa; phylum Mollusca; class Gastropoda; order Neogastropoda; family Raphitomidae; genus Phymorhynchus; species Phymorhynchus buccinoides. The sequence goes on along the minus strand of CM065682.1, from coordinate 73,972,667 downwards.
GGGGGGGGGGGGGGGTAAAATGTCTGATACAAAAATACAGATTAAAAAAAATATCAGATTCGTGTACGGGGCGAGGGTTGCATATAATTATAGTGAAACATAACTTAGTAGGATTTCACCAGGTTTATTTAGACAGTAGAATTGCACACGTAGGTTTATCACGCCTCACCAATGTTAGGTTAGGTTAGATACGTTATAGTCACAGAGGCGTCTCTGTGAAATTCGGGTTGCTCCCTCCTGGAGAGCGCGTCGCTCGCGAGAGGCGCGCCACCTTTTTTTTTTTTGCATGCGATTTTTGTGTGATGACGAGGAAGGTAAGGAGGGGGGGGTAAGTTTTGACCAAATGACAACTTTTTCGTTGCCACTGGGTTAAACGTGTGCTAAAGTGCATGAGCGAGCACACGGGACCTCGGTTTATCGTCTCATCCGAAAGACTCCACGTTCAGACCGCTAAGGCCTATAGTGCAAAGTGAGAGGAAAAAATCCCCTGCAGATGAAAATCGGGTCGCAGTGAATCGAATCGTATGCAGTTGTATCTGGCTCTGCAGCAGCAGCAGCAGCAGCAGCAGCAGCAAGATTGCCGAGGATGAGTGTGGTGACATTCAGCTGCACCACAGACAACGCACACACTCGCATTACACACACATACACCAGCCTCTGAACAGCCTCTGAACATTCCGATGCCAAACGCTGGCACGCGCGAGGAATAAATTATCAATGTGGCAACATCGATCCGTCCTTAGAGACGAGAGTGTGTGTTTGTGTGTGTAAGAGAGGGTCGGTGCCACGTGAAATATCTCACGCGTGAAATACGTCCCGTTTCCTCTTTCGACTTGTTTGTGCTGTTTTTTGTTTTTTGTTTTGTTTGGGAAGGACTCACCTCTGAATACATTCAGAGTCTTGTCTGATTGTGACACGCAGGAAGAACTGTTGAGGATTCGTCACTAATGATTGAGAACTTTGCAGGCCGACATGCAGACTGAAGAGTCTTTCACGAGACGAAACAGCTGTCTTTGCATAGGCATGGTCTATCTCCCCCATTGGGAGAAAAAGTAAATCAGCACATTATTTTTTTTTATCAGAACACAAAACAAATCGTAAAGTTAAAGTTAAAGTAATTGAGTTTGTTTCTTAGGTTCACAAAACATACATTGGATACCAAAAAAGTTTTATCAAAGCAAAGTATATATCTACATAAGAGGAAAGTTTAATGGTGTGTTTGTTTTTCTTCTTCAATTTTTGATCGTAATGATTGAGAAGTCAGTGATATTTTTTTCTGAAATTTATTATTCTTCATTATTTTTTGTCTGTGTGGGTGTTTGTTTTGTTGAGCTCGTCCGCCATTTTGAAAAAGAACGAAAGCAAATGCCATGAGTCTGTACATCGATTTCTCGACAAAGATGTAGATTTACACCCCCCCGCCCCTCCTCCCTTGCTCAATTTATTGGTTCTCTCCGTGTAGATTGCGCACTTAAATCTCGATATTTAAATTTAAAAAATAGTTATCGTTACGGTTGTGGCGCGGCATGCATTATATTATACGGTGACTGCGACCTTATTTCACGGGAGGACTTATTTCTCGTGACACCGTAAGAGAGAGAGAGAGAGAGGGGGGAGAGAGAGAGAGAGAAGAGGAGAGAGAGAGAGAGAGAGAGAGAGAGAGAGAGAGAGAGAGAGAGAGAGATTTAGCAGGGAAAAGGAAGAGAGAACTTAGCACTAGGCGTTCAAGACTGCACTTGGTCATCTCCAAACATGGATCGCTCAATTTTTAGTAGTTTTGTTTTCGTGTGTATTTAACGGTTTAAGGTTTTGGTTAGGGGAAACCGGGTGGAGGGGGGGGGGGGTCTTTAGTCAAATATAGTTCCCCACCATTCTGGAAGTTCTGTGCTTGTAACATACTCTAATCTATCACTCCTTTTGACTTCTGCCTTTTCCATTTTACTTTCTGTCATCTACTATCTTTCTGACTTATTCAGTTATTGGCAGCCCATTCTCCTGCCTTTAAAAAAAAAAATCTTCCAAATAATTTTTCTCCTTGAGCTCCTCCAAAATCAGAATGCATGTCGGCTGTACGCAGCGGGGAGAACCAGTGAAAACTGAAAACCGGGACACATATGTACCTTACTCAATATGGTCATATGGCCTGGGAACGCAGGAGTCAAAAAGAAAAAGAAGAAGACGAAGGTTAGGGTTAGGGATAGGGTTAGGGTTAGGGCTAGAGTCAACTTAATTTAAGATTGAATGGCTAAAAGATACACATTCTAAAGTTTCCCTGAAAACCGACATTGTCACGCGAATGGCGTCACTTTCCATATTTGGAGATGACCAAGTGCAGCATTGAACGCCTTGTGAACTTAGCCGACAAGACAGTCAGTCAGGCAGGCTGGGTTAGGCTAAGCTGAACTTGCCACCGACCCAACCAAGTTCCAAGAGAGAGAGAAGAGAGAGAGAAGAGACCGTCAGACCTACAGAAGAGCTAGACAATCGCTCACTGATTCCTCTTCTCTCGCTCTCACACTCATCATCCACCACTTCTCTTCTAGCGGTTCTGTTCTGCGCACACTTTACAATAGCGAGACTAGAACACCGTTCCCTCCCACACCACATCGACTGCAACCTCTTTAGACCAGTATCACCTCGTATTGTTGTCTCGGAGGCACCTCTATGTCTTCTAAGTTCATTCGATGTATCTCATAGTCGTCTGGTGATCCTCCTATCGTTAGGACATATGGAGAGAAAAGTTTCGAGGGATCTGTTTTGGTTGGTTCATAGATTATTATGTAGAAAAAAAAATTAGATTTTATCAGTTTGTTTGTGTGTGTGTGTGTGTGCTCTGGACAAATTGAATTATATTTCTTTGAAAAGTAGTGGGATTTTTTTTCCCCTCACACCGAGGTGTTTGTTGGCTGTGTTGCAACTTTAACTTTCAGGTAAGCCCAGTTGTTGTGTTGTGTTGTGTGGTGTTGTGTTTTGATGCTTAATCGTGTTAGTGTTGTGTTGTGTTGTGTTGCCTGTATGTCGTTTCCGACAATGACTGTCAGATAGCAGAAGGGGCAGATGCTATTCCGACAGGCTGGGCTAGAATTTGGTTTACAGTGGAGAAGCCTTGCTCAAGGTGCATCCCCACTCTCTCTCTCGGTCAAAGGGGTTTGAGGACGAGAGTTGGATTTGGGGAAGGTCCCCAAAGGCCAACAATCCCAATGGCTTGCAAACACCCCCCCCACCCCTTTAGTTAGAGAGCCATAGTCTTCCACGAAAATATATTATGTCGTGTTTACGGTTACAGAAGAAAGCAGGAACCTGCAACCGGAAAGGGGCAAATTATTAGTCTAGAAGAGAAGGCTCAGCACCGTGGGGGTGGGGGATACCGGGGGGTCTTTCATAAATAGTTCCCCCACCTTCTTGAAACTCTGTGCCTGTAGCTTCCTCTAATCTGCCACTACTCTCTTTGACTCTTATCCTTTTCATCTGCTTTCCCTCATCTACCGTCTTTCTGCCTTACTGCTCCATTCTCCTTGCCTTTTTTCTATAAATTCTCCCAGGTTCTCTCGTGCGGAAGATGACAAGCTTATTTCTTAGTTAGGCGCCATAGCAGGCAGCATGACGCATCTTAGGCGCTCCTGTGACTGCAGGAGGCTATTTCTGGAATGATCGAGAAAAGAATGAAGTCTGTGAATATGTTTTAAAACGGCATGCACGCAGGCAGCCGTAAGCTTGACGCTTATGTTAGGGCATTGGGCTGTGCTTGTTACGTAACTGAGTCTATCACGGTTCGGCTACGGGTTACGGGGGTGTTGCAACCACTCGACCATGTTCAGGATAGTAACTGTATACTCGCTAGCGATTTTTTTCGTCAAAAAATGCATTTTTCTTATTATTATTACCCGGCCACGAGCCGAGGATTGCGATGGTTGATGTGTCTGCTGTCTGTCTGCTGTGTCTGTCGTGTATACGATTATTTAAAAAACTACGGTTTGATTTTGATAAAAGGTGGCCAGAGGGGTAGACTGCTGAAAAGAAGCTTCCTTTCGTTACTCAACACTTGCTGACCTGACTTGAAGTTTGACTGGAAAACCGAAAATTTCCTTCTTTGGGCTACTGTAATTCCCCCCCAGCTTTATTTCTGATCGAGTGAAGAGAATCGCCTTCAAATTTGGTGTGGTGGTGTACCATGGGCAAGGAAAGTTTGTATAAAGTTAAGCTGTATCTCGTGAACTAGTGAACATAAGCGCTTTCAAATTTGTGTGGGGGTGTACAGTGGTGCAAGGAAGTTTGTATAAAAAGCTTAGCGGTATCTCGATGTGAATACTGACAGAATCGTCTTTCAAATTTGGGCTATGTATTTTATGCTTATGTAAGGGGGAAGTGCGTGTGTTTATGGGGGGGGGCGAGGAAATGGTGAAGGTAAAAAAAAAAAGTTTTTGCCACAAAAGTTTATACTGTATATCGTGAACTACTGAACAGAATCGCTTAAAATTTGGGATAGTATTTTATGCGGTCGTAAGGGTGGAAGTGGTGTGTTTATTGAGGGGGGGGGGGG
>CM065682.1:73944799-73967627 GCA_017654935.2 Phymorhynchus buccinoides | reverse complement strand
CACATTAGACGCGTAAGTTCCGTACGGAAAACCCTAAATAAGTGGAAGAAAGAAGGATACAAGTTTACGCATATAGGGGAAATTCGGACACATGCGCAAACCTTTTCTCTTCTTTGTTTCACTTATTTATGGACTGCGCACGGGTTTCCGCATGGAATATCCGCTTATGTGTGTACACGACTTAACCCTAACCCTAACCCTATCCCTAACTCTTCGCACACGCGCAGACATGTTGAGAGCAAATCCATTTTGAGAATGCCACGCTGGTTCAGTGGAATCTCCCTTAGCAGACCTTCAAAAATCATCCAAAATGAGGTCTTATTAGGGAGGGGGCTTGTAGGGAGGTTATTTTAATACTTGCAAAGAAGGGCAATGTCTCAGAGAAGTAGGTCTTAAAAAAACCACTCTTATATGGGAGGGAGTCTTATGATGGGAGGTCTTATAAGGGAGGTTCCACTGTATTGACATTGTTACGTTTGCAACAGGCGACGAGCCCGGGGGTTCAGGGGCGCGAGAGTTGATGAACTTGAGGCTGGAGGCCGGGAAACGTTTGGCCAACCAGGACTTCGGCATGTCCAGCTTCAGGGGCCAGGTCGGTTTGAATTTAACAGAAATGTATTAACCCTCTTGCTTTATGGGAATAACGTTGACATGTGCACTTGAAGTATGCCAAATGTAATAGAGATACCCATTACACTAACATACAAACATACCTTTTTTTTCTTCTTTTTGGGGTCTAAGATCACTAAGGTGGATAGACGTTGAATTAAAGAACGAACGAACACACACACACAAACACACACACACACACACACACACACACACACACACACACACACACACACACACACACATACTCTCACACTCTCTCTTTCTTTCTCTCTCTCTCTCTCTCTCTCTCTCTCTCTCTCTCTCTCTCTCTCTCTCTCTCTCTCTCTCTCTCACACACACACACACACACACACACACACACACACACACACACACATACACACTTTACAGATTGTCAGAATGTGTTCAAAATTTGCTCTTTTAAAAAAAAATATACGTGCCCAGTTACAATTTAAGAATGTTGAAAACAAAGAAAGTACTAAAGACATTTTTACCTTTTGTGTTCCTGTAATTTCATTAATGAAGATATCTTTCCATTCCCAAAAACTTGTTCACAATTTTTTGGGAATGGAAATTTTAAATTGACCTATTTGAATTTTAAAAATGAAAGGAAGCGATTTAATACATAACTGTTATTTGTATTCTGCTTTTTTTCTGTTTTTTTAGGGCTCAGAATCGAACAGACAAGACCTAGGTGATCGTCCATTTTCAAGGTAACATAATTTTGCTTTTATTCATACTGTTGCATTATGCTGTCACATGTTTTTGTTGTTGTATAATTACAAATTCTTTTGAGAGATACTTTATCTTATGCTTGTTTCTAACATGAACTGATTCATTTCAATTTCATTCTGGAGATCTTTCATTTGATTGTTTTTCTTGTCTTCACTGATGGGCAAAGATGCAGATTTCATGCAAATTTCAGATGTTATTATTATACTTTCTTACTATAACATTGTTAGTATTATTATAAGGCACTGGGGTCTCAGTCTGGGGGGTGGAAGTAACGCCTTATAGTCCAAAAAGCATGGTACATTTCAGATGTTGTCATTATACTTTCTTACTATAACATTGTTAGTATTAGTATAAGGCACTGGGGTCTCAGTCTGGGGGGTGGAAGTAACGCCTTATAGTCCAAAAAGCATGGTACATTTCAGATGTTGTCATTATACTTTCTTACTATAACATTGTTAGTATTATTATAAGGCACTGGGGTCTCAGTCTGGGGGGTGGAAGTAACGCCTTATAGTCCAAAAAGCATGGTACATTTCAGATGTTGTCATAATACTTTCTTACTATAATTTTTTTTTTTTATTGTTATAAGGCACTGGGGTCTGGGGTTGTATGGGGTGGAAGTAACGCCTTATAGTTATAGTTAAAAAACCATGGTACATTTCTGTGTGTTGTCTTTATACTTACTATATTGTTATAAGGCACTGGGGTCTCAGTCTGGGAGGTGGAAGTAACGCCTTATAGTTATAGTTAAAAAAAACCATGGTACATTTCTGTGTGTTGTCAACTTACACGTCTGCATTTTCCCCCTTTTCCCTAGGCCAAGAGAGGACGGCGGCGAAGAGTATCGGCCCCAATCCCGTAACGACCCTGGACTTCGGGAGACAGGCTACGCCCCCAACGCGCAAGACCCCATGGACAGCAAGCCTGCACTGAAGTCCGCCTTGCGCAAACCCACGTCCAACTGGCCGAGTTATGACCAGTCCCAGCCTGAGAAGTACTGGACGGAGAACTCTTCACAAGGCCCTGACCGCAGGGGCCCAGCTGACCAGTCGGGCCAAGACCGCAGGCTGGGGGACCGCTTTGGATCGGACAGTTCTGCAATGGACTTCGATCACTCGGCCATGGATCGTCCCGGAATGCCTAACCTCAGACTGGACCGCCCTGGAGCCGAGTTTCCCGGAATGGGCTCCTCCGGAATGGATCGTTCCGGGCTGGATCGCCCGGCTATGATGGACCAGCGTGGGTTGGATCGCTCCGGGCTGGAGCGTCCCGGGGTGGATCCGTACCGGCCGGACCAACCCGGAATGGATCGCTTTGGAATGGACCGCCCCTTAGCGGCCGAGCGGCAGGACTTCGATCGCGGCCCGGGGTTGGACCGGGGAGGAAACATGGACCCCCCTCCTCCTCCCAGGCAGGCAGGAGACCCTCTAGGAAGACCCACGGAGTCGTGGGGAGCGCCGCCGATACAACAGGACTGGAACCACGGGCGGGGGGTGGGGGGAGGAGTCTCGGAGGCGATGTTCAACCCCATGTCCAGGCCCGTGATGAGGGATGCAGGGATGCCCACCGATTTCGGCCGTGGCGGGGATTTAGGACCCGCTCGCGGCGGCGGCAGCGGCCCCTATCTGGACAGTCGGCCTGGACTGGGTATGGGAAGGATGGGGGAAGGCCCTGGATGGGCTCCCGGGTCCAGGGAGGGAGAGGGAGGGGGGCCTTTCGCAGGGGGCATGGGGTCCTGGCTGCCCCCTCCTGGGCCCATCCATGGGCTGCGGCCTCCTGTCCAGCAGTCCCCCTATGGTCCCCGACCTCCGTTCTGAGGAGGGAGAAAAGGCTTACCCGTGTAAATGACCGAACAGTTTTAAAAAAAAAACGCTTTTAGTTGATTTGTGAAAGGCAGAGACGTTATCTTAGAGCACAGCTTTTGGTACACGGCACAGAGTCGTATTGATTGATTGATTGGTAAAATATTGATTTGCGTCGCCCTCTCACGTCCTCTGGACACAGGGTCATGTGTATAATTTATCTGGCGAAAGCCAGAAGATATTATCAGCCGTGTTGAAGTCAGCTCCAACTCGCCAAAGAAGAGGACAACTATCCACCACCCGGTGCCGGACTGAATGCAGGAGAAGTTCTTTCTTCCCGCGCGCACCATCAAAGACTGGAACTTGTTACCTGAGGAGGCCGGGTCTGCCTCTTCAGCCGGCTCGTTCTAGTCCTCCATCAAGATGCAAATCCCCTCCCCTAGTTTAGATGTTCCTGCCGACTCAGCATCATCGATCAGCAAGACCCGACAGGCTGGGTCATCTTCGTAGAGTAGTTTTGTTTTGTTTTAATTTTTTTGTTATGCCCGACCTCGGACCTCGACCGCATATATAGTATAATAAAATTAAACTGATGATTGTGGATACTCAACAGGAGAAGAGAAGAAAATCCTTTAGTGATAGCAAGATAGTAGTAAATTAACAGTCATGATGTTCGTCTGTCCCGCAGGAAGATGAACATCGAATCAACAGTTCACTTCCTCAAAGATGGTCATTGTGGGTTGCATTAAACAAAAGGGAAAAGGCAGAGTGAAAGAAAGCGACAGATTTAAGGAAGTTACAAGCACAGAACATCCAGAAGAAGGTGGGGGAACTATTTGTACAAAAAGATTTCCCCGGGTGTCCCGACGGGGGGATGCCATGCTCTGACTGATTTATTTAGGTTTGTCTTTTATTGTTGATTGTCATTGTAGATTGCAACGTTTGCCTTTTTTGGTCCTGTCAGCTTCAGCTGTGGAAGTGTTGAAGCGACTGATTGTATGATACATGCTCGTCAGTTTAGATTGTGGTAAGAAATGAGTTGGGAGTTTCTTTTTCATATTTATGATTGGTTATATTGTTTACTTTTAATGAATTTCTTGACATTGGTAATCTCTTTACATGTGAAACACATAATTAATTGACTCATAATGCTTTTGGGTTTCCAGAAAGATAATACAGTACCGTATTTTACGGTATTATATGGCGCTAGTTGTTCTCAGACTGAGAGCCCTGAATTTTGTGTAAAATTTGGGGGGTGCGCCTTATAATCGGGAGCGTCTTGTCCGAAAAATAGGGTAATTTGATTCAAGAAGCTCAGGCACGCAAGTTGTATGTCTACAGTTTGCTGTGAGAAAACAAACTGGCCTAATTTGATATTGATTTTGAATATTTCAAATCTGAATGAAAACACTGTGTAATTTGATGATGCTTGAGTTTCGTTGTTGTTGTTCAGTTGAACATTTGATTGATTTTACTGTGGAAAACTGGACATGCTGAAAGCTGTGCATAGATAATTGGTATAAATCAGTGATTGGGATGATGCAGGGGGAAATTAATTAAGAAGATAATTACATGGATGCTCCTTCTTGCAGGATTTTTAAATTGCCTAGAGCCGGCATCGCAGGATTATGAGAATTTGAGAAGCAACGATTTTCTTACACACACACACTTGTACAATAAAAAGGGCCTATATAAGCATTTGCTATATTCAAAGGAATGTAGCACTTGTGCTAGTCTAGAGGGGTGAAAAAAGAGCAGTAAATGTGTGTGTGCTGCCCCTGCAATTTGCCAGGGCTGCCCCCCCTTGCAGGATTTTTTTCATTTTTCCAGGAGCACCTATGTAATTATGGTGTGCCGTGTTTCAAAGTAAAAGGATCATACACAGATAATAAGCTGGAGAGTTATACTATAACTTACTATAACTTATAGCATTCAACTAACAAGAACGGTAAGGTGTATGGAAGAAGACGTTTTAACTCATTCAAGTCGTTCTGGCCATATATGTCCGGAATTAATAGCTGTCAATTTTATGCATTTGCTTCATGGGAAGTAAATCTGTGTGCACACCATTCCTTGGTCACTTATAAACTCGCTTCACTCCCTTAGACCACAATTTTGCCTCTGACTTTGCTTTTTTAGAACCAATCAGTGTAGAGAGTTTTTCTGTATAAAGTCTATATATAAAAAGTCTGATCTACCACTTCCCTGAAGTAAAACCCCGTAATCTTCTTTCATTTCTTATTTTGTTTATGTCTGTTTTGTTTGTGTGTATGGCTGGAGTGGTTTGTGAGTTTTTTGAATAAGTCAAAATCGTTGCGATGCGAATGAGTTAAAGGTTTTCAGGGGAGATAAGGAAAACACAAATCAAAGGCAGTATTGTAAACGTGTACATATTTCACCCATTTCTGTTGTGACTCTTCATGCTGGTTTTGTGTTTTCTGGTGATCTGTAAAATAAATGGTTAAAGAAAAGTGTGTGTGTGTCATATGTGTGTGCGCATGGCATGTGACATGTGAGCAAGTCTTAAGAAAGAAGAGAGTACTACGCTGCTCGAATGCTTGTTGACTTAATGTTACTTTGTATGTGGGCGTCTTGACATTTTTGTGGATTTTCTTCAGCGACGCAATATATTCTGTTTAGCTCAGTTCTGCTATTAGTAATACCGAGACTTGCAAATGTGAGGTGTGCTTGACACTTCTTCTTCTTCTGTATTCCCAGGCCATTTGGCCATAACGGATAAGGTACGTATGTATCCGGTTTTCACTGGTCTCCCCGCTGCGTATAGCCGACGCATTCTGATTTCGGAGGAGCTCAAAGAAGAAAAATGTTTTTATTTTTTTTATTTTTTAAAGGCAGGAGAATGGGCCAATAAGGCAGAAAGATAGTAGATGATAGAAAGCAAAGGGAAAAGGCAGAGTCAAAGAGAGTGGCAGATTAGAGGAAGTTACAAGCGCAGAACTTCAAGAAAGTGGAACTAATTTTATGAAAGACCCCACAGGAAGTGCTTGATACAAATTGGGAGATTCCATCTGCACACTGTGCAAGTCTGTTGTCGTGTCCTTACTGGAACCGCCTGTTAAGGTCGAAATACCCGTTATTAGTTATCAGTCTTTCTCCATGGCAACACAGTGTTAAGCCAAGTGATATCATAACTAGAGTATCACTGTGTTGTCAATGGGAAAAGAGTGAAAACTAGGTGTTAGGTACTTTATAGTCACAGAGGCGTCACTGTGAAATTCAGGTTGCTCCCACCTGGAGAGCGCATAGCAGCCAGAGGCGCGCCACCCAATGTTTAAAAAAAAAACCTTTTTTGCATGCAATTTTTTGTGACTAATGAGGAAGAAAAGGGGGGGGGGGGGGGGGGGGGGGGGTGTGTGTGTAAATTTGGACCAAATGACAACTTTTTCGTTGCCACTGGGTTTAACGTGCGCTAAGTGCATGGGCACACGGGACCTCGGTTTATCGTCTCATCCGAAAGACTAACAACTAACAACGTGTATCTCAACCTTTAGCAGAGGAGGCGACTGCTGTTCTTTGCCCTGCCTAGGGTACATCCCCACTCGCGCTAGTTCATGGGGGCTTTAGGATTTTATTACAATAGAGCATTTGCCACGCGCCGGTGACCTTGAATTTCACTGAGTTGAATTTAAAGAGTTGAATTAAAGAGGTCAACGCAATTCGGGCAGAACGAGCTCGGGCAAATTAGTAGTCTAGTATAGTGAACGAACATTCGTGGCAAACGCCCTATTGGGGATGAAGGTTGCAATGCTAGGAGCGGTTGAATGTCTCAAAGATAATGCAGATACACAATTGCAACATAACACGCACACACACACACACACACACAATGTAGGAAAACTGAAGATACAGCACAAATAAGAAAGCATGAATATGAGCTTTGGTATAATTTATTTAACATCTCTGTGGTGGTATTGAACACAATAACAAAGCACGCGGTGAATTTAAAAAAAAAAAATGTTACTAAATACTTCGTTTTTGTTACTAAATACTTCAATTGGGGGGCTTTTCAGAGTTTTTTGTCTCTGACAATTCCCATGCCTGGTAAATTATGTACAAAACTAAAGGTTCCACTGCTTTATTTAAAAACAAACGCACACAAAAACTCGACCACAAAGCACTACACAAAGACTGACCATTTGCAGACAATTGCAGTTTTCTGTGAAAGTGTTTTTGCCCCTCAAAAAGTGACTTTTTTTCTATTGAAACAAATGGGTAAAGGTCTGTTTACACGCTAACATTATTCACGAGATATCTCTATGTCCCCATGGCAACACAGTGATAGCCCTCTCTTAAAGGTATGTGTGCACGTTAACATTATTCATGAGATATCTCTATGTCCCCTTGGCAACACAGTGATAGCCCACTCTTAAAGGTATGTGTACACGTTAACATTATTCGCGAGATATCTATGTCCCCATGGCAACACAGTGATAGCCCTCTCTTAAAGGTCTACACGTTAACATTATTCACGAAATATCTCTATTTCCCCATGGCAACACAGTGATAGCCCACTCTTAAAGGTCTGTACACGTTAACACTATTCACGAAATATCTCTATTTCACCCTGGCAACGCAGTGATAGCCCACTCTTAAAGGTCTGTGTACACGTTAACACTTCACGAGATATTTCTACTTCCCCATGGCAACACAGTGAGCTGTAAGTCATATTAAGAGTGGGCTATCACTGTGTTGCCATGGGGGGATAGAATTATCTCGTGAATAATGTTAACGTGTACACGGACCTTAATATGACTTACAGCTCACTACTGTGTTGCCATGGGGAAATAGAAATATCCCGTGAATAATGTTAACGTGTACACGGACCTTAATATGACTTACAGCTCACTGCTGTGTTGCCATGGGGAAATAGAAATATCCCGTGAATAATGTTAACGTGTATACAGACCTTTACCACAGAAGCTGTTTAATTTCTAGTGCTCTCCGAGGCATATTGGAAAAACAAGCCGTTGCCACCACCTTTCATGTATTGAATCTTCTTCATAAACCTGAACAATCAAAATGATAACTTCATCATAAATTTTTTTTTTACTGACCTATATGACCCATTTTGTGGGTTGCCCTTTTAACCCTTTCATCGCCAATGTCACATTTATGCACCACAGTGATTTAACACCCATGTCACTAAAAGGCATCAAATCAGGGCTTGCTATTCAAAGATCCTATTTCTTAATTTTAGGAAGTATGGATAGGCCTAATGTCGTCCATGTTACAGAGGAATGTTCAATATTGCAATTACAATTTTTCCTCTACCCAGTTGAGTTTAATGGATGTTTTTAGCTGAAGAATGGCTGGCGGCGAAAGGGTTAATCCCTATATTGAAACAAACTGCTTGAACAATGAAAAAGGAGAAGACAAACTATCAAGAGACGAGTCATTCCTGTTCGTGTGCATTTAGATAAAAAGAGAATAATACAAGTGGGTCGCCGGGCGGCAGATATGTCCTTTGCCCGTTTTGCCCCGTACCTGTCTGTCCCGGCCTCTACCTCTCCACCCCCCACCCCCGCATCATAGCCCCTGCCCTCTTTGTCACCACAACACAACATTTGAAGTGATTCCGTCTAGAAGTTCTCGAGATACAGCCCGAACAGACAGAAAAACCAAGATCAAAGGACGCACAGACACAGACACACACACACACACACACACACACACAGACATAGACACGCACACACTCTCTCCCTCCCCCCCCCCCTCTCTCTCTCTCTCTCTCTCTCTCTCTCTCTCTCTCTCTCTCTCTCTCTCTCTCTCTCTCTCTCTCTCTCTCATCATTCAGTAATGTCAATGATGAAAGAGTTACTATCCTTAGACAGAGCTACTATGCTTGCCTGTGTCTACTCCTCCCTATCTCTCTATACAAAAGTAAACGACATGTAACACTGAAGAAAATTGGAAACATGTCTGCCGCTCGGTGACTCAACACCCCCGGGGCTGTGTACCTTGATACACCACCACACAAAATTTGAAACCATTCTATCCACTGGTTCGCGAGATACAGCTTGCACACGTAATGTGTAGAAGAAATGTAAAGAATAAAATGTCAGTTCTCAAGGTCAAACTCAAACGTCAAGGTCACCATGGGTATGGATTTTTTATGGGACCACCCCTGCACCATGATACACCACCACACAAAATTTGAAACGATTCTGCCCAGCGGTTAACGAGATGCAGCCCGGACAAACAGGGACAAAAAGTTACAAACCACAACAAACTTATACTCCTTTGCCTTTCGTAGATCAGGCAAAGGACAAAAATATTAGCCTAGCTTTGCTGAAAGTCTCCCAAGGGAGTATTAAGAAGGCAGGGAGATTGTAAAGATCAGGAATTTGGAAAATATTCGACAATGATGGAAGATAAATGGAATACAATAAGTTCTACTCTCTGTCACAACTCATTGACTCACAACAGACTCTGTGGACTGGAGAGGATACTCTTAAAAAGAAACTGAACAAAGAAATGACTCGTCTCATGGTTTTCAGGGCAAATTATTCAATTGATGATAACTCTGCAGTTGATTCAGGCTGATTGTCGACAGAGACGAGCTCATCAAGAACCTCCTTTGGCAGCATGCCCACAGTGATCCATAGCTTCAGACGATTCAAAGCTTCTTCTGGGTCGGTCGTAGGTGTGCGTGTGCTGATCACGGACAGCAACGTCTGTCGCACGGCGTCTTCTCGTTTCTTGCGATAATTTTCTCGGATAACATTGAGCGTGTAAAGGAAAGGGTTGACAGCGGCGTTCAGAGGTAGAACCAGTATCGCAATGGCCACATTCACCTCGCCAGAGATGGGTACCCCCGCGTTAGCCATGAAACCCAGTACTCCTATTGGACACCAGCAGAGAAAATCGGAAAAGGCAACCGCGAAGAGTCGTTTAGCAATCGTCACTTCCTTGGTGGATGTACGATTGGTGTCAGCCTTCATTGAATTCTGTCTCACCGAACAAAATATGGACAACTGACCAATAGCTATTAAAACAAAGAGGATGAAATTCAACACCAACATGATGCTAAAAGAATAGGTGTGCCCTGGAAAAGCTTTCTGTGTGATAGGCAGTGGGATGCAGATGCCATTCTGACTGTAGAAGTACCAGTGGGATGTCCAAGGAGTGAGCGGTAGTCCAGCAAGAACGACTCCCACTGACCACACCACAGCACAAGCAAGAAGAGACGAACGTTTACTGAAGTGGCATTTACTGAGAGGAAAGTGCAGAACCAGAAAGCGATCAAGAGTGATCAAACAAATGATAAAAGCTGACACTTCGCTAGACAACAGTGATAAAAAGCCTGCTAGTTTGCACATCACGCTGTTTCTCCACACGACATCTTTCCACAGATAATCGCCACGGTAGACGAAATCAGCCAGTCCAATGATGGCCAAGTACACACCCATGAGAAAATCTGAAACTGACAAATTCATGACGAATATATCAAAGCCTTTCTTTGTATTTGAACTGTTAACGACTGCTCTGTACACAAAACAGACCAAGTTTCCCAACACAGAGAAAAAAGCAAAGATGGACAAGAACGCTCTGTAGAAGTTGGACTGCAACAGTTCTTGGCAGGAGGACAACTCATCAGAGGGAGCTTTACAATGAGCAACATTGAAACGTGAGGGTAACAAGGCAGGACAGCAGAGTTTGTAGTTGTCAGTCTTCACTGACTCCAGGTGAACCAGACCTTCAAACAGAGTTGGTGGGAAAATCGTCAAGGAATTCCCACTGAGGTCAAGGTCACGCAAGCTTTGCATCATGCTGAAGCCTTCGCCGACCAAGACATCAATACCATTGCCACTTAGATTCAGCTTTTCCAAGTCGGAAAACATGTGCCAGGAATCAAACCTGGCCTGTGGCATATTGACATGCGTCATATCTAGGGTGTATAGTTTTGGGAATGTAATATTTTGTGTCATGTCATAACCAAAGCCATTTGTTAATGGATTGCCTGCTATGTTAAGATGTCTAAGGTTGACTAAACCACTGAAGTTACTGGGTCTAAGATCGCTAAGCTTGTTATAACTAAGATCAAAAGTTAACAGATTAACAAGTTTTGCATCGCCAATCACGGTCAGATTACAATGAGCTACGTTCAAATAGATCAACATATTATTATCCCTGACAGCACTTAGAGCCATGCCACTGCCACTAGCGTTTAAGAAACGCAGCCCTGGGTGTTCGTGTGCAGGGAAAATATGCGAACAGAAAAACTCCAACCCATAGCAAACACAGTTGTCAGGACAGTTCAACACGCAGGACAGTTCGTCATCCCTCTGAGGACAATGCTCAACACCGTCACACACGTGGTCAAAATGGATGCAGACGTGAGACGACCGGCACCGATAAAAACCGGGACAGACGAAGCTGTCGCACCAAACCTCATCCTCATGGCCCGGGCAGTCGAGGACACCGTTGCAGCGGACAAACACGGGCAGGCAGAACGTGTCTCCTGGACACCGGAAATGAGTGTGCGGGCAGTCAGAGGCGTTGGCCATGGAGGTCAGGCTGAAGCTGCCCAGGCCGTCAAAGTCCACCCGGGCAGGAAGGTCCACGGGGTCTATCTGGATGGTCATCACTGGCTTCCGGCACTGCTTCTCATCGCTTCTGTCCATGCAGTTGTACACTTTGTCACATTCGCTGTCCAAAGGAACGCACTGAAAGCCATGCATGCACATGCGAAAACATACACATATACACTCATGCGCGCGAATGCACACACACACACACACACACACACACACACACACACACACACACACACACACACACACACACGCACACACACACACACACACACACACACAAACAAACGATATAACTGCACACACATACACACACACACGCTCACGCAAACACACACACACACACACACATACTCACACATGTCAGTATTTTTAGTTATGCACAAATCAAGTTTAGTTACAGGACCTTTTGAAGCGAGTGGTGAGAAACAAACCGATATAACTGGTAGGAGAACGTTACAATTACAATCTATCTTAGACATTTCAGCATTATTAGCCGTGAAAATCTACAATTAAGTAAAATTGACTGTTGCAAACAAGATAAAAAAAAACATTTTTCATGCACAAAATTGTCTTATATATTTCTCTTATCTTTTATTTGATTTACCATAAAAATTGGTTCGATCGAGTTTTCGGTCCTTTGCCTGAATAGCGAAAACAGTATCACGAAAGGGATTTTTGTACTCCACCCCTGTTATATCTTTAAAGTTGTTGATAAGACTCAGACAAGCACTTGATTCAGGGCTTGATTATTGAAATGCCGCATTTCTATTTTACAAACATACACCAAAAAGTAAATACCAGATTATTTTAGACTTATTCAGTTCGTTTAATTAAATAAAGAACCCAAATACAAAAATAAATCAAATAATTTAATTGTCTTAAAAAAACAGAAGTTTTTTGTGTGTGCTCGACTTGCACATAATATACATGATAAATAAAACATATGTCCTTATAAGGTCTGCTTCATAGTATGCAGTGAAAACTTTACAATTTGCCATGAACTTTGTGAGAACAAGGATGTGAAAAAGTGTATGCATTGAAAACTTTAATCGACTTAGCAATAAGAAGTGTACGATTTGCCATTAACTTTGTGAGAACAAGGATGTGAAAAAACACACGCACGTAAAACTGAATTTGACAACACGATTTTTTGTGGCAGGTGAATCAGTTGCTACCAAGGCGGAGAAAGTCGTATAAATAAAGATGCCTGTATTAAGGATAAACATGGCCGCAGGTTAATAAGCGCTTTCATTCACCTGACTATTTAAAGAAGATGGAGAGAGACGGAGAAACAAACAGATGAGGAAACGCATGACAACGCATTCTTCTATGACATATATTTAACAGTCAGCCCACTCACCTGACCATTTCAACGAGACGGAGGAACAAAATGATGAGGAAATGCACGACAACGCATTCTTCTATGACATATATTTAACAGTCAGCCCACTCACCTGACCATTTCAACGAGACGGAGGAACAAAATGATGAGGAAATGCATGACAACGCATTCTTCTATGACATATATTTAACAGTCAGCCCACTCACCTGACCATTTCAACGAGACGGAGGAACAAAATGATGAGGAAATGCACGACAACGCATTCTTCTATGACATATATTTAACAGTCAGCCCACTCACCTGACCATTTCAACGAGACGGAGGAACAAAATGATGAGGAAATGCATGACAACGCATTCTTCTATGACATATATTTAACAGTCAGCCCACTCACCTGACCATTTCAACGAGACGGAGGAACAAAATGATGAGGAAATGCACGACAACGCATTCTTCTATGATATATATTTAACAGTCAACCCACTCACCTGACCATTTCAACGAGACGGAGGAACAAAATGATGAGGAAATGCATGAACAAGCGTTATTCTTTGTCAAATATTTAAACAGTCAACCCACTCACCTGACCATTATCGCAGGGAAACTCAGTCAGAAGGTCGCACGGTGCAAACTCACAGAAGTCCTCATCACTGTCGTCACCGCAGTGATACTGGTGGTCACACACCAGCATGTAAGCAATCCTCTCCCCGCTCCCGCAAACGAACGAGGGCGGGAGTGGCGTCAGTGGGGCGGAACAGGAAGTCAGACTGACGTCACGTGACCAGCAGACGGCTTCCGGGTCACACGCCAGGAAGTCGTGGGTCATGTGACCTGTCGGGCATTGTATATAGTCGGTGCTCTTGTTCCACACGTCCGTTAAAGTTGTGACGTTCAGTGGGATCCTGTGATCGGTAGGCAGCCAAGATACTGAAAGAAATGGAATGTAAAAACAATTTTACAGAATGTGCTAAGATACATGTATTTTCTCGTTTTGTGGTGGGTTTTTTTTTGGTGAGCTGCGTGGATTAATGACTATTTATTTCAAAACTCTTAACTACGAAATTTGTTTTTTACAGAGGGCGGAGCATTTTGATTTTTTTCTTTCTGCTTCGTTTTTGTAATAATGTTTTGTCTTTCTTGATATTTTTTCTTTCAAAAGAATTGTAAAGCGCTCTGAGGATGATTTTTTTTCCATCGAGGAGCCCTGTGTAAGCTTTATTATTATTATTATTATTATTATTATTATTATTATTATTATTATTATTATTATTATTATACACCTTGTGTTATTATTATTATTATTATTACTATTATTATTATTATTATTATTAGATTAAGGACTACTTGTGGCGGTGCCATAGCCGATGAGGTTTAACCGAGGCGTGGTCACCGCTACAGCTATCTGTATTAATTGTTTTTTAAATCGGGACTTTACTGGTTTCGTACTGCCTCCGGGTATTGCCTCCAGTATTGTTCCAACCATATTTGTATTTACAAATGTCCCATATGTGTCTGATTCAGACCAAGAGGACGTAAAACTCCATTTTCTCTCTCTCTCTCTCTTATTATTATTATTATTGTTGTTGTTGTTGTTGTTATTATTATTGTTATTATACACCTTGTTTTATTATTATGATTATTATTATCATGATGATGATGATGTTGATGATGATGATGATTATTATTATTATTATTATTATTACTACTACTACTATTATTATATGCTACACCTTGACGGGGCGTGGATAGTTCGCACAATACAGAGGCGTGTATCGGATTTCTGCAGTGCCCCGTTTCCTTGGTCAAAGCACTGCGACAAACGGTGAAGCTGACATGCAGACAGGCAGGCAGACCCACTGACAGCGGATAGGAGAACATCTTCCCCGTGAAATAGGCCACGGTACCGTCCAGATGCTGAAAGATGAAGCGATATCTGCAACAACAAAAAGAAGCATATATCCGCAGGCATGAGATTTATCAGCTTTTAGGCTGATTTCAAGCCTTTTGATGTCCCCAAAGGTCATTTTTGTTTTAGATATAAAAAAGGCACCAAATGACATACTTCACGTGAGTATACAAAAATGAACTACAATGTATCAATTCTACTTCTAATGCTGTTTTTATAGTTTATCTTATATAAACGCCACCTTTGATGGCTTCAAAGGTCATTAATGTTGTTTTTAAGATATAAAAAAGCATCAAATGAGTACAGACATACTTCATGTGAGTATATAAAAATGAACTATAAATGTATCAATTCTACTTCTAATGCTGTTTTTATAGTATATATTATTATATAAACGCCACTTTTGATGGCCTCAAAGGTCATTAATGTTGTTTTTAAGATATAAAAAGGGCACCAAATGAGTACAAACATGCTTCATATATGAGTAAATAAAAATGAACTAAATGTATCAATTCTACTTCTAATGCTGTTTTTAAAGTTTAAACTTTTCGGTTTCAGCATTTTTTTCAGTCTTTTTTCGGCTCTCTGTTGAGCCTAAATCGTAATTTATCAGTCCCATGCCTTTAGTGGTCCTATAATAGGGGAGAACGGGGCTGGTCCGCCTACTTTTCAGCTTTTCTCGTTATGCATGACAAGCTTACGGAAGCAGAAGCTCCATTTTTAGACCCACAAGTCATGTAAATGTCCGCAGGGGAGAACGGGGCTGGTCCGCCTACTTTTCAGTTTTTCTCGTTAAAGGTAAAGATGTGCCACCCCCCCCCTGCATTTCTCGGTTAATTCTATTTTTCCGTTTTTGCCTTTCTTACCATACATAAAGCTGTATTTTAGGAACATTTTTAGCTAATAACCTTTTTGGAATACTAACCCTATCCCTAACCCTAGCCCTAAACCTAACCCTACCCCCCACTGCAGTACACCGCCATTTGTCACAGTTGTGGTTCGTTGCGTTTTCCCGTCTTATAGGGTGGGGGGTAGGGTTACCCTCCATTTTTAGACCAATAGTCAGGTAAATGTATGGGCAACAAACATAATTATGTAGAAAATTGAGTTAAAGCACAAAAGAGTTTTACTTCATGCTGCTCGAAGTAGCCCACCCTTACGTAGGCATACTTGTCCCAAGGCTTATGCCTAGAAATGCATAATAAAAGCCAGAATCGTGTGACTTGGTTTTTCTAGCCTATTCTTAATTGTTGGTTCCTGGAGTTTCGCTTGTTAAGACCTAAATGCATTTAAAAAAATATTTTACATTCTTCTTCAAAGGAGATCTCTTTACAAGTTCCTTTGAGGAAACGTGGTGGTTTAATATTGTCCATTTTCAGAGATAGGTTTTGATTGACAGTGCCTCATCTTCTGAAACCATTTGGCTTGTAATCAGTTTACGTTTGATGCCCTCACATAGTGGGTTGCATAGAATTGGATTCCAATTGATCTATGCGAGAACATGTGACAGCCATAAAAGGAAAGCTTGTGGCTTTTGACTCAAGAATGACTGGCATCTGAAGGGTGTTGTGGATATACAAGATCTTACAAAATAACATTTTCTAATGTGTAAGATTTGTTAAAACATTAAAACAAATATTATCCTTACACAATTATTCCATGTTGGGTGAAGAGAGAGAGAGAGAGAGAGAGAGAGAGAGAGAGAGAGAGAGAGAGAGAGAGAGAGAGAGAGAGAGAGAGAGAGAGAGAGAGAGAGAGAGATCTATGATGATAATACTCACATGGATGGCAGACTTTCAGAGACAGACTTCAGCCCAATGAAGAGGAATTCGTATTCGTGGAAACCCATGGTCTCGTCCATCTGACGCCACAAACTGGGAGAGCTCAGGCTGGCCAGACGACCTCCGTGATGATTGCACTTTCTGTTAGCCTGCTGCCATGACAGCTTGTCAGAGCTATTGTTTGGTGACAAATACAGGAAACACCTTCCTTCAGCGTGTATGAGACCAGCACCACAGTCCTGGTGGGTGTATGGACAGGGCAGCTCGTCTCTCCCGTCCAGACAGTCAGCCTGCAGATTGCAGCCAAAGTGCTGCTGGAAGTCGGCCCAGTAGTCCACAGAGCAGTTCCAGGAACCCGTGGGTAGCTTCTCTGGTGTGGCCGTCCGACTGTGGAAGGAGAAGAGCATCCTGAATCCTTGGATAGCGAATGGCACACTGGTGGATTTGAAATGAACGAACAAAGCCTCGGTATCATACAGCTGAGGGCGGGGTCTGAACTTACTGCACAAAGTCTGCTGGATGTTGTTGCTGGACAGATTTCCTGTGAAAATGTTGATCTCCCCATGGTTGCAATGTATATTTGTACAGTGTGGATCAAGGGGAAGAAAGCTCACGAGAATCTGGTGTTCAAGGGGAACGTCAATTTTCATCCAGCTGTTCAAATTGATGATCGACCTAGAGTAGCCGGTGTAGCCTGGCGTTTGGATGTAACCTGAATCCGAAAAGATAAGAAAAGAGAAGACATTGACATGCATTGCAGTCTTTGTGCTGTCTGATATTGATTTCTTTGATTCATAAAAGAAAAGCCAATAAGAACAATTAAAAATGTAACAATGATAATAAGGAGCATACTATACTGCAAAAGACTTACTGACTAGGGAACAAAGTTATGTTTATAGTTTTGGTATAACTGAACCAAAAGTAGAACTGTAAATAATTGTGGGGATATTAAGAATTATTGTTTGTGCCACCAGAACTATGATAAACGTGACTGTAGTGTAAAGCCCTTTTGTGCTTTGTTACTTAGTTTTTGTTAATTGTAGGTCAACATTGCGTTTTGATGACCAGGTGGTATGCCATTTGCTATGCCAAGTTTTTATAATGCTGTAATGTCAAATTAAAAGAATATTGACAAAGTTCACAAAACAGGATAAAACAGAGCGCTGTATGAGCTTGCAACAGGAAACAGAAAAAAAATGTTATAGGCAGGTCAGTCCTTTGAATGATGGCTAGATGCATAATATATTTCCGATTCACTTTTTTTTGCAGGAATCAAAAACAAGGTGATATTATAATTCGAGGAAATTGCTGTCAAAAGTAAGCCTATGTCTTAAAAACAAACAATTAGGTTGAGAAACTTACAACTGATTCAAAAGCTAAAAAAAAGACCTTACCAGCATTTGGATTTAACAAAATTCCTTCCAGCTTGCTTTGCCCAGCAATCTCCCGGACGCTTACATCGATGGAGAAAAAATGGCGCTTGTCCAGATCTGTTACTTTGACTTCAATAACAGCATCAGCTCCAGATATTGAGACAGACTGTGTGAAAGCACCCGTAAACATTCTCAGTGAAGGCTTGCAAGAGTCCAAGAGGATTTCTCGGGACGAATTGGATTCCATCATAATTTTCACGCTGTGCGACTCGCAGACCCATAATTCAAAATTAGTTCCCTCAATAAAGATCACTTTGTCCCGAGGAACCGACATCTTAACGTCGCATTTGAAGTGGCAGCACCTGTCAGCGTTTCCCTTGCCTTCACTCGCCCCTTGCAGGGCAATGATGACGCTGGAGACTGGCAGAGTCATCTCTGACCTGGCTCGGAGACACTCTGTGAAATTCTGAGTCACGTCGGAAGGGGCCTCAGTTTCGTTGACCCTGGATGTGTTGGTCCGGTGACTGACAGAGTCGCTAGAGTTGAGCAGCACATACGCGCCTTCTACGCCATACGGCGATGAACGGGTTTGCTTTCTACTTTCGATTCCTTTGAGGTCAAAAAGAGGATTCATGTTTGAAACAAGTTTAAGCCATTCCTCCTCAGTTAACCGTGCCTTAGCGTATTCCATTAAATGTTTCAGGAAATCAGAGTGAGCGGAGCCTTTTGGCGCAACAGTAGTAGCTGTTTGTTCTGTGGCTCCACGTTTCCCTCTCAAGCCATTGACTGATAGTTGTGTTGTTGTTTCACGCTCTCTATCACCATTGTACGGTTTGTGTGCAGCTTTTTCTTTCCCTGTCTCACCATTGCGCGACGTGTTTGCCTCCTTTTCCTCCACGATATAGCGTGAAGGCTTTATTAGTGTCATCATTTCCATGTCTTGTTTCTCCGTTGTCCCGTGACCATACTTCGATTCCTTTGTTGTCGTTCTCATGGGGTTTTCTCTGGCATCAGTGCACGATGTTTCTAGCGTTGCGTTGTCTCCAGCACCATCGTTCAACTCTTCTGAAGCGCTCTCTTTCTCTTCGACTCGACCATCTGCGTGTCCTGTTGTTGTTGTCCGTGCCTGAGGCATCAGGTCTTTAAGGAAGGCTTGTTTCCACCCAGACATGGTCATCTCACTGCTTTCCGTGGTCACCTTGACCCTGGGGGACCAGGGTTCTCCCTGCCTGCTGACATCCATCATCACCAACATGATGAAAGCACAGGCAACACGTTTCCTAGACATCAAGACCATACCAGGTGGCTGCCTGCTGTTCTTCTTCTGTTTTCTTCCACGCATATTTATATATTCTTTTACAGTCTTCTGCTGTGGCTGTGTTTGAAGTTCCGTCGCGATTTATCGTTAGAAGTGGCGTCTTCGACGTATCCAGACAGAAACAGAAACAGAAGGTGGATTAATTAAGTTGCGAGTACAAGCATCAGCAAAATGCAATGGCGTTCCTTTCCAAGCGGATGAAAGATCAACTCGGAGCTGAAGAGGAAAACAATTGTCGTTGTTCTCAATGCGTCGTGTTATATGTCTTTGTATAGCATTCCCCCCTCCCCACCCCCCCTCCCTTCACCCCCCCCCCTCTCTCTCTCTCTCTCTCTCTCTCTCTCTCTCTCTCTCTCTCTCTCTCTCTCTCTCTCTCTCTCTCTCTCTCTCCTCTCAGGTTCAGACACACTGCACACGATTCGATAGCAAAATGCGATCCGATCGTGAGCCACGATTCACGTGAAATACCCCCGTCTTAAAATAATTCTACTATTTAATTTTCGCTCTTTATGCTCAAGTAGATCCCAATTCACGAATAAAATAAAATGTCTGATTCAAAAATACCGATATTTCATGAGATTCGTGAACGGGCGACAACGGTTTATTTTAGACCAGTAGAATTTCACGAGAGAATCATGGCTGATAAATGTCACAATCGGATCGCATTGCTATCAAATCGTATGTAGTGTGGCTGGCCCTTTATGGACCAGCGTGATGCAGGTAATCATCACCTGAACCATACCCTGTGAATAGTGTGCTAGCTTGAAGCACCTGCCGGTATAGGCTACTTGCATCTAAAGAATAAATAATGTTCTGTCAACGATACTAAATATCTCTCTCTCTCTCTCTCTCTCTCTCTCTCTCTCTCTCTCTCTCTCTCTCTCTCTCTCTCTCTCTCTCTCTCTCTCTCTCTCTCTCTCACACACACACACACACACACACTCTCTCTCTCTCTCTCTCACACACACACACACACACACACACTCTCTCTCTCTCTCTCACACACACACACACACTCTCTCTCTCTCTCTCTCTCTCTCTCTCTCTCTCTCTCTCTCTCTCTCTCTCTCTCTCTCTCTCTCTCTCTCTCACAGAGGTCTTCAAAACCAAATTGACCTTTTAAATGAAGCATGTGAAAAGCTGTATCTAAATATCTAGAAAGATAATGGTTTTTTTGAAAAGGAGGATTTTTAGGTAGACATGAGAAATGGTTTTTGGATGATTCAGCTTTAGAAGTGGTAAATGAATGTATTTATTTAGGATTTGTATTCACAACAGAAATTAGTTTGCATAAATGTGTGGATGTTCTGGTGGTTAAAGGCAAAAGAGCTTGTGTAGATGTGTGAAACAGAGAGAGAGAGAGAGAGAGAGAGAGAGAGAGAGAGAGAGAGAGAGAGAGAGAGAGAGAGAGAGAGAGAGAGAGAGAGAGAGAATAAGTGCCACAGGAAGCCTTCATCGTGACACGCTTCGACAGTTCTCAACCCGTAAATCTATCGCTATGACTATTGGAAGTTGGAACCACATTAGCAAAAAAACCCAAACATCTGCTTCGTAATAATAAGTTAGAAATGATGGGTATCAATGATGATTAACGGTACATGACATGATGTCTATCTGTGCGCGTGTGTGTGTGTGTGTGTGTGTGTGTGTGTGTGTGCGTGTCTATCTGTGCGTGTGTGTGTGTGTGTGCGTGTGTGTGTGTGTGTGTGTGTGTGTGTGTGTGTGTGTGTGTGTGTGTGAGAGAGAGAGAGAGCATCTGGTTGTTTTATGGCGTTGAGAGAGAGAGGGAGAGAGAGAGAGACGAGAGAGAGAGAGAGAGAGAGAGAGAGAGAGAGAGAGAGAGGAGAGAGAGAGAGAGAGAGAGAGAGAGAGAGAGAGAGAGAGAGAGAGAGAGAGAGAGAGAGAGAGAGAGAGAGAGAGAGAGAGAGAGAGAGAGAGAGAGAGAGAGAGAGAGAGAGAGAGAGAGAGAGAGAGAGAGAGAGAGAGAGAGAGAGAGTCAAGAGACGTTCTTATCAGAGAGAGAGAGAGACCCCAGAGAGAGAGAGAGAGAGAGATAGAGAGAGAGAGAGAGAGAGAGAGAGAGAGTAGTCAACCACGTTCTTATCACGCCCACCTCCACCCCATCGTCCTCCATAGGGTTACTGAAAACGAGAGAGGCCGCGAGGCCTAGTCGTCCTGATTAACCTGACCTGACCTAAAAAACGGACCGAATCGGACCCGAAACGGACGTACCGAAACGGACTCAAGCTAAGGCTTGATATATACCTGGGTTAAATCTCAGTCCCAATAGCAAGCTTAATTCTGAACACTGATTTTCCCGCCCGAAATGTTGCCTTGGGCTAGAATCAGTTTAAAGTTATTTTCAAGTCACTGAAAATTTCAAAATTTAAATTGAACATTTCATTCAAAAGTTTAAAAAAACAACCAACCCCCCAAAACACCAAAGATAAATTCATTAAATTGAGAGACAGACCACGTAAAGTCTCCGTCCATATTAGCGTGGCACATTTCTCCGAAACAATTGACTGGAAGTGGCAAAGTTCCGTGTATAAGATATTAATGTTTCGAAGGTGGTTTTTTTCTTCTTCTTTAAATTAAAATGATAAAAATGTGATCGTTGTTGCGAGTCCGTTTCGGTCCCTCGTTTGGATCCGTTGCGGGTCCGTCTCGATGTTTGGAGGCACGTTACATAAACCTCTGTCCTCTTAATTCATCAGCCCCTTTGCTTGTCAGCATCATCATATATCATATAGTAAAAAGCTAAGTGTCCGTCCGTGTGTGTGTGTGTGTGTCTGTCTGAAACACAAAACGGGCCTTATAACTCCGCCGTTTTTTGACCGAATCGCTTCAAATTTGCTGTGAGCCCTAACGGGGCGATGGCAACGGCAACCGGGGCGGCCGTGTCATTTGCGCGGTTTCGCAAATGCGCGAAACGCGTATCCGCCGGACTCTCGGCGCCCGTATCTCCGGCATTTCTGGACCGATTGCCTTCAAATTTGGCAGGTAGATGACCGGGGATGGTGACTATCGGTGTGCCAAACCGGAAGCGAATCGGTTCAGAAACGCGCGCGCTATACGCCGCTTCACCTTGTCACGAATAACTCCGCCGTTTCTTAACCGAATCGCCTCAAATTTGCTGTCAGGCTTGCTATGGCCCGGGCAAAGCCTAGCAGCAAATTAAAAGAGAATCGGGAGAGCGCGTCACTCTCAGAGCAGCGCCAACGGGAAACGGGGCCTTATCACTCCGCCGTTTCTTAACCGAATCGCTTCAACTTGGCGTTACCGTTACTAGGCGTTACCAGTACGGTGCATTGCCAGTACTAGGCGTTGCGCTAGTTTATATTAATGGTGATTGCGGTTTCAAGCTACCTCAACCAGACACACAAGCTCTTGCCCTTATC
>CM065682.1:73919799-73939799 GCA_017654935.2 Phymorhynchus buccinoides | reverse complement strand
GGCATTGCCTCCAGTATTGTTCAAACCATGTTTGTATTTACAAATGTCCCATATGTGTCTGATTCAGACCAAGAGGACGTAAAACTCAATTTTATCTCTCTCATTCTTTCTAGTTCGACAGGAAAATCGAACTGAGCGTCCAGTCCTTCGGGATGGGGACTTAAACCTAGTCTGAACCGTGCGCTTTACAGCACAGTAAAGCAAATCTCAGGGCAGTTAAAAGTCGATAAGAGCAGGGAGAAATCCCGCTGCATGGTATGACCAAATTGATAGCTAGGTTTCCCAAGTCTGCCCCCCTCCTCACAATATGCCACTACACACCCCAAAAATGGGTAGGCGCTGCGTTTGCGGCGACGCGCTCTCCAGGGGAGAGCAGCCACGAAAGGGACATTGAATCGTTGGACTAGCTTCTCACAACAGGCAACGGCCATACTACGTTGAAAACACCGGTTCTCGTCCGATCACCGAAGTTAAGTAACGTCGGGCCTGGTCAGTACTTGGATGGGTGACCGCCTGGGAACACCGGGTGCTGTTGGCATTCTTTCTTTTTTTCTGTCCATAAGGGTCTCTGACCGATTGGACGCTAATCTCACCATCATATGATTGTCATTGTGACAGGCTTGGAAAGATAAAAATCGAAATTTTGGGTCAATTTTGAGTTATGGGCATTTTCGTGTTCTCTAGCATCTATCTTTCGTACTTATAAAGGATAATATTTAGTATGGTCTCTAAATGGTCTTATAAGGGTTTTAAAACGAGTAGACCAATGTATTTTCTTCAGCAAGGCAAGACATTACACATTGTGTTTTCTCAAAAAGGCTGCCGCTCACCCTACTAACGTTAAATGCTCATAACTCTGGAACGGAAAAAGATACAAGACTGGTTCTTGTATCATTAGAAAGAGTTTTTCAAATGTATAATTTTCTCAAACTGGTTAGTTTGACACTTAATGTCCCTTTCGAGGTGCTGGGTCACAAATACTAAATGCCAAGGCATCTCCACGGTAAACAAATTCTAGCCCAACCCCGCCGGAATGGCATCAGTCTCTCCCTGCTATCTGGCAGTCATGGTCGGAAACGACAGACTGGCACAGAAAGACACAGGTGCTTACCACGCTGAGCTGAGGGGAGAATCGGGGATTGCCCGTACGGCTGTACAAAGGGCTGTTGAAGCTGGTGAGGCTGTTCCACGACCCGTGGTAGTCGTAGGCCATCAGGGTGATGAAATCCACCAGCCTGCCCACCAACAGCAACAACACAAAGAGAACTACACCGACAGAAAACGCCTCACAGAGCAGGGTTGAAGTAAAGTTGAAGTAACCCAGTCAGCACATCATTTTGGGATTATCAAGGACCTATATTTATGTTGCCATTATTGCTACACAGGGCCATTTTCTCAAGGACCTATACCTATGTTGCCATTATTGCTCCACAGGGCCATTTTCTCAAGGACCTATACCTATGTTGCCATTATTGCTCCACAGGGCCATGTTCTCTAGGACCTATACCTATGTTGCCATTATTGCTCCACAGGGCCATTTTCTCAAGGACCTATACTTATGTTGCCATTATTGCTCCACATGGCCATTTTCTCAAGGACCTATACCTATGTTGCCATTATTGCTCCACAGGGCCATGTTCTCTAGGACCTATACCTATGTTGCCATTATTGCTCCACAGGGCCATGTTCTCTAGGACCTATACCTATGTTGCCATTATTGCTCCACAGGGCCATGTTCTCTAGGACCTATACCTATGTTGCCATTATTGCTCCACAGGGCCATGTTCTCTAGGACCTATACCTATGTTGCCATTATTGCTCCACATGGCCATTTTCTCAAGGACCTATACCTATGTTGCCATTATTGCTCCACAGGGCCATGTTCTCTAGGACCTATACCTATGTTGCCATTATTGCTCCACAGGGCCATGTTCTCTAGGACCTATACCTATGTTGCCATTATTGCTCCACAGGGCCATTTTCTCTAGGACCTATACTTATGTTGCCATTATTGCTCCACAGGGCCATTTTCTCTAGGACCTATACTTATGTTGCCATTATTGTTCCACAGGGCCATGTTCTCTAGGACCTATACTTATGTTGCCATTATTGCTCCACAGGGCCATTTTCTCTAGGACCTATACTTATGTTGCCATTATTGTTCCACAGGGCCATGTTCTCTAGGACCTATACTTATGTTGCCATTATTGCTCCACAGGGCCATTTTCTCTAGGACCTATACTTATGTTGCCATTATTGCTCCACAGGGCCATGTTCTCTAGGACCTATACTTATGTTGCCATTATTGTTCCACAGGGCCATGTTCTCTAGGACCTATACTTATGTTGCCATTATTGCTCCACAGGGCCATTTTCTCTAGGACCTATACTTATGTTGCCATTATTGCTCCACAGGGCCATTTTCTCAAGGACCTATACTTATGTTGCCATTATTGCTCCACAGAGCCATTTTCTCCGACCTGACGTCCAGGATTAAGTTCTTCTTCTTATTATTTACAGGAAGGCTTCGTTCTTTGCCAAGGCTGCGAGTGGAGTGGAACTCCCTTCCACCGGAGGCAATATCATACATCAGCCTCGGCGGAGGAATTCAAATCCCAGATCTTCTTCTTCTTCTGGCGTATGCCTGCTACACAAGCAAAGAAGCTCTGCTGACAAATAGTGTCGTCAAATCCCAGATCTGAACCCCTCCCCCCCCCCCCCCCCGCCATGCTCCTCATACACCCTCCCCCTCCCCCCCTCCCCCTCCCCTCCCCGAGCCTTGCTCCCCTCCTCTCCCCCCCCCCCCCCCCCCCCCCCCAGCCCCCCGCAGCTCCCGCGCTGTTCTCGCCTTCCTGTTACCACCCCCCCCCCCCCCCTGTCCAGCCAGGCCTCTCCCTCAATATAATGTCCCATCCTTTTCTCCTTCCCCTCCCCCGTCTCCCTACCAATCTCTCATTGAAGCTGATCATCTGGGCAGCAAGTATCCCGCACAAGTCAATTGTTTATTTGGATCCCCCCCTACGTACTAAGTGTCATAATCATCAAATAGTTGATGGAGGATGCTACGTGCAAGAAAAAGAAAGGAGTTCTTCTTCTTCTTCTTCTTCTTCTTCTTCTTCTTCTTCTTCTTCTTCTTCTTCTTCTTCTTCTTCTCCTCCTTCTTAGTGTCGTCAAATCCCAGATCTGAACAGCAGCAGCAGCGTCGTCGTCGTCGTCGTCGTCATTGACATCATCATTGCTATCACCACCATCGTCGTCATCGTCGTTGTAGTCGTCGTTATCATCATAATCATCATCGTCGTCGTCATTGTAAATCTTGAAATTCTCTCTGTTGGACTGTCACCCACAACCTCCATCAAAATACAATCATGCAATCAATACGTTCTACATCACTTTACAAAGCTCAATATAACGATACTCCTATGAAAATATCGGCAAATGTTAAGAGCTCGCCCCTGATCGCAATTCCTCAATATAACGATACTCGAATGAAAATATCGGCAAATGTTAAGGACTCGCCCCTGATCGCATTCATGCGCAGGACAGCTGATTGGGAGGGGGCGGATCTACTACAGGGCTTTGTATTGACACATCCACAAGTGCGAAACGGGAATGAAGTTTCGCTGCTTTCAACTGCATGTTCTCATCGAACATATATACCAAGAAGCAACAGTTTGCCTCGCTCGAAAAAGGGATAGGGTTAGTATTACGTTAGGGTCATGTTTTTGAAACGGAAAGAACGGTACGTTGCAGTTCAAATCCGAAAGCATATGAGAGGGGTAGCTAAGCTACATTTCTTCTTCTTCGTTCGCTCAGACAGTTTCCTGTCACATGAGCGTAGATGCGTCATGCTGCCGTTATGCGCCTAACTAAGAAATAGCTAGGCTCAGCACGTCCGACTTCGGCGCTGAAACAAATCTTGGTAAGAATTTATAGAGAAAAAAAAGGTAGGAGAATGGACCGGTGAGATAGAATGATAGCAGATGACAGTAAGCAAAGGGAAAAGGCAGAGTCAAAGAGAAAGAGAGTGACAGATTAGAGGAAGTTACAAGCACAGAACTTCCAGAAGGTGGGGGAACTATTTGTATTCATTGATAAAAGGGGACGAAACCTCAATTGGCTTCTTTCTGTCAATAATTACCTCCTTTAAAGGATGAAGAAAGTAAATTACTGTTAGTCCGTTTAAAGACCAACTGACCCAGCAAATTTTTTTTTTACTTACATATAGTACATATCTATATTGTTAAAAACTCGGGACTTTACTGGTGTTGCACTGCCTCCGGGCATTGCAGCCAGTATTGTTCCCACCATCTTTGTATTTACAAATGTCCCATATGTGTCTATGACCGAGAGGACGTAAAACACCATTTTTCATTCATTCAACTGACCCAGCAAGAGTAAGTCCCTTGGGTTTTTTTCTGGGTAGATGTGACCCACATACAAATTCCCTCAACTTCAAATTGAGGCTGCTCTTTAAAATGATGTTTCGTTTTGAATGTGGGGGCATTTGTATGGGAGTCAAACCTGGTCAAAACAAGATTCCTTACCAGCTATAAGAGGGAAAACACGCGAAAACCGTGATTTTGATACGTGACGTGGTGGGTCTTTAACCTCACTCCGTGTTGGGGGACAGTGGTTGATAGAACAGCCAGGGATGAACGGAAGGGGCGGGGCTTCGCCAGGATTGACTGAATGGAAGAGCGTATCCGGGACGCGCGCGCGAAGGAACAGCTGGTGCTTGATCGTAGGGTAAGACGGGGTAAAAAGCCCATGGGCGGGTAAGAAGCCTCATGCCAATCCTCTCTCATGAAATGAAGCAAATTTCAGTCAAATTTTGCCCACGTAGGGTAAGACGGGGTAAAAAGCCCATGGGCGGGTAAGAAGCCCATGCCAATTATCTCATGAAATGAAGCAAATTTCAGTCAAATTTTGCCCACGGTAAGACGGGGTAAAAACCCCATGGGCGGGTAAGAAGCCCATGCCAATTATCTCACAATGAAATGAAGCAAATTAATGTCAGTCAAATTTTGCCCATGAGACGAGTGTTAATGTTTAGCGTTCGTCTCATGGGCAAAATTTGACTGAAATTTGCTTCATTTCATGAGATAATTGGCATGGGCTTCTTACCCGCCCATGGTTTTTTTTTACCCCGTCTTCCCCTAACATTTGCCGTACAGCACGTGACCTACCTGGATACCTGTGGAACGTCATAACCGGACGTCACCTTGGCCTGGCTGACTGGGGCG
Organism: Phymorhynchus buccinoides; assembly: GCA_017654935.2. NCBI lineage: Eukaryota > Metazoa > Mollusca > Gastropoda > Neogastropoda > Raphitomidae > Phymorhynchus > Phymorhynchus buccinoides. Next base: position 73,934,554 of record CM065682.1, on the reverse strand, counting down.
GCCACTGACAGCAGCAACGACGACACGCCATTCCTCAGGGCTTCTGTTTTGAACGCCTGGCGCAACTCCTTGGAATTTTCGACAAGAAAAAGACCCAGTGTAATTGTAAATAGGAATTGTTCGGAAATAACCATCATAAGGGGAGTAATTTCATGGTGTGTGGGGAGTGACCTTGCCTAATTCAATCGGTTAAAACAGGGGAAGTTACTCTACCATCAGGTAGATCCCCAGCTCTCGCCTGTAATAGGAATTGTTCGGAAATAATTAAGGGGAGTAATTTCATGGTGTGTGGGTACTCTACCATCAGTCATGCCTGTGTTGTGGAAAGGAGTGACCTTGCCTAATTCAATCGGTCAAACAGGGGAAGTTACTCTACCATCAGGTAGATCCCAGCTCTAGCCTGTAATAGGAATTGTTCGGAAATAATTAAGGGCAGTAATTTCATGGTGTGTGGGGAGTGACCTTGCCTAATTCAATCGGTTTTCAAAACAGGGGAAGTTACTCTACCATCAGGTAGATCCCCAGCTCTCGCCTCTCGCCTAATAGGAATTGTTCGGAAATAATTAAGGGCAGTAATTTCATGGTGTGTGGGGAGTGACCTACTCGAAAACGACTCTACTCAAATAGATAAGACGGACGAGAGAGAGAGAGAGAGAGAGAGAGAGAGAGAGAGAGAGAGAGAGAGAGAGAGAGAGAGAGAGAGAGAGAGAGAGAGAGAGAGAGAGAGAGAGAGAGAGAGAGAGAGAGAGAGAGAGAGAGAGAGAGAGAGAGAGAGAGAGAGAGAGAGAGAGAGAGAGAGAGAGAGAGAGAGAGAGAGAGAGAGAGAGAGAGAGAGAGAGAGAGAGAGAGAGAGAGAGAGAGAGAGGAGAGAGAGAGAGAGAGAGAGAGAACGAACGAACGAGAGAGAGATAAGGAGACAGAGAGAGAGAGCAGAGAGAGAGAGAGAGAGAGAGAGAGAGAGAGAGAGGAGAGAGAGAGAGAGAGAGAGAGAGAGAGAGAGAGAGAGAGTGAGAGAGAGAGAGAGAGAGAGAGAGAGAGAGAAAGAGAGAGAGAGAGAGAGAGAGAGAGAGAGAGACAGAAAGAGTGAGAGAGAGAGGGAGGTAGGGACGGAATACACAGCGATAGATAGAAAGAGAAGGACAGAGACAGAGAGGCACACAAAAACAGAAATATTAATTATAATGTCAGGGCACATACACCCAAGGACAAGAGCTTATTCATTTGAGCATAGACTATAATATGAGACTTTGAGCATCCGATTTGACCACGGGTGCTACTCTTTCAGTTTTATGCTGATTTCAGTATTTTTAACTTTACCAGAGACTGAACTTCAGGTTTTTTTAATTCATCAATTAATTTTTTTTTTACAGTTTTATAAACTTTTTAGCTGTACCTTTTCATAATCTCATGTCAGTTTTAAAACTCATTTTCCTGATGAAGAGATAATTTAAAAAAATCTCGAAAGCTTGAAAGCGTTGGTGTTTTGTGGCTTTTTTGAAATCATATGACTTATGACTTAGATCAAAGAAAGGGCGAGATGGGAAAGGGCCAATCGGGACCTACCCGAAACAAGGCCCTGTCAGCTGACTGATGAGTCAGACTGTCCATGGACACTACACATTAAATATAGAATCCGTGGACTGTCCGAGCATTTGTAATGCAAATGAGGTGAAACGTCACAAACTGAGCGAGTGTGTCGGTCAACTTAGGACGCCTATTTCGCCGCCATGTGGTCAATCAAACCAGTCGGGGCTTAGCGCGTGATATTCTTAGTTGGGGGAAGAGAGAGAGAGACTCAGACTCAGACTCAGAAACTTTATTTTACAAGGAAAAGAATTTAGGCTGGGCCTAGTCTTCCATTCTGCCCTTGACAGAGAGAGAGAGAGAGAGAGAGAGAGAGAGAGAGAGAGAGAGAGAGAGAGAGAGAGAGAGAGAGAGAGAGAGAGAGAGAGAGAGAGAGAGAGAGAGAGAGAGAGAGAGAGAGAGAGAGAGAGAGAGAGAGAGAGAGAGAGAGAGAAAGAATGAGAGAGGGATGGACTCATATATATCCCCATCTCTCTATCCCCGACTAAGAATATCGCGAGCTAAGCCCCTACTGGGTTGATGGCCACATGCTGATGAAATGCAGCATGTCCGTCCATTGGAAGTGAACGTGCATGTGTGTGTGTGTGTATGGGTGTGGGTGTAGGTGTGGGTGTGTGTGGGTATGTGTGTGTGTGTGTGTGTGGGGGGGGGGGGGTAGGTGTGTGTGTGTTAGTGTCTGTGTGTGTGGGGGGGGGGGGGGGTGAATTATGTACTGTACTGCTGTTCTTTATCAGCATTTTTATTTTTTTTATTTTTAATTTTTTATTTATTTTTTAAGGTAGTTCTTAATCAGTATTATGTATCTTCTTTTTAAAAGAAAGTAATGTTTTATGAATTACAAAATGATTTAAGATGTATATCTTCTTAATTAGCATGTTATTAATAAGTATTATATATGTTTATTAACTTTAAACTTAATCTGCTCTTAATGTACCTTCTCTTAAAAGAAAGTAATGTGTTTGTGAATCCTAAAATGATTTACTATTTAATGTATATTCTTACCTGGTATATAAGCCATTTTGTGTGTGCAATATGGTTTGAGTGTTTGCTGGTGCAATGCGATCCTAGTATATGAATTGTTAAATTTGTGGCAATATGGTTGACGTATTAGTTCTTGTGACTGTTTTTAAGCCCTTAAATAATATGTTGTGTTCTATTTTTGTCATTCTGTGTTTGCACCCGAATGCAATTTCTCTGTATAGAGATAATAAAGATTTCTTGACTTGACTTGACTTGACTTGAGTAAAATGGGCGTCCTAAGTCGCTCAGAGGGGTGGATTCAGATGGGGGAAGGTGTGGGTGGGTGGGTGGGTGGGTGGGTGTGGGGTGGGGGTGCGTCGCGTGATCAGCCCAAATAGTACACAGTGTCAGACCTACAGTGAACATCGCTAGTACAACTTGAAGTTTGAGACGAAGGCAAGCCATTTTGGACGTAGCCTAACTTTCAGCAAGGCCCTATTCATTCTTCGTCGACTCACTGATACCGTGCGTTGTTCAAGACTAAAGGAGGAACAAAGGACTACTCATTTCACCGCTACGTGTATCATCATTTGTAAGTTGGTTTTTGTTTTGTTTTGTTTTAAATAGAATATTGGCTCTGATTGTAATCGTTCGTTTCCTTTCAACATGACGGACGGTCCCACAATTCAGCGCGTGTGACGACAGAGCCACTCTATCTTTGTGTCCCCCCCTTCATTTTTTTCAAAGATGAAGATGTTATTACAAAGCCTATTCTTACAATATGTTCTTGATATACATATATAGCCTAGTATTACAGTGAACACGAAAATAGCTAATTATATTAACAGACAGAGAGAGAGAGAGATATATATATTTTATTTAATCAGAAAATAAGCATGTTGGAGAGAGAGACATGCTCAAGAGAGACATGTACATGTCACAAGCCTGACTGAAACCATCTGTCCCGATGCATTCATGGCCGGCCTAGGTGGCATTTACATCAGCCACCAGGCCTCCGTCTGCTGATCTCCCAGTGGACCAGTGCATATAGTTTTAACCCCAAGTCTTAGGGATGATCCCTAATTATTCTTCAAGTTTTAAAATCAGGCATTGAGAGAGCACACGCGTTAGCGTCTTTTTGTGGCGGATGAGGTTTAGCCGAGGTGTGGTTACTGCTACACCTATCTGTATTGTTAAAGAATCGGGACTTTACTGGTGTTGCACTGCCTCCGGGCATTGCCTCCAGTATCGTTCCCACCATCTTTGTATATATCTACAAATGTCCCATATGTGTCTGTTCCAGACCGAGAGGACGTGAAACACCATTTTTCATTCTTCTTGGGAGCACATGATGACTGTCAGTCGTGTACCAAGTTGTACGCTTAAACGCCGCGAGGCCCAGTCCAGTAATAGGAAGAATAGCAGTAGAAGACAGAGACTCACATGCTATTGTTACCATTCAATGTTTACCAGTTCTTACCGAACAATGGAAGACCGCTTGTCAACGGTTACCTCATGTGTCAGTCACAGCGCCTTTTCACTAGTCGAACTCCCAGGGGGGTGTCTAAACACCGGACACGACCTGGAAATGCCGAACAATACCAGAAAATGCCTAAAGGTGAATGCCGGAAATACCGGAACATTAAAAATAACACACGACCCAGGCCTAGGTCGCTACGTGCCCGGTGACGATCTCAGCCTGTGTGAACGGTGTGTGATGCCACAAAACCGATTCCACTTAAAACTAATTGACATCTACTCATTGAGTTCTGGACTTACTAGCTTGTGGCGGCACCATAGCCGATGAGGTTTGACCGAGGTGTGGTTACCACTACACCTATCTGTATTGTTAGAAAATCGGGAATTTACTAGTGTTGTACTGCCTCCGGGCATTGCCTCCAGTATTGTTCCCACCATCTTTGTATCTACAAATGTCCCATATGTGTCTGTTCCAGACCGAGAGGACGTAAAACACCATTTTTCATTCATTGAGTTCTTTGATTTATGTTGAGCGCTGATGTGTTTGTATAATATGTACGCGCGCGCGCTGTTTTGTTTGTAAACACGTCGATATGATGTGGTATGACGAGAATTCTATTCTAATGTGCGGGATTATAGCCGAACTACGGAAATGTGTTATGTGTTAATCACTTTGCTATTCAGCAATAAACTTGTGTTTCTTCCAGGCATTTTGTGAGCGAAGGTGAGAGGCCACTAGGGTTATGCATGATGCAATCAAGAGAGGTTCGAAATAGTATGTTTTCTATTTCGAGAACTTTGTTTTAATATATATTTTGTGCATGTTTTTTGGTGGTCATTCTTTCTTCGTTTCGTTTGTTTGTTTGTTCGTTTGATGCTTTGTTTCCATATGTAGACTCTATTTTAACGTCTAGTTTACTTTGTTCTAACAGGCAACCGGTCGTCGAGATGACCCTTACAAAAGATTCACCCCCAACGTCTCTTCAGGATCCGGCTGCCATCTTCAGCGTTTTGAGGCCCAGGGTATCATCGTCACCAGACTTCCGCACAAATGGCGCCACCACTACCAGCAGCAACAGCAGCAACAGCAACAGCAGCAGCAACAATCATGGCAGCGACACCATGGTACGCGGCACCACCATGGTACGCTGCAATTCTATCTACGAGTGCCATCTGCCCATCAAAGACTACATGTCTGCTGCGAGCACTTTCTTCACTCCTGAAAAACCGAAAAGCGTGAGCGATCGTCCGCGTTGCCGTCTCTGCAAGTCCCTGATCCCACAGTCGCCCCTTGCTTCTTCTTCTTCTTCTTCTTCTTCTTCTTCCTCTCCCCAAGCAGTGACACTCCCTCCGTCATCGAGTATTGATAGGAAGCTTGCGAGACTTCAGCGAAATATGGAGAAAAGGTTCGGACATTCCTTGCTGAAGACGTCGATGGGGAAGGTGGGGAAGAGGCTGGAGGAACGACTGGCGCTGAGAGGGGAGGTGGGTGTATGGAGGAAATTCGTCCTGCCTCGTCTGTTGAAGAAGAACAGAGATATTATTATGAAAGGTTCGAGATATCAGCATACAAAGAGTTCGTAGCCCGTAGCTGACTGAAGTCCGTTTTTGTGTGTGTGTGTGACTCCCACCCTTTCACCTACACTACAGGTGGGGATCATTGTGAACTAACTCACTCACTCACTGCCTCTGTTACCATACTTTTAACACTTCCCACCTTCCACCTCTTCACCTTCCAGGTGGGAAGTGAGAACGTTGGCTTCATGCTTTGCAAAGTTGGTAGGCGGCGAAGTTATAGCTCTCTTACTGACGTTTAGGCTTTTGGGTGATATTTTAATTACTCTAGCACCATGGGAGATTGGTATTATTCGCCCAAGACATCACTCTACACTCCCACCAAATGCAAAGACATTCACAGCCAAGCACCACCCTGCCATGCGCACGTCTGTTTTTAGAGCTTCTGTTACTGTGACTTTCTGCCGTTAATCAAAGCAATGCATGTGGACTCGAAAGAAAAAACCCCGTTACTCCCCTCTCTTGTCGGCTGGGATGCGACGGACAACCAAGAACGAGATAGAGTGAGAGAGAGGATTTTTGTGTTGGTCCAATGTTAAGTTTTGCATAATTTCTTTATTATCTGTTGAATTTCATCGTAGTTTTGTTTGTTGTTGTTGTTTTTGTTTTTTCAATGTCAGAACAGTTTTTATAATTACTCTGACAATAAATTGATTCCAATCCAGTCCAGTGTGTGTGTGTGTGTGTGTGTGTGTGTGTGTGTGTGTGTGTGTGTGTGTGTGTGTGTGTGTGTGTGTGTGTGTGTGTGTGTGTGTGTGTGTGTGTGGTGTGTGTGTGTGTGTGTGTGTGTGTCTATGTGTGTGTCTGTGTGTGTGTGTGTGTGTGTAGTCTGTGTGTGTGTGTGTGTGGTGTGTGTGGGGGGGGGTCCACAACATTCGCTCCTTCTTAATTGCTCCTCGACAATTGCCTCGCGACAATTACTCCTTGATAATAATTATTGCTCCTTGGGGTACTTGCTCCTGGACTAATTGCCCCTTGAACAATTGCTCCTCGCACATTAGCTTCTTAGGCTGTTTGCTCCTCGGAGACGCATACGTTTTAACGATAATGTTGAATGATGTAATAAATAGAATAAATGTAAGCATTTCACACTGCCGCAGTCTTTGACATTCAGGAAGGACGGAGAGAGAGATTTTAGACTTCAGACTTCAAAACTTTAATTTTTCAAGGACTAAGAATTTAGGCAGAGCCTACTCTACCATTCTGTCCTTGCTACGACTACTTTCTATACTATTACTACTACAACTACTACCATTAAAAACAGAAGTAGAGCTAGACTGACACACAGCCAGAGAGAAGAAGAAGAGAAAGTACTGGTCTCGATACACGTGAACATTTTTCAGTCTTTACCCATGGCAACACGGTTATAGGCCAGTCATAATAGCACATCACCATGTTGCCATGGGGGGAGAGGCAAAAATGTTCACGTGTACAAAGACATTTAAGCGCCTAAGAATAAGTGCTTAAGAAATTTTCTTTATATAGTACTAGTATGCGTCATCCATTCACTACCGTCATTGTTAAGTTTAGTGTGTTGTCTTCACCTCGTCAAAGTCTTTTTAAAGACGAAAATTTGGTTTTATTCGCCGTGTGTAGTGTTTATTTCACCTTCATGTACTTGGGTGAGTGTAGCGTTTTGGTGTTTCTTAGTTCAATTATACATAAATAAATAAAGAGAGAGAGATAGAGAGAGACAGAGAAGACAGACATGCAGAAACAAAGATAAACAGTTTGTTATGCTTTACTAATGTTTACAAGCAAAGAAATGACACACACACACCCCAAAAAAGAAAAAAAGAGAGCACACATGCACACACAGACAGACAGACAGTCACACACACACACACACACACATACACACACACACACACACACACAACAAACTCACACACACACACACACACACACACACACACACACACACACACACACACACACACACACACACGCAAACACACAACAACAACAACAACATACAGTATTTATACGGCGCTGAATCTTGATAGAAATCAAATCAAAGCGCACACACACGTTAGCATTCAAAGCGCATTCAAACACAAACGCAATACAACGCGAACACACACAGATAACATAAATGGAATATAGCAGAAACAGACCTAATGGCAAGAGAGAGAAGATAAGAAGAGAGAGGAGCTTTAATGACGGGGGAACAGGTGGGTTTTGAGGTTAGCTTTGAAAGCAGAGAGAGTCGGTCGCTGACGGAGGGAGAGAGGAAGTTTGTTCCAGGAGGTCGGTCCTGAGACAGCAAAAGAGCGCCGACCAACAGTTGAAAGCTTATACCTAGGGATCTGGAGAGAAAGAGGGTCAGAAACTCAACGTAAAGTGCGAGCTGGCGTATAGATGGAAATATTGTCACACACGCAAACACACACACACACACACACACACACACACACACACACACACACGCAAACACACACACACACACACACACACACACACACACACACACACACACACACACACACACACACACACACACACACACACACACACACACACACACACACACACACACAAGCAAATCACACAAGTTTGTTGTTGAAAAAAAGCATGTTTTTGCTTATACAATGTTCCCATCTGGAAATAAAATTTTGACTTGACTTGACACACACACGCGCGCGCGCGCGCGCGCAAACACGCACGCAAACACACACACACACAACACACACACATACACATACACACACGCACACGCACACACAAACACACACACACACACACACAAGCCAATAGACAACAGAAACTCTAACCATACCCTGAGCAACAGCACAAACTTGGGCTTGGTGTCTGGAGGGGTGCCCGGGTATTCCCAATCAAGGTCAAGGCCGTCAAAGCCCCACGCGCGCAGAAGCCGTAACGCGTTGTCCGCGAACTGTTTCCTGCTGGACTCAGAGTTGACAACCTGCAAGAACCGAACAAATTAATGACGTGCATTAAAACCGCTATATCATCAATTAAGCTTAATCAAAGAATGAAATAGTGAGGCCAAGAGAGGAGATGACGAAACTGAACAAAGGGTAATTACTCTCTTTTTCTAATTAACTCCCCTCCACCAAAGTTGATTACGATACCATTCACCTAGCAGTGCGTGGGTCAGAACCAAAGTGAGACAAGCAAAGCATCATTCTTAAAAAAGAATGTGCCAAGCTCGCCTTTATGACCCTCCACCCACACAGTACACATCAACAATGGTGGAGAGGACAACATACAAACAAATCAACACATGTCCAAGGGTGACAGTTAATTGGCAGGGGAGTTAATTAGAAAAAGAGAGTAATTACCCTTTGTTCAATTTCGTCAATTAAGTTTACTTTTCATTTGGGAAAATAAACATACGATTAGGTTGTTTAAAAAAAAATGTAATGAAAAACAATCTCTATTGTGATCAGTTGACCTGTTTAGGACGCGGCGAATGGCAATAGGTACTGGAACACTTGTTTTTTTCCCCACAAAGAAATTGTCACAAACAATTTTTGCATAAGTAAAAAAATATATGGCATTCTTAATAGAATTGAACATTTGTTGGACGAAGAATCAACTGTGGCGGTACCATAGCCGATGAGGTTTCACTGAGGCATGGTTACCGCTACACCTATCTATAATGTTAAAAACTCGGGACTTTACTGGTGTTGCACTGCCTCCGGGCATTGCAGCCAGTATTGTTCCCACCATCTTTGTATTTACAAATGTCCCATATGTGTCTATGACCGAGAGGACGTAAAACATCATTTTCACCAACATTTGTTGGACTGTACATAGGAAGTTTCCGTAAGCCTTCACAAAATGTTACATAACTCGTCTCTTTGAAGTAATAATATCCTGAACTGTTCACAAACAGTTAACAGACAAAGAACTAACAACAACATATAAAGCTGTAACATAACTGACAGGAACCTATATACTGTGACTACCAAAATTGCATTCAAAGCATACAGAGAGACAGACAGACAGATAGATATATAGACAGATGCACAGATAGACAGGCAGATATATAACAGATTGTAAACGAACTGTTCAAAAACAGAGTAGTCAAACCAATCCATAGTCCCCCATTAAGCCTACGTGAGGCAGAGGACAAACAAAAGAAGCACAAATTCATTTGAGAGAACAAAATATAAGCCTAGGGCCTGTATTCACATTGAGATAGTAATTATGAGACTTATCATCATGGTATCTTAGGAGTCCCTCTAAAGTCCTACTATTAAACCCTACTACTGACTTCAGAGGCATTTCTATATATCAATGATGATCCAAATCCAAATCATCTTTATTATCTCATGACAGAGAAATTGCAGCCACGTGCACATACAAAACAACAACAATAAACACATTTATCAACAACAAAGAATATAAACTAACAACTAATAACACTGCAATGTTGTAATGAACAAACCGGACAAATATGAACAAATCTTCTTCTCTTCTTTTTCGCCTTAGGCAGCCAACTTCATCACGCTGAAGATTCTGCTGCACTTTAGGGGGTAGTACGAAAAAGAAAGAAAATAAGTTCAGCAAAGATAGGGTAGATAGTGAGATAGTGAGATAGTGAGATATAGTCCAGTAAAAGCAGAACGCAATTTAAAAATACATTTAAAATACATTTTAAATCAAGACATAATCAGTTGAAAAACGAGGCAAGAATAACGCTTAAAAATGCAGCAATAATAGTACCTACATCATCTCTACACAGACAATTTAGACAAGGACATACACAGCAGTAATCTATTGCAGAACAAGGGGACTATAAATAGGCTCGCACAAATACAACACTATCTGTATTAATTAAAAAATCGGGACTTTACTGGTTTCGTACTGCCTCCGGGCATTGCCTCCAGTATTGTTCTCACCATATTTGTATTTACAAATGTCCCATATGTGTCTGATTCAGACCAAGAGGACGTAAAACCTCTATTTTCGCTCGCGCACAACCCGACGCATTTCCCAACCGGGAGTCCGTAGTGAGAGGGTCTCTCTCTCTCTCGCTACGCGATGACCCGATGCAATGGTGGCAGTTGCATCGAAGTCTTGCTGTGTGGCAGCCAGCGAGAAGGGCGACGCCGGATCTCCTCCCTCACCATGGGAGTTGAACGACTTGCGGACGGGATGGATCGACGGGCACCAACTTGGATCGTCTCTGCAGTATGCCGATGCCCAGTGGACGTTACGGGCGGGAGAACTTGGGCAGCTACCGCCTGTCTACTGGGGGTATTCACATCCGCCTGCAGAGAGGGCTCGACTTGGCTGCGTGTCTACCAGCCCGCCCGCAACGACATCGACTCCCCGGTATGGAGCAGGTCGCCCTGTGGTCCTGACGACGGCCTTAGGAGGAAGAAGACCATCTACAGCAGGAGCTATCTTTGACGCCAACGCCAACGGCAGCGACAAGCTTCATCAGATGCTCGCATCTATGCACCAAAATTCAACGATGCTAACATCAGCATCATGCAACAGTTCCAGACTCGGATCCCCGTCCGAGATGTTCCCGCAACCGACAGCGTTATCCGCGATTCCAGGGTGCGCAATGTGTTCCGTGTCATCGAAAGACGACGTATGCCACGTCACGAACTCTACTTTCATCATTCAACGGCCCCCATCATCATCATCATCCAACGAGAAGACTACCCAGCCTTCATGCAGAACGTCCATAAGGACCTACGGTCAATTGGACGCAAATCTCACCATCTTAAAAAAAACAAAAACAAAAAAACAAAAACAAAAAAAAACCCGACGAATATTCTGATCGCTTCTCTGCCTTTTGGCTAAGACAGTGATTCAGGAATATAAATTTTTGTTTATATCCTGGTTGGTTTGTTCAGCCCGTCGTACATGGCGAAAGCCGATACGCGACGTTAAACTGAACTTCCATCCCACAACCCCAACGAAATGGACAGGCTGCTCAGCAAGACAATCACTCGATGCAGTACATTAAAACCCTTTGACCGCCAACGTCGCAATTTTGCACCAGAAATATTTAAACACCCATGTCATTAAAACCCTTGAAATCAGGCTCTGTTATTCAATGATATTGTGTTCCTAAATATGGGCAGTAAAGATTGACCCTATTCTGAATGTGTCACAGAGAAATCCCACAGTAATGCAGACGAAATCTTTTCTGTAGCCAAGTAAACTTAATTGAAAATTTTGGCTCAAAGATGGCTGGCGGTGAAAGGGTTAGGAGTTCAACAGATGAATTGATCTTGGTAAGAAAGTTGTCTGTGCTCTTTTTTTCAGTTTTAGAGTTCTATAGGTCAAGACGGGATAAAAAGCCCATGGGCGGGTAAGAAGCCCATGCCAATTATCTCATGAAATAAAGCAAATTTCAGTCACATTTTGCCCATGAGACGAGTGTTAATGTTTAGCATTCGTCTCATGGGCAAATTTGACTGAACATTTTCCATGGGCTTTTTACCCCGTCTTACCCTATCATCGGCCCGATGGTAACACTAGGGGAAGACGGGGTAAAAAGCGCATGGGCGGGTAAGAAGCCCACCCCAATTATCTCATGAAATAAAGAAACATTCAGTCAAATTTGCCCATGAGACGAATGCTAGACATTAACGCTCGTCTCATGGGCAAAATGAGACTGAAATTTGCTTCATTTCATGAGATAATTGGGGTGGGCTTCTTACCCGCCCATGCGCTTTTTACCCCGTCTTCCCCTATCTCAATGTGAAACACAGGCCCTACTGTATTTTTCAACGCAACCAAGAAAAAATTACTGCACCGAGATGTCACCCTACCTGCACAAAATCCTCGTTGCCCCGGACCGACCCTCCCACACTGAGCAACGTTTTGAGCCCCCGGTCGATCTTCTTCAGAGCGTTAAACTGACGGTAACGCTCCACCTCGTCCTCTGGGCCCTCGGCCAGGCGAGTGACGAGCGGGCCCAGGGAGTGATTGTTACTGTGGTGGTGGCGCTGGATCGTGGCGAAGGCGTAGATGAGGTGCGTGCACAGGCTGGGATCCACGTCCGTCAGGGTGAAGCGGGCCCCGGCTTCCTGGAGGTCCCGGGACCAGTTGGTGAAGTAGCACACCCTTCTGAAGGGAGAAGCTGGATGAGTAAGGCACACAAAAAAAATCGAAAAAATATTTCAATAACAACAAATAACAAGTGCAACGCCGAGCGGCTGCAAAGTCCCCTCGCAGCATCGCAGAGCTACTCCGAAATCGGAATGTGTCGGTTGTACACATACATAAAAACGCATCAAAACAGCACGTAACTGAATAGGTTTTTTTTTATATATAGCCTTGGGGTTCGGACCCGTGATTTGAGCGCGCGCGATCATGCGCACACGAGCGCACAGAAAAACGCATCAAAACAGCACGTAACTGAATAGTTTTTTTTTAATATATAGCCTTGGGGTTCGGACCCGTGATTTGAGCGCGCGCGATCATGCGCACACGAGCGCACAGAAAAATTCATGACAACTGTGTTATAGAACATTCATCAAGAAATGTTGTGGAAAAAAACTGCATTGAAATACATGCAAAACTTCGCGAGATATTAGCGATTATGTGTTTGGGGGTTTGAACCCCGTAACTGGCGCGACCTTGACCTTAATGTAAAACTAAATACATCAGTGGATAGCTTGCATCTTGGCAAACTAGTATACCAAATTTGATGATGATAGACTGAATAGTTTTTGAGAAAAACGGACGAATAGCCGGACGGACACCGGACGGACGGACGGACGGACGGACACCGGACGGACCAGACAGAAACAATAGCTCCCCGAACCTTCGGCTCGGGGACTAACAAACCATAAGGCGCTGTGCTCATTACACACACAAAACCTCATGCACTTATCGGCAAACAAGTAAGATTAAAAATAAAATTGTAGCCCCGTCGACAAGTCAAGCAAGGCCATGTCAGGGCTGTCACCACATTAACTCTTACCATGCAATAGCCGACGATAGAAAAACATTCCACTAGAAATGTTCACTACCGTTGAACGGGGTCGGTGGGTGGGTCTCTTCACCACGACACTGAGAGCATTTCAGCATTTCGCAGCCTATTTCGCTGTACCTTCTTTAAGGTACATCCTAAGGTACATAGGTAAGAAAAACACCACCACAAAATGTTGCCTGTCTGTCGTTTCCGACTATGACTGCCAGATAGCAGAGGGGGCAAATACTGTTCTGGTGGGCTGGGCGAGAATTAATTTATAGTGGAGATGCCTGGCCCAGGGTACATCCCCACTCTCTCGGCCAAAGGGATTTGAGGACGAGAGTTGGCGTTGGGAAAGGTCCCCAAAGGCCAACCCATCCCTTTGGCTGCAGCACCAGAGCCGGTGCAAGGACCCTCCTCGTTCGAGAGTCATAGTCTTCCACGAAAGACTAAGCTGTAGCATGATATTCCAATACTGTAGAATATCATTTATAGTGCAGCTCTCATTTACTATTGGCCCTTTCTACAGGCTGATGTCAACCAGTGATAGAAGCCGTTTGAAAATGTACAGAGAACAACAAAGGTTTAAAGAAAGTCGCATAAGAAGAAACATAAAAAAACTAAAAAAACACCAACCAATCAACCAACCAACCAACCAACCAACCGACCAGCCAACCAACCAACCAACGAGCCAACCAAACAATCAACCAACCGACCAACCAACCCACCAACCGACCAGCCAACCAACCAACCAACGAACCAACGAACCAACCAAACAACCAACCAACCAACCAACCGACCAACCAACCAACCAACCAACCAACCAACCAACCAACCAACCAAACAATCAACCAACCGACCAACCAACCCACCAACCGACCAGCCAACCAACCAACCAACGAACCAACGAACCAACCAAACAACCAACCAACCAACCCAACCAACCAACCAACCAACCAACCAACCAACCAAGCCAACCAACCAACCAGCCAACCAACCAACCAACCAATCAACCGACCAACCAACGAACCAACCAAACAATCAACCAACCAACCGACCAACCAACCAATCAACTAACCAACCAACCAACCAACCGACCAGCCAACCAGTCAACCAACCAAACAATCAACCAACCAACCATCCAACCAACCAACCGACCAGCCGACCAGCCAACCAACCAAAACCCAAAGGAATCAAGACAAACGTAGGGAAAAGAAAGACGTACACAAGTGCGCCAAAGTCATG
>CM065682.1:73897299-73899799 GCA_017654935.2 Phymorhynchus buccinoides | reverse complement strand
GGGAAGACGGGGTAAAAAGCACATGGGCGGGTAAGAAGCCCATGCCAATTATCTCATGAAATAAAGAACATTTCAGTCACATTTGCCCATGAGACGAATGGTAAACATTAACACTCGTCTCACGAGCAAAATGTGACTGAAATTTGCTTCATTTCATGAGATAATTGGCATGGGCTTCTTACCCGCCCATGGGCTTTTTACCCCGTCTCCACCTACTAGAATTTTAAAGGACCCTTTAAAAGAATGTGCAGGGGGTCCCAGGGATGCACTAGAAAAAAATCTTTTTAACATTCGCAATGTCACTGGGACCCTCTATCCCGCCTCTAGGACCGTCTATACCGTAAGTGAAGGAGTCCCTGGGACCCCTTGTTTTGCGGGACGATTGGGAGCCGCCCTGCACATTCAAATTCAAAATGACTTTATTATCATCTCCCAAGGAGACATTTTCGTCCAGGGTGTCGTACAAACAGATACACTGACATTCAGCATGCAGAAATATCAGCACGTTTTTTTAGGGGATGACAAGTCACACGGGTATTACGAAGATGAATGAGCATTACGAAATGCATAAGGACTCAAGGGTCCGCTACACTGAATACGATGCGATCCGACTGTGACTTTTTTGAGGCATGATTCTCGTGAAACCCTACTGTCTAAATGAATCTGATGGAAATCCTATTAAGTTTTGTTCGCTATGTTTGTAGCCCCCCCCCCCCCCCCCCCCCCCACCCCACCCCCGTACACCCAGAATCTGATGAAATACATGTACTTTTTGGTATCAGACGTTTGATTTGATTCGTGTATAGTGAGAAACGTGAACGAAAACAGAATTATTTTTAGACGAAGTATTTCACCCGAATCACAGACATCGTCACAATAGGTATTAGGAACTTCGTAGTCACAGAGGCGTCTCTGTGAAATTCGGGTTGCTCCCACCTGCATGCGATAGGATCGCATAGTATGCAGTGTAGCGACCCCTTCAGCCTTTGTTGTTTAAAAAACTCAAAAAAAAACCTCGAAAGCTTGAAACCTCAAAAATCCACTCACCGCACACTCACATACTCCACTCTCCTTCAAACTTCTCACTTTCCCGCAGGCATCCTGTCGCCAATGTCGAGCTTCGCGCATTGAAATTGGCAGGCGAACGTCTTTCAATCCACATTGCTACCACCACCTTCCTTTTTTTTACAAGACTGTAGAGTGGCACAGTGGTAACGCGTTCGCCTCGTGAACGATCAACCCGAGTTCGAACCTGGGTACAGGGGATTTTTCCTCCCACTCTTCACTAGGCCTTACGGTCTGAACGTGGAGTCTTTCGGATGAGACGATATACCGAGGACCCGTGTGCCCATGCACGTAGAACACGTTAAACCCAGTAGCAACGAAAAAGTTGTTATTTGGTCAAAAGTTACCCCCCTTCCTTCCTCATCAGTCACACAAAAATCGGACGCCAAAAAAAAAAGGGTGGCGCGACTCTGGCTGCGATGTACGCTCTCTCCAGGTGAGAGCCACCCGAATATTAAAGAGACGCATCTGTGACTGCAATGAAAGAAAATCTGTTTAACGTCCTGCGGTCTGGAACAGACACATATGGGACATTAGTAGATAATAAAGATGGTGGGAACGATCCGGGAGGCAATGCCCGGAAAGTCCCGATTTTTTATATAACAATAACAGATGTGTAAACCGTAACGATAAGTGTGACTGTAAAATACCAAATAGGGGAAGACGGGGTAAAAAGCCCATGGGCGGGTAAGAACCCCATGCCAATTATCTCATGAAATAAAGCAAATTTCAGTCACATTTGCCAATGAGACGAATGCTAAACATTAACACTCGTCTCACGGGCAAAATGTGACCGAAATTTGCTTCATTTCTTGAGATAATTGGCACGGGCTTCTTACCCGCCCATGGGCTTTTTACCCCGTCTTCCCCTACCAATTTATATTTCTTCCCACCTAGCCGCGCGCATCCTGTCGCCGATGTTGAGCCTCTTGCCGCCGGTCTGCGCCCGGAACTGCTGTTCCAGGACCAAGATCTTGACGCTCTGCTTCCTGGCGATGTAGAAGATGCGTCCGTTGAGAAGGTAGGTGGCCAGGAAGACGGTGACGCTGACCAGCAGCAGGAAGGTGAGGTAGTGGAGGTTGACCGCTCCTAGGTTGCACATGCATTGCCAGCATTTGTAGACGTAGGTGCCCAGTCCCGTGACGGGCATCAGGCCGTAGATGAGCGCGGGCACGCCCCAGATGACCGTCAGAGCGGCTACGTTCACCTTGTGTGTTAAAAGTGGACCCTGACGGATGAGTTTTTGCAAGAAACACGTCGAGATCACCAGAAAAACAGCCTTTTCGAGGATCGGAACACTCACTTTGCTCTGGTTTCCTATAAATTAAACCTCCAAAACGGCGATTCCTCCTTGGCGGAGATGCTGGAGAGAGTAGCCATTTTGGATGGGGTGGGTAGATGTGTACTCATTGTGGTTGAAGCGTTTTCTTTTTTT
>CM065682.1:73889799-73892299 GCA_017654935.2 Phymorhynchus buccinoides | reverse complement strand
CGAACTAAGAAGAAGAAGAAAAACCAGCCGCCGTGGTGTAGTGGTTATCGTCGCGGACTACTGGCTGGGAGGTCTGGGGTTCGAATCCCACCAGAGGCGAGGGTTTTTTCGGTCCTGGACCGACTCCTACCCAGAGTGAGTGGCTATGGGCTCAATGGGAAGACTGAAACCACACAGTCGAGTTTCATCTCGCTTAACGGATGCGATTCTGAGAGTGTTGCTCTAATTGCAAGACCAACACTGCAGGTGTCTGTAGTTCTCGGGCCTGGTTAACGCCGGGATATCATTATGAAAGGAAGCGTAGAGTACAGCCCTGCCATGCAGTCTCAGACCGATACGGAACTCCATAGTATCATCATCATCGTTATCATCGGCCTCATTTTCCATCAATCATAAAATTAAAAAAAATGTCTCAAATTCTGTGGCTTTGCATGCCCTGCTCTCATGGTGACCTCAGTTTCGGTTTCCAATCCAGTCTATGCCTTGGTGCGTTCGGGTCAAAGTCATGGGGATCAGTGTGTTCTGGGGAGCTGTCGGTGGACGGTCGTGGTGGCGCCCTCGGAGGAGGACCTCACTCACGCTGGCTCCGCGACTAAGAGAATAGTGTCGTCAGTAGGGGGCTTAGTAGGTGGTGTCCTGAACAGGCTCCACTGAACTCCACCGAAGTGACTCAGCAGAAGTGCAGTGTCTCCTCGGTTGGTTGCCTCCTGACGGCCTAACATAAATTCTCTCCCCTTGGACTGCTGGTCTCGGTTTCTGCGACTTGAACAAACCCGGGTGTAGCTGCGAATTGGGATTCGGAACGAGCGGCGTGGGAGCAACGCCACTGTACAGCCCAGAAGATGGGACCCAAAAAAAAAAAAGAAAAAAAAAAGAAGAAGAAGAAAAAGAATGAGTAAGAACCGTTGTTTGAACCTGACCATTACTTCGTGTTAGCGTGTGATTTATGTGTGATTTATGTCTAAGGCATTGGTATTGGCATCAGTATTACGAAATTGAACAAAGGGTGAATACTCTCTTTCTAATTAACTCCCCTCCCCTTAGTATTAGTATTAGTCTTAGAGACTCGTCTCTGTGAAATTCGGGTTGCTCTCACTTGGAGAGCGCTGTCGCAGCTAGTGCTGCGTCACCCATTTTGTTTGTTTATGCAAACAGTTTTTGTGTGACTTGATGGGGGAGGAGGGAGGGGTAGAATTGTGACCACGTGACAACTTTTTCGTTGCCACAGGGTTCTGTAACGCGAGCGAAGTGCCTGGGCACACGGGACCTCGGTTTTTGTTGTCTAATCCGAAAGACTTAGCGTTCAGACCATAAGGTCTAGTGGGGAGAGTGAGCAGGAACAACTCCGCTGCGTCCAGGAACGATCTCGGGTTTTGTTGCGTACGAGGCGAACGCGTTACCTGTGAGCCACTGCGCCGCTGATTGCCCTCAACGTACAACCCACTATTAAGTGCATTATTAATGGTAACGATTTGCACGGTTGTTGGTCACTGACTTATCCATTATAGGTTTATGAAAGCGCTTTGTGCTCCATAAAAAGCGCTATGTAAGTGTCCGTTGTTTATTATTATTATTATTATTATTATTATTATTATTATGATGATTATGATTATGATGATTATTATTATAATGAAAGAACGCTTAGTAATCCACCCATGTTTCTCTCATAGGGGTCTGCAACGAACACCTTTTGCAAGAGTGAATGCCCTTTGTCAGTACTGACCAGCAAGGGCAATTACTCTCACTGTCAAGGGGCATAGTATTCGATCGATTATTTCCCTTTGGGATCAAATCCCATTTATCTCATTTTCCTTTCTCGCCATGTAAGCCTGACGCTAGGATTCCTCTGCCGGTGAGTGGGGAAATAATTCTAAAACAAACCCCCCCTAGCAGGTGATGTATCCTTGTAGACTTTGATTTGTAGGTATTATGTTTGTATATGAAAAAGATGAAGTTGTATGCATTATGTAAACACTACGCCTATTTGCTCATTTTCCGAAGCCATGGTGTAATGAGAGACTTAGTGCGATTTTTCTCACGCCAGAGGGCATGACGCTCGTGTGGGGCTAACCCTCTCTATATTCTTAGTTGGGGATAAAGAAAATGAGAGAGAGAGTGAGTAGTCCTACCATCTCTCTCTCTCTCACTACGCCCAAGTAAGAAAATCGCGTGATAAGCCCCTAGTGCATTGACTGCCCTCTGGCGTAAAAAATATCGCCATAGGTTGAACATTGGATTGTTAATAAGCTGTTCATACTTATTGATGATGTTCGCACACATTTTTGTTTGCATGTGCGAATCATTGAAGAAAAGAGAACATTCTTTGCAAGGGCCAAAACAAAAGGAAAAAGAAGAAGATTCTTCTGTTTCTTTATTATATGTTGGAGGAAATAGGAATGCAGATAATTTACATAAAAGTATAATACATCTGCATTCGTTTCACCCTTTCACTCTGCAACCGATTTCTTGACAAAGTCGCCTTTTTTGAAACGTCGCGAAT
>CM065682.1:73862299-73884799 GCA_017654935.2 Phymorhynchus buccinoides | reverse complement strand
CCGTGCAACACGAGATTATTACTACAACCACCCAATCAGATCAAATGATAGAGCGAGAATCGTGCTTCGTGTGATCACCGTGTTCACCTTGTCTTTCATTGCGAACTTGGCTATGCCACAGTCAACATCGCTGGGATATCTATTACAGCTTGACAAATTCGACCATGTTTTTACTTCAGGTGAGCACACATTTCTTTAAAAAAAAGCCCAAAACAGAAGCGTAACTTAAGAAAAAGAAAGAAACACAGTGGCTACGGGTACGGCGTTGCGGCAACTCTCAGACCATGTTCAGGTATAGTAACTCTTCCTAGTAGAATTTTTCGTCAACAAAATGCATTTTCTTATTTCGTATAATTATGTAGTAGTAGTAGTAGTAGTTAGGGACAGAACAAGCCGTGAGGCTTTTTAGGAGTCCCATCGTTTTAAACTTTGGCAGGTATTATATAGGTCAAGGTTTATAGGGCTAAAAATTTTTCCTATAAAATAAATTAATCAAAGCTTCTAAATATACTAATAAGTTTTGGAAATTCATCAAGACGATTTTTGAAGATGTTAGTATTTGGTGCACATTTTAACTCAAAAGGAAATTCATTCCACATGTTAGCAACTCTGTTACTGAAAACATTTGTTCTAATATTAGTATTACACCTTTTGATAAATATCTTCCCATCAGAATTTCTTGTTAGATTATACTGTGGTGATTCAAAAAATGTATCCCATGACAAATCAATATGGCCATTGAATAATTTGTAAGTTTCAATAAGATCCCCCCTAATTCTTCTTCCCTTTAATGAATATATTTAGCGCATCTTGGTAAGGAATAGGGTTAGGGATAGGGTTAGGGATAGGATTAGGGATAGGGTTAGGGATAGGGATAGGGTTAGGGATAGGGTTAGGAACACGTCAGAGTTAATGTTAGTAGTTTTTTTAAAGAGATTTCTTCTTCTTCTTCTTCTTCTTCTTCTTCTTCTTCTTCTTCTTCTTCTTCTTCTTCTTCTTCTTCATCACGTTGAAGATTCTGCTGCACTTTAGGGGGTAGTACGAAAAAGAAAGATAATAAGTTCAGCAAAGATAGGGTGGAAAGTGAACTGATGAGATATTATGGGGAGAAGATAACGCATTTGCGCACAATTTATGCGTCCCGTGATTGAGCGCCGTACCCGTAGCCAGGAGAATGTGAAATACGGGCCCGTACCCCGAGCCTCTGCCAAAAGGAAAGGATAGGATAGAATTGACTGACAATGCAACATTTTGTTTCTCTCTTTTTGCGAACTGTCTCCGAATTGAAAATGTTCAGGCAAAGTTGTATTAGACCCCCCCCCCCCCCCCCCACACACACACACACTCATGTTTATGACTCTCGATCTCAAAGTCTGGCTCTTTCAGTTTCATGACAATAACCCTACGAACGTTCGTTTAACGTCATCGGGTCTGAAACATGCACATATGGGAACATTGTGAACTATGGATATAGTGGGACGATTCTGGAGGTACTACAATACCAGAAAGTCACGATTTTTTAAAAGGTTTCTCGCTCCAGCAAATATAAATCGTCGCAGGAGCCAACCCACCAAGTATGAAGGCTTCCAGTTCACAAACATCCTCGAAAAACAGGTCATAAACCACTCGCGTGACTGCTGTGGAGTGGAACAAGTTGAGCGAGGCCACCATCAACGCAGGCTCTATCAGCGCATTTACATCAGCGGTGATCAGATCTCCATCTGAGCCTGCCCCAACTGACCACTAAAATTAGATTCCC
Organism: Phymorhynchus buccinoides; assembly: GCA_017654935.2. NCBI lineage: Eukaryota > Metazoa > Mollusca > Gastropoda > Neogastropoda > Raphitomidae > Phymorhynchus > Phymorhynchus buccinoides. The sequence continues at coordinate 73,883,040 of CM065682.1, read as the reverse complement.
CCCCTCCCCCTCCCCCCCTCCCCCTTCTCCTCCCCTCCCCCTCTCCTCCCCTCCCCTTCCCCCTCTCCTCCCCTCCCCCCTTCCCTCCTCCTCCCCCCCTTCCCCCTCCCCCTTGTTGCTGGAAGTGGGGCCTGTTCCTTCCCGGCTGAACTGGGGGGTTTAATGGTCTTAACCCAGTGCAAGCTTTAAGTCTTTATCTTTCTATGTTTTCTGTAGGTACATACGCCCTCCTAGTTCCGTCGCAACTATTGCCAGTATTGGCACATGCGACGTACTGATCCTGAAAATCCCAATCCCCTACTAGCCCTTTCCAGAAGAATGGCATAACGTTGCTTCTCGGTTTCTTACTGAAACTATTCAATGCGGACATTTGTGTGTGTGTGTGTGTGTGTGTGTGTGTGTGTGTGTGTGTGTGTGTGTGTGTGTGTGTGTGTGTGTGTGTGTGTGTGGTGTGGTGTGTGTGTGTGTGTGTGTGTGGTGTGGTGTGGTGTGTGTGTGTGTGTGTGTGTGTGTGTCTGTGTGTGGTGTGTGTGTTAAACTACAACTGTGCCAGACATGTTATCTTGCCCCAGAAAAGGTTTCATGAATGAAAGTGACGAAAACGAAAACAAAAATTGAATATTGAACTGTTCGTGACGATGCAATGTTCCGGTTTTTGTTGTTTTTCCAAGTCCACATTTTCACCCGTAATAAGGGAGATCATCTGATGACAAACGAGTGAAAAAGGTGTCCCTTTCCGTCATCGGATGACCTTTTCCTGTGGGCGAAAATGTGGATTTTGCCCAATTATTGACCTTTCTTTTTCAGTACTGCATGAAATGGGAGGCAGCTCAAACTCTTAGTTTAGTTCTTTTTTTTAAAGATTGTATTTCCCATTTCTGTACTTTCAAGTAGGATATAATTCTGTCACCCTTGTCGTGTTTGTTCCTCACATTATTCTCAATGTCTGTCTCAGGTCTTCTCAGGGACAACTTGCAAGACGTGTAAGGTGCTTTCCCTAGTAGTGCTGAAGGGCCCCAGAAAAGCACCAGCCAGCCCCCACCTGCCCTACCAACACTAGAGGAGCTCCGGGAGGTGAAAGGAACGGCCGACACCTAAAACCATCAGTGGAAGATTACCCGTTGTCTGATCTGGTTCCGGGAATGGACAAGGATGACAGTAAAACAAGCCCTTACTCTCGCTACGATCACTGAACGATACTAACCCCAGGAAGCGGGGATCCACAATCACACAGACGGATCAGCCAATACTTAGGTTGTGTAGCCATTTTGAACTGAGCATGCCATAAGCCTTTCTTGTTGTCGCTTCAGTTAATGTTGCTGCGTGTGTCCACGTTTCTTTCGAAAATGAATCGTTTAAACTAGACCAACCCCGTGGCGGATGGAGGAGTCAGGTCATTCTAGCCAAATTCCCCATTCGGTGGAGAGACCGCAGCTCGCAGTGTTGCCCCAGGGAAGCACTGCACAAACTACAGAGCCGAAAGGAAGAAGAAGAAGAAGGAGAAGGAGAAGAAGGAGAAAAGAAGAAGAAGAAGAAGGAGGAGAAGAAGAAGAAGAAGGAGGATGAGAAGAAGGAGGATGAGAAGAAGGAGGAGGAGAAGAAGGAGGAGGAGAAGAAGGAGAAGGAGAAGGAGGAGGAGGAGAAGGAGGAGAAGGAGGAGGAGGAGGAGGAGGAGAAGGAGGAGGAGAAGGAGGAGGAGAAGGAGGAGAAGGAGGAGGAGGAGGAGAAGGAGGAGAGGAGGAGAGGAGGAGAAGGAGGAGAAGAAGGAGAAGGAGGAGGAGAAAGAGGAGGAGAAGAAGAAGAAGAAGAAGAAGAAGAAGAAGAAGAAGAAGAAGAAGAAGGAGGAGGAGAAGGAGAAAGAGGAGGAGGAGGAGGAGAAGGAGGAGAAGGAGGAGAAGGAGAAGGAGGAGAAGAAGAAGAAGAATGAGGAGAAGGAGGAGAAGGAGGAGAAGGAGAAGAAGGAGAAGGAAAAGAAGGAGAAAAAGAAGAAGGAGAAGGAGAAGAAGAAGAAGAAGAAGAAGCCCCCATGCAGGCTGCCCCCCATCATTCAAGATTCGGACGATGATAACTCCTATCAAGTTGTCTTCTTGTCTATATGTCCTCTCCTATACTGCAGGCATTCAAAAACAACAAACAAACTGCCACCCTTGACCAAACAGAGCCCTACAGAAAGTTGCCACCACAAGACGAGCGGTGCTGCAGTGGATACTGGCCCACTAGTGGGATACCAGGGAATGAAGTCTGCGGATTGCTTGGCCAAAACATAGTCGCTACCAAGACAAAATCAACATAACAGCTTCATCAGGACAACCACAAAGCCAGAACTGTCAAAGGACGACTCATCTCCTGTTGCGGACAAGACGATCAGACCACAGAGCATCTTCTGCAGAGATGTGCTATCTACGAAACCTCCAGACAAGAAGTGGGGTAAGTAGGCCTAGTAGTAGTAGTAGTAGTAGTAGTAGTAGTACTAGTAGTAGTAGTAGTAGTAGTAGTAGTAGTAGTAGTAGTAGTAGTAGTAGTAGTAGTAGTAGTAGTAGTAGTAGTATGTTCACACAAAAATAAGGGTCAGCTGATGGCAAAGAATTTAGGCTATCGTGCATTTTACTCACCCTCAATATATTTCTTCTTCTTTTTTTAAAATATTTTTTAATTTTTTATTATTTTTACTGTGAAGCAACATTCTGCCAGGTGTTTTTGTGTGGGGGAAAGGGATTAGGGTGAGGATCAGCCTGGGTTTGTTACTTCCATAAAACTGAAAGGAGCACTATTTTGAGGTTGAGGCACGTCAACGTGAGAGGGGGTCACTTTGCTGGCATTTCAAAATGAACATGCTGTCAGGAAAATAGGGGTCAGGGATTGGGGTGGTGGTGGAGGGGGGTAGGGGGGGAGGGGGGGGGGGGGGGGGGGGGGGGGGTAGGTATTAGGTATTAGTTACTTTATAGTCACAGAGGCGTCTCTGTGAAATTCGGGTTGCTCCCACCTGGAGCCAGAGGCGCGCCACCCCATGTTTTAAAAACAATTTTGCATGCGATTTTCGTGTGATTGATGAGCAAAGGGTGGGTTGGTAATTTTTGACCAAATGACAACTGTTTCGTTGCCACTGGGATTAACGTGTGCTAAGCGCATGGGCACACGGGACCTCGGTTTATCGTCTCATCCGAAAGACTCCACGCTCAGACCGTAAGGCCTAGTGCAGAGTGAGAGGAAAAAATCCCCTGTACCCAGGTTCGAACTCGGGTTTACTTGACACAAGGCGAACGCGTTACCTCTGTAGTGAGGTAGTGGACTTGAGTGTATGTTGTGGGAGGAGGGTGGGGTGGGGTGAAAAGCTTTAGTAGGGTGCCGTCCGTTTCGCCAACTCTTAGATGCGGTGCATCTCAATTGCACCTGTGTTAATCACCCCTATGCTCAATTGCGCCTGTGCCAGTTGCACCCGTTGTAGTCGTCAATCACGTGTTAAAACGGTTGAAATAAGAAAACTAGAGAAAACAAGACAGCGGAAGTTTTGCAAATATATTATGTTGTATAGAATGTTGACCCGCGTAGAATGTATGCATTCCACGGCCTAAAATATAGAATGTGTACATTCTATGGGTTTTTTGGGTAGAAAGTTGACGTCGGTATGGCCTAAAATATAGAATGTGTACATTCTATATTTTTTTGGTAGAAAGTTGACGTCGGTATACTTTCTATGGGTTTTGTTGTAGAATGTATACATTACACGGGCTGAAATAGAGCCCGTCAACATTACACGGCCAAAAGTGTAGAAAGTAAACTAGATTTGAAACAGGGGCGTCTTAACATTACATAGCCAAATTTGTAAATATTCTATAATGTTGCTGTAGAAAATGTGCATTCTGTGTTTCATTTTCATAGAATGTATATATTCTATGAACCAGTCGTAGAGTGCATACATTCTACAATCTCATCATAGAATGTATACATTCTACGCGGGTCAACATTCTATACAACATATACATTGAGATTTTGTTGCAAAATGTAGAGCTAGCGATCATCATTCTAAAAGATTCAGAAAACAGAATTTGAATAACTTTTTGTCCGTCACATTGCGGTAAGCGGCGTCTGTTACTTTTTTGTTTTGTTTTTGTTTGTTTGATTGTAAATTTTGTTGTTGTTCTTTGCCGATCTACGATCGCAAAGGAGTATGAATTCGTTCGTGTATGTTTTTCTCTCTCCTTTTCCCCCCCTTTCTGTCTGTCCCAAGGATATCTCCCGAACCGCTTGACAGAATCGCTTGAAATTTTGTGTGGTGGTGTGTCACCATGAGAGGAAGGCATCCCCGCATAAATTATCGCCGTCGTGACTGTGACCTTGGTGTATGACATTGAAAACCGAAAATCTTTAAGGGGCCATAACTTCCACACCGTTGGACTTAGTCTTCAAACTTGGCTTGTATGTGCATTGATTGGTATATGGCGATTCTGATGATGGGATACTGATCAAGGTCAAGGTCAAGGTGAAGGAGATCGGTAGGCCTTGTTTAGTTTTGATTTTACAGTCATCTGAAGTTTGACTTCCAAGATACGTCAATAGTGGAAGCCAGGCGCAATTGATGTACATACCAGGATTGGCGCCATAGAATAATTCTCAAACATGCGCAATTGAATGGTAACCCTTTGATGTCGACAACAAGCTGCTTCATTTGCATGGGATAACAGGGGGAGGGTTGGGGTGTGTCGTTTGTACAAATAGTTCCCCCACCTAGAAGTTCATTCCTTGTAAATTTCCTCTACTCTGCCACTCATTTTGAGCTTTGACTCTGCCTTTTCCCCTTTGCTTACTGTCTTCTGCTATCTAGGTATAAAGTGGCACAGAGGTAACGCGTTCCCCCTGTGTTCAAGTAAACCCGAGTTGCCACTCACTTTGAACCTGGGTACAGTTCTTTTGTTCTCCTCTCACTCTGCAACCTGGGTAGGCCTTACTATTAGGCCTTACGGTCTGAACGTGGAGTCTTTCGGATGAGACGATAAACCGAGGTCCCGTGTGCCCATGCACTTAGCACACGTTAAACCAAGTGGCAACGAAAAAGTTGTCATTTGGTCAAAATGTACGCCTCACCCCCCACTTTCCTTCCTCATGAGTCATACAAAAATCGCATGCAGAAAAAAAGAGCGGCGCGCCTCTGGCTGCGACGCCCTCTCCAGGTGGGAGCAACTCAAATTTCACAGAGACGCCTCTGTGACTATAAAATACCAAATACCAAATATCTCTCTGCCTTACTAGTACCATTCTTCTTCCTTTTTTCTAGAAACTGTTACAAAGATGTTCTCCATGGTGGGCCTAACTATTTCTTAGCGTATAGCGGCAGCCTGATGCATCTGCGATCATAGGAAACTGAGCGATGGAGAAAGAAAAGAGAGAAATGTGCATTTATTGTGTAAGCTGGGACGTTTCGCCGGGTAGGTACCGAATCGCCATTTCCCATTTCGCCATACGGCCAGGAACGCCCTTTTTTTTGGCTCACTCGTGTCAACGAAATGTGTCTATATTCTCATGCTTCTTCGGTTTTCCAGGTGTGCGTGTGTGTGTGTGTGTGTGTGTGCGTGTGCGTGTGCGTGCGCGTGCGCGTGCGTGTGCGTGCGTGCGTGCGTGTCACGCACGCGCGCGTGTGTGTGTGTGGTGACTTTAACGTTGTCTTTTTCTCGGGATCTATGAGGCGCTCATTGGTTAAACTTTGCATACATGTAGAGCTTTCAAGAAACATCATTTGCATGACAAAATTAAACCAATGACATTGACCTTTAACATAATTCTTGTCTTAGCCATATTATTGTTACAGTTTTGCAGTTATGGTCCCCAGATTTGGAGCGTTGGTGTGATATGGTATCTAGGGTGACTTTTACACTCTTGACCTTAACCTTGTCCTTTGACCTCGAACATCAATTATTTGTTTGGGCCATATTTTTTTTATGTCCTAGCAGACACAGTCTCCAAACCTGGCAAGCAGGTATACTAGCTTAAGGTCATATGGAATGCTAAGCATTGTTGACCTTGGTGACCATGATGACCTCGACCTTTGACCTCGAAATTTTGTCTGTCAAAATGTCACATGAACCGTTGCCAGAATCGCTTAAATTGTGTAGGGTGGTGGTATATCACATCAAGCTGACGAGTCCAGTATATAAAATGTTCTTTCTGTTCTTGACCTTGACCTTTGACCTTTGAAAGTGAACAATCTGGCATTTAGATATATCTCCATAAGCATAAATTGAGCACACATATTAACCCTTTTCCAGTGTCCTTTTATATGTATGTTTTACAGAATAAGCAAATCGAAATTTATTTATGTTATTGTGACTGTTTGGTCGTGTAACTTTAACATTGCCATTTTCTTGGGATCTACACTATTTTCAATAATAGAACTTAGCGTACTTAATATGTAAGTACGCTTTCAGGCTGGAACTGTTTGCATGGTTAAATGAATGGACAGATGATGAAACGGGCAACATTTTGGTATGGAGTTTATTTGAAAGTAAACAATTTGGCATTTAGATGTATGTCTGGCTCTTAGATCTATCTCCCAAAACGCAGCGAGTGAGCCTTGAAGGCTTTGCCTCTTGTTGGTATTCAGATAAAGGCCTGTGTACACGTTAACAAAGTTCATTTCCCATGGCAAAACAGCGAGTTGTAAGTCATATGATGACTGGCCTAACAATGTGTTGCCATGGGGAACTAGACATTTTGTGAATAATTAATTATTGTTTAATCATTTCTGACATCAAGGCTTGGATGACTGACAACAAACTCCAACTTAACAAGGACAAGACTGAAATGATTTTCATTGTCCCCAAGAGACTGTTGTCTACAAACTCGCTCCCTACTTCTATCCAACTAGAGAACTCTCTCATTCAGACTTCTGCAAGCGTTCGCAATCTTGGCTTCACACTGGACCAAACACTTTCTTTTCAAACTCAAATTCCCTCTGTCTGTCGTGCTTGCTATCTGGAACTCCGTCGCATTGCTTCTGTTCGTCATCTTCTCTCTGAAGACGCCACCAAAACTCTTATCTCTGCCTTTGTTCTCTCTCGCTTAGACTACTGCAATTCCCTTCTTGCTGGTTGCCCACAAAAGCTCCTCGCTAAATTGCAGAAAATTCAGAACAATGCTGCTCGCCTTGTACTGAGGTGTTCCAAATTCTCTCACTCTACCCCAATGCTTGAATCTCTTCACTGGCTTCCTGTCGGAAGGCGTATCGAATACAAGCTCTCTCTGCTCTGTTACAAATCCCTGAATGGTCTGGCTCCTTATCTCGCTGATCTTCTGAACCTTTCCACACCTCGTAGACAGTTACGCTCCTCCTCTGACACTTCTCTCCTCCAGATCCCTCGTTACCGCACCAGGACCCTTGGCGAACGCTCCTTCTCTTTCCAGGCCCCTTCCACTTGGAATAAACCCCCTTTACCTCTCCGTTCTGCCAACTCCCTTTCTTCATTTAAGTCTTCTCTCAAAACTACTCTTTTCAAATCATAGCCTGCTATATTTTTACTGTGCCCCTTCCATCCGCGTGTGTTTGTATGCCTGCGTGTTTTTTGTGCGTGTGTGTTATGTGTTGTGTGTGTACGTATGTGTGCGCGTGTAGTGCGTTCGTGTGTGTGTGTGTGTGTGTGTGTGTGTGTGTGTGTGTGTGTGTGTGTGTGTGTGTGTGTGTGTGTGTGTGTGTGTGTGTGTGTGTGTGTGTGTGTGCCATCAATAACCACCATCATCAATTCTTCTTTAGTTTCAGGTGTGTTTCCTTCTGCTTTCAAAACCGCTCTTGTAAGGCCCCTTCTCAAGAAGAACAATCTGGATCCTAATAATCTGAAGAACTACAGACCTGTATCTAGCCTCCCCTTTCTCTCCAAACTCCCTGAGAAGACTGTTCTGAAACAACTTAACGATCATCTATCCTCAAACAATCTTCATCATTCTTATCAGTCTGCCTATAGAACCAACCACAGTACTGAAACAGCCCTTGTTCAAATCGTCAATGACCTCTTACTTGCTTCTGATGCTGGTCAAATCTCTCTTTTGACACTTCTTGATCTCTCTGCTGCCTTTGATACCATAGACCACTCCATTCTTCTGTCTCGTCTTGAACATACTTTTGGAATTAAGGGCCCTGCTCTTTCTTGGTTTTCCTCTTACCTTTCTGATCGTTTTCAATCAGTTCTGGTCAATGGTCGTCAGTCTGAACAGGTTAGGCTTTCTTGTGGAGTCCCCCAGCGGTCTGTGCTTGGTCCTGTCTTGTTTACTTTGTATACGTCACCTCTTGCCAATGTCATCGACCAGCACAACATGAAACATCACTTCTATGCAGATGACTCACAACTCCAAAACAGTACAACCCCTGAAGATCTAGATTCCATTCTTACAGAAAGTAACAACTGCTATATTGATATTCAAAATTGGATGGTTCAAAATAAACTTCAATTAAATGGTGAAAAAACCGAAGCAATGCTTGTAGGGACGAAAAACAAACTAGCCTCTGTTTCCATAGAGTCAATCCAACTGGGTAACAATATCATTCCCCTCTCAGACTCTGTCAAAAACTTAGGTGTCACTTTGGACAATACTCTTTCCATGCAGAGTTTCCTGACTCAGACCTGTCAGTCCTGCTACTATCAAATTCGTCGCATTGGCTATATTCGTAAATACCTCTCAGATGAAGCCACAGCAAAGCTTGTTACTTCCCTCATCCTATCTCGTATTGACTACTGTAATGCTCTCCTTTCTGGCCTATCAGTCTCTTCTCTATCTTGTCTCCAGCGTATTCAAAACACAGCTGCTCGTCTTGTCCTTAGGAAGAAAAAGTTCGATCATGTTAGCCCTCTTCTGCGTTCTTTGCACTGGCTTCCTGTCGCAGACAGAATTGAGTATAAATTAAACACACTTTGCTATAAATCTATTCATAAAGCTGCTCCATCTTACCTCTGCGACAATATTTCCATCTATACGCCAGCTCGCACTTTACGTTCAGTTTCTGACCCTCTTTCTCTCCAGATCCCTAGGTATAAGCTTTCAACTGTTGGTCGGCGCTCTTTTGCTGTCTCAGGACCGACCTCCTGGAACAAACTTCCTCTCTCCCTCCGTCAGCGACCGACTCTCTCTGCTTTCAAAGCTAACCTCAAAACCCACCTGTTCCCCCGTCATTGAAGCTCCTCTCTCTTTATCTTCTCTCTCTTGCCATTAGGTCTGTTTCTGCTATATTCCATTTATGTTATCCGTGTGTGTTCGCTTTGTATTGTGTTTTTGTTTGAATGCGCTTTGAATGCTAACGTGTGTGTGCGCTTTGATTTGATTTCTATCAAGATTCAGCGCCGTATAAATACTGTATGTGTGTGTGTGTGTGTGTGTGTGTGTGTGTGTGTGTGTGTGTGTGTGTGTGTGTGTGTGTGTGTGTGTGTGTGTGTGTGTGTGTGTGTGTGTGTGTGTGTGTGTGTATGTGTATGTGTGTGTGTGTGTGTGTGTGTGTGTGTGTGTGTGTGTGTGTGTGTGTGTGTGTGTGTGTGTCTGTGTGTCTGTGTGTCTGTGTGTCTGTGTGTGTGTGTGTCTGTGTATATGTGTGTGTTTAGTGCGTGCGTGTGTCTGTGTTTAGTGTGTGTGTGCGCGCGCGCGCGTGTGTATATAATATATTTTTGTCGTTTATTTACTTATATTGCTTGCTGGTTTATTCATTTGTAAGCGCTTAGGGCTTTTTTAAGATTAGGCGCTATAAATGCTAATTATTATTAGGCCTATTGTTAACGTGTACAGAGACTTTAAAGGGCCAGCCACACGTCCACTAAAATCGCACGACTGTGCGATACGATTCGATCACGTTATCTCGATGCGCCAGTCACATTTGTTCTTGGAGATGACGTGATCGAATCGTGTCGTACAGTCGTGCGATTTTAGTGGACGTGTGTCTGGCCCTCTAGAGCGCTGTCAAGCAGTTGCAATTCGCCATCTTGTCAGTACCATTTCGCCTTGGTACGCTGAATGTCTCGTTTCGCCCGCACCATCACGCGCCTAATTTTAGCTCGCAAACTGCACGTGAGGCAATAACTATGGGGCCTAGCGTGTTTGTCCGTTTACTTTTGAACACCCTTCTCCCCCCGTGGGGATACCGGGGGGGTGTCTTTTGTATGAATAGTGCCCCCACCTTCTGGACGTTCTGTGCTTGTATCTTCCTCTCATCTGTCACTCTCTTTGACTCTGCCTTTTCCATTTGCTTACTGTCATCTACTACCTTTCTGCATAACCGGTCCATTCTCCTGCATTTTGTTTTTTTCAAGAAACACTTTCAAAAAGATTTCCTTCAGCCGAAGTCGGACTTGCTGGGCCTAACTATTTCTTAGCTAGGTGCATAGCGGCAGCATGACGCATCTGCGCTCATAATTGACAGGAAACTGTCTGAGCGATCGAAGAAGAAGAAGAAGAAGAAGAAGAAATAGAAAGACAGAGACAGAGAAACAGAGGGTGGGGGAAGGGGTGAGGGAGAGATGTGGGCCTCTAATTTTATGAGTACGTCACATTGAGTTTTTTTAGTTCCAAACAGCACGTGATATATGTGACTTTTTCCCTGTGACTTTCTTTCCCGTCACCATTACAGAGAAAGGTGTCGTTAAGACGTTCGCCTGCCAAATGTAATGCGTGACTACAACGTGAGTGAAACGGGTTCGAATCCCGGCTCGCCCTTTCTTTCTAGTTCGACAGGAAAATCGACCTGAACGACGAGTCCTTCGGATGGGGACTTAAAGCTAGTCGGACCCGTGCGCTTTACGCAGGAAAAAAATCCCACGGCAGTTGAAAGTCGGTAAGAGCAGGGAGAAATCCCGTTGCCTGGTATGGCCAAATTGATAGCTAGGTTTTCCAAGTGTGCCCTCACCTCCTCCTCACCCTGTGTCTCCCTCCAAAAAACCCAAATTATGTAGGCGCTGCACTTGCGGCGACGCCCTCTCCGGGGGAGAGCAGCCCGAATTTCACAGAGATAAGTCTCTGTGACTGGAATATACCAAATACCAAATAAATAGATAAATAAATAAAATTAAATTATCCTTCTTCCTTTTTTCCCTCTTCTTTTTTCACCACGACCATCACCATCATCGTCGGTTTTTTTCGACAAACTCATTTTCTAACGTGTCTTATTTGGATTTTCTTTTGCAGATGACAGCGTCGAGTAGGACTGAGGAGAGTTCTTCAGCACCACAACACCCCTGACACCCCTGACACGCCTGACACCCCTGACACCCCTGCATAACTTGCCGTGGACGTGTTGGTGGAGACAGGCCCAGACTCGCCCGAAGGCAGCATATATCTTGAAGGCCAGCAGCGAGCAAGGACGGACAGCTTTCCTATTCCGAGGAAGAGACTGCTGTCAAAGCTCTGTCCGAACAAAAATGGAAACGGCACCGCCCAAATTCCAACGAGGCTGACTGTGACCACAAGCTCAGCAGACCCGACCAGGTCAGACTGAGGACTGGACACAATAGATGACGTGCCCACATATGCAGGATTGGAGAGACTAAAGCATGTCCACGCGCGGAGGATGCAGAGCACGTACTTCAGCATTGCAGACTTCATGATGGTTCCAGACAATGTGGCCACAGGGGAAAGCTATAGGGCAACCTGGGGGATCTTCAGACGACCGCTGCTTTCGTACAGACAACCGGCATCTCTGTCTAAAGTGATCGACGACGAAGAAGAAGAATCAGCGGCCAGTGCGAGCAGAAGAAACATCAGACAAACTGCAAACCGTTGACATTCGTAGTGACCCGAACAAGACCAAAACAGAACCGCAACAAGACAATGCTAGCTGATAAACCAACGTGGTGACAGTGTGGAGAAAGAACAGGCGTCTGGCATCGACCATGAACCATCTGTGGGCCATCTGTCAGCACAGAGGATCGGGGAGGAGACGAAGAATCTTGTCGAGTGTGGCGGGTTTTCTCTCAGCAAATCGACTCTGTATGATCTCTGAGATTGACGCGATGTATGCGGAAGAATGTTCTAGGCGAGATCATCTTGCGGATCTTTGGCATTCCCCAGAGTTTAGACACACAGAGAGAGCTAACGATGACACGTGTGCTCGTGCAGTGACAGACCACGCTGAACAGTGTACAGTTGGCCTGGGAGCTGGTGTGGAGAGGACTTTGTCAGAGCACACCGTGTAGGGCTGGACGTAAGGGTGTGTGGGGTGTGGGAGGGGGGGGGGGATGAAGGGTGACCCTCGGACCTACGTGCAGGCAACGACCTCATTGACCGCCTCTCTCTCTCTCTCTCTCTCTCTCTCTCTCTCTCTCTCTCTCTCTCTCTCTCTCTCTCTCTCTCTCTCTCTCTCTCTCTCTGTAGACTTACGTGTCCATCTCTCATTGTCTCTCTCTTACAGTCTCTCAATGTCTCTAACTCTGTCTGTCTCTCTCTTTGTCACTGTCTCTTTCAGTGTCTTTACCACACTGTGTGACTGATGAGGAAGGAAGGAAGGGAGGGGGGGGGGGGGAGGGTGTGTGTGTGTGTGTGCATTTTGACAAAATAACGTTTTCGTTGCCACTGGGTTTATCGTGTGCTAAGTGCATTTTGCACACGGGACCTCGGTTTATCGTCTCATCCGAAAGACTCCACGTTCCACGAATTGACGAGCTTTCGTAATTCCCTCCCCCCCCCCCCCCCCCCCCCCCCCCCCCCCCCCCCCCCCCCCCGTACGCGCTTTTAATATGCCAATACGCGCTTTCGTAAATCTCCCGACTTTTCCCACCCGGACGTTTTCCAACCCTAGGTATTTTCCCACCCGGACATTTTACTTCACACCTAATCATACACACATCTATGTTATGTATGTCAGTCATTCGTTTCCGACCATGACTGCCAGATAGCAGAGGGGGCAGATGCTAGTATGGCGGGCTGGGCTAGAATTTGTTTATAGTGGAGATTCCTTGCCCAGGGTACATCCCCACTCTCGACCAAAGGGATTTGAGGACAGTGGCGCTGGGGAACGTCCGCATAGGCCAAACCATTTCAATTGGCTGCAGCACCAGAGCCAGTGCAAAGGCCCTTTCGTGCGTGTGTGTGTATGTGTGTGTGTGTGTGTGTCTCTCTCTCTCTCTCTCTCTCTCTCTCTCTCTCTCTCTCTCTCTCTCTCTCTCTCTCTCTCTCTCTGTGTGTGTGTGTGTGTGTGAGAGAGAGAGAGAGAGAGAGAGAGAGAGAGAGAGAGAGAGAGAGAGAGAGAGAGAGAGAGAGAGAGAGAGAGAGAATACAGAGAGAGACAGAGAGAGACAGAGAGAGACAGATACAGAGAGAGAGAGAGAGAGAGAGAGGGCGAGAGAGAGAGAGAGAGAGAGAGAGAGAGAGAGAGAGACAGAGAGAGAGGAGAGAGAGGAGACAGAGAGAGAGAGAGACAGAGATACAGAGAGAGAGAGAGAGAGAGAGAGAGAGGGAGATGATTTAGTGTAAAAAGTCCGAATGGGAAAAGTCCTAGGGTGGGAAAAGTCGGGATATTTACGAAAGCGCGCATTGGCATATTAGAAGCGCGGAAAATATTATGAAAGCGCGTCAATTTGTGGCAAATGTCCGGGTGGGAAAAGTTGGGGTGGGCAAAGTACGGGTGGGAAAAGTCCGGACACCACTTGAGAAAACCAGAAAAGAGAAAGAATTATCAGTAAATGTTTGACTTTCTTGTGAACCGGCATAGTTTTTGTCATTCATTTTTAAGCCCATCAAAGGTCGAGGTCACTGGAACCGAAAATGCTGCCGCGTCGCTGGCTGGTCTAGCGTTTTCACGCTCTGGTTAGGCTTCAGTTTCCTTTTTTGCAATTTTGCAATCGAAGGTTGGAATGAAAGTAAACCGAACCTGGTGGGAAATGAGGTCATCCCCTAAGAATGATTGTAGTAGTTGCATGCAGTGAAAATCGCTTAAAGACCCACTGGCCCACCACGATTATGTCTTTTTTTTTCTGGGTAGCTGTGACCCTCATACAAATGCCCCCAACTTCAAATTGAGGCTTCTCTTCAAAATGATGTTTCGTTTTGAACTTGGGGGCATTTGTATGGGAGTCAATCCTGGTCAAATCAAGATTTCTTACCAGCTATATAAGAGGGAACACACGTGAAACCCGTGATTTTGACGCGTGATCTGGTGGGTGTTTAAGTCAAGTTTTTTTTATTTGGTACTTTATAGGCACAGAGACGTCTCTGTGAAATTAGGGTTGCTCCCACATGGAGAGCGCGTCGCAGCCAGAGGCGCGCCACCCTTTTATTATTTTTAATTTGCATGAGAATTTTGTGTGACTGATGAGGAAGGAGTGGGGGTTAAATATTGACCAAATGACAACTTTTCCGTTGCCACTGGGTTTATCGTGTGCTAAGTGCATGGGCACACGGGACCTCGGTTTATCGTCTCATCCGAAAGACTCCGCGTTCAGACCATAAGGCCTAGTGCAGAGTGAGAGGAAAGATTGGAGGGACTGAAATTGTATTTTGAGATAGCTAATAATACGAGTTATAAAGTCTTTAACATAAAGATGATTAACCTGGGACCAAAAGATTAATGCGAGTTTATCCAGTGTCTGTGAGTCCGCAGGATTTTTATGTATTCAATGTTTTTGTTATTAGGAATTGTCTCCTTTAGATAAACAGCGTAACAGGTAATGAAGAGAGGTTTTAAAGACCCACCACGTCACGTGTCAAAATCACAGTTTTCACGTGTTTTCCCTCTTGTAGCTGGGTAAGAAATCTTACGAAATCTTCCTAGCATAAGAGGGAATGTGACACGTGACGTGGGGGGTCTTTAATATTTATTGTTCATGAAAGGCTATTATATAATTATGATCAGATGTTTTTACTGACATTTTGTGAAAGCTTATGGTTATTGATTTCAGCTGGCTGTGTGTCACGTGACGTGGGGGGGTCTGTAATATTTTTGTTCATGAAAGGCTATTATAAAAAAGTATATAATTATGATCAGATTTTTACTGACATTTTGTGAAAGCGTAAGGTTATTTCATAATGTGGACATCAATGGTGATTGTCGTTGGGATACAGACCACTTACCATATGTGTTCTTGCTTTAACCCTTCCACCGCCAGCGATATTTCAGCTAAAAATGTCCATTAAGTTTACCTGGGTAGACAACAAAATCCATCTGCAGTATTGGGGATTCTTCTATGACAGATATAAAATAAGGTTTATCCTTACTTCCCAAGACAATAGAGTCTTTGGATACCAGACCCCGATTTAATGCCTTTTAGTGACATAGGTGTTGAATCACTGTGGTGCTAAAATGCGACTTTGGCGGTGAAAGGGTTAAACTTGCATGGGATCACATTTACTGTCTTGATCAGTCATTGAACGTTCATAAACAGTTGTGATCGTGGACCATATCGTGATCACGTCACATCCTTTAGATGCGTTGATAGTTTTTGAAATTGCGTCCAATGCGTACATGCAATTTTGTTTTAAAGACCCAGTGACGCACCTTGGTTTTTTTCCAGGGTTGCTGTGACCCCGATACAGATTTCCCCAAGTTCAAATTGAGGCTGCTCTTTAAATTGTTGTTTTGGTTTGAATTTGGGGCCATTTATATGGGAGTCAGACATGGTCAAAAAACAAGATTTATTTCCAGTTATAAGAGGGAAAACACGTGAAACCCGTGAGTTTGAAACGTGACCTGGTGGATCTTTAAGTTTATGAAGCGCCGTGAGCTCAAGAGAGAAAGGGCGCTCTATAAATGTTATTATTATTATGATGATGGTGATGTTATTTTTGTATAATATGAAGATGCCAGTTTTGTGCATGCCATGTTATTTTGTGCAGAATGCAGAAAAGGTAAGTAAGGGAGATAGGATGGGCGGGGTGGGATAGGAGGGCGGGGTGGGATAGGAGGGCTGTTAGGGGAGGGGTAGTGGAGGTCGCGAGGGAGGTGGAGGTAAGGACCAATGCCCGGGGAGGGCAATGGATCCCGCCTTTGTGTACACATTGAAGCAGCGCTCTCTTGCACCCGACGTTAGTGCATCTGCGTGCCGAAGCCTCTCACTCCTTGCCCCTCACCTAGGCTAGCTAGATGGGTAGGTAGGTAGGCAGAGGGAGGTTGTTTTGCTTTGTTTTGGGTTTTGTGTTTGTTTTTGTTTTGGTAGGCTTGGAGGGGGGTAGAGACTACCCTCTCTCTCTCTCATGTAGAATAGATAGAAGATAGGTTAGGGCAGAGCTTCAGATTGTCAGCGGGCTACCCGGGTCATTGACCCATATTGATGATAATTTGACCCCTCATTTTGTGCAGCAAGGGGTCATCTGACCCATGAAGGGCTGCAGTAGAATTTAAGTGTAATACTACAGAGACATTATCGGCCCATTATTTTGAAAATTGACCCGTCCTTTTCTGTGGAGTTTCAAAACAATCTGAAGGTCTGGTTAAGTTAGGTTAGACTGATAGGTAGGTAGGTAGAGGTTTTGGGATTGTTGGTTTTTTGTTTTGCTAGGTTTGGAGGGGGGGTGGGGGGTAGTGATTACCCCCACCGTCGTGTAGAATAGGTCCGACACATGTGACATAGCACCACGAAAGGGACATTGTCAAAATGACCATTCTGAGAAAATAGAATTTTTTTCTTTCAAATGGTATAAGAACCATTCTTGTAACATTTCCTGTTATGAGCATTTGAAGTTGGTAGGGTGACTGTCGGCCATTTTGAGAAATCAGTCTGAAGCTGAAGAAAATGCACGAACCTACTCATTTTGAAGCACTTTATGGAGTATTTAGAGACCATAACAAAACGGTTTCGCTCAACTAAAGTTTAGGCTCACCTCGGAGCTGATAAAACATAATTTTTAACTTTGCAAGTCTGTTGAGAAACTCGCCCAGCGACTTGATGTCCCTTTCGTGGTGCTGGGTCACATAATGTGTGATGTTGTACTCGGTGATAACGTAAGAGCTGCACAATAACTGATTTTCGACAGTAATGGAAAGTCGTGGCACAGCCTGGTCTGTTCTGAACAA
Organism: Phymorhynchus buccinoides; assembly: GCA_017654935.2. NCBI lineage: Eukaryota > Metazoa > Mollusca > Gastropoda > Neogastropoda > Raphitomidae > Phymorhynchus > Phymorhynchus buccinoides. Next base: position 73,866,074 of record CM065682.1, on the reverse strand, counting down.
CTAGGAGGCATAGTACTGGCTGGTTGACTTTCCCCAACTCCAGCTGCCTTCGGCTTGTCGTATGCAAAAAAGTAATGTTATGAAATATGAACGATTTGAGTACGGAAAAGTGTTAATGCAAATGCTAACTCATAGTAGCGAGCGAAGAATTTACACGATGCTACTTTTTTGCATACGACACGGCTAAGTTCGCGACAAAAAGTTTCTGAGAACAGACGAAAAACTGTAAAGCTAGATTGGGCAGATGCATCGAACTTTGACTAGGAAGATTGCAGTGTTTCGTTGTCTGATAAATCAGTTTTAGGACGGGCGGGGTGGGAATCGCAATCAGCTTTAGAATGTTTATATAATCTTCAAACAGGTGTACCGTTGTCTATTTAAACTCTGAAACGGTAAATATGGTGAATGCGAGTTGTTGAGGAATCGGTAGACTATATGGACCAAAGTAATGTCTAGAACTTTGTTTTTGTTTTCTTCAGCTAGTCTGTTGCATTAAAGTTTGTCAACAGAAAAAAAATGCTGTTACGTCAGAACATGCAACCCGTTTTCCTGCTTTTAAAATCAAACAAATTGCCAAAAAATACATTACCCACTCTTCCCCCCTTTCCATAGCCCCCCCCCCCCCCCGGGAGATTCAGTATAAATAGTTCCCCCACCTTCTGGAAGTTCTGTGCTTGTATCTTCCTCTTTACTCTGCCTTTTTCCTTGCTTTGTGTCATCTACTATCTTTCTGACTTTGGGCCCATTCTCCTGCCTTTTTCCCCCAATAAAATCTTCCATACAGTTTTCTCCTTTGAGCGCCTCCGAAATCTAATTGTGTTGGCTGAATGCAGCGAGGAGACCAGTGAAAACTGGAAAACGGACACATACGTGCCCGTTGTGGCCTTATGGCCCTGGAACGCTCAAGAAGAAGTCGCCTACTGTCTTTCTGCCTTAGGCCGGGGGCACATTAGAAGCGGAAGCTATGCACGGAAAATCACAAAGTAAAAGAAAGAAGGAAAAAACAATATACGGATCAGGGGAAATACTGCCACGTGCGCTTAGTTTTTTTCCTTCTTCCTTTTACTTATTTACGGATTGCGCGCATGGGATTTCCGTGTCCATTGTGTACGCGGCCTAATTTTTTTCTGCTTTTTTTTTCTCTCCTCAAAACAGTCCTCCATTGGTCAACCTAGCTCGCCAAATTGACCGCCAGGTGGCAACCAACTCAATAGGGGTTTATCTCGTGATATCCTTAGTTGGGGGGAGAGAGAGAGAGAGAGAGAGAGAGAGGGGGGGGGAGGGACTCATCTCCCCCCACCCTCTCTCTTTATCCCCAACTAAGAGTATAGAGAGGATTAGCCCCACTCGAGCGTTATGCCACCTGGCGGTGAAAACAGCCAGCTAAGCCGCTCATTAATTGTATCCTTCGAGCTCCTCCGAAATCGGAATGTGTTGGCTGAATGCAGCGAGGAGACCAGCGAAAGCAAACCATACGTGTTTAGCGCATTACATTCATAGGGTCTGACGCGATCTGGATTAACCCTTTCACCGCCAAAGTCGCATTTTAGCACCACAGTGATTTAGCACCACAGTGATTTAACACCTATATCACTAAAAGGCATCAAACTGGGGTCTATTATCCAAAGACCCTGTTGTCTTAGTTTTGGGAAGCAAGGATAGACCTTATTTTATATATGTCACAGAAGAATCCCCAATACTGCAGATGGATTTCGTTCTCTACCCAGGTAAATTTAATGGCAATTTGTGGCTGAAATATGGCTGGCGGTGAAAGGGTTAAAAGAGGTAGAAAACTAAAGGCAGGAAGGGCTCGTTTGACTTGCATGCACCCTGGATGTTTTTTTCCTTCAGAATGGTGCCTTGACGCCTATTTGCAGACAAATCAGGAGATGGTATTTACTTTACTGAGATTGCAATATCCAAATGAAGTTAAGTGGTTACGAGCAAACAAGAAGAAAAAAACACCTTCAACTTACAATGAAACGAAGCGTGTACAGCACACACGCACGCACGCACGCAAGCACACACACACGCACGCAAGCACGCGCACGCACGCACGCATACACACACACACACACGTACACACACACACACACATACACATACACATACACACACACACACACACAGAGCAAACAAGAACACCAAACACTTCACAGCTAACGCTGCCATTTTGTTTTTCAGTGTGCGTGTGCGTTATGTGTGCGTGTGTGCGTGTGCGTGTGTGTGTGTGTGCGCGCGTGTGTGTGTGTGTGTGTGTGCGCGTGTGTAACAATAACAACAATAATGTATTACTCCGGTCCGTTCAGGCCATGTTTGGCCCATATGGGACAGTGGGGATGGACCAATACAACAAAATGATCAGTTGAAACGGACATCCAAACCACGTCTGCTAAGTCCTTTCGCTGACATTTGTCCTCTCGCGGATACCATGACCTACAACAATCCTAGGGTCTCCCATAGCCATATATTCTTCATCATCATGTCACAACCTATTCAGATCCTATTCAGTGCAAACCCCCGCCGAGGAAGATTCACAAAACCGAAATTTCCTTCGTTTCATATCCGAGCTGTATCTCGTGAACCAGTAGGTAGAATGGCTTCAAAGTTTGTGTGGCAACATGGCGAGTAATGAAATAAATACTTGCTATAAATTATTTTTATTTTTTTAAAAGCAGAAACAGGGTCATTTTAGTCTAATGTGCACATAAGGACACGTGTTTTCGAGAGACACTCTTATAGCTGACCAAGTGTTGCTCCCATACAATTATTTCACACCAAATGTCACTGATTTTCAATGAATGTTTTCATTCACTTTAAAGACTCAGGTTGCAGTCAGCCTCACGAGCAAATCCCGTCGCGCGTATATCAGGTAAGTCTGGTCTCCGTGGGCCACACCGACCCAGAAAAAACTCAAGGGACTTAACTCGTTCTTCGGCAACAGTGGGTCTTCTTGTTTGTAGACCTCACAGACGCGACACAATTAAGTCCCTTATTTTTCTTCTGACTCCCTGTGAATCAGAACCACCTTGAAATGTCCCCACGGACAAATTTAGGCTGCTCTTTAAACTGATGTGTCGGTTTGAACTTATTACGCCATTTATATGGGATAAAAAAGACTTGGTCAAAACAAGATTTATTTCCAGTTATAAGAGACGTCAAAACCCGTGTCCGTTTTGACACGTGATCTGGTGGATCTTTGACTGCCTTTGCACACGACGATCAGTTAACGTGGCCACATAGTTTTTTCACCTCACCTGCTTTGAATGCTGCACTGATGCGTTTACTGCGGAGGGTTCAGTGTTCAAGTCAGGTAGGCACGGGCCCAGATTCACGTCAACGTCAGTTGTGCACTGTGATTCAAAGTTCTCTGGGAGTGGTTCAACATCAACACCGACACACTGATCAGTAGGAAGCGGTGTCACAGCCAACTCTTGTGTTGCTGGGGACGGTGATTCGGTAAACATGGTGAGTTCGTCAGAGATTTCATAACTGACCCTGAAACGTGCTCGCGAGTGTGGTGCTGTCTCTGGTTCCTGGGTGGCTCCTGTTCTCCACCTGCAAACCAAGGAGGGGCAGAATAAAAAACCCACGAAAAAAGAACAAAAACAAACAACAACAAAACACAAAACGCACGTACAAAAACCAGTATACTACTCAACACTTTCTTTGCATCACTGTTTTTTTTTTTTAAAGAAACGCTGTCGTATATCCAATTGACTTCAAGTACAAATGTATCCATCCAATTGTCCGGTCATCTAACAACAAAACATAC
>CM065682.1:73844799-73857299 GCA_017654935.2 Phymorhynchus buccinoides | reverse complement strand
ATAGTCTGAGTGTAGCAGGAACGCCGTACCCGTAACCACTGTGTTTCTTTTTCAAAAATTCCGTCTTCAAGTTCCATCGAGGAGAGGTAAGGTGATCAACTCTACCAGAAAGCCAGTCCCCAGCCCCCCAACCAACCAAGATCAACCCGGTGTCGCATGAAAAAAGGTAGCTCGTAAAAATAAGTAGCTCGCTACTATGAGAGTCTGTATTTGCGACAACCACAAATTTCACTTTTTCTGTACTTTAACCATTTACCTAACCCTAACCCTAACCCTATCCCTAACCCTAGAAAAAAGTGAAATTTGTGGTTCATGCTCAATGTCGCAAATACACACTGTCATAGGTAGCGAGCTACTTATTTTTACGAGCTACCTTTTTTCATGCGACACCCGGCACCTTCATGTTGTGGTGTACCAACTGCCACTATGCAGGACTCAGTACCGCCAGGAGTCTTCCTTCCCCTCGGACCATGAAAGTGGAAACGCTCTTTCGTATCAGCCACGGTGAACACCTTTAAAGGGGCACCCTGACGGGTGTTTTTTTGTAAGAAACACGTCGAGATCACCAGGAAAACACCCTTTACAGAGATCGCAACACTCACTTTGCTCTGATTTCCTAGAAATTAAACCGTCAAATCGGCGATTCTGCCTTGGCGGAGGTGCTGGAAGTCAAATTCTTTCACTGAAAGAGGCGTGTGCCGTCTCTTTTCTAATGGCCGCCTGAGTTTAGACCAAATCGTTTGCACGAAATTTTCGCAATGCAAGCCTTTAATTTTTTGGTTTTGTATACAGTTTATCTAAATGCGTTTCGCTCACAACAAAGAAAATAGCTCCCTTTTTTGTTTTACTGCACTACAATAAAAGCGAAAGCTTCAACCACAATGAGTGGCCTTCACCCACCCCATCCAAAATGGCTACTCTCTCCGGCATCTCCGCCAAGGAGGAATCGCCGTTTTGACGGCTTAATTTCTAGGAAACCAGAGCAAATGTGAGTGTTCCGACCCTTCAAAAGGCTGTCTTTCTGGTGATCTCGACGAGTTTCTTGCAAAAACTCATCCGTCAGGGTCCACCTTTAAGAACCAAATCTTAACTCCATCCCCCTACTACGCCCCCCTCCCCCTTCAGCTCCCTGCCCCCACCTTCCTCTTCGCCCACCCCCTACTCCACCCCACCCACCCCTCTGCCAATCCAAGACTCATCACACCCTGATGTGACCCTCAACCCCCCCGATTTGACCTTATAGCTAAGCGTTATGCGCAGAGCCTACACGACGAAGGCGGATGGTTAATATATTAATTTAACCCTTTCATCGCCACTGTCGCCTCTTGGCACCACAATGATTTAACACCCATGTCACTGAAAGGCATCACATTAGGGTCTGGTACCCAGTGACCTTATGTTCTTCATTTTGGGAGGTAAGGACAGGCCCTATTGCAGAGGAATCCCCAATATTGCAGACGAAATCTTAAGTTTAATGGTAAATTTTGGCTGAGGAATGGCTAGCGTTGAAAGGGTTTGAAAGAAAGAAGAAGAAAGAAGAAGAAGAAGAAGAAGAAGAAGAAGAAGAAGAAGAAGAAGAAGAAGAAGAAGAAGAAGAAGAAGAAGAAGAAGACGACGACGAAGACGACGACGACGACGACGACGACGAAGAAAAAGAAGAAGAAGAAGAAAAAGAAGACGAAGATTAGTTTTATTTTAAGGAGACGCAAACCACTTTAATAAAAACATAGATAAATTTAAAAAAAGTCAAAGTCACTGGCGAGGCCTATAAATAGCCATAATATACCTACCTACCTACCTAAGAAGAAGAAGAAGATAATTATGCTTACTTACACATTTTGGTAATATATCCAGACGATTTCGCATCCATAAGTTGACACACACACACACACACACACACACACACATACACATAAAAACAGTAGAAAGTTGAAACGCAAACAAACGTTAGTCCAATGGAAAGAAACTCCATTCTCTTTCGTCTTCGTCTACATTAAGGGCACAGTTGGGGTTCACTTGCTTAGTAAAGAAGCTACACACTGGCTCTCTCTCTGCAGAGTGGTGGCCTAACTGTGAATACAACTCAAGAGGTCACCCCCAAACGAGTCTCACGACTTTACGAATCAAAGTCTTATCTGAACATGGGAATCTCATGATAAAAATGAGGTCATATGGTAAAAACAACAACCAAAGATTAAAAAAAGGGCGCTCGCGCGCATGTGCGCGTGCGTGCGTGCGTGTATGTGTTTGTGTGTGCATGTATGCATATATGTGTGTGTGTGTCAGTGTGTGTGTGTGTGCGCGTGCGTGCGTGCGTGCGTGTTATTCGCCCCCCTCCCCCACACCCCGCTCTGTCTTTAGACCGATTATCTCTCTCGCTCTTTTTTCTTTTGTGTTTACGATGATAATGGTGGCAAGTAGCTTATTTTGCAATCTGCGAAGTCCCCTGAACGTCATAATAATGATTATTACTTCATTGGCGATTACTGACCAATCCATATAGCTCCCAGGACAGCAATCACAGAGGATATGAGCGATCTGAATAGTTATTCGTAACCGGAAGTAATTTTATTTTGTTGATGGTATTTTTCAGTATTGGACTCCATCGTGTGTACGCCTATTCCCATACTGCTCATTCTATTTCCCCTATGGTCTATATCTCTGTCTTCTTCTGCGTTCCCAGGCCATATGGCCACAATGGATCCATAGGGGAGGACGGGGCAAAAAGCCCATGGGCGGGTAAGAAGCCCATGCCAATTATCTCATGAAATAAAGACAATTTCAGTCAAATTTTGCCCATGAGACGAACGCTAAACATTAACACTCGTCTCATGGGCAAAATGTGACTGAAATTCACTTCATTTCATGCGATAATTGCCATGGGCTTTTTACCCCGTCTTGCCCTACGTATGTGTCCGTTTTCCAGCTTTCACTGGTCTCCTCGCTGCATTCAGCCGACACATTCCCATTTCGGAGGATGATCTGCACCCACCATAACCAGCGCTAATATCGATAATTACTAGAACGTTATTGATATAATTGATCAAAAGAAAATTATTCTTTTCTTTTCATCAAGTTTCAACAATAGGTCATATATCAATCATATCAGGCGTAGAGTGGCACAGAGGTAACGCGTTCGCCTGGTGTCAAGTAAACCCGAGTTCGAACCTGGTTACAGGGGACTTTTCCCTCTCACTTTGCACTAGGCCTTACGGTCTGAACGTGGGAGTCTTTTGGATGAAACGATAAACCGAGGTCCCGTGTGCCCATGCACTTAGCACACGTTAAACTCAGTGGCAACGAAAAAGTTGTCATTTGGTCAAAATTTACTCCCCCCCCCCCTTTCCTTCCTCATCAGTCACACAAAAATTGCATGCATAAAAAAAATGGGTGGCGCGCCTCTGGCTGCGACGCGCCCTCCAGGTGGGAGAAACCCGAATTTCACAGATACGCCTCCGTGACTATACAGTACTTAATACCTAATACCTAATACGAATTAAGATAAAGAGGGAAAAACACACCAAAAGGGAGAGTTTATGGAGAGTTTCTTCCCTTTGTTGTTTGTGGCTCAAGCCACAAACCTGTAACTCACTTTGCCGGTCTGTCTGTCTGTCGGTCGGTCTGTCTGTCTGTCTGTCTGTCTGTCTGTCGGTCGGTCCAAAATTGTCGCACATATTGTAAAAGAGAAAAAAAATACTTGGGCATAAAGTAACATTTCAGTTGTCATATCTACATATCTACAGTCCTTGGATGGAAGTTCAGTTTAACGTCGCGTATCGGCTTTCGCCATGTACGACGGGCTGAACAAACCAACCAGGGTATAAACAAAAATTTATGTTCCTGAATCACTGTCCCAGCCAAAAGGCCGAGAAGCGATCAGCGCCTACATACAGTGTTTTACGTCCTCTCGACCCGTGAAGGCACATATGGGACATACGCGCCTACAGTCCTTAGGTGTGGAAAGCATTGTATACTGAACAGAGCACATGAATCTTCATTTTAAAGCGTACAAAATAATAAACATACGTAATACAGACACTGCAACAGACACGACGAGTATGCGGTGCTTCTTTCGATGAGTATAAGTAGGATAAATAGTTTTAAATGTTTTCCAAAAGATATAAAAAGTTACGAAATGGTGCAGAGATAACATTCTGGTTTACAGATTAAAATTATTGAAAAGCCAGGGGAGGCGACTCAGTGTATGTAATGTTTGGAGTGGTAAAAATACACCGCACTTCAAATCGAGGCTGCTCTTTCAAATGATTTTTCGTTTTCAATTGTCGCACGCCACAAACGATTGCGAATCCGCGCTTGTTTATTTCATATTGATCATAGGGGAAATTCGGACACGTGCGCAAATCTTTTCCCTTCTTTAGTTTCACTTATTTGTGGATTGCGCACGGGTTTCCGCACGGAATATCCGCTTATGTGTGTACACGGCCTAAACTGTCGCCCGCCTCCAAGGACGAGGACGTGCGGATGGACATTAGGAGGTGTGACATTAAACACAGTAATGGTAATCACAGTGATGGGCAACATGATTAGTTCCCGAGTAGTAGTAGTAGTAGTAGTAGTAGTAGTAGTAGTAGTAGTAGTAGTAGTAGTAGTAGTAGTAGTAGTAGTAGTAGTAGTAGTAGTAGTAGTAGTAGTAGTAGTAGTAGTAGTAGTAACAGTAGTAGTAGTAGTAGTAGTAGTAGTAGTAGTAGTAGTAGTAGTAGTAGTAGTAGTAGTAGTAGTAGTAGTAGTAGTAGTAGTAGTAGTAGTAGTAGTAGTAGTAGTAGTAGTAGTAGTAGTAGTAGTAGTAGTAGTAGGGTAGGGACTTACTTTTACGATGGCTTGGAGTCAAAACGGACTATCTTTAGATAGTCCATTGACGTATTATTGGATTTATTACAAAAGCTAATAACTTGTATCAAACAATGACTGCAGAAATATAAAAAGGGGGTTTTGCTTTTTATATTTCAGCAGTCTTAAAAAAAAAAGCCGTCAAGCTTTTTGGCAGTCCCATCGTATCATCCAACTTGGATATATCTTTGATCAAGGTGTAATACGGTTGAATTTTCCTATCATGCAATTTTAATCAATGCTTCTAAATATATTTATCAATTTTGGATGATTATCTAGACGATTTTTGAATGTATTCAGTATTGGGTGCACATTTTAGGTCCACTGGTAATTCATTCCATAGGTTAGCAATTCTGTTAGTGAAACAATGTGTTCTAATGTTAGTGGTATATCTCTTAATAAAAACCTTACCATATGAATTTCTTGTTATATAATAATTATTGTACAGATGTAAATAAATCATTCCATGACAAATCAACATGACCATTACATATTTTATACGCTTCAATCAGGTCTCCCCTGACTCTTCTGCCTTTAAGGGAATAGAGATTAAGATAAAGAAGTCTGTTTTCAGAATTCATATTTCTGCATTTCTTAACAAGCTTTGAAGCCCTTCGTTGAATCTTTTCAATAGCTACTGATTGATATTTAGATTGATATATTGTTGCCATACTCTGAATGTAGATTTACTAGTGCTTTACACAGTTTGGTAAATATGTCACAATCAATATTAATAAATGTTCTTTTAATTAACCCTATCACGTTGTTCGCTTTATTTATGCAACTTCTGCTATTAGGAAGCAAACAGTTTTGAGTGGGAACTATTGTGATCAGTTGCGTGTATCGTTCTGTGTGTCTGTTGCCCAATTATCTATAATAATAATCATAATAAAAAAAGTACTTGACAGATTTGAAGCAAATTTGACAGAGATGTAGACATTTTAAGTTCTGAAGGTTGCTGTCGATACTCATAAACTTGCTGATTGTTGTTCGCTTTTTATTGATGAGCCACGGGGGACCCAGGACACTAAACTAATCATGGGTGAAAATCAACTAGCAGGGGTTCTTAAAGACCCACCACGTCACGTGTCGAAATCACGGTTTTCACGTGTTTTCCTTCTTTTATCTGGTAAGACATCTTAAGAAATAATAATAATAAATAATAATTAATAATGCTTATATAGCGCATAATCTTGCAAAGCAACTCAATGCGCTTTTCACTCACCATTCGTACAGACATTTCTAACAAACTGGCCCACGCATCCTCACCATACATCTCTATGAAAATGAATACATATTAGAGAATGCATTGCATATAATCATAACACAACACACTAACACCCACCTCCCCCCAACACCACCACCCCAACCATCCCCCCACTCCCACCCCATCCATCCCCACCCCCCGCCCCCCTACTCCCCACCCCACCCCATACACACACACGCACACGCGTTTTGACCTCATACTCAACGTCTTCAATTAGCTGGAAAACAAGAGTGGGGAAAGGATCATAGACTTTGCAGAATCTTCCAAGCATAAGAGGGAATTTGACACGTGACGCGAGGGGGCTTTAAGACCTAAGTATTGGTGCATAAATTAGGCATTGAGGGCGTTGCTGAGCAGCAGACAGACATTCCTTCCATTTTTCGTCACCCTCTTGCATCGCGTGAACTGCAGCGTGGAATCACTTCAACATTTGTGTGGAGGTGTATCACCCAAAGAACGCAAAGAAGGGGGAGGGGGAGAGGGATAAGATGTGGTGGGGAGGGCGGGTGAGGGGCGTAAAAGAGCGAGGGAACTTGCCGCCGCTCGGCGACTCGCTCGTTACTATTAGGAAGCAAACAGCTGGAGAAACATTTCTGCGAGCATTATACAATGGCTGTTAGATGAATAATGTAGCATTTATGGCGTCGTCATCATCATCATCATCATCATCATCATCATCATCATCGTCGTCGTCGTCGTCGTCGTCGTCGTCGTCGTCGTCGTCGTCGTCGTCGTCGTCGTCGTCGTCGTCGTCGTCATCATCGTCATCGTCATCGTCGTCACAACTCGTCGTCGTCAACAACAATCGTCGTCGTCGTAGATCGTCTCTCTCTCGTCGTCGTCGTCGTCGTCTCTCATCATCATCATCATCATCATCATCATCATCATCATCTCTCGTCGTCGTCGTCGTCGTCGTCGTCGTCGTCGTCGTCGTCCATCATCATCATCATTATCATCAAATAACAACAACAGTCACCACAACTACAGGAACTCAACAACAATGGATCAGGCAATTGCTTATGCTTTTTAGATCACTCTCTCTCTCTCTCTCTCTCTCTCTCTCTCTCTCTCTCTCATTCTTATTCTCTCTCTACTCTCTCAAAAGGTCTTTGTGTGTGTGTGTGGTGTGTGTGTGCACTTGTGTGTTAAAGTGTGTGTGTGTGTTGTGTGTGTGTGTGTGTGTGTGTGTGTGTGTGTTTGAGAGAGATAGAGGAAAGATAGATAGATAGAGAGAGAGTAGAGAGAGAGAGAGAGAGTCCTGAACGTTGAACACTGAACATTTTATTGTTATTACCTCAAAAGGTCTGATGGCAAGGGGGGTAATAGACAGAGCACTTTTGACTTAAAGAGATATGAACAATTTTCTTAGAGAGACACTAAACACCTTCGCATACTGGAGAGAGAGAGAGAGAGAGAGAGAGAGAGAGAGAGAGAGAGAGAGAGAGAGAGAGAGAGAGAGAGAGAGAGAGAGAGAGAGAGAGAGAGAGAGAGAGAGAGAGAGAGAGAGAGAGAGAGAGAGAGAGAGAGAGAGAGAGAGAGAGAGAGAGAGAGAGAGAGAGAGAGAGAGAGAGAGAGAGAGAGAGAGAGAGAGAGAGAGAGAGAGAGAGAGAGAGAGAGAGAGAGAGAGAGACTATGAATGAAAAATCGTAATAACTCATTCTGGAAGCGACTATAGAGTTTCGATCACTTCGACAGACCAAGGACAGACAATACATCGGCTTCTGCGGAAGCATGCCTTTTGCTACCACACACCGCTGGTCCCACACGCGGTCGGCACCACATACATATCCGTGGATCCACATGGCGCTGGTGCCACAATTGTGGGAATAACGGTATGTGAGGCTAGTGGTATAACTAGTCCCGCATAACCGCTATTCCCACAATTCTGATATCAATTCGAATGGAAAAAAATGCAATAGCTACCACATTCCATAGGTACTACATACTTTTGTTCCCACATAAAGTTAGTTCCACATTTTGTGGTAATAGCGGCATGTGGGAGTAATGGTATGCGGGATCAAAAGTAAGTGGAAATATGGACGTGCCAGCCTAGGTTTTCAGTCATTGTTCCCACACACCGCTATATAGTCCCACACACAGTTAGTACCACATATCAGTGGATTCACATACCGCTGGTCCCACAATTGTGGGAATAACGGTATGTGAGGTTAAACCAATTGGCAACGAAAAAGTTTGTCATTTGGTAAACGTATATCACAAAAATCGCATGGAGTCCTGCGACATAAACCCGCTATTACCACAATCCCGCATAACCGCTGATATAAATTTGAATGGAACAAAATGCAACAGCTACCACATTCCATACACACTTTTGTTCCCACATAAATTTAGTTCCACATTTTATGGTAATAGCGGTTTGTGGGTCTAATGGTAAGTGATCTAATGATTGTAATAACATGTTTTCAAATTTGTTTTTCAATTTTCCAGTCAAGTGTTCTTTTCCTTTAACCAGTAGAACAGAGGAACAGGCATCGCTTAAGATTTGTATCCTTGTAAAATAAACGTTTTTCAGTGTTCAGTGGGTCCAATGGTGTGTGGGAATATTGGTATGTGGTAACAAAAGCATGCTTTCCGCTTCCGCATGCAATCCATTTGACGGAACCAATCATTGCTAACTGCATCTCGGATTACTGCCAGAGCGCTAGGCTCTCATCTGTCTTCTACAGCCACGCGCATAGCCCTTAAAGACCCACTGACCCACCACGATTAGGTCCCTTGCTTTTTTTTTTTCTGGGTAGCTGTGACCCACATACAAATTCCCCCAACTTCAAATTGAGGCTGCTCTTTAAAATGATGTCTCGTTTTGAATTTGGGGGCAATTATATGGGAGTCAAACCTGGTCAAAACAAGATTTCTTACCAGATATAAGAGGGAAAACTAGTGAAACCCGTGAATTTGACACGTGATCTGGCCGATAGTTGAACATTGATTTGGGGCAGAGGGTGGATGCCTCGTGCCTCCATACGGGGAGCTGGACGACCCCGCCCCTTCCAAGAGTCTCTCTCCCCGTGGGGACACTGTTAGGGGTGGGTCTTTCGTACGAATAGTTCCCCCACCTTCTGGAAGTTCTTTTCATTTCTGAATTCCTTGTTCTGTTATAATCTGTTAGTTGGAAAATATTAGTTAACATCAATGTTAACAAGGCCATTAAATATATTGTAAGTCTCAATCAGGTCTCCTCTCCATCTTCTACCTTTTAAGGGATGTAAATTAAGGTATTTTAGTCTTTCAAGGTAATTCATATCTCTGCATTCTCTCAATAATCTGGTTGCTCTTCTTTGGACCTTTTCAATACCTACAGACTTTTTAAATACGGACGCCATATAATACTTGCATATTCAAGGTGGGGAATATCAAGGGCCTTATACAGTTTTAAAAACATGGATCTGTCAAGATAAGAAAATTTCTTTTTGATAAGTCCAATCCTTTGGATAACAAACGGTTATCTAATATTTAATATCTACCTGAACTTATAAAATGCGGTACCCAGCCAAAGTCCTCTCTTCATACCCTTTGAATATCATTGTAAACAACAAACGCTTATCTATTATCGAATATTATTCTCAAATCCTATCTCATCCCGTGCTGCGCATCTTCGTCTTTGAACCCCTGTATATGTCAAGAATTGCCGATAAACGGCAGGTGGACATTACTGGAAAGAAGGGAAGAGAATCGTAAGGGCATCGGCCTGCATACAATGGGTACATGTTATCATGGGAGAACCAAAACGAATGGCGAAAAATAGATTTAACATCCTACATCAAAAATCAAACAGAATCAAGGGAATTAATCTGACGTATGAAAGAAAATACAAGCGAACATGTTTAAACGACAACAAAATTAAATGTTTCAATTCAATCGTAAAAATACAACATGCAGCTCTTGTTTTGAGAGAGAGAGAGAGAGAGAGAGAGAGAGAGAGAGAGAGAGAGAGAGAGAGAGAGAGAGAGAGAGAGAGAGAGAGAGAGAGAGAGAGAGAGAGAGAGAGAGAGAGAGAGAGAGAGAGAGAGAGAGAGAGAGAGAGAGAGAGAGAGAGAGAGAGAGAGAGAGAGAGAGAGAGAGAGAGAGAGAGAGAGAGAGAGAGAGAGAGAGAGAGAGAGAGAGAGAGAGAGAGATGAGAGAGAGAGAGAGAGAGAGAGAGAGAGAGAGAGAGAGAGAGAGAGAGAGAGAGATGTCATGACTATAACCAAACGCGAGAGAGATGACAAGGGGGGGGGGGGGGGGGGGGGGGGGGGCAGGAGAGGGGTGTCGTATGAAAAAAGGTAGCACGTTAAAAAAAAGAAGCTCGCTACTATGAGAGTCTGTATTTGCGACAACCACAAATTTCACTCTTTCTTTACTTTAACCATTTACCTAACCCTATCCCTAACCCTAGAAAAAAGTGAAATTTGTGGTTCATGCTCAATGTCGCAAAATGCCGCAAATACAGAGGTAGCTACTTTTTTTTTTAACGAGCTACCTTTTTTCATGCGACAAGGGGTACTTGAATATTTTCAATGGAATAACAGTATTCGACAACATAAACAAAAAGTAAAATAAACAAATGAAACAAAAGAAATGAAAACTGAAAGAAAACATTCATGGTTACTGACCATCCAATATAATTATAATCAACATGTCAAATGAGAGAGAGAGAGAGAGAGAGAGAGAGAGAGAGAGAGAGAGAGAGAGAGAGAGGAGAGAGAGAGAGAGAGAGACAATCAGAGATTAGAGAGAGAGAGAGAGAGAGAGAGAGAGAGAGAGAGAGAGAGAGAGAGAGAGAGAGAGAGAGAGAGAGAGGAGAGAGAGAGAGAGAGAGAGAGAGAGAGAGAGAGAGAGAGAGAGAGAGAGAGAGAGAGAGAGAGAGAGAGGAGAGAGAGAGAGAGAGAGAGAGAGAGAGAGAGAGAGAGAGAGAGAGAGAGAGAGAGAGAGAGAGAGAGAGAGAGAGAGAGAGAGAGAGAGAGAGAGAGAGAGAGAGAGAGGCTGGATTTACTCTGACCTGTATCCCGATCGGCCTGGTTGAAGGTCAATGAGATCAACTTGTCCTCTTGTGCAGAAACGTTGTGACAGGATGGGCTTCACATACACCACCTTTGTTCATCTGGCACTTTTTCAGCAGGCAGTTCTCACAAAGGGAGAGGTAGAGCTTGATCTGATCTCTCGTGACATTCACATGGTTTTTGGACAGTTCTTTTTTCACCACCGTGTTCACGTGCAATATGCGCTTCTCGAATTGCATAGAAAGATCCCCAAGAAAGACGTGGAACTGAAGCTGGTCTTTGTTGTTTCCTGGCCTTACCAGCTTCCTCACATCTCCCAGTTCCACAACGTCGCACCGTTTTTAAAAAAAATGTCGTATTCCTCAGGTCGCTTTTTCACAGTATAGCGCAAGAGTTATTGCCTTACTTACTGATAAAGGCGTTCATTTTGTTCGTCTGTGAATCACTGTCGTCGTTCACACTCGTTGACTGCAAAACAGCACGACTAGACCCCGCACGTCACGTGTCACATTCCCTCTCATGCTAGGAAGATTTCTTAACATTCCTTACTGGCTATAAGAGGGAAAGCACGTGAAAACCGTGATTTTGACACGTGACGTATGGTATGCAAGTATGTGCTATGAGAAGTTATCTGAATGAGGAAAGAAAAGGAAAAAAAAGAAAGAAAGAAAAACGTTGGTCAAAAACTCTGTCATCGCGCTGAGAGGAATTAACGAAAAGTGATGAACGGGCATCTTTGTCAGCATCACGATTCCAGTCGGAGGCTTTGCTCACTCCGTTGCTCATTAGGGGTTAATGCGCAGACCATTGCTGTTACGCGTTAAGCTTAAAGACACACTGACGCACCACGATTAAGTCCCTTGTTTTTTTCTGGGTAGCTGTGACCCACATACAAATGTCCCCAACTTCAAATTGAGGCTGCTCTTTAAAATGATGTTTTGGTTTGAATTTGATGGCATATATTAGTCAGACCTGGTCAAAACAAGATTTCTTTCCAGCTATAAGAGGGAAAACACGTGAACCCGTGATTTTGACACGTGATCTGGTAGGTCTTTAATGCGCACAAAATGGCTTATCCATTAAGTATATTAAGCACATTTTCTTGCTCATTAAGCTTAATGCGCAGGTCAAGCCTATTGGACACGACATGATACAATACAAGGAACATTTAATCTGGTTACATCCCGAATGAAATGAATGAAAATCTGTTTAACGTCCTCCGGTCTGGAACAGACACATATGGGACATTAGTAGATATAAAGATGGCGGGAACGATCCTGGAGGCAATGCCCGGAGGCAGTACAACAGCAGTAAAGTCCCGAATTGCTAACAATCCAGATAAGTATGTAATGACATCCTGATTTCAGCGATCTTTAAAAAAAAAA
>CM065682.1:73837299-73839799 GCA_017654935.2 Phymorhynchus buccinoides | reverse complement strand
CCATGCGCTTTTTACCCCGTCTTCCCCTAATGGAAACGGTACACTGAATGTTGTGTTGTTCGCTAACGCACAAGTCTTCCGCAATACGAAGGCAGTTCGAATTTCAATGAAAGAATTTGGTAAAGACTCAACTGTTATTTATTAGCACTACTACGTGATCCAATACAACATATATTATGAATACATATAAAGCCGGCGACAGACTATGTGACTGCCTCATGTGACTCGATCAGGTCGTGACGCTTCACCTCATTTGCATACCATCTAACTCGATCAATCTGACTCAGTCGGGCCCAGTCAGCGGCGACAGACTATGTGACTGCCTCATGTGACTCGATCAGGTCGTGACGCTTCACCTCATTTGCACACCATCTAACTCGATCAATCTGACTCAGTCGGGCCCAGTCAGGTGACAGGGCCGAATAGGGCGGGTTCTAAATTTCACTGATCGAGTCTGATCGAGTCAGGTGGCTTGTGACCTCTTCTGTGCTGGAAACAACATTTGGTCTACGTCACGACCTGATCGAGTCATATGAGGCAGTCACATAGTCTGTCGCCGCCTTAAATGAGTAGGGGAAGACGGGGTAAAAAGCGCATGGGCGGGTAAGAAGCCCACCCCAATTATCTCATGAAATGAAGCAAAATTCAGTCTCATTTTGCCCATGAGACGAGCGTTAATGTCTAGCATTCGTCTCATGGGCAAATTTGACTGAAATTTTCTTTATTTCATGAGATAATTGGGGTGGGCTTCTTACCCGCCCATGCGCTTTTTACCCCGTCTTCCCCTATGCATTAGAGTGACAATCGATATGATACCATACAACACGTAAAAAGTAGACCTGCAATTTATTAGCTCATAATTATCAATGGATAAAATCAACCCCATATCAAACAATACAGTACGATACAATACGATGTATGCATGCCAGTCAGTCGTTTCCGACCATGACTGCCAGACAGCAGAGGAGGGGGGGGGGCAGATGCTATTCCGGCCGCGGGCTGGGCTATAATTTGTTTTACAGTGGGGATGCCTTGCCCAGGGTACATCCCCACTCTCTGGGCCAAAGGGGTGGGGAGGACTGCTGGCGTTTGGCTGCAGCACCAGAGCCGGTGCCAAGGCCCCGATACGATACACTAAAAATAACACACACTACAGAATCAAAGTGTAGAGTGGCACAGCGGTAGCGCGTTCGCCTCGTGTCAAGTAAACCCGAGTTCGAATCTGGGTACAGGGGATTTTTTCCCTCTCATTTTGCCTTATACGGTCTGAATGTAGAGTCCTTAGGATGAGACGATAAACCGAGGTCCCGTGTGCCCATGCGCTTAGCACACATTAATCCCAGTGGCTACCAAAAAGTTGTCAGTTGGTCATAATTTACACACACACCCTTTTCCTTCCTCATCAGTCACACAAAAATCGCATGCCCCCCAACAAAAATTGGGTGGCGCGCCTCTCTGGCTGCGACGCGCTCTCCAGGTGGGAGCAACCAGAATTTCACAGAGACGCCTCTGTGACTTTAAACTACCTAACAATACCTAAATAGTCATGAAACATAACACGAAACACGATAAGAAGCAAATACAAACGATCAAATACAACCCAATTCGAATCAATGCAATGCAATGCAGAACACTGCTAAGATTTTCGGAACATTGCTCTACAAATAACTTTGAACAACAATACTCACAGCTGTTCCGTCCCACACAAAATCAAGCTATTTAGTTAAAAGCCTGAATCTAGACATCTTACATAAAAACTGCATCAAGCATTCGTTTGCAAAACATATGTCGGCTGTATGCTCTACATAGTATTTCAAATAAAATTATATTTCTTCCCTCAGATTTATGGTAAAAACTTATGTTTGCTGAGCAGTAATCAATCAACATATTTAGTAGAAAATGTTCTTGAATAATACACTTAGTATCACAAACATAAATACAACTGCCCATGAGTGAAAATCCAGCAATATCTACTGACCATAAGTAATCAAATCACACACTACAACATATTCTTGACTGTTATTTATGAAAAGTTGCTTAGAGTAAACTAAAGTTTGCCTGAATTTTTACAAATGAAAATACAGATAAACTAAGTGTTCCTCCCGAAACAGCTGTGAGCTAAGATTGTCGGAACAATGTTCTACAAAAAACAACAACTTTGACCAACAAGAAGAACACCCTCCCAGAGTTATAAGCAAATCAATACTGACAGAGTTGTTGTTGTTGTTGTTCGTTCGTTCGTATACTAAAAGACTCCAGGGATCACCCCTACAGCGGAATCACTTGAACACTATGGTACAAATGCATCAGCTCGGGATGAGAACATTAAATGTGCGAAGGAATGGATGTATGCTAAATGTAAAATGCATGTATATGTTTGCTTAATACGTTGATTCATTCATTACAAAGGTTTGAAAAAAACAACAACATTCAATGTGTGACCGTTTTTGATTACCCCACCACGTGAGCAGCCACACTCCGTCTTCGGAGGATACCGACA
>CM065682.1:73827299-73829799 GCA_017654935.2 Phymorhynchus buccinoides | reverse complement strand
AACGACTTCTACTCAAATGGTTTTCATCATTGGTTGACATTAGCCTGTAGCAGGGGCCAACAGTAACATGAGAGCTGTACAATAGATGGTTTTCTACAGTGATTGAAAATCATGGTACAGTTTCGTCTCTTGTGGAAGACTATGACTCTCGAACGAGGGGAGCCCTGGCACCACCGGCTCTGGTGCTGCAGCCAAAGGGATGGGGTTGGCCTTTGGGGGACCTTCCTCAACGCCAGCTGTGTCCTCAAATCCCTTTGGCCGAGAGAGTGGGGATGTACCCTGGGCAAGGCATCTCCACTATTAACAAATTATCGCCCAGCCCGCCAGAATAGTATCTGCCCCCCTCTGCTATCTGGCCGTCATGGTCGGAAACGACAGACTAGCAGATCCGGAGAAAAAGCCAACGTTACAGTTACCACAGACACCCGGACAACCGAAGAAGCATGAGAACATTCTTAGGCCGGGTTCACATTAGACGCGTAAGTTCCGTACGGAAAACCCTAAATAAGTGGAAGAAAGAAGGATAAAAGGTTACGCCTAATAGGGGAAATTCGGACACGTGCGCACATCTTTCCCCCTTCTTTGTTTCACTTATTAATGGATTGCGCACGGGTTTCCGCATGGAATATCCGCTTATGTGTGAACACGGCCTTTGGCTCACTTCGTTGACACGAGTGAGCCAAAAAAAAGAAGAAAAGGAAAATGGGATTGGCGACTCGCGCTTCAAGGGAATCTCTAACGGTGTTGCATAATAGATTTTACCCATGAAATAAATACTCTTTTCCTCATTCAAATTGTTTGCTGTTTGGGAAAGATTCGCCCCTAAATGCATTCAGAGGCGTCTTGTGGCATGCAGGAAGAACAGAAGATTCATTAAATACTGAGAAGTCAGGAATATTTTTCATAATATTTATTATTATTTATTTTTGTTGGCACGGATGGTTGTTTTCATCGTCCGCCATTTTGAAAAATACGAAACTAAGTAACATGGCTTTGTACATCGATTTCTCGGCAAAGATGTAGATTTACACCCTCCCGCTCTATTTCTTGGTTCTTTCCCTGTAGATTGAGCACTTAGATATCAATATTTAAAATAATAGTTGACTTATTTATTACACGAAAGAAGAATGGCTCTAGTGTCCTTTTGAAGGGTAATTATATCATGGTAGGTACTTATTTCTCGTGACACCGGATCACAGCACTCTTGCTGCCAGACAAGATGACTCGCCGTGGGCAACAGACAAGAGGTTCAAAGACACAAAAGGATCTTTCAAACACTCTTTCATTTTGTGCCGTTTCTTTGGTCTATGTTACTTGGGTCGAATAATGTTACTTTTTTGGGGGGTTGAATTTATTGAGATTTGAATGTAAAAACTACAAGAAAAAAATGAAAATTGCAAAAAAAAACACAAATATATACTCGTAATAGACGAGATGTCGAAAACGGATCAAGTAACATCAATAGAAACAGTAAAAGAGTGGTAGAAGAAAAAAAAAAACAAGTGCAACGCCGAGCGGCTGCAAAGTCCCCTCGCAGCATCGCCGAGCTACTCCGAAATCGGAATGTGTCGGCTGTACACATACATAAAAACGCATCAAAACAGCACGTAACTACATAAAAACGCATGAAAACAGCACGAAACCGAATAGTTTTTTTTATATATAGCCTTAGGGTTCGGACCCGTGATTTGAGCGCGCGCGATCATGCGCACACGAGCGCACAGAAAAATCCATGACAACTGTCATCAAGAAATGTTGTGAAAAAAACTGCATTGAAATACATGCAAAACTTCGCGAGATATTAGCGATTATGTGTTTCGGGGTTTGAACCCCGTAACTGACGCGACCTTGACCTTAATGTCAAACTAAATACATCAGTGGATAGCTTGCATCTTGGCAAACTAGTATACCAAATTTGATGATGATAGACTGAATAGTTTTTGAGAAAAACGGACGAATAGCCGGACGGACGAACGGACGGACGGACGAACGGACGGACGGACGGACGGAGGCACGCCGGAGGCACGGAGGGATCAGACAGAAACAATAGCTCCCCGAACCTTCGGCTCGGGGACTAACAACCTTAAAATGTTTAAAAAAAAGAAGACAGATATGACAACGTATTTTCTTTAGCAACACAGTAGAGAGGTATGAAATTTAGCCTGGCAGTCTTTTCAAGTTTCCCCTCTCAACTTCCTCTCATAAGATGCCCAACCAGCCTTCAAAACTACTCCAGCTAGGGATTTCAAGAACTGGTCTCAAGTACCATCCCGGTACAATTTAGGTCAGTCACGGGATGGTCTGAAGTGGTGAAAAAGGGGACAGGAATTGTACAGATTTTAAAAAGATACTGGGTCATTCAGAGGATGGGTTGAAGTGGAGAAACAAATGGGACAGAAAATGTAACAGATTGAATAATGTTACTTACTATTCGAGAAGGGTTCTGGAATTGTTATTATTTCTTATGTCTGTTTATTCGTGCGAGGTTTAATCTACTTGC
>CM065682.1:73814799-73822299 GCA_017654935.2 Phymorhynchus buccinoides | reverse complement strand
GAATGTCATGATAGACAGTCGATAGACAACCGCTGTCTCTCTATACATACATACATACATACATACATACCCCCATGAATATGCTCGAGATAGAAGATTGTGGGGGACAAAAGGAAAGCTGACAGAGATATCTAAATCAGGGACGCGTCAGATTTCTGCCTGCCAGCTTTGCTTGCAGTATGAGAGTACGTGAGGATAACAGTGACCCAGCACCACGAAAGGGACATTAAGTCGATGGGCTAGTTTCTGACAACAGGCTTGCAAAGTTTAAAAAAAAATCATTTTCTGTCAATTTTGAGTTATGGGTATTTTTGTGTTCTCCAACATCTTATCTTTCATAGTTATAAAGGACAATCTTTAATATGGTCTCTAAATGGTCCTTTAAGTGTTTTAAAATGAGAAGGTCAATGCATTTTCTTCAGTTAGGTTAGACTTTAGACTGCGTTTTCTCAAAATGGCTGACGCTCACCCTACTAACGTTAAATTCTCATAACTATTATGGAATGGAAAGAGATACAAAAATGGTTCTTGTATCATTAGAAAGAGGATTGTCTGACGTTTTCAAATGTATGATTTTCTCAGAATGGTCAGTTTCACACTTAATGTCCCTTTCGTGGTGCTGGGTCACAATAAGGAAATGGGAAAGGGTGGGCAAAGAAATATATTTTACGTGTTCCATCGCTTCCTTCCTTCCTTCCTTCCTTCCTTCCTTCCTTCATCATTCCTTCCTTCCTTCCTTCACCATTCCTTCCTTCTTTCCTTCCTTCCTTCCTCTCCCTCCTCCCATCCTTCCTTCCTTCCCCCCTCCCTCCCTCCCTCCCTCCCTCCCTTCCTTCCTTCCCTCCCTCCCTCCCTCCCTCCCTCCCAGGAGTCCTACCCTCTCTCTCTCTCTCTCTCTCTCTCTCTCTCTCTCTCTCTCTCTCTCTCTCTGTCACTACGCCCAACTAAGAAAATCCTTAGGACTCCTCCCTCTCTCTCTCTCTCTCTCTCTCTCTCTCTCTCTCTCTCTCTCTCTCTCTCTCTCTCTCTCTCTCTCTCTCTCTCTCCTCTCTCTCTCTCTCTCTCTTTATCCCCAACTAAGAATATAGAGAGGATTAGCCCCACTCGAGCGTTATGCCCCCTGGTGGTCAAAAAATCCCGCTAAATCGCTCATAGACAACCACAGATGCCGAGCAATACAGATGGACTGGCAAAACACAGAAGCACACTGAACAAACACACCCTCACAGGGCTTTTCTTCCAGTAAAGTGCTCTCACACAAACATACAAAATATGCGCACCCACGCCCACACCCACACATGCTACATGCACAAACAACAGGCGCGCGCTCACATGTGCATGCACACACACACACGCAGGCGCACGCGTACGCGCACGCACGCACTCACACACACACGAGTATGTTCAAACAGAGGCACACACACACACACAGTCACACACACACACACATACACACACGCAAGCATGTACACACACAGGCACAAACATAGGCCTACAGGCATGGAGACACGCGCGCGCGCGCACACACACACACGCTCTCTCTCTCTCTCTCTCTCTCTCTCTCTCTCTCTCTCTCTCTCTCTCTCTCTCTCTCTCTCTCTCAAACCCTATAAAACAACTCCCATGTTGTTTATATTTTTGGGATCTATGTATGTGTGTGCATGCGTTCGTGCACACATCCATGCCTGTGTGTGTGTGGGGGGCGTATGTATGCATGCATGTATGTATGTATGTATGTATGTATGTATGCATGCATGTATGTATGTATGTATGTATGTATGTATGCATGTATGTATGTATGTATGTATGTATGTATGTATGCATGCATGTATGTATGTATGTATGTATGCATGTATGTATGTATGTATGTATGTATGCATGTATGTATGTATGTATGTATGTATGCATGTATGTATGTATGTATGTATGTATGCATGCATGCATGTATGTATGTATGTATGTATGTATGTATGTATGTATGTATGTATGTATGTATGTATGTATGTATGCATGTATGTATGCATGTATGTATGTATGTATGTATGCATGTATGTATGCATGTATGTATGTATGTATGTATGCATGTATGTATGCATGTATGTATGTATGTATGTATGTATGCATGTATGTATGTATGTATGAATGTATGTATGTATGTTCAGTTCGATTTCCCTGTCAAACTGGAAAGAAAGGGCGAGGAGGCCGGGATTCGAACCCGGGTCACTCACTTACACGGCTGCAGTGACGCAGTACGTTTTGGCAGGCGAACGTCTTAACCACTTAAGCCAGCTTTCTCCCTTCCTCTACTCACCATGTAGGTGAGGTAGGATATTCTGGGCAGGCTCTGGTTGACCACGGACTTGAAGGCGACGGAGGTGAGCATGAGGGTGAAGGAGAGCTGAAGGCGGTTCTGGGGGAACTTCTTCCCCACTGAGAATGTTGCGAAGGACAGACTGCAGATTAAAAACTGCACACACACACACACACACAGTGTACGAGATAATAATATGATTAAAGCGCATAGAGTGCATGAGATAATAGGATTAAAACTCCACACACACAGTACTAGAGTGCATGAGATAATATGATTGAAACTGCGCACGGAGTGCACGATATAATATGATTAAAGCTGCACATAGAATGCACGATATAATAGGATTAAAACTGCACACAGAGTTCACGAGATAATAGGATTGAAACTGCACACATATTGCAGGATATAATATGATTGAAACTGCGCACGGAGTGCACGATACAATAGGATTGAAACTGCACACATATTGCATGATATAATATGACTGAAACTGCGCACAGAGTGCACGATACAATATGATTGAAACTGCACACATATTGCATGATATAATATGATTGAAACTGCACACATATTGCATGATATAATATGACTGAAACTGCGCACAGAGTGCACGATACAATATGATTGAAACTGCACACATATTGCATGATATAATATGACTGAAACTGCGCACATATTGCATGATATAATATGACTGAAACTGCGCACAGAGTGCACGATACAATATGATTGAAACTGCACACATATTGCATGATATAATATGACTGAAACTGCGCACATATTGCATGATATAATATGACTGAAACTGCGCACAGAGTGCACGATACAATATGATTGAAACTGCACACATATTGCATGATATAATATGACTGAAACTGCGCACATATTGCATGATATAATATGACTGAAACTGCGCACAGAGTGCACGATACAATATGATTGAAACTGCACACATATTGCATGATATAACATGACTGAAACTGCGCACAGAGTGCACGATACAATATGATTGAAACTGCACACATATTGCATGACATAATATGATTGAAACTGCACACATATTGCATGATATAATATGACTGAAACTGCGCACGGAGTGCACGATATAATAGGATTAAAACTGCACACAGAGTGCACGAGATAATATGATGGAAACTGTACACAGAGTGCACGATATAATATGATGGAAACTGTACACGGAGTGCACGAGATAATATGATGGAAACTGTACACAGAGTGCACGAGATAATATGATGGAAACTGTACACAGAGTGCATGATATAATATGATGGAAACTGTACACGGAGTGCACGAGATAATATGATGGAAACTGTACACAGAGTGCACGAGATAATATGATGGAAACTGTACACAGAGTGCATGATATAATATGATGGAAACTGCGCACGGTGTGCACGAGATAATATAATCAAAACTGCACATAGAGAGTGCATGCCATAATATGATTACATAATATGATTACAACTCCACACACACAGTACTAGAATGCATGAGATCATTCAGGCGAGACTTTAAAACCGAGGTCCCATAGGCGAACGCATGTACAAAGATCTTGCTCACACGTTAAAGCCCATTCCACTATTCGGTAGGAGCAGGCCATGTTGTTCCGGTGAAATGGATGACACGAACTCACTTAGTATGCATCCTGTGCGCAGTCTAAACGAAGATGTGCCACCCCCCCTACATTTCTCGGTTAATTGTATTTTTCTGTTATTGCCTTTCTTCCCATACATAAAGCTGTATCTTAGGATTTTTTTTAAAAGCTAATAACCTTTTTGCAATACTAACCCTAACCCTACCCCCCACCCTATAAGACGGAAAAACGCAACGAACCACAACTGTGACAAATCGCGGTGTACTGCAGTACATAGTGGGGGGTAGGGTTAGGTTTAGGGCTAGGGGTTAGGGATAGGGTTAGTATTCCAAAAAGAGAATTAGCTTAAAATGTTCCTAAAATACAGCTTTATGTATGGCAAGAAAGGCAAAAACGGAAAAATAAAATTAACCGAGAAATGCAGGGGGGGCACATCTGAAGAAGTATTTCACTGTGAATCATGACTCGCATCGTCACAATCGCATCGCATTGACAACGAATCGTATGCAGTGTAGCAGACCATTTATCATTCAGGGGCGGATCTGAGGGGGGTTTCCAGGGCTTCCGGAACCCCCCCCCCTTTGCCCCAAGCATGTACCTTAATATACAAGGGTAAAAAGTAAGAAAACGGTTCTTTTTTTGCTTTAATAATAATCACTAAATTGCAAAACCTTTTTCGGGGAATTCGCCCCCCCCCCCCTCCCCCCCCCTGACCACTACACCTTAGCTTAACCCAGGACCTATCCTGCTCCCTGGACTCCCCGCGGAACACCCCCACCCCACCCCTTACGAATCATTTGGTCCGCCCCTGAGTCATTAGGGTAAGACGGGGTAAAAAGCCCATGGGCGGGTAAGAAGCCCATGCCAATTATCTCATGAAATGAAGCACATTTCAGTCACATTTTGCCCATGAGACGAGTGTTAATGTTTAGCATTCGATCGTCTCATGGGCAAATGTGACTGAAATGTTCTTTATTTCATGAGAGAAATGGCATAGGTTTCTTACCCACCCATGGGCTTTTTACCCCGTCTTCACCTATACAAGGGTAAAACGTAAGAAAATGGATCTATTTTTGCTTTCATAATAATCACTAAAATGCAAAACCTTTTCGGGGATTCGCCCCCTGGGCCATTACACCTTAACCCAGGATCTATAACCACCCCCCACCCCCACCCCTTGCGAATCATTTGGTCCGCCCCTGAGTCATTAGGGTAAGACGGGGTAAAAAGCCCATGGGCGGGTAAGAGGCCCATGCCAATTATATCATGACATGAAGCAAACGTCAGTCCAATTTGCCCATGAGACGAATGCTAAAATGTCTCATCATTGGCATGGGCTTCTTAACCCGGCCATGGGCTTTAGACCCCGTCTTCCCCCTATTCATCCATCATCAGACTCATGAATATATTCCACACGAAGTAGCCGGGGCGACGGGCGGCCCGACATTTGACAGAGATTGCCGAGCGCTTGGCGGCGTCGTAGACGGGGTCATGAGATAATTGGCATGGGCTTCTTAACCCGCCCATGGGCTTTTTACCCCGTCTTCCCCCTGTTCATCCATCATCAGACTCACCGTAACCATGAATATATTCCACACGAAGTAGCCGGGGCGACGGGCGGCCCGACATTTGACGGAGATTGCCGAGCGCTTGGCGGCGTCGTGGACGGGGTCATGAGATAATTGGCATGGGCTTCTTAACCCGCCCATGGGCTTTTTACCCCCTGTTCATCCATCATCAGACTCACCGTGACCATGAATATATTCCACACGAAGTAGCCGGGGCGACGGGCGGCCCGACATTTGACGGAGATTGCCGAGCGCTTGGCGGCGTCGTCGACGGGGTCTATCTTGAGCTCCCACTTGGCGCACTGCGTGTGGCAGTAGAGGTGCCACTCCTGCTCGTCCACGAAGCTCTGCTTGTTGACCATGTGCCGGTTGTCCGAGTCCTCAATCAGCTCCACCTCCGTGGCGGGGAACTCGCTGGCCACCGTGATGGTCAGATCCTGATTCGAGGAGAATACGAATACGAATATTCTTAGTTGTTTTTGCTAATATACCATTGCTCTCAAACAAAAATAAACAACACTCAAAGAAGAAAGTGATGAACAATAACAAAAAAAAATGGCAACAAAAGTGACAAAAGTATACAAAGTAACAATTATACAAGTAACACAAGGATGAACGTGGTTGTTGCCGCACACTGGCTAAAAGACTTCAGGGATCATCCGAACAGCCGAAGCGCTTCGAACACTACGGTACACACAAATGCATCAGCTAGGGATGCAATGAGAACATTACGTGTGTGACCGTTTTGTATTACCCCGCCACGTGGGCAGCCACACTCCGACTTCGGGGGAAGATGGACCTGGTGACATACAGCCCTGACGTTGTGGACGGGGCCGTAAATAACTTTAACTTAATCCATTTCTGACCATGCACGCTTCACGCACGCGTAGCGTAAATCATCGATACAAGATTTTCCCCCAAAAGCAAGAAATGGATTCTGTTTACTTTCAGCGACAGTCGCTTGATTTGTCTGTATTTTGATAGCAGTTTTATTTTGCTCGTGTTTGTATTTTTGTTTGTGGCTCAAGCCGCAAACCTATAACTCACTTTGTCGGTCGGTCGGTCTGTCTGTCGTTCCAAAATTGTTGCACATTTTGACAAAATTGTCGCACTTCAAATCGAGGCTACACGACGTCGAAAATGGTGTTTACGTCCTCTTGGTCTGAATCAGACACATATGGGACATTTGTAAATACAAATATGGTGGGAACAATACTGGAGGCAATGCCCAAAGGCAGTACGAAACCAGTAAAGTCCCGATTTTTTTAATTAATGCAGATAGGTGTAGCAGTAACCACACCTCGGTTAAACCTCATCGGCTATGGCACCGCTTGCTATTATCGAGGCTACACTTCAAAATTAATTGAGGCCGCTCTTTAAAATGATGTATTTTAAAAGCGTACAAAATAATAAACATACGTAATACAGACACTACAACAGACACGACGAGTATGCGGTGCTTCTTTTGATGAGTATAAGTAGGATACATAGTTTTAAATGTTTTCCAAAAGATATAAAAAGTTACGAAATGGTGCAGAGATAACATTCTGGTTTACAGATTAAAATTATTGAAAATCCAGGGGAGGTAACTCATGATTGGAGTGGTAAAAATAGACCGCGTGCCACAAACTATTGCGATTTCGCGCTTGTTTTTAAATAATTATACACGGAGTGTTTATTTCCCCCCAAAGTGAACATTTTCGTTTCAAAATCGATATCTAATTTGAAACCGCTGTTCAAATTGATTGACTTGTTTATTTGCTTTTCAAATTTTGAATAAATTTTGATAAATTAGTTAGTCGACAATTTTATCGAAATTTGAAAAGTTCCATTGAGTGTTGGAGCGATGAAATATGTTCACTCCATGCTCGCTACAAATGTGCATGGGAGCAAAATGGCCCCTGTTGTTTTTATAATGTTGAGCCACGTGCAGCAAGAATATGACACAAACATAAAATATTGAGAAACTTGAGAAAGAATGGTAAGAGTTTGGAGTAAAGGAA
>CM065682.1:73804799-73807299 GCA_017654935.2 Phymorhynchus buccinoides | reverse complement strand
TGTGTGTGTGTGTGTGTGCGTGCGTGTGTGTGTGTGCGTGCGTGTGTGCGTGTGCGTGCGTGTGCGTGTGTGGGCATGCGTGCGTGTGTGCGTGCGTGTGCGTGTGTGTGCGTGCGTGTATGTGTGTGTGTGTGTGTGTGTGTGTGTGTGTGTGTGTGTGTGTGTGTGTGTGTGTGTGTGTGTGTGTGTGTGTGTGTGTGTGTGTGTGTGTGTGACCGAAATGTGCTCCTACTCATATCGCCTAAACCACTGATCCAATCGTAACAACACTTGGTACAATGGTTCCCTAGACCTTGCGGTTACGGCACAGAATCAGAATCAATAATGTGTTTTACGTCCTAAGAGGCATAGTTGTTAGGATGATGATGGGAGGGGGGGGGGGGAAGAAATGGAGAAGGGGCAATATGAATGAAGGAGATTATTATTGATGAACCATGTGTTTTGTTACAATATGGTAGTATGGGACTTTAGTAGTATAATAATAATAATAATAATAATAATAATAACAATTTATATAGCGCCCATCCTACTATGTAGGCTACAGAGCGCTTTACACACAATTGAAATGAAATAAAAACATGAAACAAAAATCCAATAACATCAGCAAACAAAACAATAGGCCCACCGGTCAGACTTCGTTTGGCCGGTAAAAATACACATAACAATCAGCAACAACAACTGCTGTGACTACTACTACTACTACTACTACTACTACTACTACTACTACTACTACTACTACTACTACTACTACTACTACTACTACTACTACTACTACTACTACTACTACTACTACTACTACTACTACTACTACTACTGTGTGATGATGAAATTCTGCTTAACGTCCTCCGGTCTGAAACAGACACATCATTGGACATTAGTAGATATATAAAGATGGTGGGAACTATCCCTGGAGGCAATGCACGGAGGCAGTGCAACACAGGAAACTCCTGATTTTTTAACAATACAGATGTTGTACGTAATGCATACTTTATTAGTAGCGATAGATGGGAGTGACGAACACAATTTCAAATTTTACGTCCTCTTGGACCGAAGTGCACACATGGGACATTATTGATTTAAACAAATTTTGTATTGATCATTGACATACACAGACAAGAACATACAACACAGTACAGGAAACACAAAAGCAACGCTTAATTAAAGTGTCACCTGCAAAGAGAGGCCACAGAGGGCCAGTGCCATGAAGCATCAAATTATACCAATAATGAAGGAAATACTCGAGGGGGGGAGAGAGAGAGAGAGAGAGAGAGAGAGAGTGAGAGAGAGAGAGAGAGAGAGAGAGAGAGAGAGAGAGAGAGAGAGAGAGAGAGAGAGAGAGAGAGAGAGAGAGAGAGAGAGAGAGAGAGAGAGAGAGAGACAGAGAGAGAGAGAGAGAGAAAGAGAGAGAGAGAGAGAGAGAGAGAGAGAGAGAGAGAGAGAGAGAGAGAGAGAGAGAGAGAGAGAGAGAGAGAGAGAGAGAGAGAGAGAGAGAGAGAGAGAGAGAGAGAGAGAGAGAGAGAGAGAGAGAGAGAGAGAGAGAGAAGAGAGAGAGAGAGAGAGAGAGAGAGAGAGAGAGAGAGAGAAAGGACAGGTGTCGGTGCCACTGTGCAGTGACCGGCGAGTGACATACTGGACGAGAGCACATATTGCAGATAACAAAAGATAATACATTAATTTGGCACATTTGCACACTAATAAAAAATAATAAAAAACCCCACAAAAAAACCCCAACAACACTTTATCATCATGTATCAGTATATGAGGCGGCATGAAATGGGGGTAAAGTTTAATTATTACTGGACTCTGTCGGTCTGGGACATTATTAGCGATGAATATGGGATGATAGAGTTTAGACTGACAAGCCATTTCAACGTAATTCCAGTAAGTTTTGACGACGAAGACGACAACAACAACAACAGCAACAACGAAAACCACGACCATAGAGTCTACAAGGGCATCGCCGAGCGGCAGCAACGCATTGTGACAATGCAAACCCGGCCAGAGTTATGTCCTCTCCATCCCCCCCCCCCCCCCCCCACTTCAAACACACCACTTTCCACCCTTACAGAACGCATAAAATACATAGCCCAAAATTTGAAGCGATTCTGTTCAGTAGTTCACGAGATACAGCTGAACTTTTATACAAACTTCCTTGCACCGTGGTACACCACCACACAAAATGTGAAGCGATTCTGTTCACTAGTTCACGAAATAAAACCGGGGGGAAATTACATAGCCCAAAGAAGGAAATTTCGGTTTTCAAGGTCAAACTTCAAGGTCAAGGTCAGCACGGTGTTGATTAACGAAAGGAAGCTTCCTTTTCAAGCTGTCTACCCCTCTGCCAATTTTAATCAAAATCCAAACAGTAGTTTTTAAAGATAATCGATACACACACACACAGACAGACACACAGACACACACACACAAACCGACTTAGCTCCCCTGAATTTCACCAGTATGAAATTCAAGGGACATAACTCGAACGTTACAACTAGGAGCA
>CM065682.1:73784799-73789799 GCA_017654935.2 Phymorhynchus buccinoides | reverse complement strand
GAGAAAAATAACAACAAGCAAACACCACGGCCTTCGGCTCCCCGCTGCAAACAGCACAGAGGATTGTACATAATCATATAGTAATAAGCCAAGTGTCCATGTGTGTGTGTGTGTGTGTGTGTGTGTGTGTGTGTGTGTGTGTGTCTGTCTGTGTGTCTGAAACACAAAACGGGCCTTATAACTCCGCCGTTTTTCGACCGAATCGCTTCAAATTTGCTGTGAGCCCTAACGGGGCGATGGCAACGGCAACCGAGGCAGCCGTATTATTTGCGCGGTTTCGCAAATGCGCGAAACGCGCATCCGCCGGCCTCTCGGCGCCCGTATCTCCGGCGTTTCTGGGCCGATTGCCTCCCAATTTGGCAGGTAGATGACCGGGGACGGTGACTATCGGTGTGCCAAACCGGAAGCGAATCGCTACTTGGCGTTACCTGTACTAGGCGTTACCGGTACGGGGCGTTGCGCTAGTTATAGAAAAACGAGACTGGTACAGAAGGAGGGTAAGAAGTAGGAGAGTAAGAAAAAGGGAACTAGGGGATGGGGTAGATAACCCCCCCCCCCCCACACACACACACAACAGAAAACAAACGCCCGGAGAAGGTGCAACACCAGTAAAGTCCCGAGTTTTTAACAATATAGATTGGTGTAGCGGTGACCACGCCTCGGTTAGTGACCTCATCGGCTATGATACCGCCACATTGTTCATATCATGTATGCTATAAACGATGTTTCGGTTTGAGTTTGGGGGCATTTATATGTGGGAGTCAGACTTGGTCGAAACAAGATTTCTGTCCAGCCGTAAGAGAGGACGAACGTGAAACCCGTAATTTTTGACACGTGATCTGGTGGGTCTTTAAAACTAGGCAGAGTGAAACTTCGGACCCTCGTCCATACATCCAATTTCGGTCGCACGGCTATCCCACTTTGACGGACATCTGCAAGGTATGAATCTGATGTAAAAAAAAAAAAGTAACTGTCGTTAATTGTTGCCTGGCTGTCGTTTCCGACAATGACTGCCAGATAGCAGAGGGAGCAGCTTGCTATTCCGGCGGGCTGGGTTAACAAAAATGTAATAGTGGGAGATGCCTTGCCCAGAGCACATCCCCACTCTCTCGACCAAAGGGCTTTTGAGGACGAGAGTTTGGCGTTGGTGAAAGTCCCCACACATACACACACACACACACACACACCAACAAAATTGACTGAAAATTAGTAGGACTGCATCACGATTATTCATGTAGAGGGTAGTATTTCATAAGATCCGTGCCTCTCAGGTGTCACAGCCGTACGACTTAGATCGGATGCGTGAAGCAAAGCCATTACCCAACAGAATCCATAGACACTAACCAAGTTGTGCAAAACAGAAAGACCTCTCAAAGTCACAGTAAGAAAGTAAAGAAAATAAAAAGGTGGTGGGTGGTGGAGGAGGGAGGAGGGGTGGGGGGACAGATCAGAAAGAAAGACAGAAAAACAAGATGACACAGCCATATATACCGTACTCCCAGTTGAAGGCAAAGATCAAAACAAAAGCAAAACTCAAAAACAATTTTTGAATTTTATTTAAAAAAAAGAAAGAAATGGAACAAATAAATCGTATATGCTCCTAGTTGTAGCTTTCGAGTTATGTCCCTTGAATTTCATCAAAATGGTGACATTTTCAGGAGAGCTAATTTTAGACTCTACAGTCATTCTTTTGGTTGTTGGTGGTGTTAAACAATCCGTGCGCGCGACAATTACTTAGAAATTAAGATATTTTACAGCAAAATGTAATTATGTGAACACCTACGTTGGTTTAACCCTTTCACAGCCAAAGTCGCATTTTAGCACCACAGTGATTTAACACCTATGTCACTAAAAGGCGTCAAATGGGGGTCTATTATCCAAATACTCTATTGTCTTAGTTTTGGAAAGTAAGGGTAGACCTTATTTTATGTATGTCACAGAAGAATCCTCAATACTGCAGATGGATTTTGTTCTGCATCTAGCTAAATTTAATGGACATTTTTGCTGGGAAAAAGGCTGGCGGCGAAAGGGTTAAATCTACCCATTATCTCTGAAATAATCAATGTCTTTTTTTATACAATTCAAAACTTGGTCACTGGCATTGCGTTGATATGGCTTGTAGTTCTTTGAATCTGACATGTCCAATGTGGCGGTAATCATAGCCGATGAGGTTTAACCGAGGCGTGGTTACCGCTACACATATTTGTTAAAAACTCGGGACTTTACTGGTGTTGCACTGCCTCCGGGCATTGCCTCCAGTATTGTTCCCACCATCTTTGTATTTACAAATGTCCCATATGTGTCTATGACCGAGAGGACGTAAAGCACCATTTTTCATTCTTGTGCCACATTTATGTCTACAAATGTCCCATAATTATGCATGTGTTCCACACCGGATGACGTTAAACAGATTTTCATCGTGCCACACAACTAAGATTTAGGTTGAGTATATTAATCTCATATCTTTATCCATTAAAAAATTCGGGACTTTCCTGGTATTGCAGTACCTCCAGGATCGTTGCGCCATCTTTATAATTATTAGTGTCCCATAATTATGTTCCTGTTCCAAGGCCGGAGGACGTTAAACTAACTTTCATTCATGCCACACGACTGCAGGGTCTAAGGAACCATTGTACCAAGTTTCGTTAAG
Source organism: Phymorhynchus buccinoides (assembly GCA_017654935.2). NCBI lineage: Eukaryota > Metazoa > Mollusca > Gastropoda > Neogastropoda > Raphitomidae > Phymorhynchus > Phymorhynchus buccinoides. Next base: position 73,787,149 of record CM065682.1, on the reverse strand, counting down.
ATCGGTTCAATGGTTTAGGCGCAATGAGCTGGAACACATGTCGGTCACATACACACACATACGTGTGTGCGTGCGTGCGTGCGTGTGTGTCATGTCTTTGCGTGAGAGAGAGAGAGAGAGAGAGAGAGAGAGAGAGAGAGAGAGAGAGAGAGAGAGAGAGAGAGAGAGAGAGAGAGAGAGAGAGAGAGAGAGAGAGAGAGAGAGAGAGAGAGAGAGAGAGAGAGAGAGAGAGAGGCGCATGAAATGCTGGGAACGGGAAGGGATCCAGAATAATTATGTGAAAGCTAGGCCTAGGGGTAAGGAGATTTATGGGATGTTGTTGGGAGAGGGGAGACGTATATGCAGTCAAGAAAACCAACAGCTTGTCACCTTAACTCTTGGGTGTGGATAGATGTCGCTAGGGAAGTGTAGTCTGCAACTGATTGAAGGATGGATGTAGCTAGGGAAGTGTAGTCTGCAACTGATTGAAGGATAGATGTAGCTAGGGGAGTGTAGTCTGCAACTGATTGAAGGATAGATGTCGCTAGGGAAGTGTAGTCTGCAACTGATTGAAGGATAGATGTCGCTAGGGAAGTGTAGTCTGCAACTGATTGAAGGATAGATGTAGCTAGGGGAGTGTAGTCTGCAACTGATTGAAGGATAGATGTAGCTAGGGGAGTGTAGTCTGCAACTGATTGAAGGATAGATGTAGCTAGGGAAGTGTAGTCTGCAACTGATTGAAGGATGGATGTAGCTAGGGAAGTGTAGTCTGCAACTGATTGAAGGATAGATGTAGCTAGGGAAGTGTAGTCTGCAACTGATTGAAGGATAGATGTAGCTAGGGAAGTGTAGTCTGCAACTGATTGAAGGATAGATGTAGCTAGGGGAGTGTAGTCTGCAACTGATTGAAGGATAGATGTAGCTAGGGAAGTGTAGTCTGCAACTGATTGAAGGATAGATGTAGCTAGGGGAGTGTAGTCTGCAACTGATTGAAGGATAGATGTAGCTAGGGGAGTGTAGTCTGCAACTGATTGAAGGATAGATGTAGCTAGGGAAGTGCAGTCTGCAACTGGTTGAAGGATAGATGTAGCTAGGGAAGTGCAGTCTGCAACTGATTGAGGGATAGATGTAGCTAGGGAAGTGCAGTCTGCAACTGATTGAAGGATAGATGTAGCTAGGGAAGTGCAGTCTGCAACTGGTTGAAGGATAGATGTAGCTAGGGAAGTGCAGTCTGCAACTGGTTGAAGGATAGATGTAGCTATGGAAGTGTAGACTGCAACTGGTTGAAGGATAGATGTAGCTAGGGAAGTGCAGTCTGCAACTGGTTGAAGGATAGATGTAGCTAGGGAAGTGCAGTCTGCAACTGGTTGAAGGATAGATGCAGCTAGGGAAGTGCAGTCTGCAACTGGTTGAAGGATAGATGTAGCTAGGGAAGTGCAGTCTGCAACTGGTTGAAGGATAGATGTAGCTATGGAAGTGTAGACTGCAACTGGTTGAAGGATAGATGTAGCTAGGGAAGTGCAGTCTGCAGCTGATTGAGGGATAGATGTAGCTAGGGAAGTGCAGTCTGCAACTGATTGAAGGATAGATACAGCTAGGGAAGTGCAGACTGCAATTGGTTGAAGGATAGATGCAGCTAGGGAAGTGCAGACTGCAACTGGTTGAGGGATAGATGCAGCTAGGGAAGTGTAGACTGCAAGTGATTGAAGGATAGATGCAGCTAGGGACGTCTAGACTCTCTCTCTCTCTCTCTCTCTCTCTCTCTCTCTCTCTCTCTCTCTCTCTCTCTCTCTCTCTCTCTCTCTCTCTCTCTCTCTCTCTCTCTCTCTCTCTCTCTCTCCCTCTCTCTTTCGGGAAGTGTAGACTGCAACTGATTGAAGGGTAGGCCTATGTGAAGTATATATGACAGTATTAACTACTCCTTGTTACAAGTTTCCATTGTAAACTCTTGATTTTTGTGTGATTTGCATTCCATGTAAATGAGATTTCTGTCATACCGACCCTTGTTTTTGGGTGAATTGGAGAGGGTGAAGGTGTGGGGTGTGGGGTGTGGGGGTGGAGGTGAATAAATGAATGCGAGGATAGAAATGGTGGGAAAGAGGGCAGTTCTTAACGTTTTCATAGTCGCTTGTATCGACCCTAACTATGTCCAACTTCTTGCCTAAGCATGATTTGTTGTCCATTTTCCCCCTCAGTTTCGCTTCCATTTTTAAAGCATGCAAATGCGTTTCCTTGCCTGTATTGTGCTTGTACGAGACCACACTGTCATTTCTCCCAACGAGATAATAAAAGTATTTTTGACTTTGACTTTGACACATACGGACGGACAGAGAAATTATGCACAGACCCTCGATCTCATTCTAATGTACTC
>CM065682.1:73767299-73777299 GCA_017654935.2 Phymorhynchus buccinoides | reverse complement strand
CGGATCGCGTTCGAATCGAATCGAATGCAGTGTGTCCCTTAGCGCCATTGTGCAGTCAGCTGGATGTGACCGAGTTGCATCCCTTACCAGCTGCCGCAACATTCGGTGGGACTTTTACAACTTTTCTCACAGCTGTTTCGGGAGCTTATCTATATTTTCGTAATTTTTTTCAAGTCAACTTTAGTTTACCATAAGTTACTTTTCATAACTAACAGTAATGAATATGTTGTAGTATGTGACAAACTTATTTATATTCAGTGGATATTGTTTGATTTTTACTCATGGGCAATTTTGCGATACTAAGTGCATTAGTCAAGAACATTTTCTACTAAATATATTGTATGAAACTGCTCAACAAAAAAGTTTTTACCATAAATTTGATTGAAATATACTGGTCTCCAAAAGTTAAGGGCCGGCTTCTGTTTTCAGTAGCTTGATATCTATGTATTGTACACTAAGACAACAATGAAGAAAATGGCAAAACTTAGGCTACTCAATATCTTTCCTTCCTGTTGCACGTGCCTGAACCAGTTTTGCAGACATTGCAGTACAGCAACAGCGTTTTCAGGTACGCTTAAAACGTGACAAATTCACGAGAATTTCACGAAAGTTTGGTCTCTTTTCGCTGAAGAATCAGGGCTGATGCAGGTTTCTTGCCTATTGCACGTGCAAGGCATGACTGTAGTGAACACTGCTGAGCAAAAGTTAGACACGAATGTGTATTTAAGGGCGGCAGCCAGAGCTCTCAATAAGCATGCCTCCAAGACAGAAGAGAGAAGATCATTCTTCCGGCCCTTAAATTTTGGAGACCAGTATATATTAAAAATACAATGAAGGGACATACAGCCCAAATATGTTAAAAAAACAAAAGCTTGGTTCAGTTTTTATCTAAGATTTCTAGATTCAGTCTTTTAACTAAAAAGCTTGATTTTGTATGAGATGGAACAGCTGTGTTTCCTGGACTTTTCTGGAAGCTTGTGCGAAATCTGTATGTCTTCATCCGTGCTCTCTGTCCATCAAGTGTCCGAGTGGGAGATAATTAAATGTCTCAGATTTACTGACTAGTTCCGTCTCTACCTTGCACACAGACGAACCGGCAATGTCTAACTTGCACCCTTGCAGACGTTCCGGACAATTCGTATGAGTTGCCTTAACGGGAATTGTTCGGAAATAATGAAGGGGAGTGATTTCATGGTGTGTGTGTGTGGGAGTGATCTTGCCTAATTCAATCGGTCAAACGGGGGAAGTTACTCTACCATCAGGTAGATCCCCAGCTCTCGCCTCGTGTGTTTGAGCAGACATAGAACACCGTGCGGCATTCTAAACTTGATGTCATTTATATTAATTTGTACCTCACATTTTGCAGGTTTTATCAGTTTGTGGCCACTGGCCACCCCTCATTTAAAAGAAAAAATGTTTGCAAGTCGCTGACTCGCATCCTGCGGTTTCAAATTTCGACGCCATTATTGCAATGTTGCCAAGAGGCGACGAAAGGGTATATTGTAACGTACAGATTTGGGCAAATCTTGTACGTTGAATATACATTGAAAACAATCCTTATTCTCTGTCAGGAAATGCGAAAAACACCGTTGACTATATAATTATATGTACGATAAGGGAGACGTTTTTAATTATCAGTGCGCTACTTGTAATAACAACTGAATTTTAATTTTAACTATCCTGTAAAAAAACCACGGTATTTCCTATTCGTCCTCCTCGCCCTTGCTGTTACCTTTAGTTTTGTTTGTTGTTATTTGGGGGTTGCTGTTTTGTGTGTGTTTTAATGCCTTTTTTAACGCCAACCCTCCCTCCCTTGACACCCGGAAAATATTTTATCTCCAAAAACACAAAGCGAGTGAGCCTTGAAGGCTTTGCCTCTTGTTATCAAGCGATCGATGATAACGCATTTTCTGCACAAATCCTATCATTTTTTTGTGTTTTACACACTAATGCCTTTTTTAACACCCGGAAAATATTTTATCTCCCAAAACACAAAGCGAGTGAGCCTTGAAGGCTTTGCCTCTTGTTATCAACCGATCGATGATAACGCATTTTCTGCATAAATCCTATCATCTCCATAGCCTCTGCACGCACCTTTCCTTTCCAGCCTTAGGTATTAAATCTGTTCATAACCGAACAGTTCCCAATAAGCTGTGGGTTGGATCAAATTGAGCACGTCCTCTACCGCTATTGCCTTCGGATTTGGATGGTTTAATGCACCAGGCCATGATGCCCATGTCAAATTGCCTCCAATTTCTAGTGTGACTTTTGCAACTTTTCTGTGACGTTTCTGGACGCATGTTACCGTCTTGTTAGTCCCCGATCCGAAGGTTCGGGGAGCTATTGTTTCTGTCTGATCCGTCCGTGCCTCCGGCGTGCCTCCGTCCGTCCGTCCGTCCGTCCGGCCGGCCGGCTATTCGTCCGTTTTTCTCAAAAACTATTCAGTCTAGCATCATCAAATTTGGCATACTAGTTGGCCAAGAGGCAAGCTATCCACTGCTGTATTTAGTTTTACATTAAGGTCAAGGTCGCGCCAGTTACGGGGTTCAAACCCCGAAACACATAATCGCTAATATCTCGCGAAGTTTTGCATGTATTTCAATGCAGTTTTTTTCACAACATTTTTTGATGAATGGTCTATAACACAGTTGTCATGAATTTTTCTGTGCGCCGGCTCGTGTGCGCATGATCGCGCGCGCTCAAATCACGGGTCCGAACCCTAAGGCTATATATCAAAAACTATTCGGTTTCGTGCTGTTTTCATGCGTTTTTATGTAGTTACGTGCTGTTTTGATGCGTTTTTATGTATGTGTACAGCCGACACATTCCGATTTCGGAGTAGCTCGGCGATGCTGCGAGGGGACTTTGCAGCCGCTCGGCGTTGCACTTGTGGTTTTTGGTTTTTTTCAACCGTAATTCTCTGTCTGTCAGTTGTCACGATGGGATCATGTAATGTCTAAAGAAAAATGACTAGAACACCTTGACTAGTTCTATCTTTACACCATTTACATACTATATATTTGCTCCTGAGCTGCATTCTCAATATTCCAGCCCTCCCTCCCTGTCGGATGTTGATTTATCCGTTGTAGAGATTTTGTAAGATTGCGACAAATCGTTTGTGCTAAAATGTGACTCAGCGCCACGAAAGGGACATTAAGTCGCTGGGCTAGTTTCTCACAACAGGCTTGCAAAGTAAAAAATCTCACTTTTTGTCCATTTTGTGTTATGGGTATGTTCGTGTTCTCCAACATCTTATCTTTCATATCCATAAAGGATAACCTTTAATACGGTCTCTAAATGGTCTTATAAGTGCTTCAAAACGAGTAGGTCAATGCATTTTCTTCAGCTAAGCTAGACTTTAGACTGTGTTTTCTCCAAATGGCCGACGCTCACCCTACTAACTTTAAATGCTCATAACTGTGGAACGGAAAAAGATACGAGAATGGTTTTTGTATCATTAGAAAGAGAATTGTCTGAAGTTGTCAAATGCATCATTATCTCAGAATGGTCAGTTGGACACTTAATGTCCCTTTCGTGGTGCTAGGTCAACAATGTTGAATGCAATTACGAAAATTCAAGACTTTTAAGCTTTGTTGAATTTCAGATTGAAACACGTTTCCAGGGCCTGTAGCTTGATTTATCCGATTTATAAACGCAGCTGGTTTCTTAATGGCCATTTTCTCCATAATAATAATGTGTTTTTTCTTTGAAGGCTTGAATGGTGAACGCGCTTTATTGAAACAGATATTGTGAGCACATACTCTGTGCAGCGCTTTTTCATTCAGGTCATACTATCCCATGTTAAGTTACAATCAATAAAGTTATTCCCCAAATGTCTTAATTATATGCATTCAACTACCACCACCACCACCTCCCCATCCGTCACTTTTCAGTTCTAACAGTTCGCAGCTGGCAGTCGATTGGACACAACTGAATTATGCCCCCCTGGCTAGCTGCTGACATCTGTGGTGTGACTTTTGCAATGTTCTGCGAATTTCTGGACCACAGTGCTTGGCTTGACGTTGTGTTTCTCCGTCCATTCTATCTGCTTAAAGGTACGCCCTGACGGATAGGTTTTTGCAAGAAACACGTACGTCGAGATCACCAGAAAGACAGCCTTTTCAAGAATCGGAACACTCACTTTGCTCTGGCTACTTAGAAATTAAACCATCAAAACGGTGATTTCTCCTTGGCGGAGATGCCGGAGAGAGTAGCCATTTTGGATGGGGTGGGTGAAGGTCACTCATTGTGGTTGAAGCGTTTTCTTTTTCTGTAGTGCAGTAAAAATAAAGAAGAGCTATTTCCTTTGTTGTGAGCGAAACTCCTTTAGATAAACTGTATAACATTTAAAAAAAAAAAAAAAAAAAGGCTTGTATTGCGAAAAGTTCGTGCAAACGATTTGGTCTAAACGCAGGCGGCCATTCAAAAAGAGACGCCAAACGCCTTCTCTTTGGGTGAAATAATTCGACTTCCAGCACCTCCGCCAAGGAGGAATAGCCGATTTGACGGTTTGATTTCTAGTAAACCAGAGCAAAGTGAGTGTTGCGATCTTTGTAAAGGGTGTTTTCCTGGAGATCTCGACGTGTTTCTTGCAAAAACGCATCCGTCAGGGTGCCCCTTTAATATCACACGGCAGCATCCGGCCGAGTATGGAGTGTTTCAATCTTCCACCTTTGCTAATTTAATTAATAGACGATTATCGGAGAGAAAAAAAACCTAGGGGAGAGCACTTCCTGACAATTAGAGTCGTTTACCTCCATTACTCGGTCAAATACCATAGCAACAATGCAACAATGGCGTCGAAGCTTGAAACCGCGGGATGCGAGTCAGCGACTTGCAAACATTTTTTTTTTAAAGAAAAAATTAGGGGTGGCCAGTGGCCACAAAGTGATAAAACTTGCAAAATTGTGACGTAAAAATATAAATGACATAATTTGGTTTTAGAATAACGCACGGTGTTCTAAGTGCTGCTGTATGTCTGCTCAAACACACGAGAGCTGATGGTAGAGTGACTTCCCATGTTTGACCGATTGAATTAGGCAAGATCACTCCCACACACCATGAAATTACTCCCCTTAGTTCTTTCCGAACAATTCCTATTAGAAAGCAGCGATGCAGTGTAAACCTCCGTCTTCTGCCCAGGTTGTCTTTTTTTAAATATAAAAAAACCCTTCAAACTTCAAATACTTTATTTTACAAGGATAAGAATTTAGACTGGGCCTATAGTCTTCCATTGAGAGATTTGTCACAATCTTACAAAATCTCTACAACGGATAAATCAACATTCGTAGGGAGGGAGGGGAGGTTAGAATATTGATAATGTGCAAAGGAGCGGATATATTATAGTCTGTAGATGATCGAAAGATGGAACTAGTTAGTTTGGGTTTTTTGTTTGTGGCTCAAGCCACAAACCTATAACTCACTTTGTCGATCGGTCGGTCGGTCGGTCGGTCTGTGTCTGTCTGTCGGTCCAAAATTGTCGCACTTCAAATCGAGGCTACACTTCAAATTGAGGCCACTCTTTAAAATGATGTATTTTAAAAGCGTACAAAATAATAAACATACGTAATACAGACACTACAACAGACACGACGAGTCTGCGGTGCTTCTTTTGATGAGTATAAGTAGGATACATAGTTTTAAATGTTTTCCAAAAGATATAAAAAGTTACGAAATGGTGCAGAGATAACATTCTGGTTTACAGATTAAAATTATTGAAAAGCCAGGGGAGGTGACTCATGATTGGAGTGGTAAAAATAGACCGCGTGCCACAAACTATTGCGATTTCGCGCTTGTTTCAACGTGTGTCCAGAAAAGTCACAGAAAAGTTGCAAAATATCCACTAAGGCGTTATCTCATTCAAGTGTCGTTTTTGTTGATTTTAATTAATACTTTTAGAGCGAGTCGTGTGTGTGTGTGTGTGTGTGTGTGTGTGTGTGTGTGTGTGAGTGTGTAAAGGCGCAGTGGTACAAATAACAATAATTTTAAAAAACAATGAAGAAAAGAGCAATTACTGTTTGTGAACGATTAGCCCTGATGGCAAACAGTTGTTGTTGTTGTTGTTGTTGTTGTTGTTGTTGTTGTTGTTTTTTTAGCCCTGGTAGGTATAGCTTTGTGATGACTCTGATTCAATGCAAGCTGACATTATGTTTTATATTGCCCCTAAAATTCATGTAGTTTAGATTTACTTAATTTTGTTGTGTATTTTCTTTTTTTCGTTTTTTTTTCCTTTTTGTATATAAGTGTTTACTACTGTTGTTGCTTTTATGTTATTATTTTTTCAATATTAGATTAGTTTTGCGTGTGCAGTCCTTACTGTGCAACTTAAATATTAGAGTACGCTTTATAAGCTCTTAGCTTGTTGTACTCGAAGTTCATAAATGTATTGCTGCTTTGTTATGATTTTCTATTCTTGAATAAATTCTTGTTTAAACCAAACAAAGAGACCTCCAAAAAGTCAAAAATCTTCTCGAAGAAAGTGAAAAGTGCACATCATGGGATGACCTGCAAAAAGAAGCACGTGCCTCACAAAACACACACGTGATCACAGGAGAGCAACGCTGTTCGGAAGCATGGTAATGATTACGCGTGCTTATCCTCTGCCAAATCTGGGGTCCGTTTCACAAGGGCTAACGTTACGTAGCGTGAGCGCAAATCGGCAAAAAACGGTACTAAGAAACACCTCTTTTGCCGACGATTGTCGCAAACGTTTTGTGGCTGCTCCCAAAGTATCTCTTGGCAAACTATCACGTGACGTGAATTTCTTGTTGTTGATTGGTCCATTAAAGTTTGTTTAAAATGATACTTAAAAAAACCCCAACCAATCAGACAAGAGCTTGTAATATATTTCCCGCAAACGTTTTCTAAAGTGTTTCTTAGACCCCTTTTGGCGTAACAGTTATGCGTCAGCGGCGACCGTCGTCTTATATCTGGAGAAACTCAACCCTGTTCTCTCCACCACTACAGTAATCCACTCACATAATAACAACATCAAATATAATCGATACACATGTCTATGATGCTATGACAATTATACATTCGTTATCATTCTGTTTTTGTTGCTGTTGAAAGGTTTGATATTTCAAACAAACACTGAGGACGATTATGTTTACAACTCTCTGAGGCTTAGCCCTGAAGTGCTTTGTTAACAATAGCGAAATAGTACCGAGACAAATGTTGATGAGGATGTTCATGATGTCCTGTCGGAGGTCACTGACACTTTATCGGAGTAATCAAAATGATCATAGGTTAAAACATGTGGTTGATGACGATGTTCGGGATAAATAAGTTGATATAACAATTTTACTATAGTGGAACAAGCATATGGTAACCATAATGGTGCTAAATTCTTTCGATATTTTCTAACCATTTGTGTCCCACAAAACCTCTGGTTTTCTTACGACAATAACATTTTTAGTCCCCGAGCCGAAGGTTCGGGGAGCTATTGTTTCTGTCTGATCCGTCCGTGCTTCCGGCGTGCCTCCGTCCGTTCGTCCGTCCGGCTATTCGTCCGTTTTTCTCAAAAACTATTCAGTCTATCATCATCAAATTTGGTATACTAGTTGGCCAAGATGCAAGCTATCCACTGATGTATTTCGTTTTACATTAAGGTCAAGGTCGCGCCAGTTACGGGGTTCAAACCCCAAAACACATAATCGCTAATATCTCGCGAAGTTTTGCATGTATTTTAATGCAGTTTTTTCCACAACATTTCTTGATGAATGGTCTATAACACAGTTGTCATGAATGTTTCTGTGCGCTCGTGTGCGCATGATCGCGCGCGCTCAAATCACGGGTCCGAACCCTAAGGTATAATTATTATATCAAAAACTATTCGGTTTCGTGCTGTTTTGATGCGTTTTTATGTAGTTACGTGCTGTTTTGATGCCTTTTTATGTATGTGTACAGCCGACACATTCCGATTTCGGAGTAGCTCGGCGATGCTGCGAGGGGACTTTGCAGCCGCTCGGCGTTGCACTTGTTCTTGTTCTTGTTCATACCCACCAAAACTCCCGTTTAATCTCTTCCCTGTTGACACTACCATTCGAAGGTAAAGTTTGATGTCCTCTCGGCAAAGCCATATGGGACATTTCTGTAAATTGTAGATTGGGGGGAAAAGTGGGAATGGGAAAGGGAAAAAAGAGAGATTTTCTCAGAATATAGATGTTATTCTTTTATAAATTATGTTTATTTTGACATTATGATTAGCACTACCGCCACCATCCCAACACTTAAAAGCTGGCCGCTGTTCCCCCCCCCCCCCCCCCCCCCCCCCCCACTTCGTGTTTGACATTCGTGACCTCTGTGCGTCCTAATGGAAGGAATCCATCCACCGTGGAGTGCCAGAAAATGGGTGTGAGTTGCATCACAGATGCCCGATATAGTCCCGTGCTGAACCCACTCTGCTTCACGCCCATCCCTGATCGGATTAGGTTCCGACTCCAGGTGTCGTAATCATGGGCTGTTCTTAATCTAAAACCCTATCATCGCCACTGTCGCCTCTTGGCACCACAATTATTTGGTACCCATGTCACTGAAAGGTATCGAATCAGGGTCTGTTACCCAATGGTCAACCTATGGCGATATTTTTCCCACGCCAGAGGGCAGTCAATGCACTAGGGGCTTATCACGCGATTTTCTTACTTGGGCGTAGTGAGAGAGAGAGTGATGGTAGGACCACTCACTGTCTCTCTCTCTCTTTCTTTATCCCCAACTAATAATATAGAGAGGATTAGCCCCACACGAACGTCATGCCCTCTGGTGTGAGAAAAATCGCACTAAGTCTCTCATTAATCACCTTAACCCTTTTACCGCCAATGTTGCATTTATGCACCACAAAGGTTTAACACCCATGTCACTTAAAGGCATCAAATCAGGACCTGTTGATCCGAAGACCCTATTTTCTTGATTTTGGGAGGTAAGGATAGGCCTAATGTTATACACGTCACAGAGGAATCCCCAAAGTTCCAGGGACGGTATTCATGTCGAGATAGCATGAGACTTAGCATGAGTCCTATTAAATCCTATAGGACATTGGAAGAGCTTCTAAGTTAGCATCATGCTAAGTCTCATGCTATCTCAACGTGAATACCGTCCCAGATCAATTTTTTCTCTCTACCCAGTTTAGTTTAATGGTATGCTTTGGCTGAAAACTGGCTGGCGGCGAAAGGGTTATTGTTCTTAATTTTGGGAGGGAAGGATAAGCCCTATTTTATGCATTTCGCAGAGGAATGAATCCCCAATATCGCAGAGGAATCTTTGTCTGTGTCCAGGTAAGTTTCATGGATAATTGTGGCTGAAAAATGTCTGGCGTGGAAAGGGTGTTAAACAGTTAACACGGGGACTGAAGGGTGAACGAGACTAAACAGCCAGTGTTTTTCCCACTTGAGTCTAATGTAGCCTTCTTTTTTTTTTTACTACCGGTGTTAACTATTTAAGAACTGCCCGTGATTGCGGTACCAGGTACTGAAGACTATGTTACGCAAGTAGAGGCACGTGAGTCCATTTGGCGAATGGCCGAATTATCTGTTGTTCTCCTTCACGTAATAGAACACGCGCGCGCGCGCGCGCGCGCGCGCGTGTGTGTGTGTGTGTGTGTGTGTGTGTGTGATCAGCAACATCCTCGTCATCATTGTTTTGTCATAAACTTGTTTTTTAATCATGGAATGCGAAAGCAATACTTTTCAACATCACAATCATGTTGGTATATAACATGCATCATTATTTATTGAACATTATCGCCATCATATTCCTGTTCATCATTATCGCTGTCGCTGTCGTGATCAGCAATAGTGATAATTATCATCGCCCTCTTCCGTGACTAGGTTGAGTGTCGGATACACAGATGACCTTAAATGTCATCATTTATTTAGCGTCTGGGAAACCACATGTCCCCACCCCCACCCCCCTAAAAGACAGGCACCACCACCACCACCACCCACCCCCACTGGCACTGGGTTCTAGTTCATCCCTTGTTCCATCTACTCGATCGAAAATCATT
>CM065682.1:73734628-73761799 GCA_017654935.2 Phymorhynchus buccinoides | reverse complement strand
CAATAAGGCCGTGTCAATCATAAGCGGATATTCTATGCCGGAAACCCGTGCGCAATCCATAAATAAGTTCCAAACAAAGAAGGAAAAGATTTGCGCACGTGTCTGAATTTCCCTATAAGCGTAAACCGTTTATCCTTCTTTCTTCCACTTATTTGGGTTTTCCGTACAGAACTTACGCGTCAATGTGAACCCGGCCTAATGATAATAACTAGAGGGCATATGTTTGCCTTTGAGAGCAAACATGGACAGGATTTCCCCTGAAACAGCCGTTTGGCAAGTTATTCAATATTACAATTTGGCCATTGTTGTCCCTACCGTCGCGTCGAATTTATAGCGAAAGTATTTGCAATGTTTCTCTTTAATCAAACACTGAAAATAATATGAAAGTATTCTGTGTTTTTGATTTGTTCAAGATTAAAGTTTGGCCAACATTTGCCACGTGGTTTGTGCGCGCGCTTGCTTGTCAGTGTGAGTATGTTATGTGTATGTGTATGTGTTGTGTGTGTGTGTGTGAGTGTGTTGTGTGTGTGTGTCTGTGCGGGGCGCATGTGAATGCGTATGCGTCTGTGTACATGCAATGTATATATATTTTTTTCACATTGATGCCCTCCAAAAAAATTGGTGTGTGTGCAGTGTGCGTGTGCGTGTGCGTGTGCGTGTGCTGTGTGGTGGTGCGTGTGTGCGTTGTGTGAGTGGGTGCGGGTGGTGTGTGGTGTATGTGGTGCGCGCGCGCGCGCGCGCGCGCGCGCGGTGTGTGTGTGTGGTGTGTGTGTGTGAATGTTGTGTGTGTGTGTGTGTGTGTGTGTGTGTGTGGTGTGTGGTGTGAATGTGTGTGTGTGCGTGTCGCGTGTACAGTGCGTGCGTGCGTGCGTGCGTGCGTGCGGGCGTGTAGTGTGCGTGCGTGTGTGTGTGTGGGTGTGTGGTGTGTGAATGTGTGGTGTGTGGTGTGTGTGTGTACGCACACGTCTACGTGCCTGTGTGTGTCTTTAATAATGTATCATGTGTATTTGCCGGCGCGGGCAAGTTAGTGTAGAACACAGCTTAGTTTAGCATGTTCCACTCCCCCCCCCCCCCCCCCTCCCCCCATGAGGTTGAGCGAAAATGCCCTTGAAATTCTTAACAAAGAATAGCTTAACAGCAAAGAACAATAATCATAAACTTTGAATATCATTATTATCATGTTGTTAGTTAATAAATAAAACTCGTATGCTATTGATGTGATGTATCTATAACGCAGTGCTTTGAAAGTGTAACAAGTTTCCATGTAAATGTGATGTAAAACATGCCTGCTTCTTTGTATGAGCTGACTGACTATGCTTATTATTCTACTGCTGTGGTATGAAAATGTGATGTTTACATCGTTGGGGGGGTGGGGGGGGGGGGGGGGGGGGGGGGGGGGGGGGGGGGGGGGGGGAATTTAGTAAATATATTTAGAAAGAAAATATTCTTAAGCGAGGAGGAATAACAGTTTTGAAGGATTATAGCATTGCATTGCGTGATTACTTATTAATGCTTATTCATATCAGTTTTTAATGTGGAGGAATGTGGCCCGAAACATAAACCATTACTTCTTTTTCATTATGTTCTTCTGCTCTCAGTCAGTCTGGCAGTCTGTAGTTATACATCTGCTGTATCTTTCTACGCGCTCTCTCTCTCTATCTCTGCTAGCGCTCGTCGCTCGTCTCTCTCTCGCTCGCTATCGTAATCAAAAAAATGGCTGTTACTCTCTCTCTGCCTCTCCCGCGTGAGCTCTCTCTATCCTCTCTCTCTCTTCATACTACTCCTCTCTCTTCTCCTCCCTCTCTTTTTCCCTACCCCTCTCCTCGCCTCTTCTGTAATCTTCATAACTCTCCTCATATCTATCGCTCTATTTGTTTGTGGTGTGCATGCGGCCGCGAGCGCGTGCGGGTTGTGTGTGTGTGCTATGCGGCGGCGCACGGTGTGTGTATGTGCATTGCGCGCGTTATTGTGCACGTGGCGCAGTCAATGTGCGCGTTCATGCGCAGCGTGCACGTGTGTGAGATTGACTGAGCTTACTGAGCATGTGAGTGGAGAGTGCATGCATGGCATAGAATTGAAATAAATATTCCTGTGTCTTCTGCTTTTTATTGCATTTTATTAAAATGTATGTGCACAATTATATGGACTGACAAAAGAAATTAATATGTACAAAAAAGAAAGAAAAGAAAGTAAAACATGACAGTAAACGTGGGGGGTTTTGTTGTACAAAAACGTTTATTTACTGTCTGGTGTTGACTGCTTACTTCTCTTCTTGATTTTTCAATTCATCAGTTCTCTCGCGGGTTTTGTTTTGGGTGGAGCCTACCCACTGCAGTTTTGAGCTCAACCCCTTTCGTGTCCTTTTAAACAAAATTATGTTTGTGTTCGGTTATGTTTTTCTATTCTATTAAATTTAATTAATATAAGCTGAAGCCCTACAGAGACCCCATGTTCTGTTCACTTCCTTGCCTCCGTCTTGCATCAGAGCATATAATTATTGATTTGATTGGTCGTTCTTTCAACTCCTTGCAGCGCTTTCATAATGGTATATGCCGTCTTACTTTCCTTGCTGCCTCCTTCAGCATTACGAGTCGCCCTTGCTTGTGCTTTCTTACTTGCATCTTTACTCTCTTCCATTCCTTGGCTTCCTTTTAATGATGGCGAATCAGCACACACAGCACCCTGCCTCCACCCTACTTAAGATCTATAGCAGATTTTCTCCTACAGGACTCGTCGTTGCTACCTCACGCACTCTTCCCACTCTCAGTTCTTCTGGCTTGGCAACCCTTATTTAGTTTCATCGTTACATTTTTCTTCTATATTCTTTTGAAGTAGTTCCGACATTTCGTTCCTTCCTTCCTCCTTCTTTCTTTCCGGTGCGTTGCCACAATCTCCTGTCTTTGTTTCTTTCTTTCCTTTACTTGGACTTCTTACCTTTTTTTATCGTTTCGATTTTTCCATTCCTATCCTTCTTTACTTTGTTCTTGGCGGAATACATTTATTCTCGTTCCTCCTTCACTTTCACTTGGGATGGAGGGTTTCTTTATTTCTGAATAGCTTTCTGAGTTTCGGTTCCCCATATGCATACTGACTGGATCTTTACACCACCGGACTCCTTAGTCCTCCTAGTGACCCTTCCTACGGGCAAGCACTTTCCTTCTTTTCTCTGCGTCTGTTAGCAACTACGGTATCCCGAGTTGCATCGAGTCCATAGGACTCTTTTAGTATTGAGACTGTTACTTAATGGTATAATTTAATATTGATGTTAGATTGTTACTTACTGTCTTGAGAAGCAGGCCATTCCCTTCGTGACCTTTATTCTAATGCCTCCATTTCATTTCACTAGACAGGATCAAATCCCTCTTCCTTTCTTCTCTTGGTATTTCTTTCTATATTTGACCTCTTCTGCTACGTTTGAAATCATCACGTGTACCCGGCACAAATAGACAGTAAAAACATCCATACAGATATTATCCCTCAAATGAATCAATTAAACAAAGTGATTAGTGAAACGAGCGTGTGTCGGCATGGTATGTGGATTGGGTGAGTGTCTTTTTAGCAAGATTCAGGAGAATACCAGCCAAAAAATGAATGGAAATATTATTAGGGGCACGGGGTGTGGAAACAATCTATGTTCTGAACGATTTCTGGGGTGGAAGATTCTGTTTTACGCACGGAAACGGAAACAGCCTGCATAAAGAAGTAATAAGGGTAAGAAGAGGATAAAGGTAACGAGGCACAAAACAAAATATACGTATATTAGGGGAAATACGGACATCACTGCATCTACAGTGACTTATTTTTTTTTTGTAACTGTTAGTCTTTCATTCAGCTGTACTTATTTACTGATGTGCGCAATTATAGTTTTCGCGTATCAGCGATGGTATTGAAACCCTCCTTGTGATTCTTCTTATAGCACTGGACAGAAACGGGTGGAACCCGAAACGTCTTCGTTTGTGACTCGTTTTTGCTTGTGATCTTTTGTTGTGGGTTTCAATAGTGGATATAGGCCACAGTCCTACGTGAGGGGTGTGACCTTGGAATTTCACCGAGGTTGAATATAGATGGTATGAGGTTGAATTAGAAAGGTCACCGTACCTCGGGCAGAGAACGAGTGGCGGGCAAAATTGGTAGTCTAGTACAGAGAACGGGAACCACTCGTAGCAAATGCCCTATGTCGACATATATTTAATTTGTTGCAACAATACTAATGCCCCCAAGACCTGCCAACATCATACAATCTGAAATTCCAAACAAAGCTCCAAAAAAGAGTTGTCCTGCCTTAACCTTCTTTCTTGAATGTGTCTCCTAAATCACATTTTCAAACAATTTTAACGCGAGAACAAGAACGTTGTTGTCAAATCCTACAAGATCATCTTTACAAACGGACAAATCAACATTCCCAGTGGCTAGGGCGGGAGGGAATATACCGAAGGATGACACGAAGAGAAGCAGAAGCGGAGGATAGTCTGTAGATTGTGTTATTGGTAACGATGAGGAAAAATAGTCAAGTTTGTTTTTTTTGTTTTTTTTTTGTTTTTTTGTTTTTTTTGTTTTGAACACGAACATTACTCAAAAGTTAACATTAACTGGTTTTGTTCGTCCTGAAGTTCACAAAATTAAATAAAGACACTGGACACAGAGAGAAAAGTTGATCCAAAAGCAAACTATTCTGCATGTCTAACAAAAATTGCACCTAAACTTTTAGAGCCTCAATTAGAGTAGGGGGTACGGGGAGCTGGCTATTCACTTGAGATTTTTCTTTCAATACTACTATAATATATATTTTATTAATTATCCCATTTCGTGACAACCTGACAGACAGTGAGCAACGATTGCAAGGAACACCATGACAGGGAACATGGTGTCAGAAAAAAAATCACAGAGAAGTTGCAAAAAAAAGTCACCACTAGAGATCGCAGCCAATGAAAAGGGAGGGACACGCCTCAATTGTATCCAACCCACAGCATGTCTGGGAACTTACTCGGAATGAGCTGCTTGCCCTTTTCAGCGCCAATTTGTCGCATTTTGAAGCACCACCGAAATGATCAATTGGCTATGTCACAAAAAAGGCCCAACCAGGGTCTGTTATACAAGAGCCATTTTCATAATCTTTTGGAGGTAATGGATAGGCCTTACCTTTATAAATGTCACAGAGGAATCACCATATGCAGATTTGTTCTCTACCAGTTAAGTTGAATGGATTTGTTTTGCTGAAAATTGCTGGTCGGCGGAAAGGGTTAAGGTTAGAAGGAAAAGCCGCAAAGGGGTTTAAGATCTATACAATTCTAAATGCCTCATATGGCCCTTGGTCCAGAGGGCGTAAACCTCATTTTTCTCTTCTGCAAAGGGATTTGGGGTGATGGGATGAGCAGGAAATTGTTTTCGTCGATTCTTTGATAACATTTAATATCATCAGAATATGTCTTTAGAACGAGAAGAAAAAGTGGACTTGGTGTTTCAGCGATCAAGGAATACTGAAAAGACTGATGCTTTGAAATGAACTAGAAGCGGAATTCGAAGGATATAAAGAGCCGATCTTTGTTTAAAAAACACTGCAATACGGGGTGACCAACAAGAATAAAATTACGTCATAAATCTGGGAGTGTTTAGCATTTTTGAACTTAGATGCGGGAGAAGAACGGGGGCACACAAAAAAAACGCACACACCAATCCAAAGGGCGCACGGCAAAATGCGCCAATTTTACCGTCCAAAGTCGCACACTTCAACGTTCAAAATTGAGCTCATTTTGCTGAGAATTTGTATCACTGCAATTCTGCGTACCTTGCCTTTTCAGATAGGTTAGGGATAGGTTAGGGGTTAAGAATTATAGGATTATGGATAGGGTTTTTTTTTCGGGGGGTTTGAAGAATTAGGGTTAGGGATAGGCTTAGTCCTAGTCCACCCGTCTCAAAAACAACTGTGCGCTTTCGGATTGTAAATATCGTTGCGCTTTTCTACCATAAATATGTGCACCTTTTGACGGCTGTGCGCGTTTGGGGAAAAGCAATATTGTGCGCTTTTCATGACTGTTGCCGAGAAGAACAATATCTCGCGGTATGAGGGGAGGGGTGCGTTTTAAAAACAATAACAAACAACAACAACACCAACAAACAAACAAACAAACAAAAACTAACAAGGATGAGAAGGAGGAGTAAGGAAAGACCCTGTGGGTTGTTTTTTCTCATGATGTTAAAATTTCAAATTCAGTGATTATTACAAAATAGCGATGAGACGATAAACCGAGGTCCCGTGTGCCCTGCACTTAGATTACACGTTAATCCCAGTGGCAACGAAAAAGTTGTCATTTGGGGTTGGCTCCAAATTTACACACACACACCCTCCTCTTTCCATTCCTCATCAGCACACATAAAATCGCATGCAAAAAAATTAAAAAAAATGTGGTGGCTCGCTCTGGCTGCGACGCGCTCTCCAGGTGGGAGCAACCGATTTTCACAGATACGCCTCTGTGACTATGACTACCTAGTACCTAATACTGATGATAATAACATGTGTTCCCTTTCGCACAAAGTAGTTAACGCTTAAAAGGCTTTTTTCGCGTTCCTGACAGACAATAAGTGAATAACCTTCTTTTAAAATCTGCGTATATATAGTACAAGTTTTGCCAAATCTGGCACATGGCAAGATAGTCATGGGTCGTTTTGTTTGTGGCTCAGCCCACCAAACCTATAACTCACTTTGTCGTGTCTGTGCTGCACACAGGTCTGTCGGTCCCAAAAAGTGTCGACTATTGACAAAATTGTCAAAGAGAGCAAAAAAAAAATACTTGGGCAAAGAGTAACATTTCAGTTGTCTATCTACAGTCTTTAGGTTGGAAAGAATTGTATACTGAACAGAGCACATGAATCTTCATTTTAAAGCGTACCAAATAATAAACATACGTAATACAGGGACACTGCAAACAGACACGCGAGTATGGCAGTGCTTCTTTCAATGAGATAGTAGGATAAATAGTTTTAAATGTTTTCCAAAAGATGTAAAAAGTTACGAAATGGTGCAGAGATAACATTCTGGTTACAGATTAAAATTATTGAAAAGCCAGGGGAGGGAATCAGTGTATGTAATGATTGGAGTGGTAAAAATAGACCGCTGCCACAAACGATTGCGAATCGCACTTGTTTTTGGCACATGGCAAGGGCGGGGAATCAATCAGCCAAATCTAAAGCCGGCGACAGACTAGGCGACTGCCTCATATGACTCGAGCAGGTCGGACGTAGATCAAATGTTTCCCGACCACAGAAGAGGTCACAAGTCATTCGGACTCGTCAGACTCGGATCAGGAAATTAGAACCCGCCCTATTCGGCCCTGTCACTGCTGGGCCCGACTTAGTCAGACTGATCGAGTAGATTGTATTGCACATGAGGTGAAACGTCAGACCTGATAGAGTCACATGCGGGAGAGTCACATAGTCTGTCGCCGGCTTAGACATTAAACGTCCATTCCTGAAACCGACAGGCAGAAAGGACGGGTGAAGCGCCAGAAGCCCACGCGCCACAGGGTCCAGAGAGTCACAGAAAAGTGGCAAAAGTCATTCAGTGTGGCAGCAGCTGTGAAGAATATCCACAAAGATATTCTCAAAGGTAAGATGGACTACTTAAGAGCTCGGCGAACCGGGCTGACAGAGTTATCGTTAGTGCGACAGTAATCATCACAGTGGAGGTATCCAAAACTAGACTGGAATTGAACGGAGAATCAACTGGGCCTATCGCCGTGTAACAGGTCCTGTTTAAAAGGGACATAACCCAGTTGTTTTATAGGGGGAAGGAGACCGGATGGCTTATCTTTCCCATATACAGTCTTTGATATCACTCACACGTGCGCAGCTGACTGCAAGATTGTAACCCCGGAAACCAATAGAGCAATTAAGGGGAAAACGTGCACAACGAAAGAGGTGAGGAACGTTTGAATGAGGATCAGAGGATTCACGTCAGGAAATAATTATGGTTTTCACTGATCGTCGATTTGAAATCAATAATGAATGATATGTAAAGAATGCCTGGTGGCCCGTCCAGTAAAGGGAACTTCATTCATACACCTATTAATATCGAGGCATTCATAGTTGTAAAGGTCCTAATGTAAGCGTGAGAGGAAATACAGAAAACCAAGTGCAAGCCAAAAAGGTATATGACCCAGGGAGTGTCACGGGTTGGAAAACCAAATCAATGGCTTGGAGTCAAAACGGACTGTCTTAGCTAGCCCATCGACGTATTAGTAAACATATTGTGAAAACTAATAACTGTAAAAAAAAAGATGCAGAAATATGAAAAGCATAATCCCCCATTGTACATTACTTGCAGTCATTTTGTTAATACAAGTTCTTAGTTTTTGCAATAACATCAATAAAACACGTCATGGACTATCTAGATAGTCCGTTTTGACTCTAAGCCATTCGAAATGTCCGTAACCCTTTTCACCGCCCATGTCGCATTTTAGCACCACAATGGTACACCCAGGTACGGAAAGGCATCAATATCAGGTCCTGTTATCTGAAGACCCTATTTTGCTTAATTTGGGAGGTAAGTATGGGCCTAATGCTGTATATGTCACAGAGGAATTTGCAAATTTACAGAAGGTTGTTCTCTACCAGGTAAGTTTAATGGACATTTTTGCGAAACATCGGCTGGCGGTGAAAGGGTAAACTAAAAAGCGTTTCATCATGAGGAAGGAAAGGATACCTAAGGCACACTGGACACACCACGATTACGTTCCCTTTGGGGTCGTTTTTTGTGGAGTGTTTTGGCTGGGCAGCTGTGACCCACATACAATTGCTCCCAACTTCAATTGAGGCTGCTCTTTAAAATGATGTTTCTGTTCGAATTTGGATGCAGTTTGTACGGGGTCAACCTGGTCGAAACAAGATTTCTTACCAGCTATAAGACGGACAACACGTGAAACCCGTGATTTTGACACGTGATTGGTGGGTCTTAAGAGGACAAAGCTCGAACGGTTGTAGTATTATTTGGAGGGGGGGGGGGGGGGGGGTAAAAGTCACAGAACTGATGTGAAAACAAATACGGAGAGGAGGAGACAAGGAACGGGAAGTGGATAATATGGTTCAAAATTATAAAAATAACAAAACAAGGGCATCGCCGAGCAGGCAGCAACGCATGTGACAATGCAAACCCGGCCAGAGTTATGTCCTCTCCCCCCCCCCCCCCAATTAAAACACCACTTTCCACCCTTACCGGAACCGAATTAAATAAACATAGCCAAACAATTTGAAGCTATTCTGTTAAGTAGTTTCGCGAGATACAGCTGAAACTTTTATACAAACTTCCTATGCACCGAGTTATTGTCCTCCCCCCCCCACCCCCAATAAACACACCCACTTTCCACCCTTACCAGAACGCATTGAAAAATCACATAGCCCAAAAATTGGAACGCGATTCTGGTCAGTAGTTCACGAGATACAGTCTGAAATCTTTTATACAAAAAGTCCTTGCACAATGGTACACCCACTACGCAAAACTTGAAGTAGTTTTACGATAATCCGATACACAGACACACACACAGGCCACACACACACAAACACACACACACACACACACACACACACACACCACACACACACACAACACAAAACACAAAACCGATCCAAGATCGATAATAAAGTAAGTACCTAACCATGCACCAAACAGCACCTTCGCACCAAAAAGCATTAAACAGGCTTAGGCCGGTTCACATTAGACGCGTAAGTTCCGTACGAAAAACCCAAATAAGTGGAAGAAAGAAGGATAAAAGTTTACGCATATAGGGGGAAATTGGGACACGGTGCGCAAATTCTTTCCCTTCTTTGGTTTCACTTATTTTAGGATTGCGCACGGGTTTCCGCATGGAGTATCCGCTTAGGCTTTGTGCGCGCTACACGCGGAAACCTCATGCGGTTATCCGCAAATAAGGAAAAGAAAGTAAGAAATAAGCGGATGGGATAAACCCACGCGCTTATTTTTCTTACTTTTTTCTTTACTGTCTTATTTGAGGATAAGAGCATGAGGTTTCCGCGTGTAGGGGAGACTCACTGCAAATTGTAGTACCTGTCACGCAAATCGTACCACCCGGTTTCCTACCAAACAGGTAGAACATTGAGGGGTCAATATTTATGTTTGAAGTTCCTTCCCCTCTAATGCGCACAGAATGTTAAATCGCTTCTGCTGGCTTGTTTGTTGTCTTGAACCACAATAATAGAAAATTGAAAATGGGAATTCACAAATGTAGAGTTTAGGACGGGGGCGGGTTCGGGTTACAACATTATACTCGTAAGTTCCGTGCGGTCTTCTGAAAACCCCTAGATCAAGTGGAAGAAAATTAAGAAGGATACAAGTTTACGCATATTATATAGGGGATATTCGGTCACGTGCGCGAATCTTTTTCCCTTCTTTGTTTGACTTGTTTTTGGATAGCGCACGGGTTTAGGCGTGGACTGTCCGCTTATGTGTGTGTGTACACGGCCCCTCACGCGCACACGTTTCGCATGTCTAACCTTACATTGATTCTCTTGGGTTCAATGAAGTCAACTCATACGAATTGTCCCGAATTTCTGCAAGGATGCAAGTAAAATGGCTTCGTCTGTACCGTGTACGAGGTAGACAACGGAACTAATCAGTGAATCCAAGACATTTAACGATCCCATTCGGACACTTGATGGACAGACAGAGAGCACGGATGAAGACATGCAGATTTAATTACGCACAAGCTTCCAGAAAAGTCAGGGAAAAGTTGTACAAGTCACACCACAGGTTGCGGCAGCTGGTAAGGGATGCAACTCGGTCACATCCAGCTGACTGCACAATTAATGGCGCCTACTGCTTTGGAGGAAGGGTTTGCGGCATTGCCGGATTCCTTGGATTCTAATGTCAAAGAATGATTCGACTGGGCAAACATCTGCTGTTTTTTGTGCCACAGAAAGAAGAAGAAAGAAGAGGAGGAGGAGGAGGAGGAAGAGAAGAAGAAGAAGAAGAAGAAGAAGAAGAAGAAGAAGAAGAAGAAGAAGAAGAAGAAGAAAAAGAACAAGAACAAGAAAGAAGAAGAACAAGTAGAAGAAAGGAGGATGAGGAAAAGAGGAAGAAAAAAAAGAGTGAGAAGAAGAAGGAGGAGGAGGAGGAGGGAGGGAGGAGGAGGAGAAAGAAGAAGAAAGAAGAAGAAGAAAGAAGAAGAAGAAGAAAAAAGAAAAAAAAAGTAGAAGGAAGGATGAGGAAAAGGAGGAAGAAGAAAGGAGAGAAGAGAAGATAGGAGGAGGAGGAGGAGGAGGAGGAGGAGGGAGGAGGAGGAGAAAGAGAGGAAGAAGGGAAGAAGACAGAAGAAGAAGAAGAAGAAGAAGAAAGAAGAAGAAAGAAGAAGGATGAGGAGAAGAGGAAAAGGAAGAAGAAAGTGAAGAAGAAGAAGGAGGACGAGAGGAGGAGGAAGAGGGGACGTGAGGAGGCAAAAGAAGAAGAGGAGGAGGAGGAAGAAGAAGAAGAAGAGAAGAAGAAGAAGACAAGAAGAAGAAGAACAAGAAAAAAAAAAAGAAGAAGAAGAAGAAAGAAGAAACAAAAAGAATAAGGTAGATGAGGATGAAGAAGAGGAAGACGCAAAGAAGAAGAAGAAGGGAAGGAGAAGGAGGAGGAGAGGCAGAAGAAGAAGAAGAAGAAGAAGAACAGAAGAAGAAGAAAAAGAAGAAGGAAGAAGAGAAAGAAGAAAGAAGAAAGAAGAAGAAGAAAGAGAGAAGAAGGAAGAGGAAGAAGAAGGAGGAAGAGGAAGAAAGAAGAAAAGAAAGAAGAAGAAGGAGGATTCAGGAGGTAGAGGAGAAGAAGAAGTGAAGAAGAAGAAGAAGAAGAGAAGCAAGAAGAAGAAGAAGAAGAAGAAGAAGGAAGAAGAAGAAGGAGGAGATGAGGATGAGGAAGAGGAAGAGGAAGAGGAAGAAGAAAAAAGGAAGAAGAAGGAGGAATTGAGGAGGAGGAGGGAGGAAGGAGGAAGAAGAAGAAGAGAAGCAGAAGAAGACAGAAGAAGAAGAAGAGAAGAAGAAGAAGAAGAATGAAGAAAAAAAAGAAGAAGGAGGAAGGATGAGGAAGAGGAGGAAGAAGAAGAAAAAAAAAAAAGAATAACCTAAAAAAGAAAGAAAGAGAAAGAGAGAAAGACAGCAAACTAAAGCGGGAAGACGTGTCTGAAAAGGGAACAGAAAAACAAAACACGGACGACGATACGGCGGACGACAACAAAGAAGAAGAAAAAACGAACGAACAAAACACACGAATAAATGATGAGTGAACGGTACGAACGAGACGAACAAAATGAATAAAGGAACGAACAAACGAATGAATGAATGAGTGATTGATGAATGAATGAAATCATCCAAACAATAGGGACAGAAAAAAAATAACAAAGAGCAATACATAACTTCTTTTTCTCCTTCGATCGCTCAGACAGTGTCCTGTCAATCAGGAGCGCAGATGCGTCATGCTGCCGGTTATGCGCCTAACTAAAGAAATAGTTGGGCCCAGCATGTCCGACTTCGGCTGGAGGAAAGAAATCTTTTCGAAAGCGTTTTCGTGGTAAAAAAAAAAAAAAAAAAAAAAGGGCAGGAGAATGGAATGGACCGAGGTAAGGCAGAAAGATAGTCGATGACAGTAAAGCAAAGGAAAAAGGCAAGAGTCAAAGAGAGTGACAGATTAGAGGAAGTTACAAGCACAGAACTTCCAGAAGGTGGGGAAACTATTTGTACGAAAGACCCCCCGGTATCCCCACGGGGGAGGGAAGCAATGCAAACGAAGACAAACGAACAGAGGAGGGCACGATCACGCACTCACAGAACCCAAGGGAGACACACAGATTTTAGTGTAGAGGGACCGTAGCAACGAGCGCGAATTAAACCGTTAACGCGGGTTAACTCTACGCACATATACAGTTACACAATCAAGTAGATTAGAATGATCATTCAATCGGTTTTTTTTGTCAATTTAGGCTATGTTACATTTTTCTACACTGGTGAATTTTATGACGCGGTCGTGATTGCGGTTTCGCAGTAGGACCTTGATCTCTCTGGAGTAAGCCATGTATAAACACACAAACACACACACACACCACGCGCGCGCGCGCGCACACACCACACACACGCACACACGCGCCACACACACACACACGTCGCACACGCACACATACACATGCACACGGCACACGCACGCGCGCGCACACACGCAGACACACACATACACGCAGACACACACACACACATTCGCGCGCACACACACACACTACGCACGCGCACGCACACACGCACACGCACACACACACACCACACACACACACACCACACACACACACACACACATACACAGACACATACACACACAGACACACACAGACACACACACACAAACACACACATACACACACACACATACACACACACACACACACACACACACATACACACATACCCACACAGACACACACAGACACATACAGACACACAGACACACACACATACACACACACACACACACTACACACACACACACACACACAACACACACACACACACACACACAAAAGCACTCATGTCATCATCTCTCATTCAATCAGACATAGCTACTGGGTTTGCACAGGGACAGACAGACAGACAGACAGACAGACAGAAGACAGACAGACAAAGAGAGAGAAGAGAGAGAGAGAGAGAGAGAGAGAGAGAGAGAGGGAGAGAGAGAGAGAGAGAGAGAGAGACGAGAGAGGAGATATAGAGAGAGAGAGAAAACTTGAAAACTTGAAAACTTGAAAGGATTATAGATTGTTAGGCAACGCCTATTCTTCCAATCTGTCCTTGAGAGAGAGAGAGAGAGAGAGAGAGAGAGAGAGACGAGAGAGAGAAGAGAGAGAGAGAGAGAGAGAGAGAGAGAGAGAGAGAGAGAGAGAGAGAGAGAGAGAGACAGAGAGAGAGAGAGACGCAAAAGACACGCACAGCACGCACATTCAAAGGATACGCACACAAGTAACACACACACACACACACACACACACACACAACACACCACACACACACACACACAACACACACACACACACAGTGTTTGCCACGATCATGTTCCAAAGACTCCTGGTCCCGTAACCATGGGAGCGGTCTTAAAACAATTAACACGGGCAGCAACAAAAAATGGAAATCCGACTAATCCGCCAATCGTTTCGCCAGGTTAGTCTAATTTGCATGTTGCTTATTACCCGTGTTAACTGTCACAAGTAGTTAAGACGTAGTCATGATTGCGGTTACCTGTTCAAGCACAAAATCAAGGTTAGTTAATAGGTAGATTGGTTTTAATTAGATGGTTTTCAATGCATGATCTCCCCCTCCCCATCCCTCCCTCCCGTCAAACCCTATATTGGATCTTTCCCAGCATTTTTTTTTTTTTTTTTTTTTTTTTTTGGGGGGGGGGGGGGGGGTACTTTGCTTTTTGGCAAAAAGGCTTAAAGGTTACATAAAATATTATTCGTTTGTAAGATTATAATTTGTATGATACAGTAGTCTTAACGAATACAGCATGACTCATCAGTTGTATGCATGTGTTCATGTGTTTTGCAAAAAACGTATTACAAACAGCACAGACACTTCCATAAAATAAAAAAAGCGAACACAAACAACCTAAAGGCAAGCAAACAAACACACAAACAACAACAACAACAACAACAACGACGACGACGACAACAACAACAACAACGACAACGACAACGACAAACAACAACAAACAACAACAACGACAACACTTTAATATAAGGAGGAGTACGGCGTAATGATAAACATTGTTTCAGAATCTATGCGGCAAATCAGTGTCTGGAGGTGAATCCATAAATAATTGTACTTTCTCTCTGGCTGGCTGTCTGTCTAGTCTGTCTGTGTTTCTCGGCTATATCCACATTGTCGCCCGTAAGGGAGACCATTTGATGACAGAAAAGAGCGAAAGAGGTAGTTCTTTCCGTCACCCGATTATCTTCTCTTACGAGCGAAAATGTGAATTTTGCCCTCTCTCTCTCTCTCTCTCTCTCTCTCTCTCTCTCTCTCTCTCGATCTCTATCTCTCTCTCTCTCTCTCTCCTCTCTCAAGCGACCTCTCTCTCTCTCTCTAATGCGCGAGACTGTTGGTTAATTGTTTGTATATATTTGTGCATGTGCATGTACTTTGAAATCATGATAGCCCACTTCTTTGTAACCATCCCCAGTGACATGGGCCAATGGCCTATTCATTAAAATCGTTCAGTGTTCAGTGTTCTCTCTCTCTCCCTCTCTACCAGCAAAGGATAAAACAACCACCACCAGCAACGACAGCAACACGTATAGCTGACCATCTGGGCAGCCATTCATTTGGATTGTATAGAGTGAAGGAAGCCCCTTTGTGATAGTATCCTAATCTTCAAAATGTTGAAGGAGGATACTTATTGAAAAGAAGAAGAAGATGAAAAGTGTTTTGACACAGAACGAACAATGGACACTGTGCACAGGACATGGCCTTGACACATCACCATTCTACACACCTCTCTCATCACGAAAGCGAATGTTGAAGAAGTTGATATCTTACCTGATGTCGACACCGATCTTCATTCAACCTTCACATGTGCTTGCATCTGATTGGGACGCTGCAACCTGAATAGTCAACTTGACCACTGTCGAAACACAACGCGATGACTCAACGACTGCTTAGTAGCTTCCATCACACTGACATGTCAGTGCTAGGGACATTTGGGTGATGAACACGGAAACCACGACACACGGAACGGAGCAGCGATCGTAGCTCCTTCTTCATCAGGACTGCCATGGAGTGGAACCAGTGAACCAATTGAGCGAGGCCACTGTCACCGCAGACTCTGTCAGCGCATTTTCATCAGCGCTGACCAGATCATCATCTGAGCCTGGAACTACTGACCACTAGCCTACTAGGACTTTTGTTGTTGTTGTTGCTTGCTTCTGAACTGGGGGGGTTTAATGGTCTTAAACCCAGGGTAAGCAGTAGGTCTTTCTCCTGTTTTCTAGTAGGTTCATACGCCCTCCAAGTTCCGTCGCGATTTACCGTCAGAAGTGGCGTCTGCGACGTATCAAGACAGAAACCGAAACCAGTTCGTTCAAGAAAGTGCTGACACATACATCAGAGACGGAAGACACTGACACTGACACTGAGACTCAACTGTGAGTCAGATGACTTTGTTTTGGAATATCCTGCTGACGAGTCAAACCAAAGCATGTTCTGGTAGGCTGCACCAAACAAAACACACACACGTCGAGAGAAGAGCGTGTCAAACTGGCCAGTCAAAAAAAAAACTTCACACCGGGAAGCAGAATGCTAATAAACACAGACTACCCGGAGTTTCGCGCACGTGCAAGACGAAAGTTTCATGCCCTACAAAACAATTATTCTCGTCCAAATCTTCTTGGGATGACATGACAGCGAGCTCACAAAAACACACCACAGTGACTGTTATCAACCTTCATTGTTGGCAGAAAAAAGACAAAGACACATTCTTGACATGGCTTCCATGTCAATCGGATAATGTCGTTTTCTGTTTATTTTTGCATTCGATCTCAGTTTGATTTTGAAGAGCTGTACAGCTTGACAGCAATGAATTAATTCGTTGATTAATTAATTAATTAATTAATTAATTATTAATTCACTCTCTCTCTCTGTGTCACTCTCTCTCCCTCAAGGACAGAATGGAAGACTAGCTAGGCCCAGCCTAAATTCTTTTCCTTGTAAAGATAAAGTTTCTGAAGTCTCTCTGTCTCTCTCTCTCTCTCTCTCCCTCCATCCCCCCCCTCTCTCTCTCTCTCTGTCACACACAAAAACTCTCTCTCTCTCTCTCTGTCTCTATCGCTCTCTATCTCTCTCTCTCTCTCTCTCTCTCCTCTCCTCTCTCTTCTCTCTCTCTCTGTCTGCGGCTCTCCTTCAATGCGTGCGACTCTCTTCTCTTGCTTCCGGGTAAACAACACCCACCCATCATCCTAACCCCCACCCCAACCCATTCCACCCACACCACCAAACTCTCTGACAATTCCCAATCTGATATTCACCATCTTAAACCCAATTGTTTTTTTCTCCGTCTCATACACCGAATCTAATCTTATTTCGAATAGACGATTTTCGGAGAGAAGAAAAAAAAACTAGGGGTTAGAGCACTTCGTGAAAATTAGAGTTGCTTACCTCCATTACTCTCGGTCAAATACCATTACAACAATGCAACAATGGCGTCGAAGCTTGAAACCCAAGATGCGAGTCAGCGACTTGCAAATTGTTTTTTCTTAGAAAAAATAGGGGTGGCCAGTGGCCACAAACTGATAAGACTTGCAAAAATGTGACGTAAAATATTAAATGACATAAATTTTAGAATGATGCACAGTGTTCTAAGTGCTGTATGTCTGCTCAAACACACGAGTCGATAGGCTACGAGAGCTGATGGTAGAGTGACTTCCCCTGTTTGACCGATTGAATTAGGCAAGATCACTCCCACACACCATGAAATTAATTTACTCCCCTTAGTAAAAATAATATTATTTCCGAACAATTCCTATTGCCCCTCAAAACACTCGTCAGATAACAATGATGAGGCGAGACGGGTGATAGATACTCTTACAAGACGACAAGGAGAAGAAGATTAGCAGACAAATATGGCGGACAAATGACCTTTTCATGACTTTATCTTTAGGAGACAGACAGAAACGAGATGAGAGATAGAGAGGAATACGTGACCGTATTGTGCAGATTGAATCTTCAAACGATCAAGTCTTGAGGGCCAGCCATACTACGTCCACTAGAATCGCACGACTGTACGATACGACTCGATCGCGTGATCTCCGACGCGCGCCAATCCCATGTTTGTTCTCGGAGACCACGTGATCGAATCGTATCGTAACAGTCACAGTGTGGCTGGCCCTGTCGATTCCTTAGCGGACGTGTTGCTGGTGGCCCTTTTGTCTGTCTGTCTCTGTCATCTCTCTCTCTCCCTCTCTCTCTCTCTCTCTCTCTCTCTCGATCTCTCTCTCTCTCTCCCCCTCTCTCTCTCTCTCTCTCCTGTCTCTTTCTCTCTCTCTCTCTCTCTCTCTCTCTCTCTCTCTCATCGTCTCTTCTCTCTCTCAACCTCTCTCTTCTCTCTCTTTTTGCTTGGGCGTCTCTCTTCCTCTCTCTCTCTCTCTCGAACTCTCTCTTCTCTCTCTTCTCTCTCTCTCTCTCTCAGGAATCTCTCTCTCTCTGCTCTTTACTCTCTCAACGTCTCATTCTCTCTCCTCTCTCTCTTCATCTCTCGCTCTTCTCTCCTCTCTCTCTCTCTCTCTCTCTCTTTCTCTTTCCATCTTCTCGCCTTTTCTCTCATTCTCTTTCTCTCTGTCTCTCTCTCTTTCCGTCTGGTCGGGTCTGTCTGTCGGTCTGTATGCCTCTTGTCTCCTTTTCTGTCTCTTTCTTTCTTTCTTTCTTTCTCTAAAGGGACCGAATGCGAATCTTAATCGCATTCAACTCGTATTCAATTCGTATTCGCATTTCTCTAAAGGGACCGCTGCAAGAAGTTGATTGATGATTGATGGGCCACAAAAGGGGGAATGAAACAGCAAGTGGCATCTCTGATCCTGAATCTTTCAGATCTTTATAATACAGTCGGTCGGTCAGACAAAGTAGGCCGGGTTCACATTAGACGCGGAAAATTCAGTACGGAAAACCCCCCATAAATAAGTGGAAGAAAGAAGGATACAAGTTTTTTAATACATGTATATGCAAATCGTGGCGGTACCATAGCCGATGAGGCGTGGTTACTGCTACACATATCTGCATTGTTAAAAAAATCGGGACTTTACTGGTGTTGTACTGCCTCTGGGCATTGCAGCCAGTATTGTTCCCACCATCTTTGTATTTACAAATCAGTGTCCCATATGTGTCTATGACCGAGAGGACGTAAAACACCATTTTTCATTCGGATACAAATGTGCCTAATTATAGGGGAAATTCGGACACGTCTTTGTTTCACTTATTTAAGGATTGCGCACGGGTTTCCGCACGGAATATCCGCTTATGTGTGTACACGGTCTTAGGGTCATCGTAAAAGAGACGTGTAGAATACAGGCCAAGTAGTCGTGGAGTGCGTCTGTGACAGTCAACACGGGTAGTAGTAGTATATTAATTAGGGAACTAAACGGCACCTCGTTTTGGGGAGATTAGTCACCCCCCCCCCCCCCCCACAAGTGGTGGATACCGGGGGAGGGGGGGGGGGGGGGGTCTTCGCGTAAGAAATAGTTCCCCGACACCTTTCTGGAAGTTCTGTGCTTGTAACTTCCTCTAATCTGCCACTCTCTTTGACTCTGCCTTTTCCCTTTGCTTTCTATCATCTAACTATCTTTCTGACTTATTGGCCATTCTCCTGCCTTTTTTTCCTTTTCAACAAAAATTAAAACATTCTTCCAAATAACTCTTCTCTTTTGAGTTCCTCCGAAATCGGAATGTGTCGGTTGTACGCTAGCGGGGAGACCAGTGAAAACTGAAAACCTGACACATACGTACCTTACCCATTATGACCATACGGACTGGGAACGCAGAAGAAGACGAAGAAGAAGAAGAAGAAGAAGAAGAAGAAGAAGAAGAAGAAGAAGGAGTTTAGTCTAGTTTACATACTACCACCCCGTGTTGACGGTCTAAGACGCACTCGTGAAAACACGCCCTGGCAACAGCAGACTCCTTTGACTTAGTACTAGTACATGTAGTAGTGTGCGTTGAATATGAATGTCAGGCTTAACGTGGTGTAGATCGTGCTTGGAGTGGGTCTGGGGTATCGATCTACCCCACAGTTTTGATGTTACGGGTAAGACCAACTTGGACTTTGCACGTTAAAGACCCACTGACGCAGCACGATTAAGTCCCTTGTTTTTTGTTTTTTTCTGGGTAGGTGTGACCCACATACAGTCTGCCCCCCCCCCCCCCATACACGATCGAGGCTGCTCTTTAAAGTGTCTGTCTCGTTTTCCCAATGCATGGGGGGGGGGGGGGGATATATGTGGGAATCACACCTGGTCAAAATAAGATTTCTTATACTACCAGCGAGAGAGGGAAAAACCCGTGAAACACCGTGACTTTTCACTCATGTATCTGGTGGGGTCTTAACGGGATGAATAACGCGTATTTATGTATATGTATTGCTTGTTCATGGGGATGGCAGCTGTTCATAGATAATAAAAAGTTAAAAATAAAATAAATAACAAGCGCGAAATCGCAATAGTTTGTGGCACCGCGGTCTCTATTTTTACCACTCCAATCATGAGTCACACTCCCCTGGGCTTTTTCAATAATTTTAATCTGTAAACCAAAAATGTTATCTCTGCACCATTTCGTAAAAACTTTTTATATCCTATTTTGGAAAACATTTAAAACTATGTATCCTACTTATACTCATCAAAAGAAGCACCGCATACTCGTCGTGTCTGTTTGTAGTGTCTGTATTACGTATGTTTTTATTATTTTGTACGCTTTTAAAAATACATCATTTTAAAGAGCGGCCTCAATTTGAAGTGTAGCCTCGATTTGAAGTGCGACAATTTTGTCAAAACAATGTGCGACCAAAATTTTGGTGGTGTGGGACCCGACGCTCGATCCAAGACCGACCGACCGACAGACAGACAGACAGACAGACCGACCGACCGACAAAGTGAGTTATAAGTTTGTGGCTTGAGCCCACTAACAAAAAAAGCTGTTCATAGATGAGACCTAGGGCGCTTGATCAACCAGCTGCGTGGCAGAACTGCTTTCTTCTTCTTCTTCTTCTTCTTCTTCTTCTTCTTCTTCTTCTTCTTGGCTTTTTCTTTTCTGCGTCCCCAGGCCATAAGGCCACAATGTGTACCTATGTGTCCGTTTTCTTTTTTTTTTCTTCTTCACTGGTCTCTTCGATGCATGCATTCAGCCGACAACATTCCAATTTCCGAGGAGGCGCGGCAGCATTTTCTGCTCCAGTCGGACCTTGACCTTTGACCAGTGACCTTCATCTTCGAACTTGGTCCGCGAAGGTATCCTAACTACACCTCTCCACATGCGCACTTTGAGGGTCGGAGGTTTCTCCGTTCACACGCTGTCGTGTAAACGTAACCATGAACAGATTCAAGATTCGAGAATGAAGATAAGTTGAATCCTTCTACCTCTGGAGGATGCAACACAAAACAAATACATGACAACATGACACACATTCATTAAAACATTAACCAGCCTTTTTTGCTTTGCTTCGCTAGACTGGTTAATAACCAGGGCCTGTATTCACGTTGATATAGCATGAGACTTAGCACGATGCTAACATAGAAGCTCTTCCAACGACCATGTACGATTTATAAAGAGACTTCTAAGAGTTAGCATGATGCTAAGTCTCATGCTATATCAACGTGAATACAGGCCCAGGGCCTGATTTTCACACTGAGATAGTATGAGACTCCCCCCCCCCCCCCCCCCCCCCCCCCCCCCCCCCCCCACCCCCCCCCCCCCCCCCCCACCCCCCGCCCCCCCCCAGGGATACCCGGTGCGCCCATCCGTAGAGGGTGGGTACGTCTTTCGTACGAATAGTTCCGCCACCTTCTGTAAGTTCTGTGTTTGCATCTTCTCCTCTAATCCGTCACAACTCTCCTTTGACTCTGTCCTTTTCCCTTCGCTTATTGCTGTCGTCTGCTGCCTGTCTGACTTACTGGTCCATGCACCTGCTTTTTAAAGACCCCCCCACGTCACGTGTCACATTCCCTCTTATGCTAGGAAGATTTCTTAAGATTCCTTACTAGTAAGCTATAAGAGGGAAAAACATGTGAAAACCGTGATTATGACACGTGACGTGGTGGGTCTTTAACACCAAAAAAAGAAAGAAACAAACTGTCACAAATATTTTCTTCAGCCTGAAGGCTAATGGCGTCAGGTGTCTGTTCTCCCGGGCCTGGTTGACGCCAGGATAAATGTGGAAGGGGGAGCGTGGAGGAACAGCCCTGTCACGTTGTCTCAAATCCTTAAAGGTGGACCCTGACGGATGGGTTTTTTTTGCAAGAAACACGTCGAGATCACCAGAAAGACAGCCTTTTCAAGGATCGGGAACACTCACTTTGCTCTGGATTCCTAGAAATTAAACCGTCAAAAACGACGATTCCTCCTTGGCGGATAGATTGCCGGAGAGAGAGAGACATTTTGGATGGGGCGGGTGAAGGTCACTCATTGTGGTTTGAAGCGTTTTCTTTTTTTTTTTGTAGTACAGTAAAAAAACTAAATTGGAGCTGTTTCCTTTGTTGTGAGCGAAAAACTCCTTTAGATAAACTGTATAGAATTTAAAAACTAAAACTAAAAAGGCTTGTATTGCGAACATTTCGTGCAAACGATTTGGTCTAAACGCAGGCGGCCATTACAAAAGAGAGACGGAACACACACGCCTTCTCTTTGGGTGAAATAACTGGACTTCCAGCACCTCCGCCCAAGGAGGAATCGCCGATTTGACGGTTTGATTTCTAGGAAACCAGAGCAAAGTGAGTGCGTGAGTGCAATCTCTGTGTGAAGAGTGCTGTCTTGGTGGTCTGGATCTGGACGTGTTTCTTGCAAAAAAAAAACTCATCCGTCATTTTGCCCCTTTAATGGACCCCACAGCACCATCTTCATCAGGACTCATTATCATTATTATCATCAATCATAACAATCACCAACAACAAAACACCAGTAGGCTTACCACAATGGGCCATGGTAAGAAACAACTCCGCAATCAAGCCAACATAAATTGACTAAACAGAATGAGGTCTTTGCTAAGATCAAATCGATCAGGCTCGTTCAGAGATGAGTAGTGCAAGCGCTGGAACCACTGAGCACGTCATGACGGAGAAAAAAGTCAGAAAGTCGAAGTCGAAAATGTTAAATGAATAAGGCCTTTCTGCCCGTATCATATGGGAATGCATGATGGGGGGGGGGCGATAGTGAGGGGCTTACAATAAGCCAGAATAAATTTATATCATAATACTCCATCGTTTTTAAAATGTAAACACACAAACAATCAAACAAAAGAAAGATAAATAAATAGATAATAAGACAGAAGTAAACACATAAATAATTAGATAAACAAATAATCCATCGAACAGTTAAACAGACAATCTATGAAATAGTAAAAAACCCAATTATTAACCCTTTCACAGCCAGCCATATTTCAGCCAAAAACTTTCCATTAAATTTACCTTGGTAGAGAACAAAATCCTTTGCAGTATTGGAGATTCTTCTCAATCAAATCAATCAATCAATCAAATCAATCAATCAATCAAAATATTTATTGTCTTTAAAAACATAAAGAAATTCTTTGTCTGGCATGCACATAAAACACATATACAAATAGAGACAAATAAGACAATATACAGTAAATACATAAGAATTAAATTACAATATTCAGCATATACACACACACACACACACACACACACACACACACACACACACACACACACACACACACCACACCACACACACACACACACACACACACACACACACACACACACAGAGAGCTAAACAAACAATTTGTATAAAAGTAATAATAGGGACAAACAAACAAAATGTATAAAAGGGGGCGGGTGGTACATATAAAAACAAGGTTTAGATTATAAAAGCCCAATGCTGAATACTAGAACAATGTAAAATAATGTATGCTGAAAGTCAACACACAACAATTCACCACCCCTGGCTCTCTCTCTCTCCCTCTCTCTCTCTCCATTTTCCTCTGTCTATCTCTCTCTCTCTCTCTCTCCCCATCCCCCCCCCCCCCTCTCTCTTCGTTAACTCTCTCCCTACACTCCTCCCCCCCTCCCCCCTTATATCCCCCCAATCTCTCTCCCTCTCCCCCCCTCCCCTCATGTCTCTCCAAGGCACACACAACACACAGCTAAAATCCCTCAACACAATAACACGGCTGAAAGCAAACATATGGGACAATATGCATAAAAACTAAATTAAAATGAATAATATCCCAATATACACAAAAAACAAAGTTTAGATTATTTAAAACCCATAATACTACCAACAACAATGAATACTAAAATCACAACAATGATAAAAAAGGGATAAAAATAAAAACACCATCCCCTGATGCTAATAAAATCAACACATTCAACCCCTAGTTCTCGCCCATCTCTCTCTGAGCTCTCTCTCTCCTTCTCTTCTCTCTCTCTCTCTCCACCCGGTCTCTCCCACTCTACTCTCTACATCCTCTCTCTCTCTCTCTCTCTCTTCTCTCTCGTCTCTCCTCTTTCTACTCTCTCTCCTCTCTCTCTCCCTATCTCCTTCTCTCTCTCCATCCCCTCTCCCCCCTCTCTCTCTCCTTTCCCCAGACACAGACACACACACACACAGACACATGCACACAAAGCTTAAACCATCATTTGTTTAAAATATAGGATAATACACATAAGTCTAGAAAACATAAGAAAAAAGGATAAACAATCAATATATATAATAGCAATAGCAAAAACACAGAGACATCATAAAATGCTAGAACATATTATAATAATGTATGCTAAAAATCAACAAAGCAACACAGTTACCCTCTCTACCCCCCATCTCTCTCCCTCTCTTACCCCCCCCCCCCTCTCTCTCTCATCACACACCCACACCCAAACACCCACGCCCCCACATGCACGCGGAAACGCACACACACACACACAGCACACACACACGCACACACACACTCACCCCCCCCCCCACACACACACACACACACACAAACCACACTACTAAATTACTCAATAATATCACATGAGCAAATCACAACAACAAAAGACAGTATCATATCACAAGAAATATATCACAACTCATGAGAAAAATCATTTCCTTTTAAACACACACACACGCACACACACACACACACACGCACACACACACACACACACACAAAAACACACACACACAAACCATGCAGCACATGTACACACACACATCCGACCACCCACCCACTCACACCCACACACATTGCTGCCATTTTTTCTGTTCGAAGGTGAGGATGCAGGCCGATCATGTCCTGTTTAAGAGGCGCACTACTGTCGGCAGGTATGACCGCCTCAGTCTGTCAGTGCGTGCACTGAAACTGATCAGCCTGCCTGACCTGCCAGAAGTCTGCGCCTGTAGAAGCTCGCACAGTGGGTGACTGGAGTCACCCTGGATGGCCCTCAGACGCCTAGCTGCCCTCCTCTCAAACACCTCCTGAAGGCTGGCAACAGGAGCACCGATCAGCCTGCCAGCTGTCTTGGTGATCTTCGTCAGCCTGGCTCTTGTCGTGCTCCTTGAGGCTGCCGAAGTGGCTGAGGAGGTTGAAAGTCAGGACTGACTCCACTGTAGCTCCGTAGAACAGACTGAGCAGTCTCTGGCACACCCCAAACTTGTTCAGCTTCCTCAGGAAGAAGAGGCGCTGATTGCCCTTCTTGAGGAGGGCCTGGGAGTTGGCGGACCAGTCCAGCTTGCTGTCGATGATGGATCCCAGGTACTTGTACTGGTCCACCAACTCCACCTCCTCTCCTTTGATGACCAGTGGAGTCGGCTTGGGCGGGTTCCTCCGGAAGTCGACAACCATCTCCTTGGTCTTGGCCACGTTCAGGAGGAGATGGTTGTCATCACACCAGCCAACGAGCGCCTCCACAGCGCCCCTGTAGGAGAAAAGAGTCTTCACTGGTTGTGATGAGGCCGGTCAGGGAGGTGTCGTCCGAGAACTTCACCTGGAGGGTGCCCTCAGCGGTGCAGTGGCAGTCGGCAGTGTACAGTGTGAACAGGGCCGGGGACAGCACACACCCCTGTGGAGCTCCGGTGTTGGTGCGGACCTGGGCTGAGGAGACAGACGAGGTAGGCGTCCTGATCATCACGTGTTGAGGCCTGTCTGTAAGGAAGCTGCAGAGCCATCTGATGATCAGGGATTGACGTCCATCGCCATCAGCTTCCGCACCATCAGATGAGGCTGGATGGTGTTGAAGACCGAGGAGAAGTCCAGGAACAGAAGCCTGGCGTAGCTCCCCGGCCGCTCCAGGTGGGTCAGCACAGAGTGGAGCACGGTGATGATGGCATCGTCCGTGCTCCTGTTGGGGCTGTAGGCAAACTGCAGGGGGTCCTGGAACTGGCGTGTGGCCCCCAGCAGCCTGCGAAGCACCATCCGCTCCAGGCATTTGAAGGGGACAGAGGTCAGGGCCACAGGGCGGTAGTCATTGAGGGTGGTGGGGGAGGGCTTCTTGGGGACAGGGATAAGGGTGGAGGATTTCCATATGGACGGGATCAGCCCGGAGTCCAGGGACCGCTAACATAATATATAAATAAGGTCTATCCTTGCTTCCCAAAACTATGACAATAGGGTCTTTGGATAATATACCCCAATGTGATGCCTTTTAGTGACATAGGTGTTAAATCAATGTGGTGCTAAAATGCGACTTTGGCGGTGAAAAGGTTAAAGAGACCATCAGCTACTAATGAAGAACGTACAGACACGTCAAGCTGTTACGCAATGACTCATCTTGTAGTGTGCAGGCTGGAGTATGTAAATAGTTTTAAACAATCAAATAGTCACTGTTATCACTTTAGTATGGACCATTATTTTCAAATCAATTCAGTCCTGATGGAGAGAGAGAGAGAGAGAGAGATGAGAGAGAGAGAGAGAGAGAGAGGAGAGAGAGAGAGAGAGAGAGAGAGAGACGAGCACGAGAATGAGAGAGAGAGGGGAGAGACGAGGGGAGAGAGAGAGACGTGGAGAGATAGAGAGAGAGAGACAGAGAGAGAGAGAGAGAGAGAGAGGAGAGAGAGAGAGAGAGAGAGAGAGAGCGAGACGGGGAGAGAGAGAGGGAGAGAGAGAGAAGAGAGAGACGAGAGATGAGAGAGAAGAGAGAGAGAGAGAGAGATAGAGAGAGAGACGAGAGAGAGAGAGAGAGAGAGAGCGAGCTTGAAAACTTTGAAAACTTTAACTTTATTTTTTCAACGATAAAGATTTTAGGCAAACGCCTAGTCTTCCAATCTGGTTCTCCTTTGTACATATACGAACATAGAATACAAACATGGCAAGGCATGATATTACACATACAAATTTGAACATGAAGGTAGCACCTTTGTACATATACGGACATAGAATACAAACATGGCAAGGCATAACATTACACATACATAATTAAACATAAAGGTAGCAAAGCAGGCATTGTGATAAAGACAGGTGAA
>CM065682.1:73723913-73734128 GCA_017654935.2 Phymorhynchus buccinoides | reverse complement strand
AACACAGACACTGACATTACTAATCCACACCCTTTACTGTCATTGCTCATAACAACACATACACTGACATTACTAATCCACACACTTTACTTTCATTGCTCATAACAACACATACACTGACATTACTAATCCACACACTTTACTGTCATAGCTCATAACACAGACACTGACATTACTAATCCCCACACGTTACTGTCATAGCTCATAACACAGACATTACTAATCCACACACTTTACTGTCATAGCTCATAACACAGACACTGACATTACTAATCCACACACTTTACTGTCATTGCTCATAACAACACATACACTGACATTACTAATCCACACACTTTACTTTCATTGCTCATAACAACACATACACTGACATTACTAATCCACACACTTTACTGTCATAGCTCATAACAACACATACACTGACATTACTAATCCACACACTTTACTGGACTGTTCATTTACCGGGTAGTTTGTTTATTTATTTTAGTAGAGAGTTTATGCCTTGACTAGGTTAATGCAGATCTTTTCTATTGTAGTTCGTGTAAGTTGAATGTGGATGTAGTAAGATTGTAGTTTTAGTGTGGTATGACCTATGAACACTTACCAAATTGTTGCTGATTGTGTGTGATTGTGCTGATTGTGTGTGTGTGTGACGGTGTGTGTGTGTGTGTGTGTGTGTGTGTGTGTGTTCAGAGGCAGTGTGGGTGTATTCCTCTTTGAGTGAGGCTACAAATGCCGAGACATGGAACTATCAACAGACTGCAGTGGACCACAAAGAAAGGGTGTAAATGATGCCGGAGAGGTTCCAGCAAAGCAAGCAAATCAGCACCAGTCACCACTTTTTTTTTTCAAACATAAAAAAAAATTATTATGCTAATTTAAGTCGGTTTAGTGACAGCATTGACAGGTCTTTAATCTTTTTGTTGTGTGAATAATTTATTATAATAATAATCAAACAGATACAAAATTAGCTAAATCATAAAATGTTAAAAAGAAGTACAAAGGGATATAATTTAATGTTGTACCCATGTACAATAGACACTTTTTTTGCTGTCCGATCTACTGTTCTGGCCACTTCTGGGCCATACAGTGGTGTTGTTCCAACGCTGTTCATTCCAAGTCCCAACTCACAACCACACCCTGGCTTGTCAGGTCGCAGAATCCGAAATCAGCCGTCCAAAGGGAGAAAATCTATGTTAGGCTGTCAGGAGGCCACCACCAGAGGAGACATTGCACTGCTGCTGAGTCACTTCGGTGGAGTTCAGTGGAGCCTGTTTTGAGCTAACATACACAGGAAACCACCCACTAAGCCCCCTACTGACGACAATAATGTCTTAGTCGCAGAACTACCGTGAGCCCCAACACGTCTGTCCATCGACTGACTCCCATAACATTGACGCACCAAATTTGAAATCAAAACTGGTCACCATAACAGCAGGGTATGCAAGACCAAAAAAATGAAGTTCCTTATTAGTCTGAGACTACATGACAGGGCCATATTCTATGCTTCCTTTCATAATGATACCCCGACGTTAACCATGCCCTTAATACCTTAATAAACAAAGCATCTCTCTCACTCTCAGTATCGCATCCATCAAGTTGATGAAGCTGGACTGTGTTGTTTCATTATTCCCATACCAAACTCACTCTGGCAAGAACCGAAAAAAACATTGCCTCTGATGGATCTCGAACCCGGGACCTCCCAGCCACTAGTCCATGACATTACCACTGCATCAAGGCATCTTCATCAATAAACACATTTTTGTTCCTATAAAATAACCAGACAAAAATGCCCAAACACACTCTTATTGGGTCCTAAATGATCGTTTCATAAAATATTATATTGCAGTACATTGATACCTGTTTTAAAAAAATCATTTTTTTAATTAATTATATTACCAAAATGATATAGTAGTAAATAAATCTTCGTCTTATACCAGTTGAAAGGTTATAAATCTGTGCTCTATGCAAAGGTGAATAAGATATAATTGTATCTGTGTTCTGTGTTACTTTTTTTTAACCTAGTTACTTCATCACATGGATTTTTTTTTATAACTTTCCAGAAGCCCAGACAACAGGTGTTATGTTTGTGTGTGAGTGCGTGCGTGTGCGCGCTTGCGAAAAGCTGACTGGTCTTGATCTTGATTCGTTACAACGGAAGAAATCCAATTCTGGATATAAGCACTGGCGGGAAGAACTTGGGGAAAGCAACTCTCTAGCTAAAAAAACCACACCCAACTATTTCTACAAATATGGCCCAGGCAGCCAGGTCCCACTGATCGGGCCCTCAGCATGATGCCGCGCCTTGCAGGAGGGGGGGGGGGGGGGGGTGGGTAAATTGGTGTTATGGCATCTGACAGAGCCTTCCTGAACTGCCCAGCAGACGGTAGGCTGATGCTCGATGGTACATAGTAGTTCGTGGGGAAAATGAGTTTCTGAAGATCACTTCGGCAGTCTGTTCCGCCCGATGGTAGTTCGTGGGGAAAAGGAGTTTCTGGTCACTTTGCCAGGCTGCGTGTGCTCACCACCAAGCTGATGAGATTTGATTAAAAAGTGCAGTTTTATAACTGCTTTTTAGTCCGTCATCAAGACGGACTATTGCGATGGGCTGGTTTGTATTTTTTTTTTTTTTTTTTTTTTATCTGTCCCAAGGATATCTCCCGAACCGCTTGACCGAAAATTTTGTGTGAAGGTGTGCCTCCTTAATAGGAAGAGATCGGCGCAAACCATTTTGCCGTCGTGACCTTGACCTTGACGTACGACCTTGAAAACCGAAAATCTATTTTTAGCCATATCTCGGGCACCGATCAACATAGGATGTTGAAATTTGGTATGAAGGTGGTTTGGCTTATGCCCGTTCTGATGATGGCATACCGATCAAGGTCAAGGTCAAGGTAAAAAAGATCGCTGGAGCCTGAAAATCGGAGGGTCATTTTTTTTCTCCTTCTGTCTGTCCCAAGGATATCTTTCGAACGGGTTGACAGAATCACGTCAAATTGTGTGTGCTGGTGTGTCACCATGAGAGGAAGGCATCCGCGCAAACCATATTGCCGTCGTGACCTTGACCTTGGCGTACGACCTTGAAAACCGAAAATCTTTCAGGGGCCATAACTCCCACACCGTTAGTGTTAGAGTCTTCAAATTTGGCATGAAGGTACTTTGGCTTATGCCCGTTCTGATGGTGGCATACCGATCAAGGTCAAGGTCACGGTCCGGGCGATCCGTAGGCCTTGAAAGTGGTAGGGGTCTACACATTGGGTTTTAAGCCATATTTTCCACATTGGTACTTGACAGAAGCGCTTCAGATTGTGTGTGGTACTGTATACCCTAGAGAAGAAAACATCCGAGCATAAATTATCACCATGCTGACCTTGACCTTGAAGTGTGACCTTGAAAACCGAAATTTCCTTCTTTGCGCTATATGTTTCTTCTTCAAGCTGTATCTCGTGAACTAGAAGACAGAATCCCTTCCAATTTTGTGTCAGGATGTGACACTCTACGGGGTGTCGCAAGTGCGTGGCATTGCTGGTGACGGACATGTCTGCCGCTCGGCGACGCCCTTGTTTCTTTCTTTTGTTGCTTCAGCTTCAGATATCGCCTATATCAGTTGTGATGTCGCTTCGCTGCTAGACACACATGCTTCAACTCAAAGGATGTTTGTCATTTGAATAGATCTACACCTATTCTAGATCTGAAGTCAGAAGAATAACTTGAAGATAGATAACATAGGACAGCCAGCGTTACCGACATGCTACAGAGGCTCAGATGGAATCCACTGCAGCAACGCAGACTCACCATGCTGTATAAAATACTCAATGGCATGGTGAGTGTGAACAGGAGCAAAGTCATACCTCAGCCAGAGCGGCAACGCAGGGGTAATTCACAACAGCTCCTCATCCCCCAGTGTCGGACGCAGTACCGTCAAAGCTTTTTCCCCCCACGAACAATCAAGTAGTGGAACGACCTGCCAACACCCGCAGTGGAGGCCAGAACTCTAGAGAGCTTCGCAGCCGGAGTCTGGAAGTTCCTCAAAGGACAC
The DNA here is from genome assembly GCA_017654935.2 of Phymorhynchus buccinoides. NCBI lineage: Eukaryota > Metazoa > Mollusca > Gastropoda > Neogastropoda > Raphitomidae > Phymorhynchus > Phymorhynchus buccinoides. The sequence continues at coordinate 73,730,089 of CM065682.1, read as the reverse complement.
CCGCCTGCTGCGGCTGGTGGCCCCACTCAGGGGTCATCAGTCTAACAACCAAGCAAAAGCCCCACCTCCCCCCCCCCCCCTCCCCTGCAGATTCCCATCAAGCTAGGCGTTTTCCTTTTGTCCGTCCTCTCTCCTCTTTCTTTATTCTTCGGCCTCCTGGCCATTTCTTCCGGCATATGTGGATGAACCTCCCCGGTTCCGTGGCATAATAATCAGTGTGTTGATTGTGGCTACGTACTGCGAAGAAGAAGAATAAGAATGTGAATCAACCTTCCTGGAACTTGTCAAGCAAACGTCATTTCTTCTTTACGTCACTGCTGATGTCAGATGAAAGTGTTCTTTATTTTGCGCTAGTCTATCATGTGTTCTCTTCCAAATTCTGATGACCAACTGTTGTTTCTTTATTGTTTGTTCGTATCACGATCCAAACTACCTTCGCATTCATCCTGGAGGTGTCTGTTTTAGTCTCGGCTAGCCTGAAGAAGACCAGATATTGACCTTACTTTACCGTGTTTTCACGAATGCTCAATTCGATCATTCAACCGAACATTGCAGCCGTTATCGGCAAGTAAGAAAGTTATCAATTGAACGTACGTTGTTAGAAGAGAAAACTGAAACCAAGGCATAGCTACAATACTTATCAGCAAACAGAATGCGACTAAAATAAAAGCACAATTCCTAGGAGATGCAGGAGCGATCAGCTACTCTTCTGTAAGCGCAAGGTCAAGGATAACAAAGCTGTAAGCATCGCTTACAGCTCTAACCTTTCACTTCCGGAAAAAATCCAGGTGCAAAATGGCGTCTTCAGAGTCCGATATCTAGGTCACTGGGTCAAATTGATTGTCACGGTTATGGCAAATGACATTGCTTTTTCGACCCCAAACGAATTCTGGGGAGAAACTACGGCACTAGAGGGGGTCTTTAATTAGCAGACTAATAAAGTGATTGGCATAACCACAATAAGATTGTATTATTGGAATGACAATCAAAGGAGAGAAAAAGGCTAAATTATAAGTTTATTATTACTACTAGTTGGCCTGAGATTTGAGGGGAGGCCGTTGGAAATTTGAAAAGCCGGGTCGCGTGACACGATTTCAAAAGTGACACGTCTAAAAATAGATATGACGCCATAAGTAGGCAGGCGCCTCGACGTGGGAAAGGGAGAGGCGCACTTGTTGTATGCTAAATAGTATTGCATGGCTGCTAAAATTAGCATTGCGTGACAGGTAGGCTGCACACTGTCACAATAATAATAGTAGTAATACATTTATATAGCATAGTACAGTACACCCCGCTTATAGTAAAGTACAGGGGAGCAAGGCTTTTCCTTTACTATAACAGGTTTTTCTTATAAACGATTTTCGGATATAGTAAAGTTTTGATGATATTTTCTATCTTATCCGATGTTTTTCAAAGTCAAAGCTAACGTAAAATACTAAATATAAACCCATCCTACCCCTTCCTCATATGGTTTGAGGTCCAAGAAGGTGATTGGGTTTATACATGGTATATTTCCCTGTGCACAAAACAAAACTAGCTGTAAAAGCATATAGTGTACAACTTCTAACTTCCAGAATCGCCTTTGAATCTATTCATGCATGCACATGCACGTGCATGCGCACACACACACACACACCATGACCGAACAGTTTGCCTGCGGACATTTCGCCTATGGACGCTTTGCCTACAGACCTATGGTCACCATGCTCACCGGACATTTTGCCTACAGACATTATGCCTGATAATAGATTATCATCCCTGCAATAAAATATTGCATTTTTATGATGCTACAGCAAAACCCAGTTATAAGAAAATCGAAGGGAGATAATTTTTTTGTTTTCTTAAATCCGTGTTTTCTTAAATCCGTGTTTTCTTATATCCGAAACTCAGATAAAAGAAAACATTTTGATTTTTTTTCTTATAACCGAGTTGAATGGGGGAAAAGGAAAAAATAAAAGAGAAAAAGAGAAAAAAATAAAATAAAATACAAACAGAAACATAAAACGAAGAAAAAAATGCTTTTACATAAATTGGTGCATGAAAAAAAAGGAAAAAATGCAAAACAAAGGAGGAAAAAAAAGAAAGAACAGAACAGAAAAATTGAAAACAAAAATGAAGGCAGACGTGGTGTGAGTTGCATGATGAGCGAGCAAGATAGCGGAGAGCAGATGAATGAGTGGGTGTGGTGTGAGAGTAACATATTTGTTTGAATGTAAATTTCTGTTTCTTGTTTTTAATCAATATTCTAATTTGGATGTATAACTTACTTTACACAGTGGAAGACAATTTTGTATTTGCGTTTGTACAATGCCAATGGACAATAAGGAAACTTGCGACCTATGACTCATGTTTTACATCATAAAATCAAAATACAGCAAAACTCGGTTATAAGAAAATCGAAGGGAGATGATGTTTTGCTTATTACCATATCCAAGTTTTCTTATATCCGAAACTCGTTTGCTTTTATGTGGATGTTCGTCCACATATTCAGTTATTTGTATTTATCTTCTTAAAGAAATGGATTGCCTTTTCCTCTCTGCCATTGCTGCTGAAAATGTAAGGATGGACAGTCTCTCTACCACCAACACAAAAGTACTCATATTTTTTTCTTCTGCTCAACATTTATTTTGCACAGAATACTGAAGGAAAGTATGGAATAAAGGAACAAAAACAACCCAATTAGTCTTGTAATCAAGTGCCTGTACTGTTTAGACTGTCTGTGACACAACTGGTATGAGGTAAACTTTCCCTTTTTGGAACGACTTCAATTTTCTCGGAACATCCTTTCAGTTCAGGTCCAACTCATTTTTAAAGACACACTGACCCAACACAATTAAATCCCTTGTTTCTTCTGGGTAGCTGTGACCCACATACAAATTCCCCAAACTTCAAATTGAGGCTGCTCTTTAAAATGTTTTCGTTTTCAATTTGGGGCATTTGTATGGGAGTCAAACCTGGTCAAAACAAGATTTTGTACCAGCTATAAGAGGGAAAACACATGGAACCCGTGATTTTGACATGTTATCTGGTGGGTCTTTAAGAAAATGTTGTCAATGGTAGTTCGCTTATAAGTAAATAGAACTCGCTTATAAGAAAATGAACTGCAAACCAACTCGCTTGTAGAACATAATTTTCTTATATCCAAGTTTCCATTGCGGATGGGATAACAACATTGCTTGCTTATAACCGAGTTTTCTTGTAAGCGAGTTTTTTATATCCCAGTTTTGATCATAGATAAGAAAGAAGAAGTTTGGCATGGAATTTTTTTTTGCTTCATTGCAAGCGAGTTTTCTTATAAGCGAGTTTCTTATAAGCGGATTCGGCTGTATATATTATTTTTTTCCGATTCATTTTTTTCCACTAAGTAATGAGGAGAAAGAAACATGTTTTTGAGTGCCTTTCAATTTCGTTGATGAAGGTGGGTAGAGGGAGTAGTGAGACTGTGACGTATACATTGATGACGTATTTACAAAGGTCAGGAAGAGGACAATTTTTTTTTTGTAAAGAGGAGGAACCACAAATGACTTTACTATATTATACTATATTATTTACTACGTAATTATAACCCAGTTGTTATTATGGGTGAGGGAGTGGTGACATATTTACAAAGGTCATGAAGAGGACAATTTTTTTTTTATTGTAACCCAGGAGCCAGTCCTGTGGGGAACCAAAAGTAACTTTACTATAGCAGTTTTTTTATTATAACCGAGTTGCTACTATCCGAGGTCTATTTAGTAATAAAACAGTAGACCTTTGGCCGGGCTTTCCTTTACTGTAACCGAAATTTCTTATAACCGAGTTTACTATAAACGGGGAGTACGTAGTGGGTTTGAAGCTGGTATCACGCTATTTTGACACCATCTAACTCCTTGAAATAGACAGAAGAAACAAACACACACACAAACACACACACACACACACACATATATCACACACACACACGCACGCACGCACGCACACACACTTGCGACACTTTAATAGGCGAAGTTGCGCCTACAAGCTGAAAGTCGAGCACTTGTATAACTTAAATTGATGCACGATTCCATGGCACAGTTCCCGTGTCCCTCTCTCAACCATTGGCATTGGCATTTGCGCACGCACGCACACGCACACGCACGCACGCACACACACACACACACACACACACACACCTACACTACCTACACACACACATACACACACACACACACACACACACACACACACACACACACACACACACACACACACACACCTACCCTACCTACACACACATACACACACACACACACACACACATATATATATACACACACACACACACACACACACACACACACACCTACCTACCTACACACACACACACACACACACACACACACACACATACACACAACACACACACACACACACACACACACACACACACACACCTGCGGGAATACAATAGGCGAAGTTGAACCTACAAGGGGAAAGTCTAGCACTTGTAGAACTTGAATTGATAGCTTTTACTCCCTCCCCCCCCCCCCCCCCCCAAAATAAAAAAAAAAAACTTGTTGTCATTTTGACTCTTGTACTTTGCAATATTTGCTCCAAGTAGACGAGATGGAAAGCATGTTATGTAACGTTGCTTTTTCCCCAAGCAAACAGAAAGGTTGCCCAGATCTTGCAGAGCAATAGTTTTCAACGCTCTTTGGCGTTCTGTAACTGGTTCTACATCACTCTCTCTTCTATTCGCAAATAATATTATTTTTCACATCAGAGACAGATTCCAATCTCTACGTACCTGTGAAAAGAAGGCAGACAAGCATGAGAGAGAGAGAGCGAGAAAGAGAGAGAGAGAGAGAGAGAGAGAGAGAGAGAGAGAGAGAGAGAGAGAGAGAGAGAGAAAGACACACTGAGAGAGAGAGAGAGAGAGAGAGAGAGAGAGAGAGAGAGAGAGAGAGAGAGAGAGAGAGAGAGAGAGAGTTGTTGGGGTTGAGGGTGGGGTTGGGGTTGGGGGTTTTAATGATAAAATCAGATGCAGGTAGGTAGAGCGTACATGTGAAGAGTGGAACACTGTAGCTGGTTTTGCTGCCGGCTTACAGTCTTAAACGCAACAGCACACGTGAGTTAAAGGGAAACATTTTGAAGACAAAGTGAAAAATCAAGCACGACGGAGGACGAGAAGAAGAAGAAGAAGAAGAAGGAAGGGCAACATAAAGAAACAGCGACGACGAAGTGAAAGATCTACGACCTGCAGTGGATTTCTATTTGGTTGTTGCATTTGAATGGCAGCGTCGGAAAAGCATACACGAGTGAAGACCTTAGAGTTATTTCACTCAAATCACCCAAGTGTTTCTGGGTCTTTGTTCTCCCCTCCCCCCACTACTCTCGCTCAGAACAATGGCCCACCGTCAGGACACCGGCAGAACGGTGACGCCTGGCCGTGGCTTTGCCTGGGTCGTGCTGGTAGCCAGCCTGGGGTGTAACTCTGTGGGAATCCTTCACATGGAGCTCCTTCGCAAATGTCGCGAGGATTTGACGACCACAGCATGGGCTGGGTCACTGGACACCGGTTTGCAAATGTTCGCTGCCCCTCTAGGCAGTGCCTTGGTCTATGCTCACAGTTGTCGGATCAGTGTCATGGCCGGAAGTGTGCTGCTGTGCGTGGGCTTCCGCTTTCGCCACTTCCGTTCTACAGCTGATCTTCACGTACGGAATGACCGGTGGCTTAGGTTTAGGACTAACCTACAGTCCTTCCATCATTGTGGTTTCTTTCTACTTTGACAGATACAGAGCTGTGACAACAGGCCTGTCAGTATCAGGCTTTGGCTTGGGAATACTGACTGGCTCCTTGATGAGTCAGGCCTTCATAGACATGTACAGTCTTAGCGGGGCTTTCCTCATCCTTGCTGGTCTTGCCCTGCAAGGCTGCGTGTTCGCAATGTTCTACTTCCCAACTCCACACGACGGCCGAGGAAGAAGAACAAGACAAAACGATAAAGGAAGTTCACAAAACGGAGTAGCTGTAGCATGGAAATCTTCTTCTGAGGAACCAGATTTGCTGAAGGAGGATCCGATAGATTGCTTTAATCAGGAGATTCATGTGATTGCGGATGAGGATAATGAAACCAATGCTATTGTAGAAACGAATGGGCAAGATTCTAATGCACAGATTCTGTCCCTGACTGTTTCTGAGAAAGAAGCTCAAGAAT
>CM065682.1:73716413-73718913 GCA_017654935.2 Phymorhynchus buccinoides | reverse complement strand
ATTATTTCTACGTGGGCAATCTGGGTTAAAAAATATGCTGCGCTTTACATGTTTTATTGTGGGTTTTGTTTTGCGTAGCGTGAAGCTCAGTCTGCGGGCTTTATAGTGTTAATCTGCTGATTTCTCAGCTGAAATGCTGGTTAATTTATTGTTTAATTTAAAACGTGATTGGCTTTCTATTTTTGGAATAACGTGTATTGAATGATATCTTACGCGCAATACCATAGTTATGCTCTGTCATTGTTAATTATATAAGTATCCTTGTTTTGGAGTGGTTAGAATAATCAACGTCTATAAACAATTTAGATTGAAGATGATAAGTTGTGTTGGACAACTAAGGCCATGTCCGGGCTGTCACCACGTTAAGCTCTGACCCTGTCTGAACACGATACCTTGTAGTATGTTACGCGTGAGTTAATAATCTCTCTCTCTCTCTCTCTCTCTCTCTCTCTCTCTCTCTCTCTCTCTCTCTCTCTCTCTCTCTCTTGTTTTTTCTGTCTCTCTCTTTCTCCCCTCTCTCTCTCTCTCTCTCTCTCTCTCTCTCTCTCTCTCTCTCTCTCTCTCTCTCTCTCTCTCTCTCTCTCTCTCTCTCTCTTTCTTTCTTTCTCTCTCACTCTCTCTTTCTCTCTCTCTCTCTTTGTTATTTCTGTCTCTCTCTCTCTCTCCCCCCCCCTCTCTCTCTCTCTCTCTCTCTCTCTCTCTCTCTCTCTCTCTCTCTCTCTCTCTCTCTCTCTCTCTCTCTCTCTCGTCTTTCTTTCTCTCTCACTCTCTCTTTCTCTCTCTCTCTCTTGTTATTTCTGTCTCTCTCTCTCTTTCTCCCAACTCATCTCTCTCTCTCTCTCTCTCTCTCTCTCTCTCTCTCTCTCTCTCTCTCTCTCTCTCTCTCTCTCTCTCTCTCTCTCTCTCTCTCTCTCTCTCTCTCTCTCTCACTCTCTCTTTCTCTCTCTCTCTCTCTTGTTATTTCTGTCTCTCTCTCTCTCTCTTTCTCCCAACCCCCCCCCAAACCTCTCTCTCTCTCTCTCTCTCTCTCTCTCTCTCTCTCTCTCTCTCTCTCTCTCTCTCTCTCTCTCTCTCTCTCTCTCGATGGACTAACATAAATAAATATTGAACGTATTGAACTGTTATTTATCATGATGCCTACATGTGTTTACTTTTTAACTCATGAATATTTTGCGCATCTAACATTACCTTGTTTTTATCTGTCATGTATAAAGGTATGCATGTTAAAATTGGCTATGTTAAACACAATTAAGTTTGATTTAATAATGTGTATGTGTTTTATTCTATTTTTTGTATTTTACAGACAAGTGTGTAATGTTGGCTTAGGCTTGATTTTCTCATGATATATATAAAAATATTAGTGTCGTTTTTTATATTTGTTAAATATTAAGATGATATGTAGGATTTATTTTGCTGTTGACATGTGCACATGCTTACTTTTAAATTTGTTTTGTTAGTTGAGTGTATATTTGAAACTTGAGTGCATAAGGTAGGATTAGGTTTGATTTTATCGAGTGTGCATGCTAATTTACAAATTTGTGCATGCTAAAAATAAATAAATAATTACTTATATCAAGTAAGATTAAGTTTGATGATGTTATGGATATGTATTTACTATACTTTTTATAACGTGTGTGTGTGTGCTTACTTTTAAGTTTATTTTTTAGTTGAATATGCGAAGTAGGCCTACAAGTAACTAGGCTCGACTTTGTCATGTATCGGTGTTTATCGGCTGTGTTTATAATGTTATGATTGTTAAAGATGAGTGTGTTAGATATGCTTCTCTCTCTCTCACTCAGTCTATCTATCTCTGTCTCTGTCTGTCTGTCTGTCTGTCGCTCTCTCTCTCTCTCTCTCTCTCTCTCTCTCTCTCTCTCTCTCTCTCTCTCTCTCTCTCTCTCTCTCTCTCTCTCTCTCTCTCTCTCTCTCTGTGCGCATGCATGCGCGCGTGTGTATGTGTGTGTGCGCGCGCGCGCGAGTGTGTGCTTAGTGTCATAAAATAATTATTTAGAATACTTTTTTTTTTTTGTCTTCTTCTTTAGGCTTATATTGTTTTATTTTGTTTAGTGTGATTTAGCCAGAATGTTTATATTTATGTAACGAAAAGTGTCTCTTTGATATATTGTATTGGGGATCCTGTATAATGAGAGAGAGAGAGGGAAAAGAGAGAGAGAGAGGGGGGGGAGAGAGAGGGGGGGAGAGAGGGGGGGAGGGAGAGAGGGAGAGAGAGAGAGAGAGAAAGGGAGAAAGGTGAGAGGAGAGAGAGAGAGAGAGGGGGAGGGGAGAGAGAGAGAGAGAGAGAGAGAGGGGGGAGAGGGTGTGAGAGAGAGAGAGAGAGAGAGAGAGAGAGAGAGAGAGAGAGAGAGAGAGAGAGAGAGAGTATGGGCCGTGTGTACGCACGTATTAATTGGTGCATTCCTTCCGGTTACTTGTTTACATTTTTATTAGTTTTTGTGAGTGTGATGTGTAATGAGAGAGTGACAGTGCTTGGTGAACGAGG
>CM065682.1:73706413-73711413 GCA_017654935.2 Phymorhynchus buccinoides | reverse complement strand
TTTCAATAGGGCTATATGCCACGTGAGGGTGACCTTGGAATTCACCGAGTTGAATATAGAGAGTTGACTTAGAAAGGTCACCGTAACTCGGGCAGAAAGAGTGCGGGCAAATTAGTAGTCTAGTACAGAGAACGAACACTCGTGGCAAATGCCCTATTTCGACATTATTTTAATTTGTTGCAAACTACTAATGCCCCAAGACCTGCAACATCATACAATCTGAAATTCCAACAAAGCTCAAAAGAGTTGTCTGCCTTATACCTTTCTTGAATGTTCCTAATCACATTCAAACAATTTAACGCACAAGAGTTGTCACAATCCTACAGATCTCTACAACGGACAAATCAACATTCCCAGGGCTAGGGAGGGAGGAAATACCGAGGATGCACGAAGAAGCGGATAGTCTGTAGATTGTGTAAAGATGGAACTAGTCAGTTTTTTTATTTTTTTTGTTTTTGTTTGTTTTGAACACGAACATTACTCAAAGTTAACGTTAACTGGTTTTGTTTCTGAGCTTCACAAATAAAGACATTGGACACAGAAAAGTTTTATCAAAGCAAACTATTCTGCATTTCAAATGCACTAACTTTCCAGTCCTTCAGAGTAGGGGTACGGAGCTGGCTATTCACTGAGATTTTTCTTTCATACTATATATATATATTTTATATATTATCCCATCGTGACAACTGACAGACAGTGAGCACGATTGAAGGAACACATGCCATGAACATGTGTCCAGAAAAATCACAGAGAAGTTGCAAAAGTCACACTAGAGATCGCAGCCAATGGCAAGGGGACACGCCTCAATTGTATCCAACCCACAGCATGCTGGGAACTACTCGGATATGAGCTGCTTTGACCCTTTCAGCGCCAATGTCGCATTTTAGCACCACAATGATTCAATGCCTATGTCACAAAAAGGCCTCAAACCAGGGTCTGTTATCCAAAGAGCCTATTTTCATAATCTTTTGGAGGTAAGGATAGGCCTTACTTTATACATGTCACAGAGGAATCACCACTATTGCAGATTTGTGTTTCTCTTACCCAGTTAAGTTGAATGGATTTGTTTTGCTGAAAAATTGCTGGCGGCGAAAGGGTTAAGGTTAGAAAGGAAAGCCGCAAAGGGGTTTAAGATCTATACAATTCTAAATGCCTCATATGGCCCTTTGGTCCAGAGGGCGTTAAACCTCTATTTTTTCTCTCTCTGCAAAGGGGCTTTGGGGATGATGGGATGTATGCAGGAAATTTGTTTTCGTCGATTCTTGGATTACATTTTAATATCATCGAATATGTCTTTAGAACGAGAAGAAAAGTGGACTTGGTGTTTCATCGATCAAGGAATACTGAAAGACTGATGCTTTGAAAATGGAACTAGAAGCCGAATAGACGGATATAAAAGAGCGATCTTTGTTTTAAGAAAATCACTGCCAATACGGGTGACCAAAAGAATAAAATTACGTCATTAAATCTGGGAGTGTTTTAGCATTTTGAACTTAGATGCTGGAGAAGAACGGAGGCACACAAAAAACGCACACTCAATCCAAAGGCGCACGGCAAAATGCGCACAATTTTACCGTCCAAAGTCGCACACTTCAACCGTTCAAAACTTGAGCTCATTTTGCTGAGCATTTGTATCACTGCAATTCTGCGTACCTTGCTTTTCAGATAGGTTAGGGATAGGGTTAGGGTTAAGAATTATAGGATTAGGGATAGGGTTAGGGTTAAGAATAGGGTTAGGGATAGGCTTAGTCCTAGTCCACCCGTCTCAAAAACAACTGTGCGCTTTCGGATTGTAAATATCGTGCGCTTTTCTACCATAAATATGTGCACCTTTTGACGGCTGTGCGCGTTTGGGGGAAAAGCAATATTGTGCGCTTTTCGACTGTTGCCGAGAAGAACATATCTCGGGTATGAGGGGAGGGGTGCGTTTTTAAAAACAAATAACAACAACAACAACAACAACAAACAAACAAACAAACAAAACTAACAAGGATGAGAAGGAGGAAGAAAAGGAAAGACCGCTGTGGGTTGTTTTTTCTCAGGATAGTTAAAATTTCAAATTCAGTGATGATTACAAATAGCGATGAGACGATAAACCGAGGTCCCGTGTGCCCGTGCACTTAGCACACGTTAATCCCAGTGGCAACGAAAAAGTTGTCATTTGGTCCAAATTTACACACACACACCCCTCTTTCCTTCCTCATCAGTCACACATAAATCGCATGCAAAAAAATTAAAAAAAATGTGTGGCTCGCCTCTGGCTGCGACGCGCTCTCCAGGTGGGAGCAACCCGATTTTCACAGAGACGCCTCTATGACTATAAACTACCTAATGCCTAATACTGATGATAATAACATGTGTCTCCCTTATCGCACAACAGATAGTTAAAGGGAACACAACCGATCCCAGGGATTTGGGTCTTTTTCGCCAGAAAAGCTCTGCCTCGCGGGTGGCTCGCGCAACAGGGAACAAACAAGGGAGAACCGTCTCTCTCTCTCTCTCGCCAGCTGTGACTCAAACGCGGCGCGCGCTGGATGGAAGTTCAGTTTAACGTCGCGTATCGGCTTTCGCCATGTACGACGGGCTGAACAAACCAACCAGGGCATAAACAAAAATGTATGTTCCTGAATCACTGTCTTAGCCAAAAGGCCGAGAAGCAATCAGGGTTATTTTTCTAAGCGCGCTCAGAGCCTCCCCTCTTTTATAGTCCGGACGTGCCTTTAAACCTTAAAGGCGTTTTTGGAGTTTCCTGACTGACAATAACTCTTCTTTTAAATGTAATACGTATATAACGTTCATGTATTACGTGCACGTATACGCATGCGTACAAGTTTTGCCCAAATATGTACATGGCAAAAACGTCATGGGTTCGTTCGTGGACACGGCACAGGCGGGGAATCAATCAGGAAATCTAAGACATTAAGCAGTCCCATCCTGACAACCGACAGGCAGTAAGGACGGGTGAAGCGCCAGAAGCCCACGCACAGGGGTCCAGAGAGTCACAGAAAAGTGGCAAAAGTCACGTTCAGTGGTGTAGCAGCAGCTGTCAAGGAATATCCACCAAAGATATTCTAAAAGGGTAAGATGAGACTACTTAAGAGCTCGGCGAACCGGGCTGATAGACAGTACATCATTCACAGTGGAGGCTATCCAAAAACTTGAACTTGAACGGAGAATTCAACTGGCCTATCGACGTGTAACATGTGTCCTGTTTAAAAGGGACATAACCAGTGTTTCTATCCTCACTACTCATATATATATAGGGGAAAGAGACCGGATGCTTATCTTCCCCTATACAGTCTTTGATATCACTCACATTTGCGCAGCTGACTGCAAGATGTAACCCCGGAACCAATAGAGCAAATAGGGGAAAACGTGGACAACGAAAGAGGTGGGGAACGTTTGAATGAGGATCAGAGGGTTCACGTAAGAAATAATTATGGTTTCACTGATTCGTCGATTTGAACTCGATACTGAATGATATTGTAAGAATGCCTGTTGGCCTCGTCAGTAAAGGGAACTTCATTTTATACACCTATAAATATCGAGGCATTCATACGTTGTAAAGGCAATGTAAACGTGAGAGGAAATACAGAAAACCAAGTGCAAGGCAAAAGGTATATGACCCAGGGACGGTATTCATGTTGAGATAGCATGAGACTTAGCATGATGCTAACTTAGAAGCTCTTCCAATGTCCTATAGGATTTAATAGGACTTTTGGAAGAGCTTCTAAGTTAGCATCATGCTAAGTCTCATGCTATCTCAACGTGAATACCATCCCTGGTGAGTGTACGGGTTGGAAAACCAAAAATCGATGGCAAAAAGTTGGAGTCAAAACGGACTATCTTTAGATAGTCCATCGACGTATTATTAAACATATTGTGAAAACTAATAACTTCTTTCAAAAAAAGACTGCAGAAATATGAAAAGCATAATCCCTATTTTACATTACATGCAGTCCTTTTTTTTAATACAAGTTATTAGTTTTTGCAATAATGTTCAATAACACGTCAATGGACTATCTAAAGATAGTCCGTTTTGACTCTAAGCCATCGAAATGTCCGTTAACCCTTTCACCGCCAATGTCACATTTTATGCACCACAATGGTTTAACACCCCATGTCACGGAAAAGGCATCAAATCAGGGCCTGTTATCTGAAGACCCTATTTTCTTAAATTTGGGAGGTAAGGATAGGCCTAATGCTGTATATATGTCACAGAGGAATTTGCAATATTACAGACATATGTTTTTCTCTACCCGGGTAAGTTTAATGGACCATTTTTTGCTGAAAAAATGGCTGGCGGTGAAAGGGTGTTAAACTAAAAAGCGTTTCATCATTAGACAGGAATGTGATACCTAAAGGCACACTGACCCACCACGATTAAGTCCCTTGGGTTTTTTTTTACTGGGTAGCTGTGACCCACATACAATTTGTCCCCAACTTCAAATTGAGGCTGCTTTTTAAAATGATGTTTCGGTTTGAATTTTCTAAGTTGGCATTTGTATGGGAGTCAAAACCTGGTCGAAAACAAGATTTCTTACCAGCTATAAGAGGGAAAACACGCGAAACCCGTGATTTTGACACGTGATCTGGTGGGTCTTTAAGAGGACAAGCTCTCAAAACGGTTGTAGTTATTTGGCGTGGGGGGGGGGGGGGGGGGGGCGGTAAAAGTCACAGCTGTGTGAAAAACAATACGGAGGAGGAGGAGGACAAGGAACGGGAAAGATGGAAATATGGTCAAAAATTATAAAAAGAAAACAACAAGGGCATCGCCGAGCGGCAGCCAACGCAGTGTGACAAATGAAAACCCGGCCAGAGTTATGTCCTCTCCCCCCCCCCCCCCCCACCCCCCTAAACACACCACTTTCCACCATTACAGAACGCATAAAATACATAGCCAAAAATTTGAAGCGATTCTGTTCAGTAGTTCACGAGATACAGCTGAACTTTTATACAAACTTCCTTGCACCATGATACACCACCACACAAAAACTTGA
>CM065682.1:73683913-73696413 GCA_017654935.2 Phymorhynchus buccinoides | reverse complement strand
GGAGAAGGATAGAGAGAGAGAGAGATAGAAAGAGAGACGAGAGAGAGAGAGAGAGAGAGAGAGAGAGAAAGAGGAGAGGAGAGGACGAGAGAGGGAGAGAACGAGAGAGGGAGAGAGAGAGAGAGAGAGAAAGAGAGAGAGAGAGAGAGAGAGCTAGAGAGAGAGAGAGAGATAGAGAAAGAGAGAGAGAGACGAGAGAGGAGAGATAGAGAGAGAGAGAGAGGAGAGAAAGGAGAGAGAGAGAAGAGAGGGAGAATGAGAGTTGAGAGAGAGAGAGAGATGTGAGAAGAGAGAGAGAGAGAGCGAAGAGAGAGAGAAGAGAGAAAGAGAGAGGAGAGAGAAAGAGCGAGGGAGGAGAGAGAGGAGAGAGAGAGAAAGAGAGAGAGAGAGGAGAGAGAGAGGAAGAGAGGGAGACGGGATGGGAGAGAGAGGAGAGAGAGGAGAAGAGAGACGAGAGAGGAGAGAGAGATGTAGAGAGCAAAAAAAGATAGGAGAGGAGGATGAGAGAGCGAGGAGAGAGGAGGGAGAGATTGAGAGGGAGAGGGAGAGAGAGAGAGAGAGAGAGAGGCAGAAAGGAAACAGACACGCAAATTCCAAAGGATACTGCACACACACACACAGACGTGCATGTTCTGCACGATCATGTTCCAAAGACTCCTGGTCCCGTAACCATGGGAGCGGTCTTAAACAATTAACACGGGCAGCAACAAAAAATGGAAATCAGACTAATCCGCCAATCGTTTCGCCAGGTTAGTCTAATTTGCATGTTGCTTATTACCCGTGTTAACTGTCACAAGTAGTTAAGACGTAGTCATGATTGCGGTACCTGTTCAAGCACAAAATCAAGGTTAGTTAATAGTAGATTGGTTTTTAATGCAGGATCTCCCCCCTCCCCACCCTCCCTCCGTCAAACCCTATATTGGATCTTTCCCAGCATCTTTTTTTTTTTTTTTTTTTTTCTTCTTTTTTTTTTGGGGGGGGGGGGGGGGGGGTACTTTGCTTCAAAAAGTTAAAGGTACATAAAATATGATTCGTTTGTAAGATTATAATTTGTATGATACAGTAGTCTTAACGAATACAGCATGACTCATCAGTTGTATGCATGTGTTCATGTGTTTTGCAAAAACGTGTTACAAACAGCACAGACACTTCCATAAAATGAACAAGCGCGAAAATCGCAATAGTTTGTGGCACGCGGTCTATTTTTAGCACTCCAATCATGAGTTACCTCCCCTGGCTTTTCAATCATTTTAATCTGTAAACCAGAATGTTATCTCTGCACCATTTCGTAACTTTTTTATATCTTTTGGAAAACATTTAAAAACTATGTATCCTACTTATGCTCATCGAAAGAAGCACCGCATACTCGTCGTGTCTGTTGTAGTGTCTGTATTACGTATGTTTATTATTTTGTACGCTTTTAAAATACATCATTTTAAAGAGCGGCCTCAATTAATTTTGAAGTGTAGCCTCGATTTGAAGTGCGACAATTTTGTCAAAATGTGCGACAATTTTGGACCGACAGACCGACCGACCGACCGACAAAGTGAGTTATAGGTTTGTGGCTTGAGCCACAAACAAAAAGCGAACACAAACAACCTAAAGGCAAGCAAACAAACACAACAACAACAACAACGACAACACTTTAATATAAGGAGGTGTACGGCGTAATGATAAACATTGTTTCAGAATCTATGCGGCAAATCAGTGTCTGGAGGTGAATCCATAAATAATTGTACTTTCTCTCTCTCTGTCTGTTTGTTTGTCTGTCTAGTCTGTCTGTCTGTTTGTTTGTCTCTCTGTCTAGTCTGTCTGTCTGTGTTTCTCGGCTATATCCACATGTTCGCCAGTAAGGGAGACCATTTTGATGACAGAAAAGAGCGAAAGAGATTGTTCTTTCCGTCATCCGATTATCTTCTCTTACGAGCGAAAAATGTGGATTTTGCCCCCCCCCCCCCTCTCTCTCCGCCCTCTCTCCCTCCCTCCCTCTCTCTCTCTCCCCCCCCCCCCCTCTCTCTCTCTCTCTCTCTCTCTCTCTCTCTCTCTCTCTCTCTCTCTCTCTCTCTCTCTCTCTAATGCGCGAGACTGTTTGGTTAATTGTTTGTATATATATTTGTGCATGTGCATGAACTTTGACATCAATGATAATTAGCCCCCTTTTTTGTAACTATCCCCAGTGACATGGGCCGATGGCCTATTCATTAAAATCGTTCAGTGTTCAGTGTTCTCTCTCTCTCTCCCTCTCCCTCTCTACCAGCAAAGGACAAAACAACCATCAGCAGCAACGACAGCAACACGAACAGGTTGATGACCATCAAGAAGTGGATAGACCTACTGATAAGATGAACGATACAGTAGTGTTTCACACACACCCCACCCTCCTTCCTCGTCCCCTTGTAGCTGACCATCTGGGCAGCCAATCATTTGGATTGTATATTGACACGGAAACCCCTTGTTATAATATAGTATCCTAATCTTCACAAATGTTGAAGGAGGATACTTTTTTGAAGAAGAAGAAGAAGATGAAGAGTGTTTGCCACAGAACGAACAATGGACACTGTGCGCAGGACATGGCCTTGACATATCATCATTCTACACACCTCTCTCATCACGAAAGCGAATGTTGAAGAAGTTGATATCTTACCTGATGTCGACACCGATCTTCATTCAACCTTCACATGTGCTTGCATCTGATTGGGACGCTGCAACCTGAATAGTCAACTTGACCACTGTCGAAACACAACGCGATGGCTCAACGACTGCTTAGTAGCTTCCATCACACTGACATGTCAGTGCTAGGGACATTTGGGTGATGAACACGGAAACCACGGTCGGAGCAGCATCGTAGCTCCTTCTTCGTCCGGACTGCCATGGAGTGGAACCAACTGAGCGAGGCCACTGTCACCGCAGACTCTGTCAGCGCATTTTCATCAGCGCTGACCAGATCATCTTCTGAGCCTGCAACTACTGACCACTAGCCTACTAGGACTTTTGTTATTGTTTTTGTTGTTGCTTGCTTCTGAACTGGGGGGTTTAATGGTCTTAACTCAGGATAAGCAGTAGGTCTTTCTCCTGTTTTCTAGTAGGTTCATACGCCCTCCAAGTTCCGTCGCGATGAATCGTCAGAAGTGGCGTCTGCGACGTATCCAGACAGAAACCGAAACCAGTTCGTTCAAGAAAGTGCTGACACATACATCAGAGACGGAAGACACTGACACTGACACTGAGACTCAACTGTGAGTCAGATGACTTTGTTTTGGAATATCCTGCTGACGAGTCAAATCAAAGCATGTTCTTGGTAGGCTGCACCAAACAAACACACACACGTCGAGAGAAGGGCGTGTCAAACTGGCCAGTCAACCTTCACACCGGGAAGCAGAATGCTAATAAACACAGACGACCCGGAGTTTCGCGCACGTGCAAGACGAAAGTTTCATGCCCTACAAAACAATGGTCGACTTATGGCGATATTTTTCACGCCAGAGGGCAGTCAATGCACTTAGGGGCTTATCACGCGATTTTCTTAGTTGGGCGTAGTAAGAGAGAGCGAGATGGTAGGACTACTCTCTTTCTCTCTCATTTTTTGTATCCCCAACTAAAAATATAGAGAGGATTAGCCCCACACGAGCGTCATGCCCTCTGGCGTGAAAACAGTCCCACTAAGTCTCTCATTATTCTCGTCCAAATCTTCTTGGGATGACATGACAGCGAGCTCACAAAACACACCACAGTGACTGTTATCATTGTTGGCAGAAAAAAAGACAAAGACACATTCTTGACATGGCTTCCATGTCAATCGGATAATGTCGTTTTCTGTTTATTTTTGCATTCGATCTCAGCTTGATTTTGATGAGCTGTACAGCTTGACAGCAATTAATTCATTCGTTCATTCATTCATTCATTCATTCATTCATTCATTCTCTCTATCTCTCATTCTCTCTCTCTCTGTCTCTCTCTCCCCCAAGGACAGAATGGAAGACTAGGCCCAGCCTAAATTATTTTCCTTGTAAAGAGTTCTGAGTTCATTCTCTCTCTCTCTCTGTCTCTCTCCTCCCCCCCCCTCTCTCTCTCTCTCTCTCTCTCTCTCTCTGTCACACATTCTCTCTCTCTCTCTCTCTCTCTCTCTCTCTCTTCTCTCTCTCTCTCTCTCTCTCCTCTCTCTCTCTCTCTCTCTGTCTCTCTGCGGCTATCCTTCAATTCGTGCTCTCTCTCTCTTGCTTCCGTAAACAACAACACCCACCCACCATCCTAAACCCCAACCCAACCCATCCCACCCTCTCCACCAAACTCTCTGACAATTCCCAAACTGATATTCACCATCCCAAACCCATTTTGTTTCGTTCTCCGTCTCATACACCGAATCTAATTTATTTATTCGAATAGACGATTTTCGGGGAAGAAAAACTAGGGGAGAGCACTTCGTGAAAATTAGAGTTGCTTACCTCCATTACTCGGTCAAATACCATAGCAACAATGCAACAATGGCGTCGAAGCTTGAAACCAGGATGGAGTCAGCGACTTGCAAAATTTTTTTTTTAGAAAAATTAGGGGTGGCCAGTGGCCACAAACTGATAAAACTTGCAAAATGTGACGTAAAAAATATAAATGACATAAATGTTTAGAATGACGCACGGTGTTCTAAGTGCTGTATGTCTGCTCAAACACACGAGTCGATAGGCTACGAGAGCTGATGGTAGAGTGACATCCCCTGTTTGACCGATTGAATTAGGCAAGATCACTCCCACACACCATGAAATTACTCCCCTTAATTATTTCCGAACAATTCCTATTGCCCCTCAAAACACTCGTCAGATAACAATGATGAGGCGAGACGGGTGATAGATACTCTTACAAGACGACAACAAGAAGAAGATTAGCAGACAAAGATGGCGGACAAATGACCTTTTCATGGCTTTATCTTTAGGAGACAGACATAAACGAGACGAGCGATAGAGAGGAATACGTGACCGTATTGTGCAGATTGAATCTTCAAACGATCAAGTCTTGAGGGCCAGCCATACTACGTCCACTAGAATCGCACGACTGTACGATACGACTCGATCGCGTGATCTCCGACGCGCGCCAATCCCATGTTTGTTCTCGGAGACCACGTGATCGAATCGTATCGTACAGTCGTGCGATTTTAGCGGACGTAGTATGGCTGGCCCTTTTGTCTGTCTGTCTGTCTTCTCTCTCTCTCTCTCTCTCTCCTCTCTCTCCTCTCTCTCTCTCTCTCTCTCTTCTCTCTCTCTCTCTCTCTCTCTCTCTCTCTCTCATTCTCTCCTCATCTCTCTCTCTCTCTCTCTCCTCTCTCTCTCTCTTCTCTCTCTCTCTCTCTCTCTCTCTCTCTCTCTCTCTCTCTCTCATTCTCTTTCTCTCTCTCTGTCTCTCACCGTCTGTCGGTCGGTCTGTCGGTCTGTATGCCTCTTGTCTCTTTTTCTGTCTCTTTCTTTCTTTCTTTCTTTCTCTAAAGGGACCGAATGCGAATCTTAATCGCATTCAACTCGCATTCAATTCGCATTCAATTCGCATTCGCATTTCTCTAAAGGGACCGCTTTGCGAACGAAGTTGATTGATGATTGATGGGCCACAAAAGGGGGAAACCTAAAACAGCAAGTGGCATCTCTGATCCTGAATCCTTCAGATCTTTATAATACAGTCGGTCGGTCAGACAAAGTAGGCCGGGTTCACATTAGACGCGTAAGTTCCGTACGGGAAAACCCCCCATAAATAAGTGGAAGAAAGAAGGATACAAGATTTTTAATACATGTATATGCAATCGTGGCGGTACCATAGCCGATGAGGCGTGGTTACTGCTACACATATCTGCATTGTTAAAAAAAATCGGGACTTTACTGGTGTTGCACTACCTCCGGGCATTGCAGCCAGTATTGTTCCCACCATCTTTGTATTTACAAGTGTCCCATATGTGTCTATGACCGAGAGGACGTAAAACACCATTTTTCATTCGGATACAAATGTGCCTAATTATAGGGGAAATTCGGACACGTGCGCCAATCTTATCCCTTCTTTGTTTCACTTATTTATGGATTGCGCACGGGTTTCCGCACGGAATATCCGCTTATGTGTGTACACGGTCTTAGGGTCATCGTAAAAGAGACGTGTAGAATACAGGCCAAGTAGTCATGAGAGCGTCTGTGACAGTCAACACGGGTAGTAGTATGTATATTAGGCTAAACGGCAACTCGTTTTGGGGAGTTTAGTCGCACACACCCCGTGGGGATACCGGGGGGCCTTTCGCCAAAAAATAATTCCCGCACCTTCTGGAAGTTCTATGCTTGTAACTTCCTCTAATCCGCCACTCTCTTTGACTCTGCCTTTTCCCTTTGCTTTCTATCATCTAACTATCTTTCTGACTTATTGGCCCCATTCTCCTGCCTTCTTTCTTGTCAACAAAAATTAAAAAATTCTTCCAAATAACTTTTCTCTTTTGAGTTCCTCCGAAATCGGAATGTGTCGGTTGTACGCTAGCGGGGAGACCAGTGAAAACTGAAAACCTGACACATACGTACCTTACCCATTATGACCATACGGACTGGGAACGCAGAAGAAGAAGAAGAAGAAGAAGGAAGAGAAGAAGAAGAAGAAGAAGAAGAAGAAGAAGAAGAAGGGAGTTTAGTCTAGTTTACATACTACCACTCGTGTTGACGGTCTAAGACGCACTCGTGAAAACACGCCCTGGCAACAGCAGACTCCTTTGACTTAGTACTAGTACATGTAGTAGTGTGCGTTGAATATGAATGTCAGGCTTAACGTGGTGTAGATCGTGCTTGGAGTGGGTCTGGGGTATCGATCTGCCCCACAGTTTTGATGTCACGGGTAAGACCAACTTGGACTTTGCACGTTAAAGACCCACTGACACGGCTGGATTAAGTCCCTTGTTGTTTTTTCTGGGTAGGTGTGACCCACATACAGTCTGCCCCCCCCCCCCCCCCCCATACACGATCGAGGCTGCTCTTTAAAGTGATGTCTCGTTTTCATGCATGGGGGGGGGGGGGGGGGGGGGATATGTATGGGAATCACACCTGGTCAAAATAAGATTTCTTACTACCAGCGAGAGAGGGAAACCCGTGAAACCCGTGATTTTCACTCATGTATCTGGTGGGTCCTTAACGGGATGAATAACGCGTATTTATGTATGTATTGCTGTTCATCAGCTGTTCATAGATAATAAAAATTAAAATAAAATAATAACAAGCGCGAAATCGCAATAGTTTGTGGCACGCGGTCTATTTTTACCACTCCAATCATGAGTCACCTCCCCTGGCTTTTCAATAATTTTAATCTGTAAACCAGAATGTTATCTCTGCACCATTTCGTAACTTTTTATATCTTTTGGAAAACATTTAAAACTATGTATCCTACTTATGCTCATCGAAAGAAGCACCGCATACTCGTCGTGTCTGTTGTAGTGTCTGTATTACGTATGTTTATTATTTTGTACGCTTTTAAAATACATCATTTTAAAGAGCGGCCTCAATTTGAAGTGTAGCTTCGATTTGAAGTGCGACAATTTTGTCAAAATGTGCGACAATTTTGGACCGACCGACCGACAGACAGACAGACAGACAGACAGACCGACCGACAGACCGACAAAGTGAGTTATAGGTTTGTGGCTTGAGCCACTAACAAAAAAAGCTGTTCATAGATGAGACCTAGGGCGCTTGATCAACCAGCTGCGTGGCAGCTTCTTCTTCTTCTTCTTCTTCTTCTTCTTCTTCTTCTTCTTCTTTTTCTTCTGCGTCCCCAGGCCATAAGGCCACAATGTGTACCTATGTGTCCGTTTTCTTTTTTTTTCTTCTTCACTGGTCTCTTCGATGCATGCATTCAGCCGACACATTCCAATTTCCGAGGAGGCGCGGCAGCATTTTCGGCTCCAGTCACCTTGACCTTTGACCAGTGACCTTCATCTTCGAACTTGGTCCGCGAAGTATCCTAACTACACCTCTCCACATGCGCACTTTGAGGGTCGGAGGTTTCTCCGTTCACACGCTGTCGTGTAAACGTAACCATGAACAGATTCAAGATTCGAGAATGAAGCTAAGTTGAATCCTTCCACCCCTGGAGGATGCAACACAAAACAAATACGTGAC
Source organism: Phymorhynchus buccinoides (assembly GCA_017654935.2). Taxonomy (NCBI): domain Eukaryota; kingdom Metazoa; phylum Mollusca; class Gastropoda; order Neogastropoda; family Raphitomidae; genus Phymorhynchus; species Phymorhynchus buccinoides. The sequence goes on along the minus strand of CM065682.1, from coordinate 73,688,299 downwards.
AACATGACACACAGTCATTAAAACATTAACCAGCTTTTTTGCTTCGCTACTGGTTAATCCTTTCGCCGCCAGCCATTTTTCAGCCAAAAAATACCATGAAACAAGTGGGTAGAGGAAACAAATTGTCAGCAATATTGGGAATTCTTCTGTGACACGAATAGCATTAGGCCTGTCCTTACCTCCCAAAATTAAGCAAATAGGGTCTTTTCGAATAACAGACCCTGATTTGATGCCTTTTAGTGACATGGGTGTCAAACCATTGTGGTGCATAAATGTGACATTGACGGTGAAAGGGTTAAGAACCAGGGCCTGATTTTCACACTGAGACAGTATGAGAACCCCCACCCGCCCCACCCCACCCCGTGGGGATACCCGGTGGTGGAGGTGGGGTCTTTCGTACGAATAGTTCCGCCACCTTCTGTAAGTTCTGTGTTTGTAACTTCCTCTAATCCGTCACAACTCCCTTTGACTCTGTCCTTTCCCTTCGCTTATTGCTGTCGTCTGCTGTCTGTCTGACTTACTGGTCCATGCACCTGCTTGTTAAAGACCCCCCCCCCACGTCACGTGTCACATTCCCTCTTATGCTAGGAAGATTTCTTAAGATTCCTTACTAGCTATAAGAGGGAAAACATGTGAAACCCGTGATTATTGACACGTGACGTGGTGGGTCTTTAACACCAAAAAAAGAAAGAAACAAACTGTCACAAATATTTTCTTCAGCCTGAAGGCTAATGGCGTCAGGTGTCTGTTCTCCCGGGCCTGGTTGACGCCAGGATAAATTGGATGGGGAGCGTGGAGGAACAGCCCTGTCACGTTGTCTCAAATCCTTAAAGGTGGACCCTGACGGATGGGTTTTTGCAAGAAACACGTCGAGGTCACCAGAAAGACAGCCTTTTCAAGGATCGGAACACTCACTTTGCTCTGGATTCCTAGAAATTAAACCGTCAAAACGGCGATTCCTCCTTGGCGGTGATGCCGGAGAGAGTTAAGACATTTTGGATGGGGCGGGTAGAGGTCACTCATTGTGGTTGAAGCGTTTTCTTTTTTTTTGTAGTACAGTAAAAACTAAATTGGAGCTGTTTCCTTTGTTGTGAGCGAAACTCCTTTAGATAAACTGTATAGAATTTAAAAACTAAAACTAAAAAGGCTTGTATTGCGAACATTTCGTGCAAACGATTTGGTCTAAACGCAGGTGGCCATTACAAAAGAGACGGCACACGCCTTCTCTTTGGGTGAAATAACTGGACTTCCAGCACCTTCGCCAAGGAGGAATCGCCGATTTGACGGTTTGATTTCTAGGAAACCAGAGCAAAGTGAGTGTTGCAATCTCTGTGAAGAGTGTTTTCCTGGGGATCTGGACGTGTTTCTTGCAAAAAAACTCATCCGTCAGGGTGCCCCTTTAATAGACCCCACAGCACCATCTTCATCAGGACTCATTATCATTATTATCATCAATCATAAACATCAACAACAACAAAACACCAGTAGGCTAGAATAATGGGCCATGGTAAGAACAACTCCGCAATCAAGCCAACATAAATTGACTAAACAGAATGAGGTCTTTGCTAAGATCAAATCGATCACATGACGGAGAAAAGTCGAAGTCGAAAATGTTAATGAATAGGCCTTTCTGCCCGTATCATATGGGATGATGGGGGGAGTGAGGGGCTTACAATAAGCCAGAATAACATTTATATCATAATACTCCATCATTGAAAATGTAAACACAAACAATCAAACAAAGAATATAAATAAATAGATAATAAGACAGAAGTAAACACATAAATAATTAGATAAACAAATAATCCATCGAACAGTTAAACAGACAATCTATGAAATAGTAAAAAAAACCACATTAACCCTTTCACCGCCAGCCATATTTCAGCCAAAACTTTCCATTAAATTTACCTGGGTAGAGAACAAAATCCATCTGCAGTATTGGGGATTCTTCTCTGACATATATAATATAAGGTCTATCCTTACTTCCCAAAACTATGACAATAGGGTCTTTGGATAATAGACCCCAATCTGATGCCTTTTAGTGACATAGGTGTTAAATCACTGTGGTGCTAAAATGCGACTTTGGCGGTGAAAGGGTTAAAGAGACCATCAGCTACTAATGAACAACGTACAGACGCGTCAAGCTGTTACGCAGTGACTCATCTTGTAGTGTGCAGGCTGGAGTATGTAAATACTTTTAAACAATCAAATAGTCACTGTTATCACTTTAGCATAGACCATTATTTTCAATCAATTCAGTCCTGATGGAGAGAGAGAGAGCGAGAGAGAGAGAGAGATAGAGAAGAGAGAGTGAGAGAGAGAGAGAGAGAGAGAGAGAGAGAGAGAGAGAGAGAGAGATCGGAGAGAGAGAGAGAGAGAGAGAGAGAGAGAGAGCGGACGAGAGATTTCTCTCTCTACGATGAGAGGGAGAGAGAGAGAGAGTAGAGAGAGAAAAATAGTGAAGAGAGAGAGAGACTCGAGAAGATCAGAGATAGAGGAGAGAGAGAGAGAGAGAGAGAGAGAGAGAGAGTGAGAGATAGAGAGAGAGAGAGAGAGAGGGGAGCGAGAGAGAGAGAGGAGATAGAGAGAGAGAGACGGACAGAGAGAGAGCGAGAGAGAGAGAGAGAGAGGGAGAGAGAGAGAGGAGAGAGAGAGAGAGGAGAGATGAGAGAGAGAGAGAGAGAGACGGGGAGAGAGAGAGAGAGAGAGAGAGAGAGAGAGTGAGAGAGAGAGAGAGAGAGAGAGAGAGAGGAGAGCTTGGAAAACTTTGAAAAACTTTAACTTTATTTTTCAAGGATAAAGATTTTAGGCAACGCCTAGTCTTCCAATCTGTCCTTGGTACATATACGAACATAGAATACAAACATGGCAAGGCATAGAATTACACATACAAATTTGAACATGAAGGTAGCACCTTTGTACATATACGAACATAGAATACAAACATGGCAAGGCATAAAATTACACATACATAATTGAACATAAAGGTAGCAAAAGCAGGTAATGACTGTAATAAAGAGGAGGTTGAAATAGAGAGAGAGAGAGAGAGAGGCGCGAGTAGAGAGAAGAGAGAGGAGAGGCGAGGAGACGAGAGAGAGAGAGAGAGAGACGGGGAGAAGAGGAGGAGAGAGAGAGAGGGGAGGGAGAGAGAGAGAGAAGAGGCTAGAGAGAGGAGGAGAGAGAGAGAGAGAGAGAGGAGAGAGAGAGAGAGAAGTTGGACTACTCTCCGCTAGAGAGAGAGAGAGAGATTAGAGTGAGAGAACTCGAACTCGAACTCTCGAACTCGAAATTTTAAATGAGGATAAACTTGAGTAAGCAGAAATAGCTTATTTTCATCAGGTCCTCTAAAATAATGACATATGAAGTGAATAAATAAATAAATAACAAAACAAACTCAAATGGTTCAAAAGTAAACAATGTAACAATCAAAATGTAACAAATCCAAAGAACAAGGACAACATGACATATAAATCAACATTCTCACAATTCCTTTCACACACATAAATCATAGTTAGACAAGTAATCAATTGACAATTTTACAATATCAGGTAGTAGGAGCATAGCTACAGACATGCGCATTTACTAAAATTATAACATGCACAATAGATAAGTTTAGAAAAGGGGAATGAACTGTTATAACCTTTCGAATAAATATTTATTAAAGCATCTTTTAAATGACAGCAATGTGCTTTTAGTTTTTATGCACTCAGGGATTTCATTCCACAACCTTCCACCTGAGTATGTCAACGATGACATAAATAAGTCTGTTCTAGGTCGGGGGAGGAGTATGGTTTCTTTATTCCGCACCTGAGTTACATGAAACCTTTTACATAAATAAGGAGGTGCGAATCCATTTAAAATTTTATACATAAATACACCCTTATTAAATTGGCATTTGGAGTGGAAGGGAAGTATGCTAACAGTTTTATAATCAGAAATTTGTAGTGTTGATGATTTAAGAAGAATTAGTTTAATTGCACGTTTATAAATACTTTCTAAATGTCTTAGACAGTTTTTGCTTGCTTGATCCCAAGAAGTTGAAACATAATCAATGCCTGGCTGAATATATGCATGAAAGAAGAGTTTTCTGGTGTGAATATCAAGAAAGTGCTTGATTCTGTTTAGTTGAATTGATTTTTTTGGATAACTTACGAGTGAGAATAGAGGCATGGTACGACCAAGAAAGATTGTTTGTCAACCCCCAGACCAAGTATAGTATGCGAGTCCATTTCTTCTATAAACTTGTCATGTACTTTATATATTGGTAAATCAGACTTTATGTTCTGTCTCATTAGAAAAGAGTGAGAGAGAGAGAGAGAGAGGGAGAGGAGAGAGAGAGAGAGAGAGAGAGAGAGAGGAGAGAGAGAGAGAGAGAGAGAGAGAGAG
>CM065682.1:73668913-73681413 GCA_017654935.2 Phymorhynchus buccinoides | reverse complement strand
TCTCTCTCTCTCTATCTCTCTCTCATTGTCTCTGTCTGTCTCTCTCTGTCTCTGTCTCTCTCCATCTCTGTCTGTCTGTCTCTCACTGTCTCTCCGCTCTCTCATTCTCTCTCTCTTCTCTCTCTGTCTGTCTGTCTCTCTCTCCTCCCTCTCTCTCCCTCTCTCTCCCCCCCTCCTCTCTCTCTCTCTCTCTCTCTCTCTCTCTCTCTCTCTCTCTCTCTCTCTCTCTCTCTCTCTCTCTCTCTCTCTCTCTCTCATCCCCTCTCCCCAATTCCTATGTTCCATGTTTCGCCTTGGCTGAGTCCCTGGAATAACGTGGAAAATACAGTTCGTCCTAACGTGGAAAAAGTGCCAGATCAGCTAAAGGCTACATGTCAGACCAAATGGTTAAATTGATTTGACGTTTTGGATATTTGTTATATTCAGAACACGACCGAGAATGTACCGAGAACTGTACTACTACTACTACTACTACTACTACTACTACTACTACTACTACTACTACTACTACTACTACTACTACTACTACTACTACTACTACTACTACTACTACTACTACTACTACTACTACTACTACTACTACTACTACTGCAACTCCTCCTCTTCCTCCTTTTACTCAGTAGTCAAAATCTATCCCTCATCCCAATTTTTCATTCTCTCCATCCTCATTTAAAATGTATGACATGCCAGTTGTTGTTTTTGTATTGTTCACTGGCTTCCAGACGTGAGACCTTACGCACTTGAGTGAGCACATGTTGCCCATTCTGCAGTGCATATTAATATATATTTTGCCTATTTTGTTTTTTTTATATTTTGTTTCAACTAGGTGTGTTCGTTATCCTTTCTTACTGTTTTTTTTTATAAAATCTGGATCCGATAAGTAGAGTGGAGTGGCTCAACGTTTCCCGCACTGTGTGAAATTATGAGCCATAGGGTACAATGATGAAGATGCCGTGTCGTGAATGGTACTGGTTATGTCTTTGTTGTTTTCAGGTTTTTGGACGTTGTTAAGAATCATTGATGTGTGTTTTGCTATACGTGGTCGAATTTTACGCGGTGACAGTCCTGAGATAACCATGGCTGTTGACGGGACTATAACAGACTAACTAACTAACTAACTAACTAACTAACTAACTGACTAACTCTAGCCATTAAGCCATGTGTCTCTGTAAATGGTCCATTTTGCTGACATATTACAGTCTCCGCTATGGCCCAACACTGAGTGGTAAGGTAATCGGTCCCAAAGGGCACATAACTGCTGTGAGTCTTAGGCTGCAGACACATACATACGCGGAAGTTCCGTGCAGAAACCCATGCGCAATCCGTAAAAAAAATATCTGGAAGCAAGAAATTTGAAAGAGTGTGAGTTTATGTACATCTTGCACTCTTCATAATGTGAATGTATGTACATCCTGCACTCTTCATAATGTGAATGTATGTACATCCTGCACTCTTCATAATGTGAATGTACGTACATCTTGCACTCTTCATAATGTGAATGTATGTACATCCTGCACTCTTCATAATGTGAATGTACGTACATCCTGCACTCTTCATAATGTGAATGTACGTACATCTTGCACTCTTCATAATGTGAATGTATGTACATCCTGCACTCTTCATAATGTGAATGTATGTACATCCTGCACTCTTCATAATGTGAATGTATGTACATCTTGCACTCTTCATAATGTGAATGTATGTACATCCTGCACTCTTCATAATGTGAATGTATGTACATCCTGCACTCTTCATAATGTGAATGTATGTACATCTTGCACTCTTCATCATAATGTGAATGTATGTACATCCTGCACTCTTCATAATGTGAATGTATGTACATCTTGCACTCTTCATAATGTGAATGTATGTACATCCTGCACTCTTCATAATGTGAATGTATGTACATCCTGCACTCTTCATAATGTGAATGTATGTACATCCTGCACTCTTCATAATGTGAATGTATGTACATCCTGCACTCTTCATAATGTGAATGTATGTACATCTTGCACTCTTCATAATGTGAATGTATGTACATCTTGCACTCTTCATAATGTGAATGTATGTACATCTTGCACTCTTCATAATGTGAATGTATGTACATCTTGCACTCTTCATAATGTGAATGTACGTACATCCTGCACTCTTCATAATGTGAATGTATGTACATCCTGCACTCTTCATAATGTGAATGTATGTACATCCTGCACTCTTCATAATGTGAATGTATGTACATCTTGCACTCTTCATAATGTGAATGTATGTACATCTTGCACTCTTCATAATGTGAATGTATGTACATCTTGCACTCTTCATATGTGAATGTATGTACATCTTGCACTCTTCATAATGTGAATGTATGTACATCCTGCACTCTTCATAATGTGAATGTATGTACATCTTGCACTCTTCATAATGTGAATGTATGTACATCCTGCACTCTTCATAATGTGAATGTATGTACATCCTGCACTCTTCATAATGTGAATGTATGTACATCTTGCACTCTTCATAATGTGAATGTATGTACATCTTGCACTCTTCATATGTGAATGTATGTACATCTTGCACTCTTCATATGTGAATGTATGTACATCTTGCACTCTTCATAATGTGAATGTACGTACATCTTGCACTCTTCATAATGTGAATGTATGTACATCCTGCACTCTTCATAATGTGAATGTACGTACATCCTGCACTCTTCATAATGTGAATGTATGTACATCCTGCACTCTTCATAATGTGAATGTACGTACATCCTGCACTCTTCATAATGTGAATGTATGTACATCTTGCACTCTTCATAATGTGAATGTATGTACATCTTGCACTCTTCATAATGTGAATGTACGTACATCTTGCACTCTTCATAATGTGAATGTATGTACATCTTGCACTCTTCATAATGTGAATGTATGTACATCTGCACTGTGAATGTATGTACATCCTCACTCTTCATAATGTGAATGTATGTACATCCTGCACTCTTCATAATGTGAATGTATGTACATCCTGCACTCTTCATAATGTGAATGTATGTACATCTTGCACTCTTCATAATGTGAATGTATGTACATCTTGCACTCTTCATATGTGAATGTATGTACATCTTGCACTCTTCATATGTGAATGTATGTACATCTTGCACTCTTCATAATGTGAATGTATGTACATCTTGCACTCTTCATAATGTGAATGTATGTACATCTTGCACTCTTCATATGTGAATGTATGTACATCCTGCACTCTTCATAAATGTGACATGTATAGTACATCCTGCACTCTTCATAATGTGAATGTATGTACATCTTGCACTCTTCATAATGTGAATGTATGTACATCCTGTGAATGTATGTACATCTCTTCATAATGTGAATGTACGTACATCCTGCACTCTTCATATGTGAATGTATGTACATCCTGCACTCTTCATAAATGTGACATGCACTATAATGTACATCCTGCACTCTTCATAATGTGAATGTATGTACATCTTGCACTCTTCATAATGTGAATGTATGTACATCCTGCACTCTTCATAATGTGAATGTACGTACATCTTGCACTCTTCATAATGTGAATGTATGTACATCTTGCACTCTTCATAATGTGAATGTATGTACATCCTGCACTCTTCATAATGTGAATGTATGTACATCTTGCACTCTTCATAATGTGAATGTATGTACATCCTGCACTCTTCATAATGTGAATGTACGTACATCTTGCACTCTTCATAATGTGAATGTACATCTTGCACTCTTCATAATGTGAATGTATGTACATCCTGCACTCTTCATAATGTGAATGTATGTACATCCTGCACTCTTCATAATGTGAATGTATGTACATCTTGCACTCTTCATAATGTGAATGTACGTACATCCTGCACTCTTCATAATGTGAATGTATGTACATCTTGCACTCTTCATAATGTGAATGTACGTACATCCTGCACTCTTCATAATGTGAATGTATGTACATCCTGCACTCTTCATAATGTGAATGTACGTACATCCTGCACTCTTCATAATGTGAATGTATGTACATCCTGCACTCTTCATAATGTGAATGTACGTACATCCTGCACTCTTCATAATGTGAATGTATGTACATCTTGCACTCTTCATAATGTGAATGTATGTACATCTTGCACTCTTCATAATGTGAATGTATGTACATCCTGCACTCTTCATAATGTGAATGTATACATCCTGCACTCTTCATAATGTGAATGTATGTACATCCTGCACTCTTCATAATGTGAATGTATGTACATCTTGCACATAATGTGAATGTATGTACACTTGCACTCTTCATAATGTGAATGTACATACATCTTGCACTCTTCATAATGTGAATGTATGTACATCCTGCACTCTTCATAATGTGAATGTATGTACATCCTGCACTCTTCATAATGTGAATGTACGTACATCTTGCACTCTTCATAATGTGAATGTATGTACATCTTGCACTCTTCATAATGTGAATGTATGTACATCCTGCACTCTTCATAATGTGAATGTATGTACATCCTGCACTCTTCATAATGTGAATGTACGTACATCTTGCACTATGTACATCTTGCACTCTTCATAATGTGAATGTATGTACATCCTGCACTCTTCATAATGTGAATGTACGTACATCTTGCACTCTTCATAATGTGAATGTACGTACATCTTGCACTCTTCATAATGTGAATGTACGTACATCTTGCACTCTTCATAATGTGAATGTATGTACATCCTGCACTCTTCATAATGTGAATGTACGTACATCTTGCACTCTTCATAATGTGAATGTATGTACATCTTGCACTCTTCATAATGTGAATGTATGTACATCCTGCACTCTTCATAATGTGAATGTACGTACATCTTGCACTCTTCATAATGTGAATGTATGTACATCTTGCACTCTTCATAATGTGAATGTACGTACATCTTGCACTCTCTATGTGTGCGAAGTTATGTACAAATCTTAATGAACTGCAAGATAAGTAAAAACAAAAAACCAACATCGCCATTGATAAAAGGACAACCGTTTGTGTTTTTCACGGACCGACAAAAGACAGGCAAAGTTACGGTATTTGGTATTATTCTAGTCACAGAGACTTATCTCTGTGAAATTCGGGCTGCTCTCCCCCGGAGACCGCATCGCCGCAAGTGCAGCGCCTACACATTTTTTTTTTTGGGGGGGGGCACAGGGTGAGGAGAGGGGGGGGGGGCACTTGGAGAACCTAGCTATCAATTTGTCCATACCAGGCAGCGGGATTTCTCCCTGCCCTTACCGACTTTCAACTGCCGTGGGATTTTTACGTGCGTAAAGCGCACGGGTCAGACTAGTTTTAAGTCCCCATCCGAAGGACTGGACGTTCAGTTCGATTTTCCTGTCAAACTAGAAAAAAAGGGCGAGGAGGCCGGGGGTTCGAACCCGGGCCACTCACGCTGCAATCACGCGAACGTCTTAACCACTCTGCCACCTTTCTTAGTGAATTGATGGCGGGGGACAAAAACCGTTCAACGGCACGTGCAATTGCAACAAGAAAAGAAAAATAAATTTTAAAAAATCACGAAGTTTATAAAAACAGCTCACGAATGACAGCCGATATTTACCAAGCGCACCTAAAGTGTTCAAAAAGACAGCAGCAGTTTCAGTGTCACCAGCAAAGACAGTATCAATTTCTTCGACTGCGAATCTTGCAGACTCTTTGTCAGAACTATTTGCGATCTTCGGTGTAGTCAGAAAGATGGCCGAAGACATCACAGCGGATGACACGCACAGACAACTCCAGCACATCCTAGCAGACATCTGTCGGGTGTGGAACGAGGTGGTTCATTTCGAAGCGATGGAAGCGCGGAAAGTCGAGACAACGACGACAACGACTTTGGAACCTCGAAAAAGGTTTCCCACGCTCGGAGGGAACGAAAACAACCACTGGAAGAAATTTAGGACAAAGTTTGCAGGCCGAAATGTGGACAAGGAATTCGACCTGTTAAGATTTTCGGGCGTGCCTCTCGATGAAAGATGCAGAGCAATGGCTAGGGGTATAATGTGGAGAAAAACGGACCTCAAATGGCGACAAGTGCGGTTGATTCACGAACTGCGGTCTGCAACGCCAGATCAGCCATGTCCAAGTTCGGAAAACTGCCCCTCTGCCGCCAAAAGACCCCGAACGTATAAAGGGATCACGTCGTGAAAGGTAACATTATTTTGCAAATACATCTGTATTGTTAAAGATTCGGGACTTTTTCCTGGTGTTGCGCTGCCTCCGGGCATTGACTCCAGGATCGTTCCCACCATCTTTATATCCGTAGTAGTAGTAGTAGTAGTAGTAGTAGTAGTAGTAGTAGATAGGGACAAAATAAGCCGTCAAGCTTTTTAGAGAGTCCCGTCTTTTTACAATCAGTATTACATACAAGTAATGGTCAAGGTTTATTGTGGTCAAATTTTCCTAAAATTTGCGACTCATCAAAGCTTCTAAATAAATTGAAATAATGTATCTACTAATGTCCCATAATGTGTCTGTTCCAGACCGGAGGACGTTAAACAGATTTTTCTTCTTCTCTAACATTATTTGCAATGCATCTGTATTGTTAGAGATTCGGGACTTTTTCCTGGTGTTGCGCTGCCTCTGGGCATTGCCTCCAGGATCGTTCCCACCATCTTTATATATCTACTAATGTCCCATAATGTGTCTGTTCCAGACCGGAGGACGTTAAGCAGATTTTCATTCATAACCTTATTTGCCCTAACTGGTTTTGTAGGGGGGTTCTTTCCTCCGTGTGGGGTTGGGTGGGTGTTCTGGGACTAGCCAGGGGTGCCCAGCATCGCATGCCCTCTTATAGATCTAGCTTTTGTTTTTGGCTTTAATTCTTTGAACCCCAGTAGGCGCATGTCATAATTGCAGGTTACGGCAGGCGGTCGCATGAAAATAGGTAGCTCGTAAAAATAAGTAGCTCGCTAGGATGAGAGTCTGTATTTGCGACAACCACAAATTTCACTTTTTCTGTACTTTAACCATTTAACTAACCCTAAAGAACCCTATCCCTAACCCTATCCCTAACCCTAAGAAACCCTAAGAAAAGAAGAATCCCTAAGAAGAAGAAGAAGAACCCTAAGAAAAAGGAGGAATTTGTGGTTCATGCTCAATGTCGCAAATACACACTGTCATAGGTAGCGAGCTACTTATTTTTACGAGCTACCTATTTTCATGCGACAAGGCGGAGATTACCGGAAAAAAAGAAGAAGAAGAAGAAGAAGAGGAGGAGGAGGAAGAAGAGGAAGAAGAGGAGGAGGAGGAGGAAGAGGAGGAAGAGGAGGAGGAGGAGGAGGAAGAAGGAGTAAAAGGAGGAGGAGGAGGAGGAGGAGGAGGAGGAGGAGGAGGAGGAGGAGGAGGAGGGACCTGTCTGTCTACCTGTCATTTCCCTTCTCGCTCAATAAATTGTGTACGTAAAATAATCGTTTTGCTGACGATACCACCATTCACTGAGGTTACAAAAAGACAATACGTATTCACATTAATTAACTCTTCCCCATTCATCTTGCTTGACTGATAAATTATGTTTCAAACTAAAGTCCCACTCTGTGACCCACATACACATGTCCCCATTTTTGAGGCTCTCTTTAAAATGTTTCGTTAATATTTGTATGGGAGTGAGACTTGGTCAAAACAAGATTTCTTTCCAGCTATAAGAGGAAAAGCACGTGAAACCCGTGATTTGGTGGATCTTGAACGGAAAGAAAAAAATATGTGTTACGCGTAATCTGTGTACTTGCGTAATTCATGTACTGCGCAGTGGGTTTTGCGCAATGCGTGAACTTTCCGGATTCGGATTCGGACGGTTTAATGAACCAGGCCTTGATGCACATGTCATGAGGATGGGATAACAATGGGAAAGAATAAAATATAACGAAATACGAATAACACAATCAAATAATAACCACACGCGGTACTTTCCACGAGAGAAAAGAGAGAGAAGAAGAACGGAGGAAATGGCTGCCGCTCGGCGACACCGCCTCCGCGGGCATAAGTTATGCACCCATGCCATGCACCTTGGTGCTACGCCTCCCACACACAATTTGAAGCGATTCGTCCCGGCAGTTCACAAGATATCAATGGGACGGACCAGCACAACAAGAACTTGCACACAAACAAACGGACAGAAAAAGGCAGACAGATCATGGCAAACTTGAACTCCTTTTGCCGTGTAAGCTCTGTCAAAGCGACGAACATTCTACAACCGTCCACATGCATTATTTAGATAATGTCAAAGCATGCATGTCTCTTTGCTTGTATATCATTCAAAGAAATAGAAGCTGATCTGTTACTTCTATATACAATTCATTGCTCGCTCTCGCTCTCTCTCTCTCTCTCTCTCTCTCATCTCTCTCTCTCTCTCTCTCTCTCTCTCTCTCTCTCTCTCTCTCGCTCTCTCTCTCTCTCTCTCTCTCTCTCTCTCTCTCTCTCTCTCTCTCTCTCTCTCTCTCTCTCAAGGACAGATTGGAAGACTAGGCGTAGCCTAAAATCTTTATCCTTGAAAAATAAAGTTAAAGTTTTCAAAGTTCTCTCTCTCTCTCTCTCTCTCTCTCTCTCTCTCTCTCTCTCTCTCTCTCTCTCTCTCTCTCTCTCTCTCTCTCTCTCTCTCTCTCTCTCTCTCTCTCTCTCTCTCTCTCTCTCTCTCTCTCTCTCTCTCTCTCTCTCTCTCTCTCTCTCTCCTCCTCTCTCCCTCTCCTCTCTCTCTCTCTCTCTCTCTCTTTCTCCCCCTCTCCCCTGCGGCTTCCACCTTGTCGTGGTGGGGGAGCTTTAAACTAAGAGTAGCCCCTCATCCCCATTTTTCATTCTCTCCATCCTCATTTACAATTTATAACATGCCAAGTTTTTTTTTAATTGTTCACTGGCTTTCACGTGTGAGACCTTACGCACTTGAGTGGGCACAGTCATGTCGTTGTTCAGATCCGGGACTTGAAGCCTTCCACCCACGGAGTTAAAGACCCACTGACGCACCACGATTAAGTCCTTTGTTTTTTGCTGGGTTGCTGTGACCCACATACAAATTTTCCCAACTTCAAATTGAGGCTAGCTCTTTAAACTTGATGTGTCGGTTCGAATTTGGGGCCATTTATATGGGAGTCAGACTTGGTCAAAACAAGATTTCTTTCCAGTTATAAGAAGGAAAACACGTGAAACCCGTGATTTTGACACGTGATCTGGTGGGTCTTTAAAAGCTTGAATGATTGCTAGCTCATCTCGCCTTGCCCACCAAAACGACCGACTAACTCACTGGCGCGTGTGTCCTGTTTCCTTTACAGATTCTTAATCAAGAAAAGAACTTGGTGAGATCTGGCCGAAGGGAATGAAAGAGAAGACTCGTGCCAGCGAGGTGGCCTGAAATTCCGTACACCCATGGGCATCCTAGAAGACCAGGAAGTACAGAGATTCAACAAAGACAGACTTCCGGTGATATGCCCCATCCTGTCACCCTCTCCCAGACATTAAACTCCATTTGTGTCCACCGCATATTATAGTCTACAACAAGCAATTTTGAATTTCAAACAATCATTACCTGCATTTTTTTACTTTTTTTAATTTTTTTTTCTCTTTTTAAGCCAGGGATCAGAACTGTGTGTTTCCTTTAGTGTGGGAAACTCAGTTGTTGGAATCTTGTTTTCTTCTTTTCACTCAGTTCCTCTCCTGTACATTGACTGAACATGCACATTACCTGCATATGAAATTTCGTAATAATCGATGTATTTCAAGGATAACAGTAAAATCTTAAAACTCATTTTTCCACATAAAAACTCTATTTTTCACTTTCGCCAACGTTGTCATTGCTTGCAGATCGTCATAAAAGCACGCTTTTTTGTGTAAATATTTCTCGTATTTGATTAAATGTAGGCTATTTATAACACTCAATAAAACATGCTTTGTTGTTTTCAAGCGCTATGCAGTGAAACCACGAATTAAATGAATTAAGGATTTGTTGTTTAAATAGACCACTATCATGGCTATTCGTAAAATCAGCACAGAAGATGTTAGTGACTTGATATAGGCATAATTCAAAAACGCAAAGGACAGTACAGGATAGGATAGGATAATTGCTTGGTTTTCCTGAAAAATAATGACCATAAGATCACTTTATTCGGTCGCTAAGGTTCAAGATGGAGTCAAAATCGCGGTGACCACAATGTCTTATAACGGTGTGGAAAAAACAACAATTTCACAGTATAATGTTTGTTAAATATAACAATAATAACATGGGTTTTCAATAATAAAAAAGAAAAGAAAATGGATGAGACCACTGTTGTCTTTACTGATAGTTTTAAAATTCGGTCTGTTATTAATATTTGTTTCAAAACTTCGTTTTTATGTGGCGACTGACGATCGATGCTTGGGGAGGATCAATATTTGAGTGACCGTTTAGATATCGCAGCAGTTCATTTTATCATTTTTCTTTATACCAATATGGCTGATAGATTCGGCTTATAATGTGCACAACAGCAGCTCCATTTAACAATAATTGGACTATGCTAAATAATCTGGCACCACAACGAAAAGGGGAACATATCACATATGTGACTCAGCACCACGAAAGGGACATTAAGTCGCTGGGAGTTTCTCACAACAGGCTTGCGAATTCAAAAATCTCACTTTTTGTCATTTTTGAGATATGGGTATTTTTGTGTTCTCTAACATCTTATCTTTCATATTTATAAAGGATAATCTTTAATATCGTTTCTAAGTGGTCTTATAAGCGTTGTAAAACGAGTAGGTCAATGCGTTTTCTTCAGTTAGGCTAGACTTTAGACAGTGTTTTCTCAAAAAGGCCGACACTCACCCTACCAACTTTAAATGCTCATAACTTGGGAACGGAATGAGGCACAATAATGGGTCTTGTATCATTAGAAAGAGAATTGTCTGACGTTTTCAAATATATAATTTTCTCAGAATGGTCATTTTGACACTTAATGTCCCTTTCGTGGAGCTATGTTACATAGTTGCTTTTTTTAAAAACTATTATTTTAAATGATTAAATAATCATAAATTATTCTGAGAAAATGTCAGTATGAATCCTTTGCAATTAGAATTTACGTTTTCCATCAGTTGAATCTATCTGTGTACAGTCATAAATTAGTCTGCGAAAATGTCAGTATGAAGCCTTTTTAATTAGAATTTAAGTTTTCCATCAGTTGATTCTATCGATGCACAGCGCACGTGGTACCAGTTCTAGAGAAATGAGAACGTGTTCAAAAAGGTTAGATGGAGATTAAAGGTTGCTTTGATATTTTCCTATTTAATCGGAAGCACTATTTTACTGGTTTTAATTGGGCGTCCTTTGTATTTGTTTTTGTTAACTTGGTTTCATGTTTGTGAAATAAAAATGTATTACGGCACATTTTGGGGGGCTTTTACAGTATGCTCATCCATTACTGACATAATTATGTGTGTACAGTCACTATCTATTATGCGTTCTCCCCGTGGGGATACCGGGGGGTCTTTCGTAAAAATAGTTCCCCCACCTTCTGGAAGTTCTGTGCTTGTAACTTCCTCTAATCTGCCACTCTCTTTGACTCTGCCTTTTTCCTTTGCTTTGTGTCATCTACTATCTTTGTGACTTATTGGCCCCGTTCTCCTGCCTTTTATGAAAAAAAATCTTCCAAGTAATGTTTCTCCTTTTTGAGCTCCTCCGAAATCGGAATGTGTCGGCTGTACGCAGCGGGGAGACCAATGAAAACTGAAAACCGGGCACATATGTTGTACCTTACCCATTATCGCCATATGGCCTGTGAACGCAGGAGAATAATAATAATTATGCGCTCACGTAAACATAGAAACATGTGCGAACGCTTATGCGAACATAAGCATGCAGGTGACAGACGCATGCACAAACACAAGCACGACTGCAGCTCAGAGTCACAACGCGTGGGCATACACGCCTGTTCACATATAACAGTCTTATTCACTCATATAAGTTTAACCCTTTCACCGCCAGCCATATTTCAGCCAACATTTTCCATTAAATTTACCTGGGTAGAGAACAAAATCCATCTGCAGTATTGGGGATTCTTCTGTGACATATATAAAATAAGGTCTATCCTTACTTCCCAAAACTAAGACAATGGGGTCTTTGGATAATAGACCCCAAGTTGATGCCTGTTAGTGACATAGGTGTTAAATCACCGTGGTGCTAAAATGCGACTTTGGCGGTGAAAGAGTTAATGCAATTATTCTTACGCTAGTTTGATATACAAAGAATATCCTCCGAAGTCGGAGTGTGGCTGCCCACGTGGCGGGGTAATAACAAAAGTCCGGTCACGCACGTGACCTTCTCATCCCTAGCTGGTGCATTTGTATCCCTAGCGTTCAAATGATTCGGCTGTTGGGATGATCCCTGGAGTCTTTAAGCCAATGTACGACAACATCAACAATATACAAAGGTGCACGATCGCACGTTTCTGTCTGGTCCGTCCGGCGTGCCTCCGTCCGT
>CM065682.1:73648913-73651413 GCA_017654935.2 Phymorhynchus buccinoides | reverse complement strand
GTGAGTACTGTTTGGCAGGAATGATTTCCTCTAAAGCCACCTTGGTTACAATGGAAAAGATCATGTGTAGTAAAGTATGTCTGAAGATTACGCTTTAAGTGCTTTTCTAGAGGTTTGGAGAGGTTAGACAAAATAGATATAGGTCGGTAGTTAGACGGGTCTTGGGGGTCACCAGATTTATATAGTGGTATCACCTTCGCGTCTTTAAATAATTGGGGATAACAGCCTTTCTCAATGCAAAGGTTATAAATATAGGTAAGACAGTCCGTGATAATAGGCGCAGATAACTTTTAAGATATAATTATCAATATGATCTAAGCCGCAACATTTAGAATGCTTGAGTTGAAGTAATTCTTGGTACACCTCATGTACAGCCATATACTGAAAACTGAGTTTAGGGCCTAGTTTTTTGGAGTCACAGTACTCCTTCAGTAACAAAAGATCGTTAGAACTAGTTCGGTCAGCTAGTATAGTTTTATCGGCTATGGTACAGAAATGATTGTTGAGTTCTTCTACAGAGAGATCGTTAGCCAAGGGCGCGCTATGAGTTGAAGATTTACAGGATAATTGGTTAATTGCTTTCCAGATAGATTTTGAGTCTTTTTTAGATTGTATAAGATCACCAAAATACTTTTTCTTTGCAACTCGCTTCATATTAGAGAGAGAGAGAGAGGGAGAGAGAGAGAGAGAGAGAGAGAGAGAGAGAGAGAGAGAGAGAGAGAGAGAGAGAGAGAGAGAAGGGGGAGAGGTACAGAGAGAGAGAGAGAGGTACAGACACAGACGGAGACAGACATACAGAGACAGAGACGGCAAGCAAAGAGAGCTAGGCGCAGACAAAGCGACGGCTTGTCAAACAAGCCAGGACGGCCAGAGAAGCACCTCAGCTCAGCCGACTTCAAAGCAAAAGAGCAAGCCGCCATTGTAATGAGACGGGCTACTTGCGACGCTACATAAGATTCGCTGTCAATGCGATGGGATTGTGACGAGGCGAGCCATCCAGCAAAATCCGTGTATCGGGTCTACTTGAGCATTGTGGAGCGACATTTGTAGAATTATTTCTTTAGGTATTAGGTACTTTATAGTCACAGAGGCGTCTCTGTGAAATTCGGGTTGCTCCCACCTGGAGAGCGCGTCGCAGCTAGAGGCGCGCCACCCAATTTAAAAAAAAAAAATTGCATGCGATTTTTTGTCACTGATGAGGGAGGGGGGGAGGGGGGGTAAATTTCGACCAAATGACAACTTTTTCGTTGCTACTGGGTTTAACGTATGCTAAGTGCATGGGCACACGGGACCTCGGTTTATCGTCTCATCCGAAAGACTCCACATTCAGACCGTTAAGGCCTAGTGCAGAATGAGAGGAAAAAATCCCCTGTACCCCCAGGTTCGAACTCGGGTTTACTTGACACGAAGCGAACGCGATACCACTGTGCCACTCTACAACCAGACGGAAGAATTTCGCGTGAATGATCATGATTCGCATCGTCACACTCGCATCGCATCGACAGCGAATCGTATGTAGTGTAGCAGGCCCTTCAGCCTGCTTAATTACCCACAGTTAAGATCTTGACAAACACACACAAAAACAAACAAACTCCAAGCACGCACGCAAACAACAACAAAACAGCACAAGAGACAAAGCCTTCAAGGCTCACTCGAACAGGAACATGTGGGACAACAACAAACAAAGAGTGAGGGGGGTGTCTAAAGTACAAGATTGCCAATGAAATTTTAAAGTACAAATGAAACTATCGTTAATGGATACAACCAAAGACACTGATACAACTAAACAAAAACAAAAAACAACAAGTGCAACGCCGGGCGGCTGATACTCCGAAAAATGTGTCTAAACAAAAACAAAAAAACAGCACGTAACAAGTGCAACGCATATAACTGAATAGGTGGCTGCAAAGTCCCCTCGCAGTCGCATCCAAAATTGGTCGCACAGCTTGACTCCACTTCAAATCGAGAATGAGGCCGTCGGTATTTTACACATACATAAAAACATACGTAATACAGACACTAAAAGACAGCACGTAACTACATGAGTAAAAGGATACATAGTTTTAATGTTTTCCAAAAGATATAAAAAGTTACAAATGGTGCAGAGATAACATTCTGGTTTACAGATCAGAAAAGCCAGGGGAGGTGTAACTTGGAATAGCTTGCCACAAACGATTATAATTTCGCGCTTGTTTTATATATATAGTCTTGGGGTTCGGACCCGTGATTTGAGCGCGCGCGATCATGCGCACACGAGCGCACAGAAACATTCATGACAACTGTGTTATAGACCATTCATCAAGAAATGTTGAAAAAAACCTGCATTGAAAATACATGCAAAACTTCGCGAGATATTAGCGATGTGATGTGGTTTGCTGTTTATCGGGTCGCAGACCGAGAAGATGATAAAAGCAATATCCCGTAAAGTCTGATATATACGGTGATAATCAAACTTGAAACGAGACGGCCATGCATGCAATCTAAAATAAAACTAACCACT
>CM065682.1:73636413-73643913 GCA_017654935.2 Phymorhynchus buccinoides | reverse complement strand
ATGGAAGGAGGCAGTGGACATGACGACGGTAGTCCCTGGGCACTGGTCAGTTCCTGCTGTGTATCGTTGGTTTCTTCTTCTTGTTGTTTTTCACACCACTAACAAACACTTTGACCGGAAAAAATAAAGGGACAAAAACCAAAGGAAGATCTACTTCTTACATAACCAGTGAGAAGTTCATGGAGGGAAAAACAACAACAAAACAACTTCACATTTGACAGTTTGCTTCAAAGCTTTAGTATCCTGAAACTACTTTCTGTAGCTGCATGTACTGAAAGGCTACTTTTGTAGCTAATTGTAAGCTACCGAAAAGCTACTTGTGTAGCTAGATGTACCGAAAAGCTACTTGTGTAGCTAGATGTACCGAAAAGCTACTTGTGTAGCTAGATGTACCGAAAAGCTACTTGTGTAGCTAGATGTACCGAAAAGCTACTTGTGTAGCTAGATGTACCGAAAAGCTACTTGTGTAGCTAGATGTACCGAAACGCTACTAGATGTACCGCAAATTAACTTGTGTAGCTAGATGTACCGAACATCTACATTTGTAGCTGGATGTACCAAAAAGCTACTTTTGTAGCTAGATGTACCGAAAAGTTACTCTTGTAGCTAGATGTACCGAAAAGCTGCTTGTGTAGCTAGAATGTCCGAAAATCTACATTTGTAGCTAGATGTACCGAAAATCCACATTTGTAGCTAGATGTACCGAAAATCCACATTTGTAGCTAGATGTACCGAAAAGCTACTTGTGTAGCTAGATGTACCGAAAAGCTACTTGTGTAGCTAGATGTACCGAAAAGCTACTTGTGTAGCTAGATGTACCGAAAAGCTACTTGTGTAGCTAGATGTACCGAAAAGCTACTTGTGTAGCTAGATGTACCGAAAAGCTACTTGTGTAGCTAGATGTACCGAAAAGCTACTTGTGTAGCTAGATGTACCGAAAAGCTACTTGTGTAGCTAGATGTACCGAAAAGCTACTTGTGTAGCTAGATGTACCGAAAAGCTACTTGTGTAGCTAGATGTACCAAAAAGCTACTTGTGTAGCTAGATGTACCGAAAAGCTACTTTTATAGCTGCATATACTAGGAAATATGTTGTAGCTAAGTGGAGTCTATTCGATACACCGATGTCCCGTGTGCATTGTGTACAATGGACAATGTCTCATGTCGTTGACGTACCCTGGCTTAAAGACTCCAGGGATCATCACAACAGCCGAAGCACGTGAACACTATGGTACAAATGCACCAGCTAGGGATGAGAACATTACGTGTGTGACCGTTTTTGATTACCCCGCCACGTGGGCAGCCACACTCGGACTTTGGAGGATTTTGGACTGATGAATTTATGCTAGGAGCTTGTCATGGCTAAAGACAATCCCCGCATAACTATGCAGAGCATAACAACATTTTGATGTAGCCTTGGTGTTCTAGCTTATGTCAATTGGTCTGACACAGCCTTATGCCAAGGCGAACAATGTCTTGCGCATTGTATCAATGTTCACAACTCCAGTGGCCCACAGGAAATTGGAAAGCAAATCTGAAGATAGGAACACTAGGATGCTGGGGACGGGTGAGACCTTAGTCTGGGAAATGTATGGTAAAAAGCGTCACGTCGGGTTTAAGTTTCCAGTAAGAAAATGACTATTTGTTTTTTGCTTCTTCAAATAACGACCAAAGATATGTATATCAAACACACACACAACTACTGGTTTCAATGAGAGCAAGGCAGAACTGGCGTATCTCAGATATCAGATGCTATCGGATTCATGCAGATTGATTGGAATTAGTCACTGAAGACAGCTGGGTGCACTGATTAAATTTAGTCACTGGCCTACGAATGAGTATACCCTTTATACAAATATATATATATATATATAAAGTAAAAAGTAAATCAGCACATTATTTTATTTTATTCTTTTCAAAACACAGAACAAATCGTAAAGTTAAAATTAAAGTTATTGAGTTTCTTTCTTAGGTTCACAAACTTATACATTGGACACAAACAAAGTTTTATTAAAGCAAACTATATATATAAGAGGAAAGTTTAATGGTGTGGTTGTTTTTTCTTCTTCAATTATTGTACGTTTATATATATATATATATATATCAGCCTGGTCATAGGATTCATTGACGATTTGACAGAGTTGCATCGAACTTTACAATAACAAGATAAAGACATTTTCATACACAAATGATGTTATGTTTTCCATCCTATACATTAGAAGTGTTCATCCGATAAGAGTTTTGAATATGAATACTCTGGATTGTAAAATGGAAAATAGCATGCACACTGTTTTCTTTTCAGTTGAAAGCTAGGCAATGGCAAGAAACCCTCAACTTCTTGATGAAAAGCTGTTTGTTTTTTATGTTCACGCTACAATTTTGCCAAAATCTGTGAATACACTTCGTAGATATAAACGCATAAAACAAAATATCGGATCGTTTGTAAACTATAATAAAATCGACTACGATAAAGTTCAAAGGAGTTTGATCTCTTAACACTGTCCTACCGTAAAAAACACACTATCATATTTGGTTGTTTGCAATGGGATTTCGCAGAGTTTGAGTTTTTTGTTTTTGTTTTTACAGATCGATCGTGGAAAATAAAATATAATTATTTGTTTTGCATGATATAATGCTTATCTGTGTCGTTACGTTGCATGCAGTGAACAAGCTTTAGTATACACTCTTTCAATTTATTGTCTATATTTCTGTTGCATAGCTCTCAAGTCGATTTCGGTTGTTTTATATGCTGTCATTAATAATGGTATTAGACTACTATAATTATTTCTGACAGGGTATTTGATTACTATTTTGAGTAAAGGCGCTAAGCATGGCATAACATTAGCAAATTAATAATCAGATCATTTTTTTTTTTGGGGGGGGGGGGGGGGGGGGATTCACTTAGAAAACTTTCAAAAGAACACTTCTGCAATTTGTCTAAAAATACTCATCGTCAAAAACACTTTCATATCAAAAAACAAAGATACAAGAAGTGTTAACTCATCTTTCGGAGAATAAATTGTTTTTCATAATCTAAATCTCACACCCATAATATCAAATATCTAGGAACACATTCTTCAGGAACGAATATTTGGGGTACCCGCACAATTCACAATCGCACCAAGATTTTTGATTTAGCAATGTCTGTTAACAAGAACAAACAGACACAGAAACCACATCCGTCTCGAATAAATGGGGGACCTAATTGTCAACACACCATAAACTCCGTACATTTTAACACAAATTTTAACACTCGTCGAAATCTAACGAAGAGTAAAGGCCCAGCCACACTGCATACGATTTGACCCCAAGACGATACGATTGTGACGATGTGTGCGAGTCATGATTCACGTGAAATACTTCCGCTTAAAAAAAAAAAACCACTACTATTTTCGCTCGCTATAATATTCAAGCTGACCCCGCAATACACGAATCAAATGAAATGTCCGATACAAAACAAATTAAGATATTTGATCAGATTCGTGTAACGGGAGACTACAAAGATAGTGAACATAACTAGTAGGATTTCATCAGATTTATTTAGACTGTAGAATTTCACGTCAATCATGCCTCACAAAATGTCAAAAATCGGATGGTGGTGAATCGAATGTGTATGCAGCGGAGCAGCAGGCTCTTAACTAAACCGAAACAAAACACAATGCGAAATGGAACAAAAGGGTGAATACTCTCTTTCTAATTAACTTCCCCTCCACCAAAGTTGATTACGACACCAACCACCTAGCAGTGCGTGGGTCAGAACCAAAGTGAGACAAACAAAGCATCCTTCTCAATTGGTATCGTAATCAACTTTGGTGGAGGGGAGTTAATTAGAAAGAGAGTACTCACCCTTTGTTCAGTTTCGTTATCTCCCTCTCTCTCGGCCTCGCTATTTCATTCTTTGAAAACACGCTGCTTTCTGACCACCCCTGTCCGCCAGTTGACACACAACTGGCCACGGCTGACGGTGAGAATACTGACTAGGAGGATCACGCACCGCCTCTTCATCGATCTAAATAACCCCCCACCACCACCACCACCTATCACCCCCCCCCCCCCACCCTCATCCATCCCTTGACACAAACTCCATCCATTCCCACGCCCGCCCTCGCGTTTAGCCAGTGTTTCTATTCCTCTTGCTTACCTCTTGTCTGGTTCGAGTTGCGTAGACAGTCAGTCTGCTCTCGATCATGCTCTCTGTCGGTGTTAAGGAGAATAATGTTATGCATCTCATAGTTAGTTAGTTAGTTAGTCTGTACTTATAGTCCCGTCAACAGCTATGGTTATCTCAGGACTGTCACCGCGTAAAGTTCGACCACGTATAAACACAACACATATCAATGAGTCTTAACAACGTCCCAAAAACCTGAAAACAAAACAAAAAAATAAACAGTACAATTCACGACATGGCATCTTCATCATTGTACCCTATAGCTCATAATTTCACACAGTGCTGGAAACGTTGAGCCACTCCACTCTACTTATCGGATCCAGGTTTACAAAAAAACAGTAACAAAGGATAGCAAACACATCCTAGTAAAACAAAATATGTAAAAAGACCGTATATGCACTGCAGAATGGGCAACATGTGCCCACTCAAGTGCGTAAGGTATCACGCGTGGAAGCCAGTGAATCATATAAAATTTAGAAAACTGGCAATGTCATACATTGTAAATGAGGATGGAGATAATGAAAAATGGGGATGAGGGGCTACTCTTAGCGCAAAGCTCCCCCACCACGACAAGGTGGAAGCCCGCGGGTGAATGCATCTCATGCAACAACTATTGCATGGGTTTCGATTACCGAATCCAGTTCAGTATGCCCTCGGTGCGTTCGGGTCAAAGTCATAGGGGGGTCAGTATGTTCTGGGGAACTGTCGATGGACGGACGTGGTTGCGCCCTTCAGAGGAGGACCTCACTCACGCTGTCTCCGCGACTGCCGATAGATTATCGTCGTCAAAGTCAAAGTCAAGTCAAAAGTCAAAAAAACTTTGCTATCACTTTAGGTGAAATTACAATGTGGTCTCGTACAAGCACAATGCAAGCAAGGAAACACATTTCAGTCAGTAGGTGGCGCCCTTCGTACAGACAGGCTCCACTGAACTCCACCGAAGTGACTCCAGCAGCGGCGCAGTGTCTCCTCGGTTGGTTGCCTCCTGACAGCTTAAACATATATTCGCTCACCCGTGACTGCTGGTTTTAGATTCTGCGACTTAAACAAGCCGGGATGTGGCTGTGAGCTGGGACTCGGAATGAGCGGCGTTGGAGCAAAAACACCTATTGAGTGTTCTTTTGCACAAAAAGTTCCCCCACCTTCTGGAAGTTAGGTGCTAGCAACTTCCTCCAATCTGCCACTCTCGTTTGACTCTGCCTTTTACCTTTGCTTACTGTCGTCTACTATCTTTCTGCCTTATTGGCCCATTCTCCTGCGTCCCCCCCCCCCCCCCCCCCCCCCAAACAGTCCTCCTTTGAGCTCCTCCCAAATCGGAATGTGTCGGCTGAGCGCAGCGGGGAGACCAGTGAAAACTGAAAAACCGGACACGTACATACCTCACCCATTATGACCCTATGACCTGGGAACGCAGAATCCTGATGAAATCTGAACAATTTATACTGCAAGCGAGCCAGTCTGCACCCAGGTCATGTCATGACTACCGGGTTCCATGTTGCTGGAAAACAGCGATAGGAATCGTTAACCCTTTCACCGCCAATGTCGCATTTCTGCACCACAATGGTTTAACACCCATGTCATTAAACCTCTTGAAATCAGGGTCTATTATTCAATGATAGTGTGTCCCTAAATTTGGGCAGTAAGGATTGACCCTATTCTAAATGTGTCACAGAGAAATCTCACAATATTGCAGACAAAATCTTTTTTGGTAGCCAAGTAAGTTTAATTGAAATTTTTGGCTCAAAGATGGCTGGCGGTGAAAGGGTTAAAATCGTTTGATTAGCGACCACACTGTTTCCTTTCTTAGCTTACCGGTAATAAACAACGATATAATCCAGGCAAAATAATAGAATGCGGAAGTGAAATGGATAAGTCAGATAGTACTGATATTGAACCCGAAGGAATATCTAACAACAACAAAACAACCTATATGTCTTCTTCCTCTTCTTCTTCTTCTTCTTCTTCTTCTCTTCTTCTTCTTCTTCTTCTTCTTCTTCTTCTTCTTCTTCTTCTTCTTCTTCTTCTTCTTCTTCTTCTTCTTCTTCTTCTTCTTCTAGTTTCCATTGCCAGAACTTATGTTCATATTCATCTCTTCTATCTTATTTTGTTCACAACCTATATGTCTTCTTCTTCTTCTTCTTCTTCCCTTTTCTCCTCCTCCTCTTCCTCCTCCTCCTCCTCCTCCTCCTGTCTTCTTCTTCTTCTTCTTCTTCTTCTTCTTCTTCTTCTTCTTCTTCTTCTCCTCCTTCCTCCTCCTCTCTACTTCCTCCTTCTTCTTCTTCTTCCCTTCCCTTCTTCTTCTTCTCCTCCTTCTTCTTCTTCTTCTTCCTTCTTCTTCCCCCCTCCTCCTCCTTCTTCTCCTCCTCCTCCTCCTCCTCCTTCGTCTTCTGTGATGGTGGTGAGCAACTTCTTTATAATATTATAGAAGTAATTGTACACATTCACATAAGCAAAATATCCGGAAAATGACCCGATCTTTTCACAACGATCAATCTGAAAAAAGGATGTTTACAGATTCTTCAAGGTACTCGGGCCGAGGAGATAGAAAGGGAGGTCGGAATTCAATGGAATATACCACGCAGACTACAATCGAATATTCGGTGCAGCAGTAGTAACCCCGAGCTGCTCGACTTTCTCTCAATCAGAGCGTTTTGCAGCGCTTCGCTTTAACATCCCCTTTCCTAGTTCCCCATGTTCTGTGTGAACCTCTGTAACAAATCGCCATTTACGTTTACGACCGATCTGCCACAAGTATCTTCACTGTGAGATGTTGAGTTTAAACTACTAAAACTTAAAAAAGGGGTGTTTATGTAACACTTCTGTAATGCGTTTTTTATTTTTAATTTTTATATTTATCTGCATTTTGTTTTCTCTATGAGTAGGCAAGAGAGAGAGAGAGAGGGAGAGAGAGAGAGAGAGAGGAGAGAGGAGGGAGAGAGAGAGGAGAGAGAGAGTAAGAGGGGGGGGAGAAAGAGAAGAGAGTAACAAATAAGCAAACACACAAACAAATAGAGAGACAGACGGAGAGCAGGAGAAAGATATGAAACTCGGAACTCAGAACTAATGGGACTAAATGTAAAAACCGGAGAGAGAGAGAGAGAGAGGAGGAGAGAGAGACAGAGAACACACACACGGGCAACTATATTTAATATATACCTATTATATATATACAAACATATATAATATCTATATCTAGATGATATAAAACGTACAAGAGATTGAAGAAGAAAAAAAGGAAACACACACCATTAAACTTTCATATTATATATATATATATATACAGTTTGCCTTAATAAAACTTGTGTTTGTGTCCAATATTTAAGATTGTGAACC
>CM065682.1:73626413-73631413 GCA_017654935.2 Phymorhynchus buccinoides | reverse complement strand
TCTTCTTCTTCGTCTTCTTCTTCTTCTTCTTCTTCTCCTTGCTTCTTCTTCTTCTTCTTCTTCTTCTTCTTCTTCTTCTTCTTCTTCTTCTTCTTCTTCTTCTTCTTCTTCTTCTTCTTCTTCTTCTTCTTCTTGGCTTCTTCTTCTTCTTCTTCTTCTTCTTCTTCTTCTTCTTCTCTTCTTCTTCTTCTTCTCTTCTTCTTCTTCTTCTTCTTCTTCTTCTTCTTCTTCTTCTTCTTCTCCTTCTTCTTCTTCTTCTTCTTCTTCTTCTTCTTCTTCTTCTTCTTCTTCTTCTTCTTCTTCTTCTTCTCTTCTTCTTCTTCTTCTTCTTCTTCTTCTTCTTTCGTCTTCTTCTTCTTCTTCTTTCTTCTTCTTCTTCTTCTTCTTCTTCTTCTTCTTCTTCTTCTTCTTCTTCTTCTTCTTCTTCTTATCTTCTCTTCTTCTTCTTCTTCTTCTTCTTCTTCTTCTTCTTCTTCTTCTTCTTCTCTTCTTCCTCTTCCTCTTCTTCTTCTTCTTCTTCTTCTTCTTCTTCTTCTTCTTCTTCTTCTTCTTCTTCTTCTTCTTCTTCTTGTCTTTTCTTCTTCTTCTTCTTCTTCTTCTTCTTCTTCTTCTTCTTCTTTCTTCTTCTTCTTTCTTCTTCTTCTTCTTCTTCTTCTTCCTTCTTCTTCTTCTTCTTCTTCTTCTTTCTTCTTCTTCTTCTTCTTCTTCTTCTTCTTCTCTTCTTCTTCGTCTTCGTCTTCTTCTTCTTCTTCTTCTTCTGCGTTCCCAGGCCATATCGCCATATCTGGTAAGGTAAATGGAGACTAAGATGGATGTTCTTCTTTTTCTTCTTCTTCGTCTTCTTCTTTTGCGTCCCCAGACCATACGGCCATATTGGGTCAGGTACGTATGCGTCCGGTTTTCAGTTTTCACTGAGTTCCCCGCTGCGCACAGCCGACACATTCCGATTTCGGAGGAGCTCAAAGGAGAAAAAAATATTTGGAAGATTTTTCTTTTTTTAAAGGCAGGTGCCATGGGGAAATAGTGTTATTTTGTGAATATTGTTAACGTGTAGTACTACATAGACCTTAAGGCAACTCTTGACTTACAACACACTGTGTTGGCATGGGGAAATAGCGATATTTTGTGAATAATGTTAACGTGTACACGAGACCTTTAGAAAGATAGTAGATGATAGAAAGCAAAGGGAAAAAGCAAGAGTCAAAGAGAGTGGCAGATTAGAGGAAGCTACAAGCACAGAACTTCCAGAAGGTGGGGGAACTATTTCTTACGAAAGACCCTCCCCCCGGTATCCCCAGGGGGAAGGATGGACGCCTAAAGAGAGTACCCTAGTAGAGAAGTTATGAGAAAGGGAAGTGAAATGATGCTAAAGCGATCCAGTGTAAGTTTCCAACAGGACAGTGAGAGAAGATTAGACAGAACCTACAAATCGGTTGCAATCGGTTAGGAGATCCGCTAGCGATCGCTCTTGTTACACATAATAATAATAATAATACTGGTTATTTATAGAGCGCTTAACTCCCTTTGCAGGGTGCTCAAAGCGCTGAACAAAGGCCTAAACACTAACATACAGATAAACAACAAGCCAAGAATAATCAACATGAAGACAAGTATCAATGAATATAAACATTAAAAATAAGTGAGACTGTTCATACAAAATACATGTATTAATCTCTCTCGCCCTCCCTCCCCCCCCCCCTCCTCCCCTCCCTCCCCCCCCCACACAACGCACGCACGCACACACGCACACACATATACTGCAGGGTAATGTCATCAAGGACTACGTGGATTAGAGGTGAGAGTATGAGGTTTCAAAAAGATGAGTTTTCAGAGAAGTTTTGAAAGACTGGTCAGAGGAAGAGTGGCGAACACTGTGTGGTAAGCTATTCCAGACCGAGGGAGCAGAGTACGAGAAAGAAGATTCACCGAAGGATTTAGTTTTAATACGGGGAGTGGAGAGCAGGCATGAGTCGGAGGAAGACACATATGTGACCTAGCACCACGAAAGGGACATTAAGTGTCAAAATGACCATTCTGAGAAGATGGTACCGTTAGAAACTTCAGACAATTCTCTTTCCAATGATATAAGAACCATTCTCGTAACATATTCTGTGTTTAGAGTTATGAGCATTTGAAGTTGGTAGGGTGACTGTTTTGAGAAATCACAGTCTCAAGTTTAGCCTAGCTGAAGAAAATGCATGGATCTACTCATTTGTATAGCACTTTTTTGAGTATTTAGAGACCATAACAAAGATTGTCCTTTATAAATGTCAAAAGATGGGATGTTAGAGAGCACGAAAATACCCATAACTCAAAACTGATAACAAAAAATGATATTTTTGACTTTGGAAGCCTGTTGTGAGAAACTAGCCCAGCGACTTAATGTCCCTTTCGTGGTGCTGGGTCACATATTGCAGACAATGATAAATATCTCCACACCTGCAGGACCCACAGTTGGGTTGATTGCTAGAAAAAAGTTGTTCTACGAATTGTATTAGAGGGTGATGAATGAATGTAACGGGTCAGCCACACGTCCACTAAAATCGCGACGCGCCAATCCCATTTGTTCTTGGAGATCACGTGATCGAATCGTGTCGTACAGTCGTGCGATTTTAGTGGACGTGTGGCTGGCCCTTAAGACGTTTAGAGTTAGTTATCTGGTGCACTGGATTATCGGATCAGACCAAGGGGAATATACGCACTCACGTGCATGTTTATTCGCGCGTGCATCTTAGTTAACAAGCACACACGCACACACACAAGCCTACGTACTCACGATCACATCCATGTGATTGCATGTCTGCAATATGTGACCCAGCACCACGAAAGGGACATTAAGTCGCTGGGCTTGTTTCTCACAACAGGCTTGCAAAGTCAAAAATATCATGAAATGGTAGGCATATACAAACACACGCATTGGCGGACGGTCTCTGTACACGTTAACATGTTCACAAAATATAATATTTCCCCATGGCAACACAGTGTTAAGGTCTGTGTACACGTTAACAAAATTCACAAAAAAACCACTATGTCCCTATGGCAACACAGTGAGTTGTAAGTCATATTATGAGTGGCCTGACACTGTGTTGTCTTGGGGGAAAATAGGGATATTTTGTGAATAATGTTAACGTGTACAGCGACCTTAAGGAAACTCATAATATGACTTACAACACACTGTGTTGCCATGGGGAAATAGTGATATTTTTTTTAATAATGTTAACGTGCACAGCGACCTTAAGGCAACTCATAATATAACTTACAACACACTGTGTTGCCTGGGGAAATAGTGTTATTTTGTTAATATTGTTAACGTGTACATAGACCTTAAGGCAACTCTTGACTAACACACTGTGTTGCCATGGGGAAATAGCGATATTTTGTGAATAATGTTAACGTGTACAGCGACCTTAAGGCAACTCTTGACTAACACACTGTGTTGCCATGGGGAAATAGCGATATTTTGTGAATAATGTTAACGTGTACACAGACCTTTACGGCAACTCTTGACTAACACAACTGTGTTGCCATGGGGGAAATAGCGATATTTTGTGAATAATTTTAACGTGTACATAGACCTTAAGGCAACTGTCTTGACTAACAATGTTAACTTGTGTTCTTCCTTGACTGTGTTGCAATGGGGAAATAGTTATTTTTTGTGAATAATGTTAACGTGTACACGAGACCTTTAAGGCAACTCTTGACTAACACACTGTGTTGCCATGGGGAAATACGATATATTTTCTGAATAATGTTAACGTGTACACGAGACGAGACTTAAGGCAACTCTTGACTAACACACTGTGTTGCCATGGGGAAATAGCGATTATTTTCTGAATATGTTACGTGTACACGAGACCTTAAGCAAACTCTTTGACTAGCACACTGTATTTGCCATGGGGAAATAGCGATATTTTCTGAATAATGTTAACGTTTACCCGAGACCTTAAGGCAACTCTTGACTAACACACTGTGTTGCCATGGGGAAATAGCGATATTTTCGTGAATAATGTTAACGTGTACACGAGACCTTAAGGCAACTCTTGACTAACACACTGTGTTGCCATGGGGAAATAGCGATATTTTGTGAATAGTGTTAACGTGTACACGAGACCTTAAGGCATACTCTTGCCTATCACTGTGTTGCCATGGGAAAGTAGTTATTTTTTGTGAATAATGTTAACGTGTACACGAGACCTTAAGGCAACTCTTGACTAACACACTGTGTTGCCATGGGGAAATAAGCGATATATTGTGAATAATGATTTTAACGTGTACACGAAACCTTAAGGCAACTTTTGACGAACTTTGGTCACTGTGTTGCCATGGGAAAATAGGCGATATTTTGTGAATAAATGTTAACGTGTACACATACCTTAAGGCAACTCTTGACTTACACACACTGTGTTGCCATGGGGAAATAGCGGACGTATTTTGTGAATAATGTTAACGTGCACAGCGACCTTAAGGCACTCATAATATATAACTTACAACACACTGTGTTTGCCATGGGGAAATAGCGATTATTTTGTGAATAATGTTAAACGTGCACAGCGACCTTAAGGCAACTCATAATATAACTTACAACACACTGTGTTGCCATGGGGAAATAGCGCTATTTTGTGAATAATGTTAACCGTTGCACAGGCGACCTTAAGGCAACACTCATAATAATAGACTCTTACAACACATGTGTTGCCATGGGGAAAATAGCGATATTTTGTGAATAGATGTTTAACGTGCACAGCGACCTTAGGGCAACTCATAATATGACTTACAACTCACTGTGTTGCCATGGGGAAATAGCGATATTTTGTGAATATTGTTAACGTGCACAGCCGACCTTAAGGCAACTCATAATATAACTTACAGCTCACTGTGTTGGCCATGGGGAAATAGCGATATTTTGTGAATAATGTTAACGTGTACACAGACCTTAAGGCCAACTAGCATAATATAATGTTACAACACACTGTGTTTGCCATGGGGAAATAGCTTAACAA
>CM065682.1:73593913-73616413 GCA_017654935.2 Phymorhynchus buccinoides | reverse complement strand
TCTCTCTCTCTCTCTCTCTCTCTCTCTCTCTCTCTCTCTCTCTCTCTCTCTCTCTCTCTCTCTCTCTCTCTCTCTCTCTCTCTCTCTCTCTCTCTCTCTGTGTGTCTTTGTAGAATGGCAGCAAAGTTCTGAAGCTGGGTCTGAGACAAACCACTAAGAAGATCATCTTCAGTGTAGCTCGCCAGTCCAGATCACAGAGGGATCAAGGTCTACCGAGGACTGAGGACAGCACCCTACGTCTCTTCCACTGTCCCCATGTCTGTCTGTCCATCCGTCTCTCTCTCTCTCTCTCTCTCTCTCTCTCTCTCTCTCTCTCTCTCTCTCTCTCTCTCTCTCTCTCTCTCTCTCTCTCTCTCTCTCTCTCTCTCTCTCTCTCTGTCCCTCTCTCATATTCCCATGTTATCATATGTTTTTTTTGTTTTTTGTTTTTTTTTTTTCTTCCTTAAAATTGGGTTTATTCTGAAAAATTGTCATTGTCTCAAAATGGTTTCCCTTTTTTCGTACTCAATTTAAACTACCAATTCAAGTTCACCATTGTTAAGTATTATCCATGTTTGCTTTAAATCCCATTTTTGATTTCTTTTTCAATTATTTCATGTGCCAATTTTTGTTCCATTTTCTTGACTTGATTGTTTTATGTCAAATTTTCTTTGCTTGATGCATGGTATGAATGTGTGAGTGAGAGGGCAAGGTGTAAAGAAGCTATTGTAGCTTATCCTTTTTACCCTCAATAAAACATTCGTATTCGTATTCGTATTCGTATTCTCTCTCTCTCTCTCTCTCTCTGTGGAATTCTATTCCACAACATATTAAAGAAAAGAACAGCCTTCATTCATTTAAACTAGCATACAAAAAGCTCTTGCTTGACAGAGTGACGACAAACACCTAAATCCCAGCTTTAAAGACGTTTTGTTGGCAATTAATCAATTTCAAAGGGTTTGTCGTCTTCAGGAAAGGAATGTTATGTTTTGTTACTATGCTTACCAATTTCAATGTATGAATTATGTTGTCATAATCATTCTTCGCTATAATCACCTGTTTTCTCGAGTAGCCACATGTTACAGTATCCTGTTTTCAAAATCCCCATTCCCCATCTCCCCTTTGCTGGTTATGTATATAATATGTAAATAATGTCTTGTGATTGTTGCTTTTCTCAGTATGCTTCCCCCCCCCCCTTCTTGTTCTTAAATTTATTTGTTTGTTGCTTTCTTGTTGTTTGCCTCAGGGCTGAGTGAAAAAAAGCTGTAATTAATTAGCTTATCTCATTACCCTGAATAAATAACATTTCGTTCGTTCGTTCGTTCGTTCGTTCGTTCTCTCTCTCTCTCTCTCTCTCTCTCTCTCTCTCTCTCTCTCTCTCTCTCTCTCTCTCTCTCTCTCTCTCTCTCTCTCTCTCTCTCTCTCTCTCTCTCTCTCTCTCTCTCTGCGTGTGGTAATGACAATAACATTTCCAGTGTTCCAGTGTGTTCTCTCTCTCTCTCTCTCTCTCTCTCTCTCTCTCTCTCTCTCTCTCTCTCTCTCTCTCTCTCTCTCTCTCTCTCTCTCTCTCTCTCTCTCTCTCTCTCTCTCCCTCTGTGTCTAGAATGGCAGCAAAGTTCTGAAGCTGGGTCTGAGACAAACCACTAAGAAGATCATCTTCAGTGTAGCTCGCCAGTCCAGATCACAGAGGGATCAAGTACTACTGAGGACTGAGGACTGCACCCTACGTCTGTTCCACTGTCCCCATTTCTGTCTGTCCATCTGTCTCTCTCTCTCTCTCTCTCTCTCTCTCTCTCTCTCTCTCTCTCTCTCTCTCTCTCTCTCTCTCTCTCTCTCTCTCTCTCTCTCTCTCTCTCTCTCTCTCTCTCTCTCTCTCTCTCTCTCTCTCTCGAAGTCGAATGGTTTATTCATTCAAAGGCCAAGGCCCTATATGAATAAGGGGCAAGTATTTATACGGGATTAGTTTTGCTCGAAGAACACTTAGAGCAGGACATTTTAAAACAAAATGTACCTCGTCCTCAATTGAATCTTTGCATAATGGACATAACAGATCAGCATGCTGGACAATTTCGTATCGATACTTATGCTTTTTTATAACAGAAATACCGAATCTAAACTTAGTCAAAACAGTTCGCTGACACCGATCAATATTCAACAAAAGATAGCTATGAACTAAATGTGAAGAGGCAAACATTCTATATACATCGAATCTAGTGCTAGCATTTATATGACCTTCCCAATCTTGCCACCTAGCATCTATAAGTCTGACGTAAGCTGCTTACAAAGAGTTTTTCCCCACCTACTCCCTGACAATACCAGACAAAACCAAAACCAAGTTCACACAAACACACACGTACTTTAGTTACCCAATTACTTTTCCCCTTCGAGTCTAAGCCATAGAGCATAATTATACGCTTTTCGTGGCAATCTTTCAGTGTCCCATTTTTTAATAATTTTAACCAGTAGGAAATGCACCTGACAGCAGAATATATATGCATTGGGAATGTATTTGTCTCATCGTAAACTAGATCGTTTGCAGTTTTCATCGAAACTCCTAAAAATCTGTTAAGTCAAAACAAATGAACATATTCACAGTGTATGATAGCAGTCTTATCTAACCACCATCACCATCATTCTCTCCCTCCTCCTCTCTCTCTCTCTCTCTCTCTCTCTCTCTCTCTCTCTCTCTCTCTCTCTCTCTCTCTCTCTCTCTGTCTCTCTCTCTGTCTCTCTCTCTCTCTCTCTCTCTCTCTCTCTCTCTCTCTCTCTCTCTCTCTCTTCTGTACTCTCTTATCTCTCTCTCTCTCTTGGCTCTCTCTCTCTCTCTCTCTCTCTCTCTCTTTACTCTCCTTCTCTCTCTCTCTCTCTCTCTCTCCTCTCTAAATTGTACATCTATGATGTACAAACATTTATGTAGTGTTGGCCATTACGTTTATTATCGTTGTTGCAGCCACGTTTCCAAAAAGGGGTTTGGCCTAATGGAATAAACATTTTCGTTTCATTTCATTTCATTTCTCTCCTTTACTCTCCTTCGTTTTTTTGTTTTTTTACACCCTTTTCTTTTTTTGTTTGCATATCACTATCCTTTCCTTGCTTATCTTCTGTCTTCTGTTTGCATATCACTATCCTTTCCTTGCTTATCTTCTTTCTTCTGTTTGCATATCACTATCCTTTCCTTGCTTATCTTCTTTCTTCTTCTGTTTGCATATCACTATCCTTTCCTTGCTCATCTTCTTTCTTCTGTTTGCATATCACTATCCTTTCCTTGCTTATCTTCTTCTTCTTCTGTTTGCATATCACTATCCTTTCCTTGCTTATCTTCTTCTTCTTCTGTTTGCATATCACTATCCTTTCCTTGCTTATCTTCTTTCTTCTTCTGTTTGCATATCACTATCCTTTCCTTGCTTATCTTCTGTCTTCTTCTGTTTGCATATCACTATCCTTTCCTTGCTCATCTTCTTTCTTCTGTTTGCATATCACTATCCTTTCCTTGCTTATCTTCTTCTTCTTCTGTTTGCATATCACTATCCTTTCCTTGCTTATCTTCTGTCTTCTTCTGTTTGTATATCACTATCCTTTCCTTGCTTATCTTCTTTCTTCTGTTTGCATATCACTATCCTTTCCTTGCTTATCTTCTTTCTTCTGTTTGCATATCACTATCCTTTCCTTGCTTATCTTCTTTCTTCTTCTGTTTGCATATCACTATCCTTTCCTTGCTTATCTTCTTTCTTCTGTTTGCATATCACTATCCTTTCCTTGCTCATCTTCTTTCTTCTGTTTGCATATCACTATCCTTTCCTTGCTTATCTTCTTTCTTCTTCTGTTTGCATATCACTATCCTTTCCTTGCTTATCTTCTTTCTTCTGTTTGCATATCACTATCCTTTCCTTGCTTATCTTCTTCTCTTCTTCTGTTTGGTATATCACTATCCTTTCCTTGCTTATCTTCTGTCTTCTTCTGTTTGCATATCACTATCCTTTCCTTGCTTATCTTCTGTCTTCTTCTGTTTGCATATCACTATCCTTTCCTTGCTTATCTTCTTCTTCTTCTGTTTGCATATCACTATCCTTTCCTTGCTTATCTTCTTCTTCTTCTGTTTGCATATCACTATCCTTTCCTTGCTCATCTTCTTTCTTCTGTTTGCATATCACTATCCTTTCCTTGCTCATCTTCTTTCTTCTGTTTGCATATCACTATCCTTTCCTTGCTTATCTTCTTTCTTCTGTTTGCATATCACTATCCTTTCCTTGCTTATCTTCTTTCTTCTGTTTGCATATCACTATCCTTTCCTTGCTCATCTTCTTTCTTCTGTTTGCATATCACTATCCTTTCCTTGCTTATCTTCTTTCTTCTGTTTGCATATCACTATCCTTTCCTTGCTCATCTTCTTTCTTCTGTTTGCATATCACTATCCTTTCCTTGCTCATCTTCTTTCTTCTGTTTGCATATCACTATCCTTTCCTTGCTTATCTTCTTTCTTCTGTTTGCATATCACTATCCTTTCCTTGCTTATCTTCTTTCTTCTGTTTGCATATCACTATCCTTTCCTTGCTTATCTTCTTCTTCTTCTGTTTGCATATCACTATCCTTTCCTTGCTTATCTTCTTCTTCTTCTGTTTGTATATCACTATCCTTTCCTTGCTTATCTTCTTCTCTTCTGTTTGCATATCACTATCCTTTCCTTGCTCATCTTCTTTCTTCTGTTTGCATATCACTATCCTTTCCTTGCTTATCTTCTTTCTTCTGTTTGCATATCACTATCCTTTCCTTGCTTATCTTCTGTCTTCTTCTGTTTGTATATCACTATCCTTTCCTTGCTTATCTTCTTTCTTCTTCTGTTTGCATATCACTATCCTTTCCTTGCTCATCTTCTTTCTTCTGTTTGCATATCACTATCCTTTCCTTGCTTATCTTCTTTCTTCTGTTTGCATATCACTATCCTTTCCTTGCTTATCTTCTTTCTTCTGTTTGCATATCACTATCCTTTCCTTGCTTATCTTCTTTCTTCTTCTGTTGGCATATCACTATCCTTTCCTTGCTTATCTTCTTTCTTCTTCTGTTTGTATATCACTATCCTTTCCTTGCTTATCTTCTTTCTTCTTCTGTTTGTATATCACTATCCTTTCCTTGCTTATCTTCTTTCTTCTTCTGTTTGCATATCACTATCCTTTCCTTGCTTATCTTCTTTCTTCTTCTGTTTGTATATCACTATCCTTTCCTTGCTTATCTTCTTTCTTCTTCTTTTTGCATATCACTATCCTTTCCTTGCTTATCTTCTTTCTTCTTCTGTTTGTATATCACTATCCTTTCCTTGCTTATCTTCTTTCTTCTTCTGTTGGTATATCACTATCCTTTCCTTGCTTATCTTCTTTCTTCTTCTGTTGGTATATCACTATCCTTTCCTTGCTTATCTTCTTTCTTTTTCTTCTCATCTTTCTACCTTTGTTTTCTGCTCTCATCCTTACTGACTGATTGACTTTCATTGACTCTTATTTGTGTTGGGACTTTTACACAAATTGTTTTTGTTATCAGTGGTTGACATTAGCCTGTAGAAAGGGCCAATAGTAAATGAGAGCTGTACTATATATGGTTCTCTACAGTGTTGGAATGTCATGGTACAGATTAGGTTTTCGTGGAAGACTATGACTCTCTAACTGGGGAGCATTTGCACCGGCTCTAGTGCTGCAGCCAGTGGGATTGGTTGGCCTCTGGGGACCTTCACCAACGCCAACTCTCGTCCTAAAAATCCCTTTGGCCGAGAGAGTGGGGATGTACCCTGGGCAAGGCCGTTTCCACTATAAACGAAGTGTAGCCCAGTCCTCGGGAATAGCAGCTGCCCCCTCTGCTATCTGGCAGTCATTGTCGGAAACGACAGACAGGCAACAAGAACAACAATGTTATTCATTTTATTACCGGAACGATCTTTTTATTGTATTTCTTTTGAAAGATTTCTGTAAGGATGTCCACTGACGAAATCAATTTACAATATATCCCCTGCGGGCTTCCACCTTGTCGTGGTGGGGGAGCTTTAAACGAAGAGTAGCCCCTCATCCCCATTTGTCATTCTCTCCATCCTCATTTACAATTTATGAAATGTCAGGTGTTGTTGTGGTGTTGTTGTTTTTTGTTTGTTTACTGGCTTTCACGCGTGAGACCTTACGCACATGTTGCCCATTCTGCAGTGCATATTTGCCTATAATTAAATTATGGCCTTTTTTAATATATTGTTTTGTTTACTAGGATGTGTTTGTTCTCCTTAAAACTGGATCCGATAAGTAGAGTGGTTCAACGTTTCCAGCACTGTGTGAAATTATGAGCTATAGGGTACAATGATGGAGATGCCATGTCGTGAATTGTACTGTTTATTTTTTGTTTAAATCAGGTTTTTGGACGTTGTTAAGAATCATTGATGTGTGTTTTGCTATACGTGGTCGAACTTTACGCGGTGACAGTCCTGAGATAACCATAGCTGTTGACGGGACTATAACAAACTAACTAACTAACTAATTTACAATATGCACTTTTTATTATAATGGTAAAACGTTTTGCTCGTAAAATGAGGCTTTTGTCCTCTCTGCCGTTATTGTTCAAGACTTGTGGGGCTAAGGTCGTTAACATTACCAGAAGCCCCCTCATTACCACCCCTCCTACTGACTGACAATGCACTCATTAATTAGTCACAGAGCCAGTGCCAATAAGTGTGCTTCTTCTCTCTCTCTCTCTCTCTCTCTCTCTCTCTCTCTCTCTCTCTCTCTCTCTCTCTCTCTCTCTCTCTCTTCTTCTTCTTCTTCTTCTTCTTCTCCGTTCCCTGGCCATATGGCCATAATGGGTAAGGTACGTATGTGTCCGGTTTTCAGTTTTCACTGGTCTCCCCGCTGATTACAGCCGACACATTCCGATTTCGGAGGAGCTCAAAGGAGAAAACAAATTATTTGGAATTTGTTTTTGAAAAAAGGCAGGAGAATGGGCCAATAAGTCAATAAGAAAAATAGTAGATGATAGAAAGCAAAGGGAAAAGACAGAGTCAAAGAGAGTGGCAGATTAGAGGAAGTTACAAGCACAGAACTTCCAGAAGGTGGGGGATCTATTTTTACAAAAAGACCCCCCGGTATCCCCACGGGGAGCTCTCTCTCTCTCTCTCGCTTTCGCTCTCTTTCTCTCTCCCTCCCCTGAGGGAGCCAGCACGTCCATCCCACGACAGCTCCCATTCTCTCTCTCTCTCTCTCTCTCTCTCTCTCTCTCTCAATCTCATATCTCTCTCTCTCTCTCTATATCTCTCTCTCTCTCTCTCTCTCTCTCTCTCCCCCCCCCCCCTGAGGGAGCCAGCACGTCCATCCCACGACAGCTCCCATAAATGTTCCAAGATTGTCACCTCTCTTGGACCAAGCAATCCCCACCCTCCGAAACGGATATAGCCAGGAGCAGGAGATCAAACCGGAGAGGGTCACTTTCAGGACAGGGTAATAAGTAAAAGGCCAACCTACACTGCATACGAATCGATGGACAATCATAGGATCCGATCTTAGCGGTGTCTGTAAGTCAAGAATCACACGTGTGAAAAAAAAAAACCAAACAATTCTACTATTTTCGCTCATGTAGATAACCCCGACACACGAATCAAATAGAATATCTGATACAAGAATGCAGATATTTCATCAGATTTGTGTACGGGGGAAATACAAAAATATCAAATAATATAGACAATAGTGAACAAAACTAGTAGGATTTCATCAAATTCATTGAGACAGTAGAATGTCGCGTGATTCATGCCTAAGAAAAAAAAGAGTCAGAATCGGATCGCGGTGAATCGAATCATATGCAGTGTGGCTGGCCCTTAAGAGAGTCGTGGATTTGTTTTTAATACTTTATACAAAGGGGCACCCCGGGGGGTAGGAGGGGGGGGGGGGGGTGAAGATGATTAAGATAATGCTGTGAGGTTTGATTCATACCATGCAGCGGGGAGACCAATGAAAACTGAAAAAAAACGGACACATACGTACTTTCCCCCGTTATAGAAGAAGAAGAAGAAGAAGAAGAAGAAGAAGAAGAAGAAGAAGAAGAAGAAGAAGAAGAAGAAGAAGAAGAAGAAGAAGAAGAAGAAGAAGAAGAAGAAAAAGAAGAAGGAGAAGAAGAAGAAGAAGAAGAAGAAGAAGAAGAAGAAGAAAAAAAGAATGAAGAAGAAGAAGAAGAAGAAGAAGAAGAAGATGAAGAAGAAGAAGAAGAAGAAGAAGAAGAAGAAGAAGAAGAAGAAGAAGAAGAAGAAGAAGAAGAAGAAGAGAAGAGAAGAAGAAGAAGAAGAAGAAGAAGAAGAAGAAGAAGAAGAAGAAGAAGAAGAAGGAAGAAGATGAAGAAGAAGAAGAAGAAGAAGAAGAAGAAGAGAAGGGAAGAAGAAGAAGAAGAAGAAGAAGAAGAAGAAGAAGAAGAAGAAGAAGAAGAAGAAGAGAAGAAGAAGAAGAAGAAGAAGAAGAAGAAGAAGAAGATGAAGAAGAAGAAGAAGAAGAAGAAGAAGAAGAAGAAGAAGAAGAAGAAGAAGAAGAAGGTCTAAGTTTTAAAAGGGCACCCTCACGGGTGAGATTTTGCAAGAAAACACACGTCGAGATCACCAGAAAAGACAGCCTTTTCAAGGATCGGAACACCACTCACTTTGCTCCGATTTCCTAGAAATCAAACCGTCAAAACGGCGATTCCTCCTTGGCTGAGATGTCGGAGAGATAAGCCATTTTGGACGAGGTGGGTGGAGGCCACTCAAGAGTGGTTGAAGCTTTTTTCTTCTTTGTAGTGCAGTACAAAAAAAGGAGCTATTTCCTTTGTTGTGAGCCTTTTTGGTAAACTGTATAAACAAAACTGTATAAAAAGGCTTGTATTGTGGACATTTCGTGCAAACGATTTGCTCTAACCCAGGCAGCCATTAGAAAATAGAAGGCACCTGCCTTCTCTTTCACTGACAGAATCTGACTTCCAGCACCTCCGCCAAGGAGGAATCGCCGATTTTATGGTTTCTTTCTAGGAAACCAAAGCAAAGTGGGTGTTGCGATCTTTGGAAAGGGTGTTTTCCTGGTGATCTCGACGTGTTTTTTTGAAGAAAAAAACACATCCGTCAGGGTGCACCTTTATGTCCTAATACTTCTAAAACCTAAGCGGGAATCGGAGGAGGAGCTTTGAATAAATCGCCGAAAGTCCATTGTGTTCTTTCAATAAGCGTACTCCCATTGAGATCATAACCATGCTCAATTTTCGGGAGAGAAACAAATAGGGGAGAGCACTTCATGAAAATTATATATGTTTACCTCCATTACTCGGTCAAATACCATAGCAACAATGCAACAATGGCGTCGAAGCTTCAAACCGCAGGATGCGAGTCAGCGACTTGCAAACATTTTTTAGAAAAATAAAGGGTGGCCAGTTGCTACAAACTTATAGAACTTGCAAACTGTGACGTACAAAAATATAAATTACATCAAAGTTAGAATGACGCACTGCGTTCTACATGCTGTGTGTCTCTTCAAACACACGAAGCGAAGGGCTGGGGATTCACCTGACGGTAGAGTAACTTCCCCTGTTTGACCGATTGAATTAGACAAGATAACGCCTACACACCATGAAATGACTCCCCTGAATTATTTCTGAACAATTCCTATTCTGATTAAGGTCTCAAGACACGTTAATATTCTTTACTATTTCCCGCGTGGCAGCACAGTGATAGCCAGTCATGGTCTCAATACACGTGGACATTTTTCACTCTTTCCCCCATGGCAACATAATTAGTATGACTGTCCTATGCGGGAAGAGTGAAAAACGTTAAAGGGCCACCCTAATGGATGCATTTTTGTAAGAAATACGTCCAGATCACCAGGAAAACACCCTTTACAGAGATTGCAATACTCACTTTGCTCTGGTTTCCCAGAAATCAAGCCGTCAAATCGGCGATTCCTCCTTGGTGGAGGTGCTGGAAGACACATTATTTCACCCAAAGAGAAGGCGTTTGCCGTTTCTTTTCTAATGGCCGCCTGCGTTTAGACCAAATCGTTTGCACGAACTTTTCGCAATACAAGCCTTTTTATTTTTATTTTATTTTATTTTATGCAGTTGATCTAAAGGAGTTTCGCTCACAATAAAGGAAATAGCTCCTGTGTTTTCTTTACTGCGCTACAAAAAAATAAAGCGCTTCAACCACAATGAGTGGCCTCCACCCACCCCATCCAAAATGGCTACTCTCTCCGGCATCTCCGCCAAGGAGGAATCGCCGTTTTGACGGTTTGGTTTCTAAGAAACCAGAGCAAAGTGAGTGTTCCGATCCTTGAAAAGGCTGTCTTTCTGGTGATCTCGACGTGTTTCTTGAAAAAAACTCATCCGTCAGGGTCCACCTTTAACGTGTTAAGGTATCAGTACACGTTAACCCAGTTCACAGAATATTTATATTTCCCCATGGCAACACAATTAGCTGTAAGTCATATTAAGAGTGGGCTATAACTGTGTTGCCATGGGGAAATAGAAAAATCTCGTGACTAATATGAACGTGTACATAGAGACGCTCGTTTGCATATCATTGCGTTGCCATGGCTAAAGAACGAAAAATGTTCACGTGTACATAGACCTTCAGGAATCACGCGCGGCTAAAAAACCCAAATCACGCTCTTTTCTTTATGGTATCATAAATTAATAAGGTGTGTGTGGGGGAATCGAACCCACATTCGTGTTCATTCTAAATGTTCCGTGCATCAACGAACCACGGTGCATGACATTTTGCCACGATGACCGGTGAAACTAAACATTTAAAAAAAAAAAAATGTGACCCCGCACCACGAAAGGGACATTAACTGTCAAACTGACCATTCTGAGAAAATTATACATTTGAAAACTTCAAACAATTCTCTTTGTAATGATACAAGAACCATTCTTGTATCTTTTTCCGTTCCAGAGTTACGAGCATTTAAAGTTAGTAGGGTGAGTGTTGGCCATTTTGAGAAAAAACAGTCTAAAGTCTAGCCTAGCTGTAGAAAACGCATTGACCTACTCGTTTTTTTTTAAAACACTTATAAGACCATTTAGAGACCGTAGTAAAGACTATCCTTTATAAATATGAAAGATAAGATGTTAGAGAGACCACAAATATACCCATAACTCAAAATTGCCAAGAAATGAGATTTCTGACTTTGCAAGCCTGTTGTGAGAAACTAGCCCCAGCGACGTAATGTCCCTTTCGTGGTGCCGGGTCATTAATAGCATTGGGTCAATATTTGTTAAAGGACCTCTGATGAACGGAAGCTAACAAGGCAT
The DNA here is from genome assembly GCA_017654935.2 of Phymorhynchus buccinoides. NCBI lineage: Eukaryota > Metazoa > Mollusca > Gastropoda > Neogastropoda > Raphitomidae > Phymorhynchus > Phymorhynchus buccinoides. The sequence goes on along the minus strand of CM065682.1, from coordinate 73,605,157 downwards.
TGTGTGTGTCTGATACGGCCTAATCGATCACAGAGGGAGAGGACAGTTAGTACGCTAATCAGAATTGATCTCTTCATTGGTGCTTCAAGGGGAAAAAAAACAATCAGACAATTGAAACTGATTCCAAACGCAAAACACGAACGCTCGCCCACACACAAGCGCACGTAGGCTACGCATACACGCGCGCGTTCAGACAAATACACACACACGCACACACAAGCAAATACATACACGCAGGCACGCACGCAGGCACGCACGCACACACGCACACACACACATGACACAAACACGCGCGCACACACACACACACGCACACACGCGCACACACGCGCACACACACACACACACATACACACACACGCGCGCGCACACACACACACACATACACACACACATACACGCACGCGCGCGCGCAATCAAGTATCATCAATCAATTAGTGGTTTGACGTGGTAATTTGAAGGCAACTTTTTTTTAAGCGTCTGTCTCTGGGTTCCCCCCCCCCCCCCTCTCTTTCTCTCTCTCTCTCACTCCCCCCTCTCTTTCTCTCTCGTTCTCTTCCCCCCTGTCTCTCTCTCTGTCATTGTGACTCTCTCTCTCTCTCTCCCTCTCTTCGTCTCTCTCTCTCTCTCTCGCACTCCCCCCTATCTCTCTCTCTCTCCCTCACTCTCTCTCTCTCTCTCTCTCTCTCTCTCTCTCTCTCTCTCTCTCTCTCTCTCTCTCTCTCTCTCCCTACCTAGGATATAGATGGCACGCAAAATGTCAACGAACGTGCCCACGCACAAGCACACACACGAGCGACCCCTCCCCCACCCCGCCCCCTCCTACCCCCCCCCCCACCCACCCCAACACACGACATATTAAGCCAAACAGGCATTCCAGCAAACACATACAGTGATGTAAGCCTATCTAGCATGCGGGTTTTGGAAATCATATCTCTGTATAAGTATGCGCGAATAAACACATAGACGTGATGATATTATAAGCGCGTGCACAGATACAGGCGCATGCGCACGCACGCAAGCATGCACCATGCTTTACACACACACATAATATATAGACGGATACACGCACGTACGCACGTACACACACATTCGCGCACGTACGCATACACAGTTTTGAACATATAGACTTATATTTATCCTATCCTATCAAGCCTATCAAGCCTGGTGTTTGTGTGTGCGCGCGTGCGTTCGTGTGCGCGCATGAGTGTGTGTGTGCGCGCGTGGACACACAAACACACACACACACCACACACAGAATGTTTTGTTTGCATGGTGAGTTATTTTTACGAGGATGCTTTGTTATAATTACTTTTCATTCTGAGGACAGAATGTAAAAAAATAGCTGTCAATGGTTACACCCTCAATAACAATCATTTTGACTTGACACTTGACACACACCACACACACACACACACACACACACACACACACACACACACAGACAGAATGTTTTTGTTTAATGCATGGTGACACGTTATTTTTCGAGTTGCTTTTAGTGTTACTTTTCATTCTGAGGACAGGATGAAAAAAAAACCGCTGTCAAATAGCTTACTCTGGAACGTTTATCCTCAATAAAGATCTGCCTTTTGACTTTGCTTACTGACTTGACTTGATTCTCCTGACCTTTTTTCCTCACACACTGTCATGAAAAAAAAAATGCACATACTACTCCTCACACACAATTTAAAACAAACAACTGACACAAACTCCCAAACTCATTTTTAATTAATAAACACATAAAACAACATTGATACACACACAGCAAAAATTATTACCAAGTGTACAAATAATAAAATCAGTTCACATTCACTCATCAATATTCAGAATTAGTTATTGTTTACTAGTTTACTAGTTTACTGGCCAGATTAATAAAATAATACTTAGTCTCAGAACAAAGTCTCAGAATCTCACGAGACTAATTCAATTGTAATTACTGATGACTGGTCATCACTAATTAATATTAACTTCATATAGAGGCCATAGACTATGTTTCGTCAACTTATTTCAGCAATAGACAGCATAAACAATTCCACTTCTGCAGGTAAAGATGCTCACTTGGAATGAACAGTCTACAGCATAAACAATTCCACTTCTGTAGTAAAGATGCTCGTTAACAGCATAAAGAACAACTTCTGCAGGTAAAGATGCTCAGATTTACAGCATGAACTTCTGCAGGTAAAGATGCTCAGCACAGCATAAACAGTTCCATTGGTAAAGATGCTCAGATTCACAGCATAAACAATTCCACTTCTGAAAGATGCTCACAATTCCACTTCTGCAAAAGATGCCAGATTCACAGATAAACAATTCCACTAATTCAATAAACAAAAAAGCAGGTAACATACAGCATAAACAATTCCACTTCTGCATACAATGCTCACACAGCATAAACATTCCACTTCTGCGTAAAGATGTCACACAGCATAATAAAACTTCAGTAAAGATGCACATTCACAGCATAAACAATTCCACTTCAGAAAGATGCTCAGATTCATTGTTTAAACAATTCCACTTTGCACTAAAGATGCTCACTGGCCAATTCCACTTCTGCAATAAAGATGCTCAGATTCACAGCATAAACTTCCAGTTCTGCAGGTAAAGATGCTCAAAGTCTCAGAATAAACAATTCCACTTCTGCAGGTAAACATGCTCAATTCACAGCATAAACAATTCCACTTCTGCAGGTAAAGATGCTCAAAGGCATAAACAATTCCACTAATGTAGCTAAAGATGCTCAGGCAGCATAGACTTCCACTTCTGTAAAGATGCTCAGATCAACATAAACAATTCCACTTCTGCAGGTAAAGATGCTCAGATTCACAGCATAAACAATTCCACTTCTGCAGGTAAAGATGCTCAAAGTCTACAGCATAAACAATTCCACTTCTGCAGGTAAAGATGCTCAAAGTCTACACAGCATAAACAATTCCACTTCTGCAGGTAAAGATGCTCAGATTCACAGCATAAACAGTTCCACTTCTGCAGCTAAAGATGCTCAAAGTCTACAGCATAAACAATTCCACTTCTGCAGGTAAAGATGCTCAGATTCACAGCATAAACAATTCCATAAACAATTCCACTTCTGCAGGTAAAGATGCTCAGATTCACAGCATAAACAATTCCACTTCTGCAGGTAAAGATGCTCAGATTCACAGCATAAACAATTCCACTTCTGCAGGTAAAGATGCTCAGATTCACAGCATAAACAATTCCACTTCTGCAGGTAAAGATGCTCAAATTCACAGCATAAACAATTCCACTTCTGCAGGTAAAGATGCTCAGATTCACAGCATAAACAATTCCACTTCTGCAGGTAAAGATGCTCAGATTCACAGCATAAACAATTCCACTTCTGCAGGTAAAGATGCTCAGATTCACAGCATAAACAACTTCTGCAGGTAAAGATGCTCAGATTCACAGCATAAACAATTCCACTTCTGCAGGTAAAGATGCTCAGATTCACAGCATAAACAATTCCACTTCTGCAGGTAAAGATGCTCAGATTCACAGCATAAACAATTCCACTTCTGCAGGTAAAGATGCTCAAAGTCTACAGCATAAACAATTCCACTTCTGCAGGTAAAGATGCTCAAAGTCTACAGCATAAACAATTCCACTTCTGCAGGTAAAGATGCTCAGATTCACAGCATAAACAATTCCACTTCTGCAGGTAAAGATGCTCAGATTCACAGCATAAACAATTCCACTTCTGCAGGTAAAGATGCTCAAATTCACAGCATAAACAATTCCACTTCTGCAGGTAAAGATGCTCAGATTCACAGCATAAACAATTCCACTTCTGCAGGTAAAGATGCTCAGATTCACAGCATAAACAATTCCACTTCTGCAGGTAAAGATGCTCAAAGTCTATGCTCAGATTCACAGCATAAACAATTCCACTTCTGCAGGTAAAGATGCTCAAATTCTACAGCATAAACAATTCTACTTCTGCAGGTAAAGATGCTCAGATTCACAGCATAAACAATTCCACTTGTGCAGGTAAAGATGCTCAAAGTCTACATAAACAATTCCACTTCTGCAGGTAAAGATGCTCAGATTCACAGCATAAACAATTTTACTTATTTTATACAAGATTTACAAAGTTGGCTAATTTGTTGTTGGGAGACGGAGTGAACGTTAGGACAACCTTCTCCTCCTCTCTGGCCTCTCCCCTGACGTCCTAAAAATCTTATGATCTCATTGTTCTGACGTCAAGAAAAACGTACGTCATTTTCATTTTGGAAAACAAAAGAAAATTAAAGATCCAATATACTTGACAATCACTTTCAAAACGATTTTCTCCAGCCTAAGTCGGACATGCTGGGCCTAACTATTTCTCAGTTAGGCGCATAACGGCAGCATGACGCATCTGCGCTCACAATTGACAGGGAACTGTCTGAGCGATCGAAGAAGAAGAAGAAGAAGAAGAAGAAGAAGAAGAAGAGGAGGAGGAGGAGGAGGAGGAGGAGGAGGAGGAGGAGGAGGAGAAGAAGAAGAAGAAGAGAAGAAGAAGAAGAAGAAACCAGGAATACAATTAGTTTCAATTAAGAAACTCCACCTTCAATAGCTAGCCAACCCCCTGACTGCACTGCCCAATGTCCGGGACTCTTGTTTTCATTAATCCATTGACTGCCAAAACAAATTCCAGAAAAGTCATCGTACAAATGATGACATGAAGAAGATAAACTCATAGAACCAATCTGGCAAAATGGTCGGGGGGGCATAACTCTATCGACTGTGTTAAGAGCAAAAGCCAGCATATCAGAGTCATTCCTCTTCATCTGATGACGTCATCAGTGACGTCACCGAGTCAGTACGCGATACGTTATACGGCAGTCAGGGGGGTTAACTCTAGCCGCTAGAGAACATGGAAACGTTCTGACAGTGACAGGCAGGCAGGCAGGAAACTACCTCAGTAGCTTTGGAGAAGGTTCAAAGATGAGCAACACAATTAAACAAAAAGTAATAGCGGATCTAGTCTACCTTATAGGGAACGCATAAGAGTGCTAAAGTTGCCACCTAATTTACCATTTAATATCGACGATTCACAGGTGACCTTATTCAACTGCATAAGATAATAAATGAGATTGATTATATCGATTCTATTAATCGATTTCGGTTTTTTTAGATACAGTCCAACTCAGCATACAAGGCATTCCGCAAAGAAATAGTTTACTAACCATAGCCCTACTAACATTGAACAATCACTTTTAGAAATCGTGTAATTCAATGTTGGAATGCAGTTAACCTAACAAATAAAACAGCACAGACACTAACCAAACTTGGCAGTGACAAAGCTTTAGATTCACTCGATTTTGATGAGTGACCAACATTGGAGGCTCACTTCTGGTCTGGGGTGGAATCAGTGTGCAGGGAAAGACCGATCTCCGTGTGCTCCTGAACGGAACCATGATGGCAGCCAGATACTGGGATGGCATCCTTGATCCATACGTGAGATCCTACGCTGGAGCTGTTAGCCTGGAGTTCATCCTCATGGATGATAACGCCCGTCCACACAGAGCACACGCTGTGGACCAGTACCTGGACGACGAATCTATCGAGAAAAAGGAAGGGCCAGCCAGGTCCCCTGCCTTAAATCCCATTCAGCATGTTTGGGGCATGATTGGAAGAACTGTTTGTGCATGTGTCCATCCTGGTTCAGCTTGGGCAGGCCTTTCAGGAGGAGTGGGATGGGATTCCACAGCAGATTTTCCGAAATATCATCAGCTGTATGAGCATACATTGATCACGTTTAAAAGCTAGGCTTATATTTTGAAAAGTCCTTCAAACCATAATATTATTACGTCATGTATCCACAAGATGAATAAAGTCAAACATGATGAATATAATTATGTTATTTCATTAGTTGTAGCATGATTCCTCTTAATGCACATAACATATATCACATTATATTGAAAGGTGACTGCACGCACAACGAGATTGCGAACATTTTTTATGTTTTTAAAGTCTTGAGTTTGAACGACAAAGTAGATTAACCTAAAATATTCTGAAAGCGAGAGAGAAAAAAATCCCGATCAATATTTGTTAAAGATATTTTGTTGCAAAATAATAAACATAAAACATAAAGAGTATAATTGAAGTTGACATATTAAGAGAGACACGTTTTGTTTTGGGATGAAAATTTTCTACATTATTATGGAAGGTTGCTGATCAAATATTAATTATATCGTTTGGACAGAGCAGGCGTGAATGAGGCCGTTAGTGCGTAAATAATGAATGTTAATGCGAAGAAGAATCCCCTCGGGTGTGTGCGATTAGGGGCTTTAATGTGCGATTGTGTGTGTGTGTGTGTGTGTGTGTGTGTGTGTGTGTGTGTGTGTGTGTGTGTGTGTGTGTGTGTGTGTGTGTGTGTGTGTGTGTGTGTGTGTGTGTGTGCGTGCGTGTGCGTGTGCGTGCGTGCGTGCGTGCGTGCGTGTGTGTGCGTGTGTGTGTGCGTGTGTGTGCGCGCGCGTGTATGTGTGTGTGTGTGTGTGCGTGTGTGTGCATATGTGTGTGCGCGTGTGTGTGTGTATGTGTGTGTGCGTGTGCGTGCGTGCGTGTGTGTGTGTGTGCGCGCGTGTGTGTATGTGTGCGTGTGCGCGCGCGCGTATGTGTGTGCGTGCATATGTGTGTATGCATGCATGCGTGCGTGGGTTCGTGCGTGCGTGCGTGCGTGCGTGTGTGTGTGTGTGTTGTATGCAAGTGTGTATTTGTGTATGTGTGTGTGTGTGTGTATATATATATGTGTGTGCGCGTGCGCGTGTGTGTGTGTGTGTGTGTGTGTGTGTGTGTGTGTGGTGCGTGTGTGTGTGTGTGTGTATGTATGTGTGTGTGTGTGTGGTTGCACGTGCACACCCAAAACGAATGAGAGACACAATTACAGAAAGACTGGAATTGATATAAATAGGGGGGGAAAGAAAATCAACCACAAAAAGGAACGCACCATGCCATAGTAAGAACTGTCAATGGCTGTTTCACACATTGCCGCTTCAAACCCCGGCAGACTGATTAAGAATGTAAATAGCATAGAAAACAAAAGATGAAGAACACGACAACATAGAATGATTGCAAGTTCTGTCAGCAATGTACAAGAAGAAACGACAACAACAATATAATATAATGCAGAGAATTTGACATTTGAGATTATAAATGTGATTACATGCAGCATAAAACTATCGAAAACACACAAAACGTTGCACACGCTCAAGTATTCTTTTATTAATTGATTTTGTTTTAATATGAATTTTTTATTATTAAACCTGTCTTTTCTTTTAGTTGCATACACCAACAAAGATGTGCTTTAGGCCTTGTGCACATTACATACACAATCCGGAAGTTCCGTACAGAAAACCCCATTCACTTATTAAGAAATACGCGGATGGGCTAAGCGGACGAGTTTCCACGATCCTTCATATGTCTCGCTTCCAGATTCATTTTTTGGCGTATTGCGCATGGGTTTCCGCACGGAAATTGCGCGGATACGTGTGCACAGCATTATTAGTCAACCCCCACACCCCCCTCCTCATGTTTACAACCCTCAGTCTCAAAGTCTGCTTCCTTGAGCGTAAGTGAAAATAACCCCAGGCAGATCCCTACCCTAAGGCCGTGTACACACATGAGCGGATATTCCACGCGGAAACCCGTGCGCAATCCATAACTAAGTGAAACAAAGAAGGGAAAAGAGTTGACGCACGTGTCCGAATTTCCCCTATATGCGTAAACTTGCATCCTTCTTTCTTCCACTTATTTAGAGTTTTCCGTACGGAACTTACGCGTCTAATGTGAACCCGGCCTAACCCTTTTTCCCCAAACTGGCAGAGTGTTGCTTCTCAGATAAGGGTTTTTGGGGGCGAAAATTTGAGGAGGGGAAGGGGGGAGAAGGAGGGGAGGGGAGGTGTAGCTAAAATACATGATAGCCCAGATATTACCAAGCACATTACAATTTGTAATTGAATTTTCTCATCTACATGTATGAGAATAATAGCAAATGCTTATTTTTTTATTTTTTTAATAATTATTATCCCAGAGGAGTTTGGTGCAAGAAGAATGTCTGGCATTCCGGTGGTGGTCTGGAACCTTGATCATGGTAAAAATTATAAAAATAAAGCGTTTGGAAACAGCGGCAAAGTTTGACACCGAGATGCCAATTTGCCTGGCAAAATTGACGTTCCGAGGCTGGCACCTTTTTTTCAAATTTAAATAATGGACACATAACCCCCAAGGAGACCACGTATGTAGGCCTACCTCCACCTCCTATCTCCACGCCAGAAGTGCCTCGAAGACAATGGTGATGTTATCAAGTTCGCTTAGAGGTCGCCTGCACTTCAATTGTGTCCAGAGGTTCTACACAGCCTCTGGCTGCGACGCGCTCTCCAGGTGGGAGCAACCCGAATTTCACAGAGATGCCTCTGTGACTATAAAGTACCTAATACCTAAAAATACCTAATACTGCACGCCAACAACAACAACATACAGTATTGATACGGCGCTGAATCTTGATAGAAATCAAATCAAAGCGCACACACACGTTAGCATCCATAACGCATTCAAACCAAAATGCAATACAAAGCGAACACACACGTTTGACATAAATGGTACACAGCAGAAACAGACCTAAAGGCAAGGGAGAGAAGAAGAGAAAGAAAGTGGAGCCTCAATGACGGGGGAACAGGTGGGTTTTGAGGTTAGATTTGAAGGCTGAGAGGGTCGGTCGCTGACGGAGGGAAAGAGGAAGTTTGTTCCAAGATGTCGGTCCTGAGACAGCAAAAGAGCGCCGACCAAACAGTTGAAAGCTTATACCTAGGGATCTGGAGAGAAAGCGGGTCAGAAACTGAACGTAAAGTGCGAGCTGGCGTATAGATGGAAATATTGTCGCAGAGGTAAGATGGAGCAGCTTTATGGATAGATTTGGCCAACAGTCTAGGTACGTCCCGTTTCGCCCTTTCCTTTTTCGCCAAGTCAGGGCGAAGCGAAACTTCATCAACCCAGCACTTGCTGGCAGTTATGTTTCGCCCTGTCAACCCACGTCATTTTGCCCTGTCAGCCCACGTCATTTCGCCCTTGTCAACCCACGTCATGTCGCCCTGTCAACCCACGTCATTTTCCCTGTCAACCCACGTCATTTCGCCCTCTCAACCCACGTCATTTCGCCATTGTCAGCCGATGTCATTTCGCCCTGTCAGCCACGTCATTTCGCCCTGTCAACCCACGTCATTTCGTCCTCTCAGCCCGCGTCATTTCGCCCTGTCAACCCACGTCATTTCGCCCTGTCAACCCACGTCATTTCGCCCTGTTCCCATTATGCCCTGTCTCTCACGTTCACTGTGAATTGCCAAATGTCATCATTTCTCCTAGTGTATCCCAGAAGCCCTGTCAACCTACCCCCCCTCGCCCTGTCATTTCGCCCTGTCAACCCACGTATATAATACAAGTTCAAATTTCATATTCTCATAGATGCCCCATTTCACCCTGTCAACCCAATTGCAGAGCGGTATGCCCTGTCAACCCACGTCATTAGGCCTATTTGTCAACCCCTCATTTCGCCCTCCCCACTATTAGGGGTGTTTGCGAATGAAACGTCATTTCGCCCCAAGGTCTTTTGAATCACGTCATTTCACAACCCACAACAACAACGACAACCCAGTCACAGCCCTGTCAACTTGTTATTTCGCCCTATAATTAATGTCATTTCGCCCTTAAAAAGCCACAAAACACCAATGCTTCCAAGCTTTCGAGATGTTTATTATCTCTTATCAGGAAAAAGATTTTTAAAACTGACATGAGATGTCAAACGTACAGCTAAAACCCACGTTTAGAAAACTTTTTCTGTGTCCATTGTCTGTATTTGTGAACCTCAGTTAAGTGTATCCCAGAAGACCCTGTTAACGTTACCCCCTACGTATTTTTGTGCTGTCACTTCTCTCCCCTCAGTGCCTATAATACAAGTTGTTTCGATATTCTCAAGATGCCCCTTTCACTGTGTGTGCACAATTGCAGAGCGGTATGAACGTTTGCACGATTAGGCCTATTTGTGCCCCCTACGGCCTCCCAACTAGGGGTGTTTGCGAATGAAAAACAGTTTCCCCCAAGAGAATGGTGTAATCAATTTCATTTGCACAACAACAACGACAACACAGAAACAGAATGAGACTTGAAGACAATACATCAAATGATTTTCTTTATTAATCTCAAGGACATTTCCAAGATTTCGAGATTTACCAAATAATGTATAGTATTAAGCTGACATGGTAAAAAGCTACAGCTAAAACGTGCACAGTCATTTATGTGTCCATTCTGTATTTGTGAATCACGTAACAAAACCAGTAATGACAATGTTTTCTTCATGGTGCAATTTACTTTTTCTAATGTGTGGTGCGATACACATGAGTACGATACACAGACAGCTGTTTAATGTGTGGTAGATACTCATCAGTTTGCTTATCGGCATTCAATTTAGTAATGTGTGGTGTCAACTTGACATGAGTACGAAGACATTCTACAAGAGAATGGTGTAATAAGCATTTGCCAATGGATGGCATTACATTTAGAATGACAGTTGAAGACCTACATCAAATGATTTTCTTTATTAATCTCAAGGACATTAGATTTTTTTTCAAATAATGTATAGTATTAAGCTGTTGGTATTGCTGCAACTGCACAGTCATTTATCCATTCGTGTTTTAATCACGTAATGTGTGTAATGACAATGTTTTCTTCATGGTCCACATTCACATGAGTAATGTGTGGTACGATACACATGAGTACGATACACATTCACATGAGTAATGTGTGGTACGATACACATGAGTACGATACACATTCACATGAGTAATGTGTGGTACGATACACATGAGTACGATACACATTCACATGAGTAATGTGTGGTACGAATGTGTGGTACGATACACATAAGTACGATACACATTCACATGAGTAATGTGTGGTACGATACACATGAGTACGATACACATTCACATGAGTAATGTGTGGTACGATACACATAAGTACGATACACATTCACATGAGTAATGTGTGGTACGATACACATGAGTACGATACACATTCACATGAGTAATGTGTGGTACGATACTCATGAGTACGATACACATTCACATGAGTAATGTGTGGTACGATACACATAAGTACGATACACATTCACATGAGTAATGTGTGGTGCGATACACATGAGTACGATACACATTCACATGAGTAATGTGGTAATAGCACCATTGGTACAAAAGT
>CM065682.1:73571413-73588913 GCA_017654935.2 Phymorhynchus buccinoides | reverse complement strand
TGTTGGCCTCTTGCTGGGTTTTCAACATTTTTTTATAACAAAATGTGCGAATCTCTGCATGTCTCCATTTCCTAGTAATAGATCAGAACGTGTTGAAATTGCGTATGCTGTGTATATCGCTTAATTAAGCATTTTGTTGTTTTAATCGCACGGCGCAGTTCCCATACTCATTAATGTTGTCTTACTTTCGTGTTATCATATTTAGTTATATCCTTTATTATTTGTTTATAATTATTCTATCTTTCCAGATTCTATGTTTTTGGTGTTGGTATTTGGTACGCTACAGTCATAGAGTCGTCTCTGTGAAATTCGGGTTGCTCCCACCTCAGAGCCCGTCGCAGCCAGAGGCTTTTTAATAATGTTACTAACCTTTTCGGTATTATATTAGTTGATATTTTACTTTGGCGCACTTTACTAGTTTGCTACAATGTAGACATGCGCAGAACGTGTTGTTGGCTTGCTGGAGGTTCACAATGTTTAACAGTTTAGAGTTAAGATGGACTTAGAATTGAAAGTCCCGTTTTTGCTTACGAGGACACGACATCAGGCCATGTAGTCATGAATGCGTCTTAAACATCAAAACAGGGATTAGTATGTAAATCAGGCTAAACGGCCAAGGTTTTGGGAGCTTAATCTAATTTACATGCTAATTCCCGTACTGTCATACATGTGTCATACATGTGTCATACATGTGTCATACATGTGTGATAAATTCAAAATCATGAGTGCGTCTTGAACACTTAATCCGAAATAATAATAATAATAATAAATAATAATAATATAATATTAATAATATAATAATAATAATAATAATAATAATAATAATAATAATATAATAATAATAATAATAATAATAATAATAATAATAATAATATAATAATAATAAAATAATAATAATAATAATAATAATAATAATAATAATAATAATAATAATAATAATAATAATAATAATAATAATGAACATTTATATAGCGCTTTACTCCCTTTGCAGGGAGCTCAAAGCGCTTTACATAGACAATAAAACACAAATAAGTCAATATACACATAAGACTCACTACAATCAAATCAAATATCATAAAATAATATTATTTAAACAAAGCCCTGTTCATAACCACAAAATTTGAAACAATATTACAATATATTATAAGAAAAGAAACAAAATTGCTACGTTATTGCGCAAACACACAAACTAATAGAGAAGCGCACAGTCACACATCACGCACGCGCGCACACGCACGCGCACGCACGCACACGCACACACACACACACACACGTAATTTAACATGTTAATTTACATACTACTACCCGAGTTAACTGCTCAATGCGCACTACTGTCTACAGCACCTGTATGAGCGCGACAACAACAACAAAGACAACATGCAGTATTTATACGGCGCTAAATCTGGATATAAATCAAATCGAAGCTCGCACACAAACGTTAAAACATTCATAACGCATTCAAACAAAGACGCTCTACAAAGACGAACAAGAAAATCACACACACACACACAAACACACACACACACACACACGCACACACACACACACACACACACACACACACACACACACACACACACACACACACACACACACACACGCACACGCACACACACACACATACACACATACACATACACACCCACACACACACACACACACACACACACACACACACACACACACATACACACATACACCCCCCCCCCCCCCACACACACACACGTTTGAGAAATAGACCTAAAGGCAAACAAGAGGAGGGAAGGAGAGAATGAGCTTCAATGACGGGGAAACTGGTGGGTTTTGAGGTTTGATTTGAAAGCAGAGAGGGTCGGTCGCTGACGGACAGGAAGTTTGTTCCTGAAGTGTGTTTGCCTATTCCAGACACTAGAATAGAATTCACCATAGGAATCTAACACAACACTTGTGTCGAATACAGTCTCTCTCATTTACTAACTCCAGCACAATGGAGATGACAGAAAATTCCCCACAGAGCCAGCAGCCATCTTGGTACGAGTTGAACCAGCCTTACATAAACATTGCCAACCGGGTCAATGGCATTGGAGACCCCATTGTGCTCACCATTGGCTTCCTAGGGAATTGTATGATAATCCTGATCATGCGTCGGCTTCCTGCAACTACCTATAGCGTTTTCTTCAAATATTTGTCCGTGTCTGATCAGGTAGTGCTGATCACAGGTCCCCTACAACGTGTGCTACTTATGAAGCTCGGTGTAGTCTACTTCGATGATCGTAGTTCCTGGCAGTGCAAGGTTAGTCAAATTGTCTCCCACACAGCGTGGTCTCTGTCGTCCTGGATGCTGGTGTCACTCACCATGCTCAGAGCTGCCTCAGCGCTGTGGCCACTTCGTGTCGGTGCTGTGTGGAGCGAGAGAACGTCGCGAGTTACGGCCGGTATTGTGATCTTTCTGATCTTGATGGTCAATGCTCACCTTCAGTTTTACTCCGCAATCATAGCGGGTCAATGCAGGAGTTACGGACCGTACAGGTCCCTGATTTGGATACGCCAGCTACAAACCTGGTCTATCCCTTTCGTATTTTTGATGGTCAGCAACACCGTGCTGTTGTGGGCATTGGTCAGGTTTTTCAGAACCAAAACAGGTCTTGTACATCAAACCAACCAAGATTCCAGACCTCATAAATTATCTTCCTTGACCGTTACCTTGGTTACGGCGAGTCTTCGGTATTTCCTTCTGTCGTCGCCTATCGCGGTGTATTTTACATTTTACGGATATGTTGACTGGACAGACCCAATTGAAAACGGTCAGTACTGGTTGGCTTACAACGGCTGTGTTTTCCTGTGGCATTGCAGCAGTAGTGTCAATTTCTATCTTTATTGTGTGACCGACAGAAGGTTCAGAGAAGAGACTCGAGAGACGGGTAAAGAGTGTTATGGTTTATGTCGTCCAACCAAGACAATTAGTTCTTAGAAAAGACATGGATAATGACGTCCTGCCGTGGTTGTTGTTGTTGTTGATTGACGTACCTTGGCGCTAAGATACTACAGGAATCATCCCAATGAAACAGCCGAAGCATCTTAAACACTATTAGAGTACAAATGCCTGGTGCTAAAAGACTCCAGGAATCATCCCAATGAAACAGCCGAAGCATCTTAAACACTATTAGAGTACAAATGCATCAGCTGAAGTGTTTTGCTACGATTATGTAGTCGAACTTTACGTGGTGACAGTCCTGAGATGACCTTAGCTGTTGACGGGACTATAATATACTAACTAACTAGTGATGAGAACATTACGTGTGTGACCGGTTTTGATTACCCCGCCACATGGGGCAGCCACGCTCCATCTTCAGGGGAGAACGTCCTGTCGTCTTAATGAATCAAACAAAGATTGCAAGGGACATTTAAGTCTTCTGCATTCAACTGGCTACGTATCAAATCCTCTGACCGAGTGATGTCACAAAACTGGATGTCCGTCGATGGTCATCTGCCGTTCCCCAGAGTTTGGGTTCTGAGTTCCATCCCTCCAGGCCAGGTCTCTTGCCGCATCCCATCATACAGAGGTCAATTCTAAAGGATGTGGGATGGGGTCTGGTCAGCTTGTCCGCGCTGATTGCAGGGGACGACTTGGAAACCTTATTGGAAAAGAATGATTCTGATTCAGACTATTTTGAATTTTAATTTGTCAAAACCTTGCGAAAACGCAAGCGCACGCGCGCGCGTTTGTGTGTGCGTGCGTGCGTGCATGAGTGTGTGTGTGTGGTGCGTGCGTGCGTGTGTGTGTATGTGTGTGTGTGTGTGTGTGTGTAGTGCGTGTGCGCATGCATGTATTAACAGGACATTGCATGCCTCTTTGACCAATGCAAATTCCCAATACACCAGTTGAGTCTGACTCGATGATGCTAGTTTATTGCTGTTGTTCATCGTTGACAAAAGTTGAACACCAGTGTCAATAAGCTATGTTGTCGGTGTTACGGAGAAACTGATTTATAGAAAAGCTGAAAATTATTGATTCCATGATTTAATATTCTCCACAGAGAATTAGAGAAGTGTCATCATTCTTGAAAAAGAGCTAGGGTCATTGTTTTCCATGTACACATTTCTCAAGAACCGTAGAGGTTCTCTCCATTCAGTTTCTTCAGAAGCAAATTGAACAAAGGTGTTAACATTGTACGATAGTCACAGTTGTAACGACACAGGCAAACTTGTTGTTATGAAGTCTTCTTGGTTTTGTTCAGATACCATAGCAAGTACGATCCACTTACTAATCTGAGCATTAAGCTTCACTGGATTTTCTGTGTCCAATAAAATGCAGAACTCAGATTTACACCTCCTCAAGAGAGACACGTGGCATGAGCAACTCCAGCCATACATAGATGCACACTTTCTCATCCAAAATGTCGGTTTTGCAGTAACATTCCCTTTCGGTCTCTTCGGTAATTGTATGGTGATTCTGATCATGGTTCGCCTTCCGTCATCCACGTCCAGTGTCTTCTTCATAGTTTTGGCCCTCTCTGACCAGTTTCTCGTGTATTACGCTGTTGACTACTTCATCGCCTACATGTTTGACGTAAGACGCTTAAAGAACCAGGGTCGTTGGCAGTGCAAGCTGTATTACTTCTTGTTCCACATAGCCATGTACCTGTCGTCCTGGATGCTGGTGTCACTCACCATGCTCAGAGCTGCCTCAGTGCTGTGGCCACTCCGTGTCGGTGCCGTGTGGACGAATATAAAGTCTCGCGTCATGGCTGGTATAGTGGTCATCGCTTGCAGCGCAGTCAGTGGTCACCACCTATACGGGTTTGATATGCATGAGGGATCATGTGGCAACCCTTCAACAGGAAATAAATATCGATGGTTCATGGACGTGATCTTCGCTTGGATTCGCCTTCTTCTAGAATGTCTCCTCCCTTTCACGTTGTTGACTGTCAGCAACAGTGTTTTGTTGTACACATTGGTCAGATCTGTCAGAACGAAGAAAACTCTTTCTGTTCAACAAACTAGCCAGGCATCCAGACAGCACAAAGTGTCTTCACTGACTGTTACCTTGATCATTACCAACGGTTGTTTCTTCCTCTGCATGATGCCGAACGCTGGGTATTACGTTTCACACGGGTTCTTCGACTGGGATGACCCAATTCAAAACGGCCAGTATCAGGTGCTGTGGGCATCCATCAACGTACTGCGGACCATCAACTGTTCTGTCAACTTCTACCTGTACTGTTTGACTGGTAGTAAATTCAGGGGAGAGTTTCTCGACATAGCTGCAGACGTTTACGGGATATTCTGTAGAACCAAGAAAATGATCTCTGAGCAGAGTTCATGGACAACATGACAATGCCCTTATGGGGTGGCAGCTTAGCTAATATGTACCTATGTAATTATATTCATTGGTGTGTGTGTGTGTGTGTGTGTGTGTGTGTGTGTGTGTGTGTGTGTGTGTGTGTGTGTGTGTGTGTGTGTGTGTGTGTGTGTGTGTGTGTGTGTGTGCATGTGGGCATGTGTGGGGCATGCATGCCACACCATCCTCCGGGCATGCATGCCACACCACCATCCTCCCGACTGGCTATATAATTAGAATATTAAGATTCATATGATAGTATTGGGCCATATAATGCTATTGAAACAAAACAAAATCAATCAAATATTCATTTAGCAATGGCATAGTACCAGAACTTTTTTCTTGGCACATTTGTCAGGTTAAAGTTGTTTACTAACCCATTGAATAGGTCCTTAAATAGTACAAATCGTCCAAACTAAGTTTCTGAACTATTAGTAGGTATCATATTATACCCAGGAACAATAACACATAAACATTGGCCAACCTATGGCACAAAAAGGCAAGATTATGGAAAATTTAAATTGATATAAGGTTTTCAAAGGCTGGATCCCCCCTCCCTCTAAGAGTGCAGGGGGCTTGGAAATGTTGAACCCTATGTTGTTGTAGGTTCGGAGTACCATAACCAATGCAGCAAAACCCAAAACAAATAAATGTTAGCATATTTATAGAGCGAAACCCTATGTTCACTATATAACAACCCGCACTATAAGTGTGATTGTTTATTTTCTGTGAAAAATACATTTTGTTTCTGAAGAGCGGCTGAAAGTGAGTGAACCAAGTTTTCTTGGATTTGGCTTGTAGAAAGCAGCATTTCACTGACCTAGTTTTAACTGTAACACTTAGTACACGGCCGTTGATCTTGATCTAGATGCATACTTTAAACGAACACAGAAGCTCCAGGCTTCTCTTTGGTCAAACCTGAAAGAGAAAAGTCAGTGGATAAAGCCTTTAGGCAGTGGCTATTCTCCCTCTAGAGGGACAATGCAATCCAGGCGATTCAGTGTGTGTGAACGTGTGTGTGCGTGCGTGCGCGCGCGCGCGTGTGTGTGTATGTATGCGTGTGAAAACTACGTGTGTGTGTGTGTGTGTGTGTGTGTGTGTGTGTGTGTGTGTGTGTGTGTGTTGTGTGTGTGTGTGTGTGTGTGTCTGTTTGTGTGTCTGTGTGTGTGTCTGTGTCTTGTGTGTGTGTGTGTGTGAGTGTTTCAAGATGGCGAACTCAGTACAAAGGTGTACCCTTCTCTGCAGTACTTTCGCCCTCCTTGATCGCACATCCGTCGTGGCTGCCGTCAATAATGCAGCATTCAATAGGGAAAACCGTTAGACATCCATGCATGCTGAATTGGGGCCCAAGAACGTCTTCAAAGCAGCGGGATTCATCAACGAAAGTTTGAAACCAGGCAAGTGACACTCAAACAACATGGCGCTGCCAGTCGAAGCGAAACAAAACCTGAACGTTTCGAGTAGCCTACATTGAAAGATTATCAATTCTACAGCTATGAAATTCTACAAGGTAATAAGACGAAGGCAATCGGACAGTGAATCCCCAGTGTTCTGTGTTACGATAGACGAAACGTATAATACCATCAAAAATGCCCACATTGCAACTGGCCACGGAGGTCGTGACATACTGATGAATGAGCTGGAGAACAAAGATCGAGTGCAATAGCCGTTGCCATCAACCTGTGAAATGTAGCAACGAGTAAGGCCTAGTCCGATCCACAAAACACCATGAACACTATGGTACAAATGCATTAAGTAGGGGTGTGAGAGCAATGCTTGTGTGACCGTTTTTGATTACCCCACCACGTGGTCAGCCACACTCCGACTTCGGAGGATTTTGTGAGAGTGATTATGTTATGCTAGGAACTGGTCATGGTTAAAGACTATTCCCGCATAACTATACAGAGCATAACAGCATTTTTTATGTAGCCTTGGTGTTCTAGCCTATACGCGAGGAACCAATTTGAACTTTGACCCCAGAAACTCGTATCTGCTTCAGATATGCACTCTTGTTACTTTTGTGATAGCGGTAAGTACTTTATGGCATTTACCTACCTACCCCTCGAGACACGAGATGCATATTATCCAGATGACATAATAACAGTGTCTGTCACAAGGAAAGTTTCCAAAACTATCAGATATCAGCAGGGGAATCTGTACGGTTACAATAAAATGAATCTCTCGATCCTATCTGCTTTGTCTCTTCTGAAGGTAGGCGTGGTTGTTCGTAGGAAAAGACAGGAGAGTACAAATCTATTGCCCACTTCCATTATCTCTCTCTCTCTCTCTCTCTCTCTCTCTCTCTCTCTCTCTCTCTCTCTCTCTCTCTCTCTCCCTCTCCTTTTCTCTCTCTCTCTCTCTCTCTCTCTCTCTCTCTCTCTCTCTCTCTCTCTCTCTCTCTCTCTCTCTCTCTCTCTCTCCCTCTCACTCTCTCTCCCGTATGGAAGTGGCAATGCAGGCAAGGGAAAACAAACTGGGCTAGCCAGTTACCTGTCTCCAACCAGCGGGCCTACTAGGAACACACGGCAAACAGCCAGTGACAGTGATAGACGTAGGCCTACAAAACCTAAATAGGGAATAGCTGATCAGCCAACGCAGTTATCGTTCCTCAACTACAATGTAGAAAATATTTGTAAAAAACTGAATGATCTTGAATTTTTGAAATATGTTAATACGTTTGATTTTGTATGTTTAACTGAAACCTTTGCAAATAAAGAGTTTGATTACAGCAATATTTTTCTTGATTATATAAAATTTAGTTCACCAGCAAAAAAGCTGTCATTGTTTGGGAGAAATTCGGGGGGAGTATTAGTGTTGGTTAGAAATTGCTTTTCTAAGTTAGTAAAAACGATTGAAGTGAAATGCGATAATTTAGTTGTGCTACAAGTGGACAAGAGTTTATTTCAGGTTGATAAAGATGTTTTGTTTATTGCTGGTTATGTTCCTCCTGAAGGAAGTCCTTTTTACAATGATTGCGATGTAAAAGATGGTATTCTTATTTTGGATGATAAGTTGCAACATTTGATTCAAGATGAAAATGCTTATGTTATTCTTTGTGGCGATTTAAATGCCAGAACAGGATGTGAGCAGCCAGTTGTGGATAACATGTCAAGTTATCTAAACCCTAGGGATGATAGTGAGTGTGATGAACTTTATGCACGTCAGTCAAAAGATGAAATTGTTAATGGTTTTGGGAAAAGTCTATTGGATTTCTGTTTTACGTCTGATTTAGTCATTTTGAATGGTTGTTGTGAGGGAGACTCATTTGGAGGTTACACATATATTTCACCTCACGGGAGCAGTACTATTGATTATTTTATTGTGTCTGAAGAACTAGTATCAGATTGTGATGTATGTGTTAGTGATAATTTACAATCTTGGCACCTCCCTGTGGAACTAAGATGGAAGAAAGGAGTGACTGAAGAGAAGGAAAGTGACCAGAGTGAATGTGGAGAAGAGAAGATTGTGTGGAATGAAGAGTTTGTTGATCACTTTGTGAATGAACTGGAATCTGATGTGTTTAAGGAAAGCCTGACGCGAGCAGAGGAGTGTTTGGAGGGTGATGTGGATGAGTGTTTGGATCTGTTTACTGGTGCTTTGTACGGAGCAGCTGCGTGTATGGTACGAAATGTGGGGAAAAAGAAAACTTATAAAAATGATTGGTTTGATAAAGACTGTGAAATAATGAAAAAGAGAGTCAAACGCCTTTTGAGAAGTTATCAACGGTCTAAGACTGATAAGGCTAATCGTCACCAAATGTATGTGAATGCATTAAAAGAGTATATTGATTTAAGGAAAGAGAAGAAAGAAAAGCATGACCTTTCTAAACTGGAAAAGTTGAAAGACTCATTAAAAGACCCTAAATCTTTTTGGTCAACAT
Organism: Phymorhynchus buccinoides; assembly: GCA_017654935.2. NCBI lineage: Eukaryota > Metazoa > Mollusca > Gastropoda > Neogastropoda > Raphitomidae > Phymorhynchus > Phymorhynchus buccinoides. The sequence continues at coordinate 73,579,713 of CM065682.1, read as the reverse complement.
TAAGGACCATCAACAGGAAATCAACTATTTATAACCAAATCTCAATAGATCAATGGCACAGGCACTTTTTTGATGTTTTTAATTCATTTGATGACACTGAAGATTTGAACAATAACAACATAGGAACACATAACGATAACATTAATGAGCCTCTATTTAATGACCCTATTCAAAAAGAAGAAGTAAAAAAAGCAATTAGTGATCTAAAGAGAGGTAAATGTGCAGGCCCTGATGGAATTTTAAATGAAATGTTCAAAAATACGAATAACCTAGTCATAGATTTCCTTGTGAACATGTTTAACACACTTTTCCACTCAGGTAAATTCCCAACTCAGTGGTCAAAATCAATCATTATTCCTCTTCATAAAAAGGGAGACGTTAACAAAGCTGATAATTATCGTGGGGTGTCTTTATCCAGTGTACTAAGCAAGATTTACACCAGCATTTTAAATAAAAGACTTACTAAATGGGCTGAAAGAGAACAAACAATATTAGAAGAACAGGCAGGCTTCAGAAGGGGATTTGTACTACTGATCATATTTTTACTTTATATAGTCTGGTTCAACGATATCTTTAAAAAAACTCAAAATTGTATGTGGCTTTCATTGATTTCCGCAAGGCCTTTGACTCTGTTAACAGAAACAAATTGTGGGAATGTTTTCGGAATTCAGGTGTAAATGGTAGGATGTATAAAGCTTTGAGAGGAATTTATGATACTGTTCTAGCTTGCGTGCGTGATAAGTCCTTGTATTCACATTATTTTGAGTGCCCTAGAGGTGTCAAACAAGGGTGTGTATTAAGTCCTGAACTTTTTTTCATTTTTCATTAATGAGCTTGCAGTAGAGTTAATTAAACAAGGTCGTCATGGTATTCAGTTAATTCCCGGAGATATGGAATTGTTTTTAATGTTATTTGCAGACGATGTTATTTTACTGTCAGACACTGCTATTGGACTTCAAAATCAGCTTAACATATTAAAAACAGAAGCAGACAGATTGCAACTAGTTGTTAACCTAGAGAAAACCAATATAATTGCCTTCCGGAAGGGTGGGTATCTTGCTGCAAACGAAGTGTGGTGGTACGGAAATGATGAGATCAGGGTTACAAATAGATACAAATATTTAGGTATTATTTTCACTACAAAACTAAGCTTGACTCCATGCTGGTCAGAACTAGCCAAAAAGGGTAGAAAAGGGGTGATCGAAATCCTTCGTAGTTTGAGGAAGTTAAATTCATTTGATGTTAGTATATTTTGGAAGATGTTTGATACTAAAATAGAGCCAGTTTTAACGTACGGAGCTGAAGTGTGGGGACTTATTGAAAATAAACCATTAGAAAGTGTCCATACTTTTGCAATCAAAAGACTCTTAAGTGTTCCAGTACATTCCTCAAACAAAGTATGCTATGGCGAGTCAGGAAGATATCCATTGTTTATTCGTTCGTATGCTAAATGTATTAGATATTGGATTAAATTAACAAAACTACCATTGACACGTATTTGCAAAAAAGCGTACCAAATGCTGTTAAGACAACACGAATTAGGTAAATATAACTGGGTATCAAGTGTTAAAAAAAGTATTAAACAGAAAATAGTTTTGGATTAGTTTGGATAACCCAGGGTGTAGGAAATGAAAAGTTTTTTTCTGTATGAATTCAAACAACGTATGGTCGATTGCTTTAATCAAAACTGGCACGCTGCTATAACTGAAAAAAATATCAATATAGTTGGTACCATTCTTTTAAGGACGGATTATATTCTGAAAAATATTTTGATGTACTAACAAATAAATGGTGTAGGGATGCCTTTATTAAATTTAGAACGAGAACTCTAGGCTTGTATTCTAACAAATTGTGGTTCGCTCGTGATTTGTTTATTAATTCTGTTTGTCCTTTATGTTCTGATGGTTTTGAGGATGAATTGCACTTTTTATTTTCTTGTAAGGAATATAATAAGTTACGCAAAACATGTCTTATATTCACTAAATTCAATTTGCAGAGGTATAATTTTTGTAAGTTACTTGCCTCAGAGAATGAAAATGTCATAAAGTGTTATGCTTTGTTTTTAGCTAAAGCTACAAAGCTTAGAAAAGAGAAAATTGGATTGTTGCATATAACTTTGTGCTGCATTACCCGCCCGGACCTATCCTATTGGTAACTTACGTATTATTGTTGGTTGGTCAGTCTAACAGTTATGCTTTTGTGTAAATTTATTTTTCTCTAATGTAATCTTTCTATGTATGTAAGACGTTTTATTTATGTTTCTTAAAAAAAAAATCTTATGAACTGATTTAGTCGCCAGTTAGGCTTATAAAATTATTCTTTTCATTAGTTCATGGTTTGTGCTTCCTTGGCATCGGAGCATTGTTTGCTAATGTCAATAAAATTCATTTTTTCAATTTCAATTTCAATTTTCAATTTCAATTTCTTCTCTCTCTCTCTCTCTCTCTCTCTTCTCTCTCTCTCTCTTGAATGTCATGTTATGAGATAACATGTGGATAAAAAATATGTGTGTGTATGTGTGTTGTGTGTGTGTGTCTCTGTATGTGTGTGTGCTGCGTGCGTGATCGTGCGCGTGAGTGTGTGCGTGTGTGTGTGTGTCAGCTGGTCTTCTGTGCGCGCGCGCGTGCGGTGCGTGCGAGAATGTGTTTCTGCGCATGTGTGTATGTGTACATATATTTATATTTATTTTTTTTCTTTATTTTTTTCTTGTATGTTTCTGAATTCTTTTGTCTGTTTTGATTGTAGTTCATTTGTGTGGTTGTTTATCGTTTAAAGACGGGCCACGTTTGGACGTTTCTGTCCCAGATACGCGTATAGATCACCGAAACAACACCCCCTTCAAAAAACACAACTCCCAGTTTGCTTTGGTAACCGAGAAATAACGTCTCGAAAACCTCGATTTTTACCTGGGATTTTTAGTTCCGGTATATGAACATACGGGTCATTTGATTTATAAGAGGGAATAAGAGGGAACGCTAATCAGAAACCTTATATCAAATTAATAATAATGATCCAATCAGTGTGCATGGCACAGGAAGCCTCTCCCTCTGAAAAGCAGACGATAGTTTCATCGAAAATCTCAGTACAGTAGAAGGACCGTGACTCTGATGTTGACTACATAATATTACAAAAGAAAGAACACTTTCATCAGACATCAACGGTGACGTAAAGATGTGCAGAGAAATGACGTTTGCCAGTCGTGCTCTGAGAATAGCTGATTCAGAATCAAATGGTAAGCAACTTCGCCTCGCATGATGTCCTTCTCCGTTTCTCCATTCTATGATTGTACGATTTTAGTCTAGGCCTACTGAGTACTGGGTAGTAGGCCTATGCCAAGTAGGAACTTGTCATGGAATTCTACAGCCTGAGGTCTGAACAAGAAAGAAGAAAACTAAGCTTTCAGTATTCTAGTTGGGAGTCTTTTTTGGTGCTAGCAGAGCAGAAGCCCTACAAGACTACACCATGTAGACTAGATCTGCATTGTAGCTACTCATCAGGCAAGTATATAGACTCTAGACTATATCTTCTTCATTTTCTTAAACATACGTTTTTGGTAGGATTATCTTGGTTGGTCTACCATTGATCTTTCATTCCTAGAGTGCGATCTACAAATAAGATACAAGGTCTAATTTATTTTATAGACTCTTCTAGATCTAGAAGTTTAAACGTGAAGAAGAAAAGCAGTGTAGATAATATTGCGTTTTGGTTGTTCATCTTGAATAATTCTATCTTATAAATGATTATGAAGTAAAGATAATTGTCAAGATCTACTAGATCTAAGTCTATGTAGCCTAAACCGTTCTGGTTCAAACTGCCAGATCTATTTAATGAAAACTACAATAAAGAAACAAAAGTAGTTGAGCAGATGTGTCGGAGGGGGGTGTTATAAACACCAACAGATAATTCAGTCTATTAGAGGTGGTTGGTCACATTTTACTGATGCAGCAAACCAATAAGTTGTCGGTTAATATCAGAAAGGAATTAATATGACCCCATACTGATTTTGGCTGATATTGATAAATAGCATGATGAACTTGATTGATGCAACATTTTTTAAGACTAGACTGGTGTCTACAATTCTATCGATGCAAGCATAATTTTGTTACCACATGCATACCATTTGTACCACGACTGGACCCACATACCGCTATTACCACAAAATGTGGGACTAAAGGTATATGGTACTAAATACTAATGGTTGTGGTACCAACGGTATGTGGTACCTAGTGCATGCTTTCACTCAAATGTATATAATAATTGTGGGACTAGTGGCAATGGGACTAAAGTGCAACTAGTCCCACATACCGGTATGTGAGTCCAATGGTATGTGGTACTAACTGCTGTGGGACCAGTCGTATGTGGTAACACTGACTGAAAACCTAGCCTGGCACATCAATATCCCTACATACTTTTGTTACCACATACTTGTAAGCACACATACCATTAAACACACACAATTATGGTATCGAATGGTGCTGGGCTGTACCAAAATGATATATGGTGCCAAAGTGGTACCAAAATGGTACCGGATTGTACCGAGTAATAGCAGACGGTTACAGTGAGTATCCAACTAGTTCCGAATGGTGCTAAATTGTTCCAAATGATACCAAACAGTGCCAGGTGTCGATATGTCCACGTATAGACCAGTGGTCAATGACAATGACCAGTGGTCATTTTGATCTAAGAATCAAAATCGATTTTCCTGTCACCAGATAATTTATGCGCTTGTATAATGCACATGACCAACTGTCACTGCACTGACCAGTGATCGCTTGACGTAAATTCCACATTTTCACTATTTAACAGCTTATTAGTGTGTCATGAGTACTACAATGTAGATGACCACTGATCAGTGACAATGACCAGTGGTAAATTTGACTTAAAATCAAATTCTGAGTTTCATGCATTGATTTTGACTAGATCTAGTTCTACAGGTAACACACAATCATATTCTTATTACGTAGGCCAATTCCACATACTGTGCCCAGGGTACATCACCACTGATAGCAGTTGTTGTTTTTTTTGAGTGTGTTTTGGGGGATAGCAGTCATAGCTATATAAATGTGCCCTGGATACATCCTCACTAATAGCGGTCATACCTGCATAAATGTGCCCTGGATACATCCTCACTAATAGTGGTAATAGCTGTATAACCGTGTCCAGGGTACACCCCCACTAATACTGGTCAACGCATCATAACAGTGCCCAAATGTCAAGGCCGCATCCCCTCTTATACAGGTCACACTGTACCCATGGTACATCCCAACTTTAATATAATGGTCGAGTTTTTCATTGACAGACATACATACAAAGACAGCAAAGTCCTCGTTCTAAATTCGAATCATTCTCCTGATGACGCAAACTGGGTGTGAGTCTAAAAATAACCAGTGTGGGACTAACGGTATGAATAAAGAAACAAATCTATATTCCCACATACCATTGGTACCACATACTGATACTGTGTGAACATTAGTATGTGGGATTAAGCGCCTATTATGTCTTGTGTGTCTAATGGTATGTGGTACTAACTGCTGTGGGACCAGCGGTATGTGGTCACAAAAGTATGCTTCCGTATCGATAGTTTGAAAATTAGTTTAATTGAAATCATACTTGTGTCCCAACTAATTTTAAGCATGATCAGATTTTGTTGCGATTTCTTTTCTTTTGATTGATTCTATCTGAAGGTGCTGTGTTTTTTTTATAAGCTGTTAAAAGTGACCCTTATGTGTGTGGAACCCTTTTTTTTTTTAATGCAAGGGTGAAAGTATTCCAGGCATTCTCCTGAAATCAGGATTGAAAAAAGTTGACAGAAAGTCTTCAGGATTGGCCATATTGTCAACCGGAATCAGTCTTATCAAATCAAACGTTCGTATCAAAACTGATGGCAGATTAAAACAAGGTAATAGATGAATTTAACCACTATCTCCACCCATCCTGTATAGTTTGCATACACTGACTCACACACGAATGGAAATTATTTTTAATGTGGCCTCCACTTGAGGATTGCGAAGATTCAGAGAATCATGGAAATGTGTCATTTTAGGATTGAGAGAATGTTTTTCTTTCACCCATGGGTCTGATGTTTTTGACTTTGATTTGACAGACTGACTAGGTCACATACGAAACTGCAAGACATCTTTCCTACTGCCAGTGCTTTAGCTGGACTACCCACATGTATGGACTGTGGAGTTTTTAAATACTAAATTTATTCTTATTTTATGTGTTTTTCCCCACAGGTTTGCATCAAAATCATAGGTGAAGCCTGCACTGCCGTGCTGTCATACAAGTGCATGTCAGAAAAGGATTGTCAAGTTATCCAGATTGTGAACAGTAAGTGCCATTGGAATTGGATGGCTGTGGTTGGCTCAGCATAGATGGAACTGGTCACTTAAAATGTGAAATGCATCTGTTAAATTTAAGAAAAGGTTATGTCGCAAAATAGGGTAGGCTAATAGGCCAGTCAGTTGATTTACGATTTGGTGGTTTTAGACACCCCCCCCCCCCTCCCCTCTGTCTGTCTGTCTCTCTCTGTATCAGAACTTGCAACCGCGGAATAGAATGAGGGAAATGTCAGAAGACAAGTTGTTGACTGATATTTGGCGCATGATGATGTGATGATAAGTAGGGGGTGGTAGCCATGCCTCGATGCCTCCATACGTGGAGCTGGACGACCATGGGTAATACCTGGGGGTCTTTCCTAAAAAAGGAGTTCCCCCACCTTCTGGAAGTTCTGTGCTTGTAACTTCCTCTAATCTGCCACTCTCTTTGACCTCTGCCTTTTCCCTTTGCTTTCTATCATAATAATATATTTCTGACTCAGGGCCCCAAAAAATATGTTTGGGGTTTCATCAGTTTGAAAAAAAGTTTGGTCTTTTGTTAAAGTCTTGTGTTCGGTCCATGTGTGTGAATATATAATAAAACAAAGCAGATATACTTTTGCACTTATAATGTTTCTTGTTTGTTTGCTCGCTTACTTTCGTTTTATTTTTTCATTTTTACCCATTCATCAAAAAAAAGTTTAGGGTCGACAGCCAAAAACTAGGGTAGGTAGGGAAACAGGAAACAAACATTTTCATTGTTTGCCTTATTGGCCCATTCTCCTGCCTTTTTAAAACAAAATATTTCAAATAATGTTTCTTTTGAGCTCCTCCGATAATCGGAATGTGTCAGCTATGCGCAGAACGGAGACCAATGAAAACTGAAAACCGGACACATGCGTACCTTAACCATTATGGCCATATGGCCTGGGAACGCAGAAGAAGATCAGTCAAAACCTATTGATGCAATTTGTGTTTCATGTTTTTCTTTCAGACTGATTGATCTTTACAATCGATGCACCATTTCAAGTGGCGTTCAGTTTATAAATGAATTTTAACTTATGAAAAAAATTGTAATTCTTCGTTAGTTTTTGACAGGATTGCCTTTTTTATTTATACTGTGTGTGTGTGTGTGTGTGTGTTGTGTGTGTGTTGTGTGTGTGTGTGTGTGTGTTATTATTGTATATGCTTTTCTTATGATAAGTTACGGCCTCACAGCGTCTGCCAGATACAGTAGTCTGTTTGACCTTACGTGGCCTCTGCTGTCAAATCAATTTGGCTACTATCATCTAACTAGTAACTATTCTCTTTAACTGTCTGTCTGTCTGTCTCTTTCTCTTCTATTCTCATCCCCTCTCCCTCTCTTTTTCTCTTTCTAGCTCTCTCTCTTTCTCTCTCTCTGTATATGTGTACCCCCTCTCTCTCTCTCTCTCTGCCCCCCCCAACCTTGTTTCCCCCCCCCCCGGAAAGAGACTGATAGGGTTAGGATCAGCCTATGTTTTCGGAAAGAGAATGATAGGGTTAGGATCAGCCTATATTTTCGGAAAGAGGCTGATAGGGTTAGGATCAGCCTATGTTTTCGGAAAGAGACTGAGAGGGTTGGGATCAGCCTATATTTTCGGAAAGAGGCTGATATGGTTGGGATCAGCCTTTATTTTCGGAACATAAGGTGATAATTCTTATTATAAGTTGGCCTCACCCTGTGGTGGCCTAGCTGTCAAATGAAATTGACTACTGAATTACACAGATTTAGGGAGACGTGCATCATGATATGGTGTGTTATGGTACCTCTCTCAGGCCTATGTGTTTCCCGGAACTGTGGAAAAAGTGAGGGGATTGTGTGGGGTGAGGGGAGGGGTGCGGTTTATCTTGGGGAGGGGGGGCTCTAGAGATAGAGAGAGAGAGAGGGTACCTTCTCTCCACTTTTTTTATATTAATTTTTTTTTAAAGTTTAAAAACAAAATCTCAAACAACCTAATTATC
>CM065682.1:73518561-73570913 GCA_017654935.2 Phymorhynchus buccinoides | reverse complement strand
TTTCATCGCAACGCCTAAAAATCTTTTAAGTCCAAACAAATGAACATATTCACAGTGTATGATAGCAGTCTTATCTTACCATCATCATTACAGCATCATCGTTCTTCTCCTTCCCCTCATCCACCTCTCTCTCTCTCTCTCTCTCTCTCTCTCTCTCTCTCGCCTCTCTCTCTTCCTCTCTCTCTCTCTCTCTCTCTCGCTCTCTCTCTCTCTCTCTCTCTCTCTCTCTCTCTCTCTCCTCTCTAAATTGTACATCTACAAACATTTATGTAGTGTTGGCCATTACGTTTATTATCGTTGTTGCAGCCACGTTTCAAAACAGGGGTTTGGCCTAATGGAATAAACATTTTCGTTTCATTTCATTTCATTTCTCTCCTTTACTCTCCTTCGTTGTTGTTTTTTTACACCCTTTTCTTTTTTTGTTTGCATATCACTATCCTTTCCTTGCTTATCTTCTGTCTTCTGTTTGCATATCACTATCCTTTCCTTGCTTATCTTCTTTCTTCTGTTTGCATATCACTATCCTTTCCTTGCTTATCTTCTTTCTTCTTCTGTTTGTATATCACTATCCTGTCCTTGCTCATCTTCTGTCTTCTGTTTGCATATCACTATCCTTTCCTTGCTTATCTTCTTCTGTTTGCATATCACTATCCTTTCCTTGCTCATCTTCTGTCTTCTGTTTGCATATCACTATCCTTTCCTTGCTTATCTTCTTTCTTCTGTTTGCATATCACTATCCTTTCCTTGCTTATCTTCTCTCTTCTTCTGTTTGCATATCACTATCCTTTCCTTGCTTATCTTCTTTCTTCTGTTTGCATATCACTATCCTTTCCTTGCTTATCTTCTTCTGTTTGCATATCACTATCCTTTCCTTGGTTATCTTCTTTCTTATTCTGTTTGCATATCACTATCCTTTCCTTGGTCATCTTCTTTCTTCTGTTTGCATATCACTATCCTTTCCTTGCTTATCTTCTTTCTTCTGTTTGCATATCACTATCCTTTCCTTGCTTATCTTCTTTCTTATTCTGTTTGCATATCACTATCCTTTCCTTGCTTATCTTCTTCTGTTTGCATATCACTATCCTTTCCTTGCTCATCTTCTTTCTTCTGTTGGCATATCACTATCCTTTCCTTGCTTATCTTCTTTCTTCTTCTGTTTGCATATCACTATCCTTTCCTTGCTTATCTTCTCTCTTCTTCTGTTGGCATATCACTATCCTTTCCTTGCTTATCTTCTTTCTTCTGTTTGCATATCACTATCCTTTCCTTGGTTATCTTCTCTCTTCTTCTGTTTGCATATCACTATCCTTTCCTTGCTTATCTTCTTTCTTCTGTTTGCATATCACTATCCTTTCCTTGCTTATCTTCTTTCTTCTTCTGTTTGCATATCACTATCCTTTCCTTGCTTATCTTCTTCTGTTTGCATATCAATATCCTTTCCTTGCTTATCTTCTTTCTTATTCTGTTTGCATATCACTATCCTTTCCTTGCTTATCTTCTTTCTTCTGTTTGCATATCACTATCCTTTCCTTGCTTATCTTCTTTCTTATTCTGTTTGCATATCACTATCCTTTCCTTGCTTATCTTCTTTCTTCTGTTTGCATATCACTATCCTTTCCTTGCTTATCTTCTTCTGTTTGCATATCACTATCCTTTCCTTGCTTATCTTCTTTCTTCTTCTGTTTGCATATCACTATCCTTTCCTTGCTCATCTTCTCTTCTTCTGTTTGCATATCACTATCCGGTCCTTGCTTATCTTCTTCTGTTTGCATATCACTATCCTTTCCTTGCTTATCTTCTTTCTTCTGTTTGCATATCACTATCCTTTCCTTGCTTATCTTCTTTCTTCTGTTTGCATATCACTATCCTTTCCTTGCTTATCTTCTTTCTTCTTCTGTTGGTATATCACTATCCTTTCCTTGCTTATCTTCTTTCTTATTCTGTTTGCATATCACTATCCTTTCCTTGCTTATCTTCTTTCTTCTGTTTGCATATCACTATCCTGTCCTTGCTTATCTTCTCTCTTCTTCTGTTGGTATATCACTATCCTTTCCTTGCTTATCTTCTTTCTTATTCTGTTTGCATATCACTATCCTTTCCTTGCTTATCTTCTTTCTTCTGTTTGCATATCACTATCCTTTCCTTGCTTATCTTCTTTCTTATTCTGTTTGCATATCACTATCCTTTCCTTGCTTATCTTCTTCTGTTTGCATATCACTATCCTGTCCTTGCTTATCTTCTTCTGTTTGCATATCACTATCCTTTCCTTGCTTATCTTCTTCTGTTTGCATATCACTATCCGGTCCTTGCTTATCTTCTTCTGTTTGCATATCACTATCCTTTCCTTGCTTATCTTCTTTCTTCTGTTTGCATATCACTATCCTTTCCTTGCTTATCTTCTTTCTTCTTCTGTTTGCATATCACTATCCTTTCCTTGCTTATCTTCTTTCTTCTTCTGTTTGTATATCACTATCCTTTCCTTGCTTATCTTCTTTCTTATTCTGTTTGCATATCACTATCCTTTCCTTGCTTATCTTCTTTCTTCTGTTTGCATATCACTATCCTGTCCTTGCTTATCTTCTCTCTTCTTCTGTTGGTATATCACTATCCTTTCCTTGCTTATCTTCTTTCTTCTTCTGTTTGCATATCACTATCCTTTCCTTGCTTATCTTCTTTCTTCTTCTGTTTGCATATCACTATCCTTTCCTTGCTTATCTTCTTTCTTATTCTGTTTGCATATCACTATCCTTTCCTTGCTTATCTTCTTCTGTTTGCATATCACTATCCTGTCCTTGCTTATCTTCTTCTGTTTGCATATCACTATCCTTTCCTTGCTTATCTTCTTCTGTTTGCATATCACTATCCTTTCCTTGCTTATCTTCTTTCTTCTTCTGTTTGCATATCACTATCCTTTCCTTGCTTATCTTCTTTCTTCTTCTGTTGGTATATCACTATCCTTTCCTTGCTTATCTTCTTCTTCTGTTTGCATATCACTATCCTTTCCTTGCTTATCTTCTTTCTTCTTCTGTTTGCATATCACTATCCTTTCCTTGCTTATCTTCTTTCTTCTTCTGTTTGCATATCACTATCCTTTCCTTGCTTATCTTCTTTCTTCTTCTGTTTGCATATCACTATCCTTTCCTTGGTTATCTTCTTTCTTCTGTTTGCATATCACTATCCTTTCCTTGCTCATCTTCTGTCTTCTGTTTGCATATCACTATCCTTTCCTTGCTTATCTTCTTTCTTCTGTTTGCATATCACTATCCTTTCCTTGCTCATCTTCTTTCTTCTGTTTGCATATCACTATCCTTTCCTTGCTTATCTTCTTCTGTTTGCATATCACTATCCTTTCCTTGCTTATCTTCTTTCTTCTTCTGTTGGCATATCACTATCCTTTCCTTGCTTATCTTCTTCTGTTTGCATATCACTATCCTTTCCTTGCTTATCTTCTTTCTTCTTCTGTTTGCATATCACAATCCTTTCCTTGCTTATCTTCTTTCTTCTTCTGTTTGTATATCACTATCCTTTCCTTGCTTATCTTCTTTCTTCTGTTTGCATATCACTATCCTTTCCTTGCTTATCTTCTTTCTTCTGTTTGCATATCACTATCCTTTCCTTGCTTATCTTCTTTCTTCTGTTTGCATATCACTATCCTTTCCTTGCTTATCTTCTGTCTTCTTCTGTTTGCATATCACTATCCTTTCCTTGCTTATCTTCTTTCTTCTGTTTGCATATCACTATCCTTTCCTTGCTTATCTTCTTTCTTCTTCTGTTTGTATATCACTATCCTGTCCTTGCTCATCTTCTGTCTTCTGTTTGCATATCACTATCCTTTCCTTGCTTATCTTCTTCTGTTTGCATATCACTATCCTTTCCTTGCTCATCTTCTGTCTTCTGTTTGCATATCACTATCCTGTCCTTGCTTATCTTCTTCTGTTTGCATATCACTATCCTTTCCTTGCTTATCTTCTTTCTTCTTCTGTTTGCATATCACTATCCTTTCCTTGCTTATCTTCTTCTGTTTGCATATCACTATCCTGTCCTTGCTCATCTTCTGTCTTCTGTTTGCATATCACTATCCTTTCCTTGCTTATCTTCTTCTGTTTGCATATCACTATCCTTTCCTTGCTTATCTTCTTTCTTCTTCTGTTTGCATATCACTATCCTTTCCTTGCTTATCTTCTTCTGTTTGCATATCACTATCCTGTCCTTGCTCATCTTCTGTCTTCTGTTTGCATATCACTATCCTTTCCTTGCTTATCTTCTCTCTTCTTCTGTTTGCATATCACTATCCTTTCCTTGCTTATCTTCTTTCTTCTTCTGTTTGCATATCACTATCCTTTCCTTGCTTATCTTCTTCTGTTTGCATATCACTATCCTGTCCTTGCTCATCTTCTGTCTTCTGTTTGCATATCACTATCCTGTCCTTGCTTATCTTCTTCTGTTTGCATATCACTATCCTTTCCTTGCTCATCTTCTTTCTTCTGTTTGCATATCACTATCCTTTCCTTGCTTATCTTCTTTCTTCTTCTGTTTGCATATCACTATCCTTTCCTTGCTTATCTTCTCTCTTCTTCTGCTTGCATATCACTATCCTTTCCTTGCTTATCTTCTTTCTTCTGTTTGCATATCACTATCCTTTCCTTGCTTATCTTCTTCTGTTTGCATATCACTATCCTTTCCTTGCTTATCTTCTTTCTTATTCTGTTTGCATATCACTATCCTTTCCTTGGTTATCTTCTTTCTTCTGTTTGCATATCACTATCCTTTCCTTGCTTATCTTCTTTCTTCTGTTTGCATATCACTATCCTTTCCTTGCTTATCTTCTTTCTTCTTCTGTTTGCATATCACTATCCTTTCCTTGCTTATCTTCTTCTGTTTGCATATCACTATCCTTTCCTTGCTCATCTTCTTTCTTCTGTTTGCATATCACTATCCTTTCCTTGCTTATCTTCTTTCTTCTGTTTGCATATCACTATCCTTTCCTTGCTTATCTTCTCTCTTCTTCTGTTGGCATATCACTATCCTTTCCTTGCTTATCTTCTTTCTTCTGTTTGCATATCACTATCCTTTCCTTGCTTATCTTCTTTCTTCTGTTTGCATATCACTATCCTTTCCTTGCTTATCTTCTTTCTTCTGTTTGCATATCACTATCCTTTCCTTGCTTATCTTCTTTCTTATTCTGTTTGCATATCACTATCCTTTCCTTGCTTATCTTCTTCTGTTTGCATATCACTATCCTTTCCTTGCTTATCTTCTTTCTTATTCTGTTTGCATATCACTATCCTTTCCTTGCTTATCTTCTTTCTTCTTCTGTTTGCATATCACTATCCTTTCCTTGCTTATCTTCTTTCTTATTCTGTTTGCATATCACTATCCTTTCCTTGCTTATCTTCTTTCTTCTGTTTGCATATCACTATCCTTTCCTTGCTTATCTTCTCTCTTCTTCTGTTTGCATATCACTATCCTTTCCTTGCTTATCTTCTTTCTTATTCTGTTTGCATATCACTATCCTTTCCTTGCTTATCTTCTTCTGTTTGCATATCACTATCCTTTCCTTGCTTATCTTCTTCTGTTTGCATATCACTATCCTTTCCTTGCTTATCTTCTTTCTTCGTTTGCATATCACTATCCTTTCCTTGCTTATCTTCTTTCTTCTGTTTGCATATCACTATCCTTTCCTTGCTTATCTTCTTTCTTCTGTTTGCATATCACTATCCTTTCCTTGCTTATCTTCTTTCTTCTTCTGTTTGCATATCACTATCCTTTCCTTGCTTATCTTCTTTCTTCTTCTGTTTGCATATCACTATCCTTTCCTTGCTTATCTTCTTTCTTATTCTGTTTGCATATCACTATCCTTTCCTTGCTTATCTTCTTTCTTCTGTTTGCATATCACTATCCTTTCCTTGCTTATCTTCTTTTTCTCTTCTTCTGTTTGGTATATCACTATCCTTTCCTTGCTTATCTTCTTTCTTATTCTGTTTGCATATCACTATCCTTTCCTTGCTTATCTTCTTTCTTCTTCTGTTGGTATATCACTATCCTTTCCTTGCTTATCTTCTTTCTTATTCTGTTTGCATATCACTATCCTTTCCTTGCTTATCTTCTTCTGTTTGCATATCACTATCCTTTCCTTGCTTATCTTCTTCTGTTTGCATATCACTATCCTTTCCTTGCTTATCTTCTTCTGTTTGCATATCACTATCCTTTCCTTGCTTATCTTCTTTCTTCTTCTGTTTGCATATCACTATCCTTTCCTTGCTTATCTTCTTTCTTCTTCTGTTTGTATATCACTATCCTTTCCTTGCTTATCTTCTTCTGTTTGCATATCACTATCCTTTCCTTGCTTATCTTCTTTCTTCTTCTGTTTGCATATCACAATCCTTTCCTTGCTTATCTTCTTTCTTCTTCTGTTGGTATATCACTATCCATTCCTTGCTTATCTTCTTTCTTATTCTGTTTGCATATCACTATCCTTTCCTTGCTTATCTTCTTTCTTCTTCTGTTTGCATATCACTATCCTTTCCTTGGTTATCTTCTTTCTTCTGTTTGCATATCACTATCCTTTCCTTGCTTATCTTCTGTCTTCTGTTTGCATATCACTATCCTTTCCTTGCTTATCTTCTTTCTTCTGTTTGCATATCACTATCCTTTCCTTGGTTATCTTCTTTCTTCTTCTGTTTGCATATCACTATCCTTTCCTTGCTTATCTTCTTCTGTTTGCATATCACTATCCTTTCCTTGCTTATCTTCTTTCTTCTTCTGTTGGTATATCACTATCCTTTCCTTGCTTATCTTCTTCTGTTTGCATATCACTATCCTTTCCTTGCTTATCTTCTTTCTTCTTCTGTTTGCATATCACAATCCTTTCCTTGCTTATCTTCTTTCTTCTTCTGTTGGTATATCACTATCCATTCCTTGCTTATCTTCTTTCTTATTCTGTTTGCATATCACTATCCTTTCCTTGCTCATCTTCTTTCTTCTGTTTGCATATCACTATCCTTTCCTTGCTTATCTTCTTTCTTCTGTTTGCATATCACTATCCTTTCCTTGGTTATCTTCTTTCTTCTGTTTGCATATCACTATCCTGTCCTTGCTTATCTTCTTTCTTCTTCTGTTTGCATATCACTATCCTTTCCTTGCTTATCTTCTTTCTTCTGTTTGCATATCACTATCCTTTCCTTGCTTATCTTCTCTCTTCTTCTGTTTGCATATCACTATCCTTTCCTTGCTTATCTTCTTTCTTCTGTTTGCATATCACTATCCTTTCCTTGGTTATCTTCTGTCTTCTGTTTGCATATCACTATCCTTTCCTTGCTTATCTTCTTTCTTCTGTTTGCATATCACTATCCTTTCCTTGCTTATCTTCTTTCTTCTGTTTGCATATCACTATCCTTTCCTTGCTCATCTTCTTTCTTCTGTTTGCATATCACTATCCTTTCCTTGCTTATCTTCTTTCTTCTTCTGTTTGCATATCACTATCCTTTCCTTGCTTATCTTCTTCTGTTTGCATATAAACTATCCTTTCCTTGCTTATCTTCTTTCTTCTTCTGTTTGCATATCACTATCCTTTCCTTGGTTATCTTCTGTCTTCTGTTTGCATATCACTATCCTTTCCTTGCTTATCTTCTTTCTTCTGTTTGCATATCACTATCCTTTCCTTGGTTATCTTCTGTCTTCTGTTTGCATATCACTATCCTTTCCTTGCTTATCTTCTTTCTTCTGTTTGCATATCACTATCCTTTCCTTGCTTATCTTCTTTCTTCTTCTGTTTGCATATCACTATCCTTTCCTTGGTTATCTTCTTTCTTCTGTTTGCATATCACTATCCTTTCCTTGCTTATCTTCTTTCTTCTTCTGTTTGCATATCACTATCCTTTCCTTGCTTATCTTCTTTCTTCTTCTGTTTGCATATCACTATCCTTTCCTTGCTTATCTTCTTTCTTCTTCTGTTTGTATATCACTATCCTTTCCTTGGTTATCTTCTTTCTTCTTCTGTTTGTATATCACTATCCTTTCCTTGCTTATCTTCTTTCTTCTGTTTGCATATCACTATCCTTTCCTTGCTTATCTTCTTTCTTCTGTTTGCATATCACTATCCTTTCCTTGCTTATCTTCTTCTGTTTGCATATCACTATCCTTTCCTTGCTTATCTTCTTTCTTCTTCTGTTTGCATATCACTATCCTTTCCTTGCTTATCTTCTTTCTTCTTCTGTTTGCATATCACTATCCTTTCCTTGCTTATCTTCTTTCTTCTTCTGTTTGCATATCACTATCCTTTCCTTGCTTATCTTCTTTCTTCTGTTTGCATATCACTATCCTTTCCTTGCTTATCTTCTGTCTTCTGTTTGCATATCACTATCCTTTCCTTGCTTATCTTCTTTCTTCTGTTTGCATATCACTATCCTTTCCTTGCTTATCTTCTTTCTTCTTCTGTTTGCATATCACTATCCTTTCCTTGCTTATCTTCTTTCTTCTTCTGTTTGCATATCACTATCCTTTCCTTGCTCATCTTCTTTCTTCTGTTTGCATATCACTATCCTTTCCTTGCTCATCTTCTTTCTTCTGTTTGCATATCACTATCCTTTCCTTGCTTATCTTCTTTCTTCTGTTTGCATATCACTATCCTTTCCTTGCTTATCTTCTGTCTTCTGTTTGCATATCACTATCCTTTCCTTGCTTATCTTCTTCTGTTTGCATATCACTATCCTTTCCTTGCTTATCTTCTTTCTTCTTCTGTTTGCATATCACTATCCTTTCCTTGCTTATCTTCTTTCTTATTCTGTTTGCATATCACTATCCTTTCCTTGCTTATCTTCTTTCTTCTTCTGTTTGCATATCACTATCCTTTCCTTGCTTATCTTCTCTCTTCTTCTGTTTGCATATCACTATCCTTTCCTTGCTTATCTTCTTTCGTCTGTTTGTATATCACTATCCTTTCCTTGCTTATCTTCTTTCTTCTTCTGTTTGTATATCACTATCCTTTCCTTGCTTATCTTCTTTCGTCTGTTTGTATATCACTATCCTTTCCTTGCTTATCTTCTTTCTTCTTCTGTTTGTATATCACTATCCTTTCCTTGCTTATCTTCTCTCTTCTTCTGTTTGTATATCACTATCCTTTCCTTGGTTATCTTCTTTCTTCTGTTTGCATATCACTATCCTTTCCTTGCTTATCTTCTTTCTTCTTCTGTTTGTATATCACTATCCTTTCCTTGCTTATCTTCTCTCTTCTTCTGTTTGCATATCACTATCCTTTCCTTGCTTATCTTCTTTCTTCTTCTGTTTGTATATCACTATCCTGTCCTTGGTTATCTTCTTTCTTCTTCTGTTTGTATATCACTATCCTTTCCTGGCTTATCTTCTTTCTTCTTCTGTTTGCATATCACTATCCTTTCCTTGGTTATCTTCTGTCTTCTTCTGTTTGCATATCACTATCCTTTCCTTGGTTATCTTCTTTCTTCTTCTGTTTGCATATCACTATCCTTTCCTTGGTTATCTTCTTTCTTCTTCTGTTTGTATATCACTATCCTTTCCTGGCTTATCTTCTTTCTTCTTCTGTTTGTATATCACTATCCTTTCCTGGCTTATCTTCTTTCTTTTTCTTCTCATCTTTCTATCTTTGTTTTCTGCTCTCACCCTTACTGACTGATTGACTTTCATTGACTCTTATTTGTGTTGGGACTTTTACACACATTGCTTTTTTATCACTGGTTGACATTAGCCTGTAGAAAGGGCCAATAGTAAATGAGAGCTGTGCTATATATGGTTCTCTACAGTGTTGGAATATCATGGTACAGATTAGGTTTTCGTGGTAGACTATGACTCTCTAACTAGGGGGGCATTTACACCGGCTCTGGTGCTGCAGCCAAAGAGATTGGTTGGCCTTTTGGGGACCTTTCCCAACGCCAACTCTCGTCCTCAAAATCCCTTTGGCCGAGAGAGTGGGGATGTACCCTGGGCAAGGCTGTTTCCACTATAAACGAAGTGTAGCCCAGCCCGCGGGAATAGCAGCTGCCCCCCTCTGATATCTGGCAGTCATTGTCGGAAACGACAGACAGGCAACAAGAACAACAATGCTATTCATTTTATTACCGGAACGATCTTTTCTATGTATTTCTTTTGAAAGATTTCTGTAAGGATGTCTACTGACGAAATCAATTTACAATAGATCCCCCGCGGGCTTCCACCTTGTCGTGGTGGGGGAGCTTTAAACAAAGAGTAGCCCCTCATCCCCATTTGTCATTCTCTCCATCCTCATTTACAATTTATGAAATGTCAGGTGTTGTTGTGGTGTTGTTGTTTTTTGTTTGTTTACTGGCTTTCACGCGTGAGACCTTACGCACATGTTGCCCATTCTGCAGTGCATATTTGCCTATAATTAAATTATGGCCTTTTTTAATATATTGTTTTGTTTACTAGGATGTGTTTGTTCTCCTTAAAACTGGATCCGATAAGTAGAGTGGTTCAACGTTTCCAGCACTGTGTGAAATTATGAGCTATAGGGTACAATGATGGAGATGCCATGTCGTGAATTGTACTGTTTATTTTTTGTTTAAATCAGGTTTTTGGACGTTGTTAAGAATCATTGATGTGTGTTTTGCTATACGTGGTCGAACTTTACGCGGTGACAGTCCTGAGATAACCATAGCTGTTGACGGGACTATAACAAACTAACTAACTAACTAATTTACAATATGCACTTTTTATTATAATGGTAAAACGTTTTGCTCGTAAAATGAGGCTTTTGTCCTCTCTGCCGTTATTGTTCAAGACTTGTGGGGCTAAGGTCGTTAACATTACCAGAAGCCCCCTCATTACCACCCCTCCTACTGACTGACAATGCACTCATTAATTAGTCACAGAGCCAGTGCCAATAAGTGTGCTTCTTCTCTCTCTCTCTCTCTCTCTCTCTCTCTCTCTCTCTCTCTCTCTCTCTCTCTCTCTCTCTCTCTCTCTCTCTTCTTCTTCTTCTTCTTCTTCTCCGTTCCCTGGCCATATGGCCATAATGGGTAAGGTACGTATGTGTCCGGTTTTTCAGTTTTCACTGGTCTCCCCGCTGATTACAGCCGACACATTCCGATTTCGGAGGAGCTCAAAGGAGAACAAATTATTTGGAATTTGTTTTTGAAAAAAGGCAGGAGAATGGGCCAATAAGTCAGAAAAATAGTAGATGACAGTAAGCAAAGTGAAAAGACAGAGTCAAAGAGAGTGGCAGATTAGAGGAAGTTACAAGCACAGAACTTCCAGAAGGTGGGGGATACTATTTATACAAAAAGACCCCCCGGTATCCCCACGGGGAGCTCTCTCTCTCTCTCTCGCTTTCGCTCTCTTTCTCTCTCCCTCCCCTGAGGGAGCCAGCACGTCCATCCCACGACAGCTCCCATTCTCTCTCTCTCTCTCTCTCTCTCTCTCTCTCTCTCTCTCTCTCTCTCATCTCTCTCTCTCTCTCTCTCTCATCGATCTCTCTCTCTCAATCTCATATCTCTCTCTCTCTCTCTCTCTCTCTCTCTCTCTCTCTCTCTCTCTCTCTCCCCCCCCCCCCCCCCTGAGGGAGCCAGCACGTCCATCCCACGACAGCTCCCATAAATGTTCCAAGATTGTCACCTCTCTTGGACCAAGCAATCCCCACCCTCCGAAACGGATATAGCCAGGAGCAGGAGATCAAACCGGAGAGGGTCACTTTCAGGACAGGGTAATAAGTAAAAGGCCAGCCTACACTGCATACGAATCGATGGACAATCATAGGATCCGATCTTAGCGGTGTCTGTGAGTCAAGAATCACACGTGTGAAAACCCCCCAAACAATTCTACTATTTTCGCTCATGTAGATAACCCCGACACACGAATCAAATAGAATATCTGATACAAGAATGCAGATATTTCATCAGATTCGTGTACGGGGGAAATACAAAAATATCAAATAATATAGACAATAGTGAACAAAACTAGTAGGATTTCATCAGATTCATTGAGACAGTAGAATGTCGCGTGATTCATGCCTAAGAAAAAAAAGATTCATGCCTAAGAAAAAAAAGAGTCAGAATCGGATCGCGGTGAATCGAATCATATGCAGTGTGACTAGGCCCTTAAGAGAGTCGTGGATTTTTTTTTAATACTTTATACAAAGGGGCACCCCGGGGGTAGGAGGGGGGGGGGGGGGGTGAAGATGATTAAGATAATGCTGTGAGGTTTGATTCATACCATGCAGCGGGGAGACCAATGAAAACTGAAAAACGGACACATACGTACTTTCCCCCGTTATGGCCTTATATAGAAGAAGGAGAAGAAGAAGAAGAATAATAAGAAGAAGAAAGAAGAAGAAGATGAAGAAGAAGAAGAAGAAGAAGAAAGAGAAGAAAGAAGAAGAAGAAGAAGAAAGGAGAAGGAGAAGGAGAAGAAGAAGGAGGAGAAGAAGAAGAAGAAGAAGAAGAAGAAGAAGAAGAAGAAGAAGAAGAAGAAGAAGAAGAAGAAGAAGAAGAAGAAGAAGAAGAAGAAGAAGAAGAAGAAGGAGAAGACGAAGAAGAAGAAGAAGAAGAAGAAGAAGAAGAAGGTCTAAGTTTTAAAAAGGACACCCTCACGGGTGAGATTTGGCAAGAAACACGTCGAGATCACCAGAAAGACAGCCTTTTCAAGGATCGGAACACCACTCACTTTGCTCCGATTTCCTAGAAATCAAACCGTCAAAACGGCGATTCCTCCTTGGCTGAGATGTCGGAGAGAGAAGCCATTTTGGACGAGGTGCGTGGAGGCCACTCAAGAGTGGTTGAAGCTTTTTCTTCTTTGTAGTGCAGTACAAAAAAAAGGAGCTATTTCCTTTGTTGTGAGCCTTTTGGTAAACTGTATAAACAAAACTGTATAAAAAGGCTTGTATTGTGGACATTTCGTGCAAACGATTTGCTCTAACCCAGGCAGCCATTAGAAAATAGAAGGCACCTGCCTTCTCTTTCACTGAAAGAATCTGACTTCCAGCACCTCCGCCAAGGAGGAATCGCCGATTTGATGGTTTGATTTCTAAGAAACCAGAGTAAAATGGGTGTTGCGATCTCTGTAAAGGGTGTTTTCCTGGTAATCTCGACGTGTTTCTTGGCAAAAACACATCCATCAGGGTGCACCTTTAAGTAAGTCCTAATACTTCTAAAACCTAAGCGGGAATCGGAGGAGGAGCTTTGAATCAATCGCCGACACTCCATTGTATTCTTTCAATGGCTCCAACCCACCTGCGTGCGCATCTCGACCATTCCAACGGAAGCGTCGCCATCTTCGAATTGGAACAGCCAAATACGCAGCATCGATCTGGCATTTTTCAAAAAAAGGTAAGGACTAAGATGGCGGTCTCCCATAATATGGCGCTCCTTGTGGCCGGATATGACGACACGTGGGTACTAGCCATAAGCCTACTCCCATTGAGATCATAACCATGCTCAATAGACGATTTTCGGGAGAGAAAAAATAGGGGAGAGCACTTCATGAAAATTAGTTGCTTACCTCCATTACTCGGTCAAATACCATAGCAACAATGCAACAATGGCGTCGAAGCTTCAAAACCGCAGGATGCGAGTCAGCGACTTGCAAACATTTTTTTTTAGAAAAATAAGGGGTGGCCAGTTGCTACAAAGTGATAGCACTTGCAAACTGTGACGTACAAAAATATAAATTACATCAAAGTTAGAATGACGCACTGCGTTCTACATGCTGTGTGTCTCTTCAAACACACGAAGCGAAGGGCTGGGGATTCACCTGACGGTAGAGTAACTTCCCCTGTTTGACCGATTGAATTAGGCAAGATAACTCCTACACACCATGAAATTACTCCCCTTAATTATTTCTGAACAATTCCTATTCTGATTAAGGTCTCAAGACACGTTAATATTCTTTACTATTTCCCGCGTGGCAGCACAGTGATAGCCAGTCATGGTCTCAATACACGTGGACATTTTTCACTCTTTCCCCCATGGCAACATAATTAGTATGACTGTCCTATGCGGGAAGAGTGAAAAACGTTAAAGGGCCACCCTAATGGATGCATTTTTGTAAGAAATACGTCCAGATCACCAGGAAAACACCCTTTACAGAGATTGCAATACTCACTTTGCTCTGGTTTCCCAGAAATCAAACCGTCAAATCGGCGATTCCTCCTTGGTGGAGGTGCTGGAAGTCAAATTATTTCACACCCAAAGAGAAGGCGTTTGCCGTTTCTTTTCTAATGGCCGCCTGCGTTTAGACCAAATCGTTTGCACGAACGTTTCGCAACACAAGCCTTTTTTTTTATTCTTTTTTTTTTAATGCAGTTGATCTAAAGGACTTTCGCTCACAACAAAGGAAATAGCTCCTGTGTTTTTTTTTTTTACTGCACTACAAAAAATAAAAGCGCTTCAACCACAATGAGTGACCTCCACCCACCCCATCCAAAATGGCTACTCTCTCCGGCATCTCCGCCAAGGAGGAATCGCCGTTTTGACGGTTTGATTTCTAAGAAACCAGAGCAAAGTGAGTGTTCCGATCCTTGAAAGGGCTGTCTTTCTGGTGATCTCGACGTGTTTCTTGAAAAAACTCATCCGTCAGGGTCCACCTTTAACGTGTTAAGGTATCAGTACACGTTAACATTGTTCACAGAATATTTATATTTCCCCATGGCAACACAATGAGCTGTAAGTCATATTAAGAGTGGGCTATAACTGTGTTGCCATGGGGAAATAGAAAAATATCGTGACTAATATGAACGTGTACATAGAGACGCTCGTTTGCATATCATTGCGTTGCCATGGCTAAAGAACGAAAAATGTTCACGTGTACATAGACCTTCAGGAATCACGCGCGGCTAAAAACCCAAATCACGCTCTTTTCTTTATGGTATCATAAATTAATAAGGTGTGTGTGGGGGAATCGAACCCACATTCGTGTTCATTCTAAATGTTCCGTGCAACAACGAAGCACGGTGCATGACATTTTGCCACGATGACCGGTGAAACTAAAGATTTAAAAAAACAAAAAATGTGTGACCCCGCACCACGAAAGGGACATTAACTGTCAAACTGACCATTGTGGGAAAATTATACATTTGAAAACTTCAAACAATTCTCTTTGTAATGATACAAGAACCATTCTTGTATCGTTTTCCGTTCCCGAGTTACGAGCATTTAAAGTTAGTAGGGTGAGTGTTGGCCATTTTGAGAAAACGGTCTAAAGTCTAGCCTAGCTGTAGAAAACGCATTGACCTACTCGTTTTTTTTAAAACACTTATAAGACCATTTAGAGACCGTAGTAAAGACTATCCTTTATAAATATGAAAGATAAGATGTTAGAGAGACCACAAATATACCCATAGCTCAAAATTGCCAAGAAATGAGATTTCTGACTTTGCAAGCCTGTTGTGAGAAACTAGCCCAGCGACTTAATGTCCCTTTCGTGGTGCCGGGTCATTAATAGCATTGGGTCAATATTTGTTAAAGGACCTCTGATGAACGGAAGCTAACAAGGCATTGTGTGTGTCTGATACGGCCCAATCGATCACAGAGGGAGAGGACAGTTAGTACGCTAATCAGAATTGATCTCTTCATTGGTGCTTCAAGGGGGAAAAAAACAATCAGACAATTGAAACTGATTCCAAACGCAAAACACGAACGCTCGCCCACACACAAGCGCACGTAGGCTACGCATACACGCGCGCGTTCAGACAAATACACACACACACGCACACACAAGCACATACATACACGCAGGCACGCACGCAGGCAGGCACGCACACACACACACACACACACATACACAAACACGCGCGCACGCACACGCACACACACACACATACACACGCACACGCACACGCACACACACACACACGCGCGCGCGCGCGCGCGCGCGCGCGCGCACACACACACACACGCACACACGCACGCGCGCGCGCAATCAAGTATCATCAATCAATTAGTGGTTTGACGTGGTAATTGGAAGGCAACTTTTTTTTTAGCGTCTGTCTCTGGGGTTCCCCCCCCCCCCCTCTCTTTCTCTCTCTCTCACTCCCCCCTCTCTTTCTCTCGTTCTCTTCCCCCCTGTCTCTCTCTGTGTCATTGTGACTCTCTCTCTCTCTCCCTCTCTTCGTCTCTCTCTCTCTCTCTCTCTCTCTCTCTCACTCCTCCCCTCTCCTCTCTCTCTCTCTCTCTCTCTCTCTCTCTCTCTCTCTCTCTCTCTCTCTCTCCCTACCTAGGATAAAGATGGCACGCAAAATGTCAACGAACGTGCCCACGCACAAGCACACACGAGCGCGCCCCCCCGCCCCCGCCCCCCCCCCCCCCCACACACACACACCCCAACACACGACATATTAAGCCAAACAGGCATTCCAGCAAACACATACAGTGATGTAAGCCTATCTAGCATGCGGGTTTTGGAAATCTTATCTCTGTATAAGTATGCGCGAATACACAAATAGACGTGATGATATTATAAGCGCGTGCACAGATACAGGCGCATACGCACGCACGCAAGCATGCACCATGCTGTACACACACACACACAATATATAGACGGATACACGCACGTACGCACGTACACACACATTCGTGCACGTACGCATACACAGCTTTGAACATATAGACTTATATTTATCCTATCCTATCAAGCCTATCAAGCCTGGTGTTTGTGTGTGCGTGCGTGCGTTCGTGTGCGCGCATGAGTGTGCGCGTGTGCGCGCGTGGACACACACACACACACACACACACACAGAATGTTTTGTTTTGCATGGTGAGTTATTTTTCGAGTTGCTTTCGTGTTACTTTTCATTCTGAGGACAGGATGAAAAAAAAGCTGTCAAGCTTACTCCTTTATCCCCAATAAAGATCATTTTGACTTGACTTGACTTGACTTGACACACACACACACACACACACACACACACACACACACACACACACACACACACGCACGATATTAACCCTTTGAATCAACATTAATACTTACACTCACTCTCTTAAAGACACGCCAACTCACACTCACTACACCAATATCACAACCTAATATTGTCTGAATCACTTTTAGTGGAAGGACGTTAAACTGAAAGAACAACACAACTCTTTGAACTTGTCGCCTTATTGGACACCTCGGTTGACAGTAACTTTAAACCAGGAATACTCCTCCCCCCCCCCCCGTGGGGATACCGGGGGGTCTTTTGTACAAATAGTTCCTCCACCTTCTGGACGTTCTGTGCTTGTAGCTTCCTCTAATCTGTCACTCTCTTTGACTCTGCCTTTTCCCTTTGCTTACTGCCATCTACTATCTCTCTGCCTTATACCGGTCCATTCTCCTGCCCTTTTTTCTCTCTCCAAGAATCACTGTCATGATGCTGGAAATAGCTAACTCCTCATGCGCACAATTTAAAACAAACAACTGAAATAAACTCCCAAACTCATTTTTAATTAATAAACAAAAAAGTAACATAAAACAACATTGATACAAACACAGCAAAAATTATTACCAAGTGTACAAATAATAAAATCAGTTCACATTCACTCATCAATATTCAGAATTAGTTATTGTTTACTAGTTTACTAGTTTACTGGCCAGATTAATAAAATAATCCACTTAGTCTCAGAACAAAGTCTCAGAATCTCACGAGTCTAATTCAATTGTAATTACTGATGACTGGTCATCACTAATTAATATTAACTTCATATAGAGGCCATAGACTATGTTTCGTCAACTTATTTCAGCAATAGACAGCATAAACAATTCCACTTCTGCAGGTAAAGATGCTCAAAGTCTACAGCATAAACAATTCCACTTCTGTAGCTAAAGATGCTCAGATTAACAGCATAAAAATTCCACTTCTGCAGGTAAAGATGCTCAGATTCACAGCATAAACAGTTCCACTTCTGCAGGTAAAGATGCTCAGATTCACAGCATAAACAGTTCCACTTCTACAGGTAAAGATGCTCAGATTCACAGCATAAACAGTTCCACTTCTGCAGGTAAAGATGCTCAGATTCACAGCATAAACAATTCCACTTCTGCAGGTAAAGATGCTCAGATTCACAGCATAAACAATTCCACTTCTGCAGGTAAAGATGCTCAGATTCACAGCATAAACAATTCCACTTCTGCGGGTAAAGATGCTCAGATTCACAGCATAAACAATTCCACTTCTGCAGGTAAAGATGCTCAAAGTCTACAGCATAAACCGTTCCACTTCTGCAGGTAAAGATGCTCAAAGTCTACAGCATAAACAATTCCACTTCTGCAGGTAAAGATGCTCAGATTCACAGCATAAACAGTTCCACTTATGCAGCTAAAGATGCTCAAAGTCTACAGCATAAACAATTCCACTTCTGCAGGTAAAGATGCTCAGATTCACAGTATAAACAATTCCACTTCTGCAGGTAAAGATGCTCAGATTCACAGCATAAACCATTCCACTTCTGCAGGTAAAGATGCTCAAAGTCTACAGCATAAACAATTCCACTTCTGCAGGTAAACATGCTCAGATTCACAGCATAAACAATTCCACTTCTGCAGGTAAAGATGCTCAAAGTCTACAGCATAAACAATTCCACTTCTGTAGCTAAAGATGCTCAGATTAACAGCATAAAAATTCCACTTCTGCAGGTAAAGATGCTCAGATTCACAGCATAAACAGTTCCACTTCTGCAGGTAAAGATGCTCAGATTCACAGCATAAACAATTCCACTTCTGCAGGTAAAGATGCTCAGATTCACAGCATAAACAATTCCACTTCTGCGGGTAAAGATGCTCAGATTCACAGCATAAACAATTCCACTTTTACAGGTAAAGATGCTCAAAGTCTACAGCATAAACAATTCCACTTCTGCAAGTAAAGATGCTCAAAGTCTACAGCATAAACAATTCCACTTCTGCAGGTAAAGATGCTCAAAGTCTACAGCATAAACCGTTCCACTTCTGCAGGTAAAGATGCTCAAAGTCTACAGCATAAACAATTCCACTTCTGCAGGTAAAGATGCTCAGATTCACAGCATAAACAATTCCACTTCTGCAGGTAAAGATGCTCAAAGTCTACAGCATAAACAATTCCACTTCTGCAGGTAAAGATGCTCAGATTCACAGCATAAACAATTCCACTTCTGCAGGTAAAGATGCTCAGATTCACAGCATAAACCATTCCACTTCTGCAGGTAAAGATGCTCAAAGTCTACAGCATAAACAATTCCACTTCTGCAGGTAAACATGCTCAGATTCACAGCATAAACAATTCCACTTCTGCAGGTAAAGATGCTCAAAGTCTACAGCATAAACAATTCCACTTCTGCAGGTAAAGATGCTCAGATTAACAGCATAAACAATTCCACTTCTGCAGGTAAAGATGCTCAGATTCACAGCATAAACAATTCCACTTCTGCAGGTAAAGATGCTCAGATTCACAGCATAAACAATTCCACTTCTGCAGGTAAAGATGCTCAGATTCACAGCATAAACAATTCCACTTCTGCAGGTAAAGATGCTCAGATTCACAGCATAAACAATTCCACTTTCTGCAGGTAAAGATGCTCAAAGTCTACAGCATAAACAATTCCACTTCTGCAGGTAAAGATGCTCAAATTCTACAGCATAAACAATTCCACTTCTGCAGGTAAAGATGCTCAAAGTCTACAGCATAAACAATTCCACTTCTGCAGGTAAAGATGCTCAGATTCACAGCATAAACAATTCCACTTCTGCAGCTAAAGATGCTCAAAGTCTACAGCATAAACAATTCCACTTCTGCAGGTAAAGATGCTCAGATTCACAGTATAAACAATTCCACTTCTGCAGGTAAAGATGCTCAGATTCACAGCATAAACAATTCCACTTCTGCAGGTAAAGATGCTCAAAGTCTACAGCATAAACAATTCCACTTCTGCAGGTAAAGATGCTCAGATTCACAGCATAAACAATTCCACTTCTGCAGGTAAAGATGCTCAAAGTCTACAGCATAAACAATTCCACTTCTGCAGGTAAAGATGCTCAGATTCACAGCATAAACAATTCCACTTGTGCAGGTAAAGATGCTCAAAGTCTACACATAAACAATTCCACTTCTGCAGGTAAAGATGCTCAGATTCACAGCATAAACAATTTTACTTATTTTATACAAGATTTACAAAGTTGGCTAATTTGTTGTTGGGAGACGGAGTGAACGTTAGGACAACCTTCTCCTCCTCTCTGGCCTCTCCCCTGACGTCCTAAAAATCTTATGATCTCATTGTTCTGACGTCAAGAAAAACGTACGTCATTTTCATTTTGGAAAACAAAAGAAAATTAAAGATCCAATATACTTGACAATCACTTTCAAAACGATTTTCTCCAGCCTAAGTCGGACATGCTGGGCCTAACTATTTCTTAGTTAGGCGCATAACGGCAGCATGACGCATCTGCGCTCACAATTGACAGGAAAACTGTCTGAGCGATCGAAGAAGAAGAAGAAGAAGAAGAAGAAAAAGAAGAAGGAGGAGGAGGAGGAGGAGGAGGAGGAGGAGGAGGAGGAGAAGAAGAAGAAGAAGAAGAAGAAGAAGAAACCAGGAATACAATTAGTTTCAATTAAGAAACTCCACCTTCAATAGCTAGCCAACCCCCTGACTGCACTGCCCAATGTCCGGGACTCTTGTTTTCATTAACCCATTGACTGCCAAAACAAATTCCAGAAAAGTCATCGTACAAATGATGACATGAAGAAGATAAACTCATAGAACCAATCTGGCAAAATGGTCGGGGGGGCATAACTCTATCGACTGTGTTAAGAGCAAAAGCCAGCATATCAGAGTCATTCCTCTTCATCTGATGACGTCATCAGTGACGTCACCAAGTCAGTACGCGATACGTTATACGGCAGTCAGGGGGGTTAACTCTAGCCGCTAGAGAACATGGAAACGTTCTGACAGTGACAGGCAGGCAGGCAGGAAACTACCTCAGTAGCTTTGGAGAAGGTTCAAAGATGAGCAACACAATTAAACAAAAAGTAATAGCGGATCTAGTCTACCTTATAGGGAACGCATAAGAGTGCTAAAGTTGCCACCTAATTTACCATTTAATATCGACGATTCACAGGTGACCTTATTCAACTGCATAAGATAATAAATGAGATTGATTATATCGATTCTATTAATCGATTTCGGTTTTTTTAGATACAGTCCAACTCAGCATACAAGGCATTCCGCAAAGAAATAGTTTACTAACCATAGCCCTACTAACATTGAACAATCACTTTTAGAAATCGTGTAATTCAATGTTGGAATGCAGTTAACCTAACAAATAAAACAGCACAGACACTAACCAAACTTGGCAGTGACAAAGCTTTAGATTCACTCGATTTTGATGAGTGACCAACATTGGAGGCTCACTTCTGGTCTGGGGTGGAATCAGTGTGCAGGGAAAGACCGATCTCCGTGTGCTCCTGAACGGAACCATGATGGCAGCCAGATACTGGGATGAAATCCTTGATCCATACGTGAGATCCTACGCTGGAGCTGTTGGCCTGGAGTTCATCCTCATGGATGATAACGCCCGTCCACACAGAGCACACGTTGT
The DNA here is from genome assembly GCA_017654935.2 of Phymorhynchus buccinoides. Classification (NCBI taxonomy): domain Eukaryota; kingdom Metazoa; phylum Mollusca; class Gastropoda; order Neogastropoda; family Raphitomidae; genus Phymorhynchus; species Phymorhynchus buccinoides. Next base: position 73,549,385 of record CM065682.1, on the reverse strand, counting down.
GGACCAGTACCTGGACGACGAATCTATCGAGCAAAAGGAAGGGCCAGCCAGGTCCCCTGCCTTAAATCCCATTCAGCATGTTTGGGGCATGATTGGAAGAACTGTTTGTGCATGTGTCATCCTGGTTCAGCTTGGGCAGGCCTTTCCGGAGGAGTGGGATGGGATTCCACAGCAGATTTTCCGAAATATCATCAGCTGTATGAGCATACATTGATCACGTTTAAAAGCTAGGCTTATATTTTGAAAAGTCCTTCAAACCATAATATTATTACGTCATGTATCCACAAGATGAATAAAGTCAAACATGATGAATATAATTATGTTATTTCATTAGTTGTAGCATGATTCCTCTTAATGCACATAACATATATCACATTATATTGAAAGGTGACTGCACGCACAACGAGATTGCGAACATTTTTTATGTTTTTAAAGTCTTGAGTTTGAACGACAAAGTAGATTAACCTAAAATATTCTGAAAGCGAGAGAGAAAAAAATCCCGATCAATATTTGTTAAAGATATTTTGTTGCAAAATAATAAACATAAAACATAAAGAGTATAATTGAAGTCGACATATTAAGAGAGACACATTTTGTTTTGGGATGAAATTTTTCTACATTATTATGGAAGGTTACTGATCAAATGTTAATTATATCGTTTGGACAGAGCGGGCGTGAATGAGGCCGTTAGTGCGTAAATAATGAATGTTAATGCGAAGAAGAATCCCCTCGGGTGTGTGCGATTAGGGGCTTTAATGTGCGATTGTGTGTGTGTGTGTGTATGTGTGTGTGTGTGTGTATGTGTGTGTGTGTGTGTGTGTGTGTGTGTGTGTGTGCGTGTGTGTGTGTATGTGCGTGCGTGTGCGTGTGCGTGCGTGCGTGCGTGCGTGTGTGTGCGTGTGTGTGCGTGTGTGCGCGCGTGTATGTGTGTGTGTATGTGTGCGTGTGTGTGCATATGTGTGTGCGTGTGTGTGTGTGTGTATGTGTGTGCGTGTGTGTGCGTGTGTGTGTGTGTGTGTGTGTGCGCGTGTGTGTGTGTGTGCGCGCGTGTGTATGTGTGCGTGTGCGCGCGCGTATGTGTGTGCGTGCATATGTGTGTATGCATGCATGCGTGCGTGGGTTCGTGCGTGCGTGCGTGCGTGCGTGTGTGTGTGTGTTGTATGCAAGTGTGTATTTGTGTGTGTGTGTGTGTGTATATATATATATGTGTGTGCGTGCGCGCGTGTGTGTGTGTGTGTGTGCATGTGTGTGTGTGTGTGTGTGTGTGTGTGTGTGTGTATGTATGTGTGTGTGTGTGTGGTTGCACGTGCACACCCAAAACGAATGAGAGACACAATTACAGAAAGACTGGAATTGATATAAATAGGGGGGGAAAAAATCAACCAGAAAAAGGAACGCACCATGCCATAGTAAGAACTGTCAATGGCTGTTTCACACATTGCCGCTTCAAACCCCGGCAGACTGATTAAGAATGTAAATAGCATAGAAAACAAAAGATGAAGAACACGACAACATAGAATGATTGCAAGTTCTGTCAGCAATGTACAAGAAGAAACGACAACAACAATATAATATAATGCAGAGAATTTGACATTTGAGATTATAAATGTGATTACATGCAGCATAAAACTATCGAAAACACACAAAACGTTGCACACGCTCAAGTATTCTTTTATTAATTGATTTTGTTTTAAAAACCTGTCTTTTCTTTTAGTTGCATACACCAACAAAGATGTGCTTTAGGCCTTGTGCACATTACATACACAATCCGGAAGTTCCGTACAGAAAACCCCATTCAATTATTAAGAAATACGCGGATGGGCTAAGCGGACGAGTTTCCACGATCCTTCATATGTCTCGCTTCCAGATTCATTTTTTGGCGTATTGCGCATGGGTTTCCGCACGGAAATTGCGCGGATACGTGTGCACAGCATTATTAGTCACCCCCACACCCCCCTCCTCCTCATGTTTACAACCCTCAGTCTCAAAGTCTGCTTCCTTGAGCGTAAGTGAAAATAACCCCAGGCAGATCCCTACCCTAAGGCCGTGTACACACATAAGCGGATATTCCACGCGGAAACCCGTGCGCAATCCATAACTAAATGAAACAAAGAAGGGAAAAGATTTGCGCACGTGTCCGAATTTCCCCTATATGCGTAAACTTTTATCATTCTTTCTTCCACTTATTTAGGGTTTTCCGTACGGAACTTACGCGTCTAATGTGAACCCGGCCTAACCCTTTTTCCCCAAACTGGCAGAGTGTTGCTTCTCAGATAAGGGTTTTTGGGGGCGAAAATTTGAGGAGGGGAAGGGGGGAGAAGGAGGGGAGGGGAGGTGTAGCTAAAATACATGATAGCCCAGATATTACCAAGCACATTACAATTTGTAATTGAATTTTCTCATCCACATGTATGAGAATAATAGCAAATGCTTATTTTTTTATTTTTTTTTTAATTATTATCCCAGAGGAGTTTGGTGCAAGAAGAATGTCTGGCATTCCGGTGGTGGTCTGGAACCTTGATCATGGTAAAAATTATAAAAAAAATAAAGCGTTTGGAAACAGCGGCAAAGTTTGACACCGAGATGCCAATTTGCCTGGCAAAATTGACGTTCCGAGGCTGGCACCTTTTTTTCAAATTTAAATAATGGACACATAACCCCCAAGGAGACCACGTATGTAGGCCTACCTCCACCTCCTATCTCCACGCCAGAAGTGCCTCGAAGACAATGGTGATGTTATCAAGTTCGCTTAGAGGTCGCCTGCACTTCAATTGTGTCCAGAGGTTCTACACAGCCTCTGGCTGCGACGCGCTCTCCAGGTGGGAGCAACCCGAATTTCACAGAGATGCCTCTGTGACTATGAAGTACCTAATACCTAAAAATACCTAATACTGCACGCCAACAACAACAACATACAGTATTGATACGGCGCTGAATCTTGATAGAAATCAAATCAAAGCGCACACACACGTTAGCATCCATAACGCATTCAAACCAAAATGCAATACAAAGCGAACACACACGTTTGACATAAATGGTACACAGCAGAAACAGACCTAAAGGCAAGGGAGAGAAGAAGAGAAAGAAAGTGGAGCCTCAATGACGGGGGAACAGGTGGGTTTTGAGGTTAGATTTGAAGGCTGAGAGGGTCGGTCGCTTACGGAGGGAAAGAGGAAGTTTGTTCCAAGATGTCGGTCCTGAGACAGCAAAAGAGCGCCGACCAACCGTTGATAGCTTATACCTAGGGATCTGGAGAGAAAGCGGGTCAGAAACTGAACGTAAAGTGCGAGCTGGCGTATAGATGGAAATATTGTCGCAGAGGTAAGATGGAGCAGCTTTATGGATAGATTTGGCCAACAGTCTAGGTACGTCCCGTTTCGCCCTTTCCTTTTTCGCCCAGTCAGGGCGAAGCGAAACTTCATCAACCCAGCACTTGCTGGCAGTTATGTTTCGCCCTGTCAACCCACGTCATTTTGCCCTGTCAGCCCACGTCATTTCGCCCTTGTCAACCCACGTCATGTCGCCCTGTCAACCCACGTCATTTCCCCTGTCAACACACGTCATTTCGCCCTCTCAACCCACGTCATTTCGCCATTGTCAGCCGATGTCATTTCGCCCTGTCAGCCACGTCATTTCGCCCTGTCAACCCACGTCATTTCGCCCTCTCAGCCCGCGTCATTTCGCCCTGTCAACCCACGTCATTTCGCCCTGTCAACCCACGTCATTTCGCCCTGTCAGTATGCCCTGTCTCTCACGTTCCTGTGAATTGCCAAATGTCATTTATCTCGCCCTGTCAACCCACGTCATTTCGCCCTGTCAACCCACGTCATTTCGTTCCCTGTGCCCCTTTCGCCCTGTGTGCACGTTCAATTGCAGAGCGGTATGAACGTTTGCACGATTAGGCCTATTTGTGCCCCCTACGGCCTCCCACTATTAGGGGTGTTTGCGAATGAAAAACAGTTTCCCCCAAGGTCTTTTGAATCAATTTCACAACCACAACAACAACGACAACACAGAAACAGACATGGTCACTTGTTATCAATAATATAATTAATGATTTGTTTTAAAAAGCCACAAAACACCAATGCTTCCAAAGCTTTCGAGATTTTATTATCTCTCCATCAGGAAAAAGAGTTTTAAAACTGACATGAGATAAAAAGGTACAGCTAAAAAGTTTATAAAACTTTTCTGTGTCCAATGTCTGTATTTGTGAACCTCAGTCACTTCTAACGTTCCCCTATTTTAGTATTTACTTTTTCTCCCAATGGGGGAGGGACAAGTTCAAATTTCATATTCTCATAGATGCCCCTTTCACTGTGTGTGCACAATTGCAGAGCGGTATGAACGTTTGCACGATTAGGCCTATTTGTGCCCCCTACGGCCTCCCACTATTAGGGGTGTTTGCGAATGAAAAACAGTTTCCCCCAAGGTCTTTTGAATCAATTTCACAACCACAACAACAACGACAACACAGAAACAGACATGGTCAACTTGTTATCAATAATATAATTAATGATTTGTTTTAAAAAGCCACAAAACACCAATGCTTCCAAGCTTTCGAGATTTTATTATCTCTTATCAGGAAAATGAGTTTTAAAACTGACATGAGATAAAAAGGTACAGCTAAACAGTTCATAAAACTTTTCTGTGTCCAATGTCACGTAATTTGTGAACCTCAATAACAAAACCAGTTAACGTTAGCTTCATGGTATTTTTGTGCTGATTTACTTTTTCTCCCAATGGGGGATACACAGTGCCTTATGCAAAGACAGCTGTTTCGATCTGTGGAAGATCACATCAGTTTGCTTGATCGGCCATGCAATTTGACTGTAATGTGTGGATGATACACATGAGCAAGAAGACATTCTACAAGAGAATGGTGTAATAAGCATTTGCCAATGGATGGCATTACATTTAGAATGAGAGTTGAAGACCTACATCAAATGATTTTCTTTATTAATCTCAAGGACATTAGATTTCTTTACCAAATAATGTATAGTATTAAGCTGAGTAATATGTGCTGCAACTGCACAGTCATTTATCGATTCGTGTTTTAATCACGTAATGTGTGTAATGACGATACACATGAGTACGATACACATTCACATGAGTAATGTGTGGTGCGATACACATGAGTACGATACACATTCACATGAGTAATGTGTGGTACGATACACATGAGTACGATACACATTCACATGAGTAATGTGTGGTACGATACACATGAGTACGATACACATTCACATGAGTAATGTGTGGTACGATACACATAAGTACGATACACATTCACATGAGTAATGTGTGGTACGATACACATGAGTACGATACACATTCACATGAGTAATGTGTGGTACGATACACATAAGTACGATACACATTCACATGAGTAATGTGTGGTACGATACACATGAGTACGATACACATTCACATGAGTAATGTGTGGTACGATACACATAAGTACGATACACATTCACATGAGTAATGTGTGGTACGATACACATGAGTACGATACACATTCACATGAGTAATGTGGTAATAGCACCATTGGTACAAAAGTGCAGACCATTCTTTTTACCTACAAACATTTTCACTCAGAACATGAACGAAGTTTGCCGTCAGACAAAGCTTCAAAGGGGATGCTTTCAGCGTTAATCTAGTTTAACAGCAAGCCCTAAAATATCCCAATCAATAACATAATATATATATGTTCCTGGTATAAACCGTAATTTATCTCTTCGTTTTCTTTACTTGTACTTGGACTTCCTGGAGCAATTTCAAGCCCCTCCACACTGAGATATTAAGACATAAATTCATTATTTAAAAAAAGAAAGATATTATTCTGTAAGGAAAGGGATATATTGGCAATTTGTGTGTGCAAACATTATCTTCTTTTTTGTTTTTTTCTCTCGGGGGGAAAGCGCGCACGCAGTCCCCCTCACTCATACATTAGCACCCGAGACATCAGGGTTGAGTTTAACTAGAGGACGGTCGCCGTGCGAATAACTGTTACGCCAAAAGGGGTCTAAGAAACACTTTAGAAAGCGTTTGCGGAAACAATATTATAAGTTCTTGTCTAATTGGTCAAACAAAAGTATTATTTTAACCAAACTTTAATGGACCAATCAACAACAAGAAATGTATTCACCCCAAACAAGTTACATGATAGTTCGCCAAGAGATTGCTGGGGCAGACGTTCAGAGCGTTTCGCAAACTGTCGGCAAACGAAGGGTGTTTCTTAGACCGTTTTTGCCGATTTGAGCGAACGCTACCTAACGTTAATCCTGTATTTGAGATTCTTGCAGGGGGTCACCCCCAAATGATCAGGGTCTCTCCTGTGCAGGTTATATCGTGAACACCCGAATGAATGAATGAAAAATGGTGTTTTACGTCCTCTCGGTCTGGAACAGACACATATGGGACATTTGTAGATACAAAGATGGTGGGAACAATACCGGAGGCAATGCCCGGAGGAGGTGCAACACCAGTAAAGTCCCGATGTTTTTTTTAGCAATACAGATAGGTGTAGCGGTAACCACGCCTCGGTTAAACCTCATCGGCTATGGTACCGCCACATCATTAAGTACATTGTATGATGAGTTCAAAAAATTACTGCTGTCATTGTGTCATTAAATTATTTCCTAGTCAAATTACAACCACCCAAGTGTTTGCTTGCTTTATTCCACATTGAATGATGATATTGTGAACACCCGTAATTCCGACGACGAAAATGGTGTTTTACGTCCTCTTGGTCTGAATCAGACACATATGGGACATTTGTAAATACAAATATGGTGGGAACAATACTGGAGGCAATGCCCGGAGGCAGTACGAAACCAGTAAAGTCCCGATTTTTTTAATAATACAGATAGGTGTAGCGGTAACCACGCCTCGGGTAAACCTCATCGGCTATGGCACCGCTACAAGTAATTGAAGAACTACACCCGTAATTCCGACGACGACGACGAAAATGGAGTTTTACGTCCTCTTGGTCTGAATCAGACACATATGGGACATTTGTAAATACAAATATGGTGGGAACAATACTGGAGGCAATGCCCGGAGGCAGTACGAAACCAGTAAAGTCCCGATTTTTTAAAATTAATACAGAAGCTGTAGCGGTGACCACGCCTCGGTTAAACCTCACTACACCGCCACAAGTATTATATAATACATATTCCCAACGAGGTACTGGAATTTGACATTGCCATCATATAGTAGCTTTTGATGACTTGAAATTAAACAGAGAAAATATTCTTAATTTGCGTAGTAGAGGATAGCTTGGACATTTGTATTTTCTATTTTATTACCAAACAATGGCCACGGTATGTTCTTGCAATTTAAAAGAAAGGGGGAAAACATTAAACAAACATCCATTTTCCCCACATAATACTCATTATGGTTAAATATGGTTTGACTACATGCCGTGTTGAATTATCTCCCGTGAAAGAGCGACACATGCACGATTATCTTCCTTGAGTATTTGTTTGTTCTACATGTTTCCGACTATGTCTTCCAGATAGCAGAGGAGGCAGTGGCCATTCTGGAGAGATGGCCAGACTATGATTAAAATGAAGAAACCTCTCACAGGTTACACACAGATTCTATCGGTCAAAACGATGTGAAGACATCTGTCGTTGAGGAAGGTCCCCAGTAGTGAATCAATCTTTAGACTTAACACATTGACTGCCATTTAACGTGTCACACACTGACTTCATGACATCACTGATGACGTCATCAGATGAAGAGGAATAACTCTAATATTGCTGGTTTTTTGCTCTAACACAGTCAAGAGAGTTATATGGCCCCAGAGGTGTGTGTGGGTCTGTTTGTCCATGCCTTGATTTTTATTTTTATTTTTTAAAATCCCCCAATTTGTGTCAATAATGTGTATGTGAAATACTACATCGTATCGTGAGTTGTTGGGGTTTTTTTTCATGGCATGATTTTGTACAATGCTATATTTTTTTTATTATTTTAATTTTATATATCCCCAGACCATGGCAGCTCATCAGGGGTTGGCAAGCTCTGGGTCTTTAAATTTTCTCCAGCTCTGGTGCCAACGCAAATGGGTTCGTCTCACAAAAGACTTATTAGCTGTGCTATGATTTCCATAACTGCATCAACCATTTATTGGTCAGTGTGTGTGCGTGTGCTCTATGGTTTGCTTTCATGTATGTCATTTTAGTAATATTGTAAAGTCCCAACAGTTTCAAGTATAATTGCATAAATAAAGAATTAACTATAAAAAAAAATTAATAAAAAAATGTAATCGACGTTTACTTCAACCCAAAGTTGTCGATTTCATGCGGGTACTGGAACTGCTTTTGTCTTTAGTAGGAAAGCGATGAAGGTATTGAATAGCAGCAATAAATCAAAGGGTTGGTACGTGAGATGTTTCACAGAGAAAGCAGGTGCTTTGCTCTCTCTCTCTCTCTCTCTCTCTCTCTCCCTCCTCTTCACAAATCTGTCTCCTGCCAATCTTCTCTCCTCCTCTCTCTCTCGGGCCCTCGGTCCCTCTCTCTTCTCTCCTCCTCTCCTCTCTCACTTCTTCTATCTCTCCCTCAACGCCTCTCTCTCACTCTCCATCCTCCCTCCCTCTCTGATCCCTCTCTCTCCCCCCTTCTCTCTTCCTCTCTCCAATAAACTCCCCCCCTTCTCGTCTCTCTCAACAGTCGTCGGCCCTCTTCACCTCCCAACTCCCTCTCTCACCCTTCTCCTCTCCCTCTCCTCTTCTCTTGGTCCACTCCTCTCTCTCCTCCCCCCCCGTCTCTCTCTCTTTCTCTCCCTTTCTACCTCCCTCTCTCTCCCCCCCCCTCTCCCTCCCTCCTCATCTCCTTCCTCCACCTCTCTCTCTCCATCCCCTCTCTCCTTCTCTCTCTCGTTCTCTCTATCTCATCTATATCGATATCACCCTGTCACGCTCTGTCTCTCCCAGTCGTCTCAATTCTCCTCCCTTACTCTCCTCCCCTCTCGTCCACTCATCTCTATTCATATCCAGTCTTTATAGCTGTCTCCTCTCCTCTGTGTTGTTTCTTCCCTCTCCCTCCTTTCTCTCTTCTCCACTCTCTCCCTCTCTCTCTCTCTCTCTCACTCTCTCTCTCTCTCTCAGTCTCTCCTCTCTCGTCCCTCTCCTCATTCTCCTCCTCCTCTCATCTCTCTCTCCTCTCCTCTCTCTCTCTCTCTCTCACTCTCTGTCTCTCTCTATTCTGTCTCTTCTTTCTCCCTCCTCTCTTTTTGTCTGTGTGTGTCTCTGGTGTCTGGTTCATCCACGGTCTCTCTCAACTCCTTTTTGTCCCTCTGCTACTCCATAGTAAAGGTGTTCTCTTCTCGCACTCTTCAAAGGCTTTTACGTCAGCTCCTTTTTGCTACTCGCTATTGACTGCCAACAGTTATACAGATATACGGCATAGCTAGTACAGTTATCTCTGCAACCTCTACTTCCTGATCTTCGCCTCTCAGCACGGACGTGCGCGCACAACCGCTCCTCGTCACCCAGCACTGCTCCGTCCTAACTATCTGTTCAGGCTTCACGCTCCGGACTTCCCGCACACGCACGTGTCCACACTGCACTCCCACACTCACACGACACGCACACAACTTTCACCTCCAATTTATTTCCTTCTTAACTATAAAATCTGTAGACATGGAAGTCACCCTCACACACACATCCTCTCCACGACACACACTTTCGCACTTCTCACACCTCACACTCGCACATCACTCACTCTCTCATCTCTCTCTACTCGCTCTCCTCTCTCCTCTATCCATCCTTTCACACTCCATCTCACTCTCTCTCTCTCTCCTCTCTCCTCTCTCTCCTCTCTCAGATCTCCTCTCCTCTCTCTCTCTATCTCTGCAAATCTCTCCTCTATATATCTATCTGTATGTTTCTCTCTCCTCTCTTTCTCTCTCTCCGTTCTCTCTCTACACCCTCCACTCTCTATTTATCATCTCTCTCTCCTCTCTCCTCCTCGTCTCTCTCTCTCTCTCTCTCTCTCACTCTCTCTCTCTCTCTCTCTCTTGCTCTCTCATCTCTCTATAAAAGTCTCTCTCTCTCTCTCCCCTCTCTCTCACTCTCTCTCCCTCTTCCCTCTCTCTCTCTCGTCTCCTCTCACTCTCCTCTGACTCTCTCTCTCACTCTCTGTCTGTGTGCTTGTTGTGTGTGTGTGTGTGTGTGTTTGTGTGTGTGTGTGTGTGTGTGTGTGTGTGTTTCTGGTTCGCACGGTTATTTATGAGACCTGCTACTCCATAGTAAATCAGTGTTTCTCACACTAAACAAGCATGCGAGTCACGGCTCACACGTACGCGTTGACTGCCACAGTTATACAGATATACAGGCACAGATACAGAGATCTGCAAATACCAGATCTTTAGCTGACGCACGGACGTGCTATAAAGCACGCACACGCACGCACGCACGCACACGCACACGCACACCACACACACACACACACACACACACACACACAACACACACACACACACACTGTCACACTGAACTGGAACCAATTTATTGTCAGATTAACTATAAAAGCTGTACTGACAAAAACACACACACACACGCCGCGCGCGCGCCGCGCGCGCGCACGCATGCATTCACACACGCTCAACACATTCCTCTCTTCTCTCTCTCTCCTCTCTCTCTCGCTCTCTCTCTCTCTCTATCTCTCTCTCTCCTCTCTCTCTCTCTCTCTCTCTCTCTCTCTCTCTCTCTCTCTCTCTCTCCTCTCTCTCTCTCTCTCTTCCTCTCTCTCTCTCTCTCCACTCTCACAATCGCAATTATATGGGCGTACGCACGCCTGTTGCGAAATTGCGATCATTAAGTGCAAAGGCATGTACCGATACACACACACACACACACACACACACACACACACACACACACACACACACACACACACACACACACACACACACATACACACACACACACACACACACACACACACACACACACACACACACACACACACACACACACATACATCGAAGTATGTTTTTCTTGATGTTTTATTAACACCGATATAGCATACTAACCACCTTTCACATCAAGTAAATATCGTCCGTGCAAAATACCGGTCTACAAAGTGTCAGAAACAAATATAAAACGAAATGATACTGACTAGCAAAACAAACGCATTTTGATTGTCCAAGCTGTGTGCAGGCCCTTCCATAACAACGATCACTATTGAGTAAAAAGATCAGTGTATGATTGTCACAAATCGATGCTACAAACTTACTTTGATTAAAAAATAAAAAAAATAAAAATTGCTTACGTCAAAATTGAAGGGACTGAAATTTTATTTTGAGTTAAAAACGACTTTTCAACATAGAGACTATTATACTGGGGCGCAAAAATTATTATGATTTATCCAGTGTGTTTTGAGTTATCAGTTCTTTGAGCTATCAGTTCTCCACTGCATTGAGTTGACTGTTGTGCTGTGGAGAAAAGAACTCACCGGAGAGCTGGATAGCAGAGGGCCTTCTGCTTGATATTCTGTTTGAATGTTTATTGTTATCATCCAATCCTGTTCCTCCTCTTTTTCTTTTTCTTCTCTTCTTCTTCTCCTTCTTCCTCTTCCTCTTCCTCTTCCTCATCTTCTTCCTCTTCCTCTTCCTCTTCTTCTTCTTCTTCTTCCTCTTCCTCTTCCTCTTCTTCTTCTTCTTCTTCTTCTTCTTCTTCTTCTTCCTTCTTCCTCTTTTCTCTCTTCTCTTTCTCTTCTTCTTCTTCTTCTTCTTCTTCTCTCTTATGACAGCTCAAGCATGATTGTCATGTGTTAAACATTTTAAAACAGAATCAAATATGATTGACTTCTAAGAATGTATTACACGATGTTGGCCTCTTGCTGGGTTTTCAACATTTTTTTATAACAAAATGTGCGAATCTCTGCATGTCTCCATTTCCTAGTAATAGATCAGAACGTGTTGAAATTGCGTATGCTGTGTATATCGCTTAATTAAGCATTTTGTTGTTTTAATCGCACGGCGCAGTTCCCATACTCATTAATGTTGTCTTACTTTCGTGTTATCATATTTAGTTATATCCTTTATTATTTGTTTATAATTATTCTATCTTTCCAGATTCTATGTTTTTGGTGTTGGTATTTGGTACGCTACAGTCATAGAGTCGTCTCTGTGAAATTCGGGTTGCTCCCACCTCAGAGCCCGTCGCAGCCAGAGGCTTTTTAATAATGTTACTAACCTTTTCGGTATTATATTAGTTGATATTTTACTTTGGCGCACTTTACTAGTTTGCTACAATGTAGACATGCGCAGAACGTGTTGTTGGCTTGCTGGAGGTTCACAATGTTTAACAGTTTAGAGTTAAGATGGACTTAGAATTGAAAGTCCCGTTTTTGCTTACGAGGACACGACATCAGGCCATGTAGTCATGAATGCGTCTTAAACATCAAAACAGGGATTAGTATGTAAATCAGGCTAAACGGCCAAGGTTTTGGGAGCTTAATCTAATTTACATGCTAATTCCCCGTACTGTCATACATGTGTCATACATGTGTCATACATGTGTCATACATGTGTGATAAATTCAAAATCATGAGTGCGTCTTGAACACTTAAATCCGAAATAATAATAATAATAATAATAATAATAATAATATATAATAATAATATAATAATAATAATAATAATAATAATAATAATAATATAATAATAATAATAATAATAATAATAATAAATAATAATAATATAATAATAATAAAAATAATAATAATAATAATAATAAAATAATAATATAATATAATAATAATATAATAATGATAATAATAATAATGAACATTTATATAGCGCTTTACTCCCTTTGCAGGGAGCTCAAAGCGCTTTACATAGACAATAAAACACAAATAAGTCAATATACGCATAAGACTCACTACAATCAAATCAAATATCATAAAATACTATTATTTGAACAGAGCCCTGTTCATAACCACAAAATTTGAAACAATATTACAATATATTATAAGAAAAGAAACAAAATTGCTACGTTATTGCGCAAACACACAAACTAATAGAGAAGCGCACAGTCACACATCACGCACGCGCGCACACGCGCACGCACGCACACGCACACACACACACACACACGTAATTTAACATGTTAATTTACATACTACTACCCGAGTTAACTGCTCAATGCGCACTACTGTCTACAGCACCTGTATGAGCGCGACAACAACAACAAAGACAACATGCAGTATTTATACGGCGCTAAATCTGGATATAAATCAAATCGAAGCTCGCACACAAACGTTAAAACATTCATAACGCATTCAAACAAAGACGCTCTACAAAGACGAACAAGAAAATCACACACACACACACAAACAAACACACACACACACACACACGCACACACACACACACAGCACACACACACACACACACACACACACACACACACACACACACACACGCACACGCACACGCACACACACATACACATACACATACACACACACACACACACACACACACACACACACACACACACACACACACACACACATACACACACACACACCCCCCCCCCCCCACACACACACGTTTGAGAAATAGACCTAAAGGCAAACAAGAGGAGGGAAGGAGAGAATGAGCTTCAATGACGGGGAAACTGGTGGGTTTTGAGGTTTGATTTGAAAGCAGAGAGGGTCGGTCGCTGACGGACAGGAAGTTTGTTCCTGAAGTGTGTTTGCCTATTCCAGACACTAGAATAGAATTCACCATAGGAATCTAACACAACACTTGTGTCGAATACAGTCTCTCTCATTTACTAACTCCAGCACAATGGAGATGACAGAAAATTCCCCACAGAGCCAGCAGCCATCTTGGTACGAGTTGAACCAGCCTTACATAAACATTGCCAACCGGGTCAATGGCATTGGAGACCCCATTGTGCTCACCATTGGCTTCCTAGGGAATTGTATGATAATCCTGATCATGCGTCGGCTTCCTGCAACTACCTATAGCGTTTTCTTCAAATATTTGTCCGTGTCTGATCAGGTAGTGCTGATCACAGGTCCCCTACAACGTGTGCTACTTATGAAGCTCGGTGTAGTCTACTTCGATGATCGTAGTTCCTGGCAGTGCAAGGTTAGTCAAATTGTCTCCCACACAGCGTGGTCTCTGTCGTCCTGGATGCTGGTGTCACTCACCATGCTCAGAGCTGCCTCTGTGCTGTGGCCACTTCGTGTCGGTGCTGTGTGGAGCGAGAGAACGTCGCGAGTTACGGCCGGTATTGTGATCTTTCTGATCTTGATGGTCAATGCTCACCTTCAGTTTTACTCCGCAATCATAGCGGGTCAATGCAGGAGTTACGGACCGTACAGGTCCCTGATTTGGATACGCCAGCTACAAACCTGGTCTATCCCTTTCGTATTTTTGATGGTCAGCAACACCGTGCTGTTGTGGGCATTGGTCAGGTTTTTCAGAACCAAAACAGGTCTTGTACATCAAACCAACCAAGATTCCAGACCTCATAAATTATCTTCCTTGACCGTTACCTTGGTTACGGCGAGTCTTCGGTATTTCCTTCTGTCGTCGCCTATCGCGGTGTATTTTACATTTTACGGATATGTTGACTGGACAGACCCAATTGAAAACGGTCAGTACTGGTTGGCTTACAACGGCTGTGTTTTCCTGTGGCATTGCAGCAGTAGTGTCAATTTCTATCTTTATTGTGTGACCGACAGAAGGTTCAGAGAAGAGACTCGAGAGACGGGTAAAGAGTGTTATGGTTTATGTCGTCCAACCAAGACAATTAGTTCTTAGAAAAGACATGGATAATGACGTCCTGCCGTGGTTGTTGTTGTTGTTGATTGACGTACCTTGGCGCTAAGATACTACAGGAATCATCCCAATGAAACAGCCGAAGCATCTTAAACACTATTAGAGTACAAATGCCTGGTGCTAAAAGACTCCAGGAATCATCCCAATGAAACAGCCGAAGCATCTTAAACACTATTAGAGTACAAATGCATCAGCTGAAGTGTTTTGCTACGATTATGTAGTCGAACTTTACGTGGTGACAGTCCTGAGATGACCTTAGCTGTTGACGGGACTATAATATACTAACTAACTAGTGATGAGAACATTACGTGTGTGACCGGTTTTTGATTACCCCGCCACATGGGCAGCCACGCTCCATCTTCAGGGGAGAACGTCCTGTCGTCTTAATGAATCAAACAAAGATTGCAAGGGACATTTAAGTCTTCTGCATTCAACTGGCTACGTATCAAATCCTCTGACCGAGTGATGTCACAAAACTGGATGTCCGTCGATGGTCATCTGCCGTTCCCCAGAGTTTGGGTTCTGAGTTCCATCCCTCCAGGCCAGGTCTGTTGCCGCATCCCATCATACAGAGGTCAATTCTAAAGGATGTGGGATGGGGTCTGGTCAGCTTGTCCGCGCTGATTGCAGGGGACGACTTGGAAACCTTATTGGAAAAGAATGATTCTGATTCAGACTATTTTGAATTTTAATTTGTCAAAACCTTGCGAAAACGCAAGCGCACGCGCGCGCGTTTGTGTGTGCGTGCGTGCGTGCATGAGTGTGTGTGTGTGGTGCGTGCGTGCGTGTGTGTGTATGTGTGTGTGTGTGTGTGTGTGCGTGTGCGCATGCATGTATTAACAGGACATTGCATGCCTCTTTGACCAATGCAAATTCCCAATACACCAGTTGAGTCTGACTCGATAATGCTAGTTTATTGCTGTTGTTCATCATTGACAAAAGTTGAACACCAGTGTCAATAAGCTATGTTGTCGGTGTTACGGAGAAACTGATTTATAGAAAAGCTGAAAATTATTGATTCCATGATTTAATATTCTCCACAGAGAATTAGAGAAGTGTCATCATTCTTGAAAAAGAGCTAGGGTCATTGTTTTCCATGTACACATTTCTCAAGAACCGTAGAGGTTCTCTCCATTCAGTTTCTTCAGAAGCAAATTGAACAAAGGTGTTAACATTGTACAATAGTCACAGTTGTAACGACACAGGCAAACTTGTTGTTATGAAGTCTTCTTGGTTTTGTTCAGATACCATAGCAAGTACGATCCACTTACTAATCTGAGCATTAAGCTTCACTGGATTTTCTGTGTCCAATAAAATGCAGAACTCAGATTTACACCTCCTCAAGAGAGACACGTGGCATGAGCAACTCCAGCCATACATAGATGCACACTTTCTCATCCAAAATGTCGGTTTTGCAGTAACATTCCCTTTCGGTCTCTTCGGTAATTGTATGGTGATTCTGATCATGGTTCGCCTTCCGTCATCCACGTCCAGTGTCTTCTTCATAGTTTTGGCCCTCTCTGACCAGTTTCTCGTGTATTACGCTGTTGACTACTTCATCGCCTACATGTTTGACGTAAGACGCTTAAAGAACCAGGGTCGTTGGCAGTGCAAGCTGTATTACTTCTTGTTCCACATAGCCATGTACCTGTCGTCCTGGATGCTGGTGTCACTCACCATGCTCAGAGCTGCCTCAGTGCTGTGGCCACTCCGTGTCGGTGCCGTGTGGACGAATATAAAGTCTCGCGTCATGGCTGGTATAGTGGTCATCGCTTGCAGCGCAGTCAGTGGTCACCACCTATACGGGTTTGATATGCATGAGGGATCATGTGGCAACCCTTCAACAGGAAATAAATATCGATGGTTCATGGACGTGATCTTCGCTTGGATTCGCCTTCTTCTAGAATGTCTCCTCCCTTTCACGTTGTTGACTGTCAGCAACAGTGTTTTGTTGTACACATTGGTCAGATCTGTCAGAACGAAGAAAACTCTTTCTGTTCAACAAACTAGCCAGGCATCCAGACAGCACAAAGTGTCTTCACTGACTGTTACCTTGATCATTACCAACGGTTGTTTCTTCCTCTGCATGATGCCGAACGCTGGGTATTACGTTTCACACGGGTTCTTCGACTGGGATGACCCAATTCAAAACGGCCAGTATCAGGTGCTGTGGGCATCCATCAACGTACTGCGGACCATCAACTGTTCTGTCAACTTCTACCTGTACTGTTTGACTGGTAGTAAATTCAGGGGAGAGTTTCTCGACATAGCTGCAGACGTTTACGGGATATTCTGTAGAACCAAGAAAATGATCTCTGAGCAGAGTTCATGGACAACATGACAATGCCCTTATGGAGTGGCAGCTTAGCTAATATGTACCTATGTAATTATATTCATTTGGTGTGTGTGTTGTGTGTGTGTGTGTGTGTGTGTGTGTGTGTGTGTGTGTGTGTGTGTGTGTGTGTGTGTGTGTGTGTGTGTGTGTGTGTGTGTGTGCATGTGGGCATGCATGCCACACCATCCTCCGGGCATGCATGCCACACCACCATCCTCCCGACTGGCTATATAATTAGAATATTAAGATTCATATGATAGTATTGGGCCATATAATGCTATTGAAACAAAACAAAATCAATCAAATATTCATTTAGCAATGGCATAGTACCAGAACTTTTTTCTTGGCACATTTGTCAGGTTAAAGTTGTTTACTAACCCATTGAATAGGTCCTTAAATAGTACAAATCGTCCAAACTAAGTTTCTGAACTATTAGTAGGTATCATATTATACCCAGGAACAATAACACATAAACATTGGCCAACCTATGGCACAAAAAGGCAAGATTATGGAAAATTTAAATTGATATAAGGTTTTCAAAGGCTGGATCCCCCCTCCCTCTAAGAGTGCAGGGGGCTTGGAAATGTTGAACCCTATGTTGTTGTAGGTTCGGAGTACCATAACCAATGCAGCAAAACCCAAAACAAATAAATGTTAGCATATTTATAGAGCGAAACCCTATGTTCACTATATAACAACCCGCACTATAAGTGTGATTGTTTATTTTCTGTGAAAAATACATTTTGTTTCTGAAGAGCGGCTGAAAGTGAGTGAACCAAGTTTTCTTGGATTTGGCTTGTAGAAAGCAGCATTTCACTGACCTAGTTTTAACTGTAACACTTAGTACACGGCCGTTGATCTTGATCTAGATGCATACTTTAAACGAACACAGAAGCTCCAGGCTTCTCTTTGGTCAAACCTGAAAGAGAAAAGTCAGTGGATAAAGCCTTTAGGCAGTGGCTATTCTCCCTCTAGAGGGACAATGCAATCCAGGCGATTCAGTGTGTGTGAACGTGTGTGTGTGTGCGTGCTGTGCGCGCGCGCGCGTGTGTGTGTATGTATGCGTGTGTGTGTGTGTGTGTGTGTGTGTGTGTGTGTGTGTGTGTGTGTGTGTGTGTGTGTGTGTGTGTGTGTGTCTGTGTGTGTGTCTGTTTGTGTGTCTGTGTGTGTGTCTGTGTGTGTGTGTGTTTTGAGTGTTTCAAGATGGCGAACTCAGTACAAAGGTGTACCCTTCTCTGCAGTACTTTCGCCCTCCTTGATCGCACATCCGTCGTGGCTGCCGTCAATAATGCAGCATTCAATAGGGAAAACCGTTAGACATCCATGCATGCTGAATTGGGACCCAAGAACGTCTTCAAAGCAGCGGGATTCATCAACGAAAGTTTGAAACCAGGCAAGTGACATTCAAACAACATGGCGCTGCCAGTCGAAGCGAAACAAAACCTGAACGTTTCGAGTAGCCTACATTGAAAGATTATCAATTCTACAGCTATGAAATTCTACAAGGTAATAAGACGAAGGCAATCGGACAGTGAATCCCAACCCCCCACCCCCCCCCCCCCCCCCACCCAAGCCCCCCCCCCCCACCCCCCCCACCCCCCCCCCCCCCACCCCCCCCCCCCCCCCCCCCCCCCCCCCCCCCCCCCCCCCCCCCCCCCCCCCCCCCCCCCCCCACCCCCCCCCCCCCCCACACCCCCCCCCCCCCCCCCCCCCCCCCCCCACCCCCCCCCCCCACCACCCCCCCCCCCCACCCCCCCCCCCCCCCCCCCCCCACCACCCCCCACCACCACCCCACAACCCCCCACAACCCACCCCCCCCCCCCCCCCCACCCCCCCCCCCCCCCCCCACCCCCCCCCCCACCCCCCACCCCCCACCCCCCCCCAACCCCCCACCCCCCCCCCCCCCCCCCAACAACCCCCCCCCCCCCCCCCCCCCCCCCCCCCCAAAACACCCCCCCACCCCCCCCCCAGTGTTCTGTGTTACGATAGACGAAACGTATAATACCATCAAAAATGCCCACATTGCAACTGGCCACGGAGGTCGTGACATACTGATGAATGAGCTGGAGAACAAAGATCGAGTGCAATAGCCGTTGCCATCAACCTGTGAAATGTAGCAACGAGTAAGGCCTAGTCCGATCCACAAAACACCATGAACACTATGGTACAAATGCATTAAGTAGGGGTGAGAGCAATGCTTGTGTGACCATTTGTGATTAGCCCACCACGTGGTCAGCCACACTCCGACTTCGGAGGATTTTGTGAGAGTGATTATGTTATGCTAGGAACTGGTCATGGTTAAAGACTATTCCCGCATAACTATACAGAGCATAGCAGCATTTTGATGTAGCCTTGGTGTTCTAGCCTATACGCGAGGAACCAATTTGAACTTTGACCCCAGAAACTCGTATCTGCTTCAGATATGCACTCTTGTTACTTTTGTGATAGCGGTAAGTACTTTATGGCATTTACCTACCTACCCCTCGAGACACGAGATGCATATTATCCAGATGACATAATAACAGTGTCTGTCACAAGGAAAGTTTCCAAAACTATCAGATATCAGCAGGGGAATCTGTACGGTTACAATAAAATGAATCTCTCGATCCTATCTGCTTTGTCTCTTCTGAAGGTAGGCGTGGTTGTTCGTAGGAAAAGACAGGAGAGTACAAATCTATTGCCCACTTCCATATATCTCTCTCTCTCTCTCTCTCTCTCTCTCTCTCTCTCTCTCTCTCTCTCTCTCTCTCTCTCTCCCTCTCCTCTTTCTCTCTCTCTCTCTCTCTCTCTCTCTCCTCTCTCTCTCTCTCTCTCTCTCTCTCTCTCTCTCTCTCTCTCTCTCTCTCCCTCTCACTCTCTCTCCCGTATGGAAGTGGCAATGCAGGCAAGGGAAAACAAACTGGGCTAGCCAGTTACCTGTCTCCAACCAGCGGGCCTACTAGGAACACACGGCAAACAGCCAGTGACAGTGATAGACGTAGGCCTACAAAACCTAAATAGGGAATAGCTGATCAGCCAACGCAGTTATCGTTCCTCAACTACAATGTAGAAAATATTTGTAAAAAACTGAATGATCTTGAATTTTTGAAATATGTTAATACGTTTGATTTTGTATGTTTAACTGAAACCTTTGCAAATAAAGAGTTTGATTACAGCAATATTTTTCTTGATTATATAAAATTTAGTTCACCAGCAGAAAAGCTGTCATTGTTTGGGAGAAATTCGGGGGGAGTATTAGTGTTGGATAGAAATTGCTTCTCTAAGTTAGTAAAAAAGATTGAAGTGAAATGCGATAATTTAGTTGTGCTACAAGTGGACAAGAGTTTATTTCAGGTTGATAAAGATGTTTTGTTTATTGCTGGTTATGTTCCTCCTGAAGGAAGTCCTTTTTACAATGATTGCGATGTAAAAGATGGTATTCTTATTTTGGATGATAAGTTGCAACATTTGATTCGAGATGAAAATGCTTATGTTATTCTTTGTGGCGATTTAAATGCCAGAACAGGATGTGAGCAGCCAGTTGTGGATAACATGTCAAGTTATCTAAGCCCTAGGGATGATAGTGATTGTGATGAACTTTATGCACGTCAGTCAAAAGATGAAATTGTTAATGGTTTTGGGAAAAGTTTATTGGATTTCTGTTTTACGTCTGATTTAGTCATTTTGAATGGTTGTTGTGAGGGAGACTCATTTGGAGGTTACACATATATTTCACCTCACGGGAGCAGTACTATTGATTATTTTATTGTGTCTGAAGAACTAGTATCAGATTGTGATGTATGTGTTAGTGATAATTTACAATCTTGGCACCTCCCTGTGGAACTAAGATGGAAGAAAGGAGTGACTGAAGAGAAGGAAAGTGACCAGAGTGAATGTGGAGAAGAGAAGATTGTGTGGAATGAAGAGTTTGTTGATCACTTTGTGAATGAACTGGAATCTGATGTGTTTAAGGAAAGCCTGACGCGAGCAGAGGAGTGTTTGGAGGGTGATGTGGATGAGTGTTTGGATCTGTTTACTGGTGCTTTGTACGGAGCAGCTGCGTGTATGGTACGAAATGTGGGGAAAAAGAAAACTTATAAAAATGATTGGTTTGATAAAGACTGTGAAATAATGAAAAAGAGAGTCAAACGCCTTTTGAGAAGTTATCAACGGTCTAAGACTGATAAGGCTAATCGTCACCAAATGTATGTGAATGCATTAAAAGAGTATATTGATTTAAGGAAAGAGAAGAAAGAAAAGCATGATCTTTCTAAACTGGAAAAGTTGAAAGACTCATTAAAAGACCCTAAATCTTTTTGGTCAACATTAAGGACCATCAACAGGAAATCAACTATTATAACCAAATCTCAATAGATCAATGGCACAGGCACTTTTTTGATGTTTTTAATTCATTTGATGACACTGAAGATTTGAACAATAACAACATAGGAACACATAACGATAACATTAATGAGCCTCTATTTAATGACCCTATTCAAAAAGAAGAAGTAAAAAAAGCAATTAGTGATCTAAAGAGAGGTAAATGTGCAGGCCCTGATGGAATTTTAAATGAAATGTTCAAAAATACGAATAACCTAGTCATAGATTTCCTTGTGAACATGTTTAACACACTTTTCCACTCAGGTAAATTCCCAACTCAGTGGTCAAAATCAATCATTATTCCTCTTCATAAAAAGGGAGACGTTAACAAAGCTGATAATTATCGTGGGGTGTCTTTATCCAGTGTACTAAGCAAGATTTACACCAGCATTTTAAATAAAAGACTTACTAAATGGGCTGAAAGAGAACAAACAATATTAGAAGAACAGGCAGGCTTCAGAAGGGGATTTGTACTACTGATCATATTTTTACTTTATATAGTCTGGTTCAACGATATCTTTAAAAAAACTCAAAATTGTATGTGGCTTTCATTGATTTCCGCAAGGCCTTTGACTCTGTTAACAGAAACAAATTGTGGGAATGTTTTCGGAATTCAGGTGTAAATGGTAGGATGTATAAAGCTTTGAGAGGAATTTATGATACTGTTCTAGCTTGCGTGCGTGATAAGTCCTTGTATTCACATTATTTTGAGTGCCCTAGAGGTGTCAAACAAGGGTGTGTATTAAGTCCTGAACTTTTTTTCATTTTTCATTAATGAGCTTGCAGTAGAGTTAATTAAACAAGGTCGTCATGGTATTCAGTTAATTCCCGGAGATATGGAATTGTTTTTAATGTTATTTGCAGACGATGTTATTTTACTGTCAGACACTGCTATTGGACTTCAAAATCAGCTTAACATATTAAAAACAGAAGCAGACAGATTGCAACTAGTTGTTAACCTAGAGAAAACCAATATAATTGCCTTCCGGAAGGGTGGGTATCTTGCTGCAAACGAAGTGTGGTGGTACGGAAATGATGAGATCAGGGTTACAAATAGATACAAATATTTAGGTATTATTTTCACTACAAAACTAAGCTTGACTCCATGCTGGTCAGAACTAGCCAAAAAGGGTAGAAAAGGGGTGATCGAAATCCTTCGTAGTTTGAGGAAGTTAAATTCATTTGATGTTTGTATATTTTGGAAGATGTTTGATACTAAAATAGAGCCAGTTTTAACGTACGGAGCTGAAGTGTGGGGACTTATTGAAAATAAACCATTAGAAAGTGTCCATACTTTTGCAATCAAAAGACTCTTAAGTGTTCCAGTACATTCCTCAAACAAAGTATGCTATGGCGAGTCAGGAAGATATCCATTGTTTATTCGTTCGTATGCTAAATGTATTAGATATTGGATTAAATTAACAAAACTACCATTGACACGTATTTGCAAAAAAGCGTACCAAATGCTGTTAAGACAACACGAATTAGGTAAATATAACTGGGTATCAAGTGTTAAAAAAATATTATTAACAGAAAATAGTTTTGGATTAGTTTGGATAACCCAGGGTGTAGGAAATGAAAAGTTTTTTCTGTATGAATTCAAACAACGTATGGTCGATTGCTTTAATCAAAACTGGCACGCTGCTATAACTGGAAAATATCAATATAGTTGGTACCATTCTTTTAAGGACGGATTATATTCTGAAAAATATTTTGATGTACTAACAAATAAATGGTGTAGGGATGCCTTTATTAAATTTAGAACGAGAACTCTAGGCTTGTATTCTAACAAATTGTGGTTCGCTCGTGATTTGTTTATTAATTCTGTTTGTCCTTTATGTTCTGATGGTTTTGAGGATGAATTGCACTTTTTATTTTCTTGTAAGGAATATAATAAGTTACGCAAAACATGTCTTATATTCACTAAATTCAATTTGCAGAGGTATAATTGTTGTAAGTTACTTGCCTCAGAGAATGAAAATGTCATAAAGTGTTATGCTTTGTTTTTAGCTAAAGCTACAAAGCTTAGAAAAGAGAAATTGGATTGTTGCATATAACTTTGTGCTGCATTACCCGCCCGACCTGTCCCATTGGTAACTTACGTATTATTGTTGGTTGGTCAGTCTAACAGTTATGCTTTTGTGTAAATTTATTTTTCTCTAATGTAATCTTTCTATGTATGTAAGACGTTTTATTTATGTTTCTTAAAAAAAAAATCTTATGAACTGATTTAGTCGCCAGTTAGGCTTATACTATTCTTTAGTTCATGGTTTGTGCTTCCTTGGCATCGGAGCATTGTTTGCTAATGTCAATAAAATTCATTCATTTTTCAATTTCAATTTCAATTTCAATTTCTATTTCTCTCTCTCTCTCTCTCTCTCTCTCTCTCTCTCTCTCTTGAATGTCATGTTATGAGATAACATGTGGATAAAAAATATGTGTGTGTATGTGTGTGTGTGTGTGTGTGTGTGTGTGTGTGTGTGCGTGCGTGTGTGCGCGTGTGCGTGTGTGTGTGTGTGTGTGTGTGCGCGCGCGCGCGTGTGTGCGTGTGTGTGCGCATGTGTGTATGTGTACATATATTTATATTTATTTTTTTTCTTTATTTTTTTCTTGTATGTTTCTGAATTCTTTTGTCTGTTTTGATTGTAGTTCATTTGTGTGGTTGTTTATCGTTTAAAGACGGGCCACGTTTGGACGTTTCTGTCCCAGATACGCGTATAGATCACCGAAACAACACCCCCTTCAAAAAACACAACTCCCAGTTTGCTTTGGTAACCGAGAAATAACGTCTCGAAAACCTCGATTTTTACCTGGGATTTTTAGTTCCGGTATATGAACATACGGGTCTTTTGATTTATAAGAGGGAATAAGAGGGAACGCTAATCAGAAACCTTATATCAAATTAATAATAATGATCCAATCAGTGTGCATGGCACAGGAAGCCTCTCCCTCTGAAAAGCAGACGATAGTTTCATCGAAAATCTCAGTACAGTAGAAGGACCGTGACTCTGATGTTGACTACATAATATTACAAAAGAAAGAACACTTTCATCAGACATCAACGGTGACGTAAAGATGTGCAGAGAAATGACGTTTGCCAGTCGTGCTCTGAGAATAGCTGATTCAGAATCAAATGGTAAGCAACTTCGCCTCGCATGTCCTTCTCAGTTTCTCCATTCTATGATTGTACGATTTTAGTCTAGGCCTACTGAGTACTGGGTAGTAGGCCTATGCCAAGTAGGAACTTGTCATGGAATTTTACAGCCTGAGGTCTGAACAAGAAAGAAGAAAACTAAGCTTTCAGTATTCTAGTTGGGAGTCTTTTTTGGTGCTAGCAGAGCAGAAGCCCTACAAGACTACACCATGTAGACTAGATCTGCATTGTAGCTACTCATCAGGCAAGTATATAGACTCTAGACTATATCTTCTTCATTTTCTTAAACATACGTTTTTGGTAGGATTATCTTGGTTGGTCTACCATTGAGCTTTCATTCCTAGAGTGCGATCTACAAATAAGATACAAGGTCTAATTTATTTTATAGACTCTTCTAGATCTAGAAGTTTAAACGTGAAGAAGAAAAGCAGTGTAGATAATATTGCGTTTTGGTTGTTCATCTTGAATAATTCTATCTTATAAATGATTATGAAGTAAAGATAATTGTCAAGATCTACTAGATCTAAGTCTATGTAGCCTAAACCGTTCTGGTTCAAACTGCCAGATCTATTTAATGAAAACTACAATAAAGAAACAAAAGTAGTTGAGCAGATGTGTCGGGGGGGGGTGTTATAAACACCAACAGATAATTCAGTCTATTAGAGGTGGTTGGTCACATTTTACTGATGCAGCAAACCAATAAGTTGTCGGTTAATATCAGAAAGGAATTAATATGACCCCATACTGATTTTGGCTGATATTGATAAATAGCATGATGAACTTGATTGATGCAACATTTTTTAAGACTAGACTGGTGTCTACAATTCTATCGATGCAAGCATAATTTTGTTACCACATACCATTTGTACCACGACTGGACCCACATACCGCTATTACCACAAAATGTGGGACTAAAGGTATATGGTACTAAATACTAATGGTTGTGGTACCAACGGTATGTGGTACCTAGTGCATGCTTTCACTCAAATGTATATAATAATTGTGGGACTAGTGGCAATGGGACTAAAGTGCAACTAGTCCCACATACCGGTATGTGAGTCCAATGGTATGTGGTACTAACTGCTGTGGGACCAGTCGTATGTGGTAACACTGACTGAAAACCTAGCCTGGCACATCAATATCCCCACATACTTTTGTTACCACATACTTGTAAGCACACATACCATTAAACCCACACAATTATGGTATCGAATGGTGCTGGGCTGTACCAAAATGATATATGGTGCCAAGTGGTACCAAAATGGTACCGGATTGTACCGAGTAATAGCAGACGGTTACAGTGAGTATCCTACTAGTTCCGAATGGTGCTAAATTGTTCCAAATGATACCAAACAGTGCCAGGTGTCGATATGTCCACGTATAGACCAGTGGTCAATGACAATGACCAGTGGTCATTTTGATCTAAGAATCAAAATCGATTTTCCTGTCACTAGATAATTTATGCGCTTGTATAATGCACATGACCAACGGTCACTGCACGGTGACCAGTGATCGCTTGACGTAAATTCCACATTTTCACTATTTAACAGCTTATTAGTGTGTCATGAGTACTACAATGTAGATGACCACTGATCAGTGACAATGACCAGTGGTAAATTTGACTTAAAATCAAATTCTGAGTTTCATGCATTGATTTTGACTAGATCTAGTTCTACAGGTAACACACAATCATATTCTTATTACGTAGGCCAATTCCACATACTGTGCCCAGGGTACATCACCACTGATAGCAGTTGTTGTTTTTTTTGTGTGTTTTGGGGGATAGCAGTCATAGCTATATAAATGTGCCCTGGATACATCCTCACTAATAGCGGTCATACCTGCATAAATGTGCCCTGGATACATCCTCACTAATAGTGGTAATAGCTGTATAACCGTGCCCAGGGTACACCCCCACTATACTAATAGTGGTCAACGCATCATAACAGTGCCCAGGCCGCATCCCCTCTTATACAGGTCACACTGTACCCATGGTACATCCCAACTTTAATATAATGGTCGAGTTTTTCATTGACAGACATACATACAAAGACAACAAAGTCCTCGTTCTAAATTCGAATCATTCTCCTGATGACGCAAACTGGGTGTGAGTCTAAAAATAACCAGTGTGGGACTAACGGTATGAATAAAGAAACAAATCTATATTCCCACATACCATTGGTACCACATACTGATACTGTGTGAACATTAGTATGTGGGATTAAGCGCCTATTATGTCTTGTGTGTCTAATGGTATGTGGTACTAACTGCTGTGGGACCAGCGGTATGTGGTCACAAAAGTATGCTTCCGTATCGATAGTTTGAAAATGAGTTTAATTGAAATCATACTTGTGTCCCAACTAATTTTAAGCATGATCAGATTTTGTTGCGATTTCTTTTCTTTTGATTGATTTCTATCTGAAGGTGCTGTGTTTTTTTTATAAGCTGTTAAAAGTGACCCTTATGTGTGTGGAACCCTTTTTTTTTTTAATGCAAGGGTGAAAGTATTTCAGGTATTCTCCTGAAATCAGGATTGAAAAGGTTGACAGAAAGTCTTCAGGATTGGCCATATTGTCAACCGGAATCAGTCTTATCAAATCAAACGTTCGTATCAAAACTGATGGCAGATTAAAACAAGGTAATAGATGAATTTAACACTATCTCCACCCATCCTGTATAGTGCATACACTGACTCACACACATTGGAAATTATTTTTAATGTGGCCTCCACGTCAGGATTGCGAAGATTCAGAGAACATGGAAATGTGTCATTTCAGGATTGAGAGAATGTTTTTCTTTCACCCATGGGTCTGATGTTTTTGACTTTGATTTGACAGACTGACTAGGTCACATACGAACTGCAAGACATCTTTCCTACTGCCAGTGCTTTAGCTGACTACCCACATGTATGGACTGTGGAGTTTTTAAATACTAAAATTATTCTTACTTTATGTGTTTTTCCCCACAGGTTTGCATCAAAATCATAGGTGAAGCCTGCACTGCCCTGCTGTCATACAAGTGCATGTCAGAAAGGATTGTCAAGTTATCCAGATTGTGAACAGTAAGTGCCATTGGAATTGGATGGTTATGGTTGGCTCAGCATAGATGGAACTGGTCACTTAAAATGTGAAATGCATCTGTTAAATTTAAGAAAAGGTTATGTCGCAAAATAGGGTAGGCTAATAGGCCAGTCAGTTGATTTACGATTTGGTGGTTTTAGACACCCCCCCCCCCCCCCCCCCCCTCCCCTCTGTCTGTCTGTCTCTCTCTGTATCAGAACTTCAACCGCGGAATAGAATGAGGAATGTCAGAAGACAAGTTGGGGCAGTTGGTGGATGCCTCGTGCCTCCATACGTGGAGCTGGACGACCATGGGAATACCTGGGGGTCTTTCCTAAAAAATAGTTCCCCCACCTTCTGGAAGTTCTGTGCTTGTAACTTCCTCTAATCTGCGCCACTCTCTTTGACTCTGCCTTTTCCCTTTGCTTTCTATCATCTACTATATTTCTGACTCAGGCCCCCAAAAAATATGTTTGGGGTTTCATCAGTTTGAAAAAAAAAGTTTGGTCTTTTGTTAAAGTCTTGTGTTCGGTCCATGTGTGTGAATATATAATAAAACAAAGCAGTATACTTTTGCACTTATAATGTTTTAAATTGGTTTGCTCGCTTACTTTCGTTTTATTTTTATTTTTCCCCATTCATCAAAAAAAAGTTTAGGGTCGACAGCCAAAAACTAGGGTAGGTAGGGAAACAGGAAACAAACATTTTCATTGTTTTGCCTTATTGGCCCATTCTCCTGCCTTTTAAAACAAAATATTTCAAATAATGTTTCTTTGAGCTCCTCCGAAATCGGAATGTGTCAGCTATGCGCAGAACGGAGACCAATGAAAACTGAAAACCGGACACATGCGTACCTTACCCATTATGGCCATATGGCCTGGGAACGCAGAAGAAGATCAGTCAAAACCTATTGATGCAATTTGTGTTTCATGTTTTTCTTTCAGACTGATTGATCTTTACAATCGATGCACCATTTCAAGTGGCGTTCAGTTTATAAATGAATTTTAACTTATGAAAAAAATTGTTAGTTTTTGACAGATTGCCTTTTTTATTTATACTGTGTGTGTGTGTGTGTGTGTGTGTGTGTGTGTGTGTGTGTGTGTGTGTGTGTGTTATATTGTAATGCTTTCTTATGATAAGTTGGCCTCACAGCGTCTGCCAGATACAGTAGTCTGTTTGACCTTACGTGGCCTCTGCTGTCAAATCAATTTGGCTACTATATCTACTAGTAACTATTCTCTTTAACTGTCTGTCTGTATGTCTCTTTCTCTCTCTCCCTCTCTTTCTTTTCTCTTCTCTCTCTCTCTCTTTCTCTCTCTCTGTATATGTGTACCCCCTCTCTCTCTCTCTGCCCCCCCCCCCAACCTTTGTTTTCGGAAAGAGACTGATAGGGTTAGGATCAGCCTATATTTTCGGAAAGAGCTGATAGGGTTAGGGTTAGGATCAGCCTATATTTTCGGAAAGAGACTGATAGGATTAGGATCAGCCTATATTTTCGGAAAGAGATTGAGAGGGTTAGGATCAGCCTATATTTTCGGAAAGAGGCTGATAGGGTTGGGATCAGCCTTTATTTTCGGAACATAAGGTGATAATTCTTATTATAAGTTGGCCTCACCCTGTGGTGGCCTAGCTGTCAAATGAATTTGACTACTGAATTACACAGTTTTAGGGAGACCTGCATCATGATATGGGTCTGTTATGTTACCTCTCTCAGCCTATGTTTTCGGAACTGTGGAAAAAGTGAGGGGTGTGTGGGGGGGGGGGGGGGGGCTTGGGGGGGGGGGGGGGCAGAGAGAGAGAGAGAGAGAGAGGGTACCTTCTCTCCACTTTTTTATATTATTTTTTTTTAAGTTTAAAAAAAAATCTCTGGCAACCTAATTATCTCTCTCTCTCTCTCTCTCTCTCTCTCTCTCTCTCTCTCTCTCTCTCTCTCTGTCTCTGCCTGAGAGAGAGAGAGAGAGAGAGAGAGAGAGAGAGAGAGGGTACCTTCTCTCACCTTTTTTTTTAAAGTCATAGGGTTAGGGTTTTCATCTCTACTATTTGATCTTAGCCCATCTTGCCGGAATAACAGCTGCCCTTTATGCTACCTAGCAGTCATACTTGGAAACTATATGGTAATGATTTCTTATTATGAGTTGGCCTCACCCTGTGGTGGCCTTGCTGTCAAATGAATTTGACTACTGAATTCCAGTTTTAGGGAGACCTGCATCATGATATGTGTGTGTGTGTGTGTGTGTGTGTGTGTGTGTGCATGCGTGCGTGCCTGCGTGTGCGTGTGTGTTGTGTGTGTTTGGGCGGGAAGTGTAGTATATGGGTGCTTTTGATATTAATGAATGCTAGATCAGTAGATACATAATTTAGGATAAATGGTAAAGTCTCTCGTGATTGTTTTACAGGAAACGCTCTTGTACCAGCTCTTCAAATTCTCAATGGATGTCTAGGGGAAAAAGCAAGTTCAAGTTTGTTGCAGAGAAGAGGCAATCAGCAAGTTACCATCAATATGGGGTGTGCATGAGACTGCCGAAGCTCTGCCGGAGCAACGGTCGAATCGGTGCTCACCTTCAACTTCCTCAGCTCCTTCGGCAGCCTCAAGGAGCACGACAAGGCCAGGCTGTCGAAGATCGTTAAGACTTCAGGCAGGCTGATCGGCAGCCCAGTCACCAGCCTCCAGGAGCTGTATGAGCGGAGGGCAGTCAGGCGGTTGAGGGCCATCGTGGGTGACCTCAGTCACCCTCTGTGCGAGTTGCTGCAGGGACAGACGTCTGGAAGGTCAGGGCGGCTGATTAGTTTCAGCGCCAGAGCAGACAGGTTTCGGTGGTCCTACCTCCCAACTGCAGTGCGGCTGCTCAACATCCCTCGCTGAAGGTCGTGTGAGGAACAAGCACAAGGCAGTAAGTCTGTGTGTGTGTGTGTGTGTGTGTGTGTGTGTGTGAGATGAGAGAGAGAGAGAGAGAGAGAGAGAGAGAGAGAGAGAGAGAATGTGTGTGTGTATGTGTGTGTGTGTGTGTGTGTGTGTGTGTGTGTGATATCAACTGATACATCCTTGTGCATGAAGCAGTGAGGGTGGGGTGGTGATTCTCTGTCAATTTTACTCGCTTTTTATTAATAGTTTT